>OZ007587.1:49077737-50291737 GCA_963931845.1 Maratus michaelseni | reverse complement strand
TGAAACATAATTTGAAAACAGCTTCAATAATGTAACATTTAAATATTTTTCCTCATTTTTTATTTAAGAAAATTAACACGTAAATATTTTTTCGCTTTTTGTATTTAAGAAAATTAACATGTAAATAATTTTTCGCCTTTGGTATTCAAGAAAATTAACTCCTGAAATCTATAAGAGCTGAGCCCATATGGAAAACATATGTAATTATAATGATTTAATATTACGTAAAAACATGTAAAATGACAACAAAATAATAAATTTCTTTTAATTAAATCCATCGGACAATTAAATGAAAAAAAAATCAGCTTCCGCCGAAGAGAATTGAACCTAGGACCTCCTGTCAGAAAGAAGACACTTTACCATTGGACCATCCCGTCCGCCCCTTTCGGGTGGTCCCGAATCGGCCCTTTCAGTGGGGAAGAAGACTAGGAACCCGGCTTTGCGAGATGTTCTTCGACACGACACGGGGGCAGGTAAGCTGACGAATCACCACCTCAACATGGCGGACGGGCGTTAAAGTGGTGTCCGATTTGCCGGTAGTGCCGGAGGTGAGGGATGACCTACATGACTATGGACTATCCCCTCCTTTGAATCGGTTCTCGGCTGCAGGAGACTTGCGGCCTAAGGCTGTGTCCTTGGGCCAAAATCAGAGCCTCACCTATGATCCGTGGTCGGTAACGCCCGCCGACGTGGAGTTCAGGTTGAAGTCTCTTGCAGGGGCCTCGGGAAGACTGGATGGTAAAAGGCATCACGTAGGCCAATCGCCTACGTAGTGCCTCGCGACTAGTCGTTTTGCCCCCGCCAAGGATGGTGACACCAGGGCAACGGCTAGCTAACGGTGATAGGACAGCTTCCACATTTATCTAAAGCAAGACGAAGGCGAGGACGGATTCTGTAGGACAAGGAGCGCTTGTGGTTCTGTAGTGGCGTCTGGTCAGTGCGCGAGGCGGCGTGTAGCAACCCTCGGTACTGGTAGATGACGGAACATAGACAGGGGCTTAGTGGGATGGCAACGGACGTCCCCCTTGACCCCTCATCCCTTGAGACTCCCTCTGTTGCTGGAGTAGTTGTGTGCCGCCCTCAATTTTTGGTCGGAAAGAGAAGTGTCCCGTTTGACCAAGAGTGGTCCTAGTCGCGGAGGGCACCTCAGGTCCGAGGTCTGCGACTCGTATCACCTTCTGTGGGAGAGTTCTTGAACCTCTTCTTGGACTGACCTATTACGAGGAACCGGCTGGTGGCTCGTCAGTCAAGTGACGGCGTCCAGACCTAAGTCGGACCTTGGGTCGAAACCAGTCCAGCGTCTATGCGCAGTCGGAGTTTTCTATGCTCGACGGTTGGGACTAGCAGAAGTCTAAGAAATAACTTTCACGCTACTAATCTCGATCGGGACTGCCTCTTTGACGCTTTTGAAGGGAGTTTCCACGTTCTTCAGAGTCCGATACAGGTATCTAACATAACTTTCCGTTTTTATCTAACATTTTGTTGTGTTTTTATTTGTTTGTGTTTGTTTTATATGTCATGTGTTCCTGAATGGCATTCTATTGAGTCGACCGCATCCGACGTGCTACCGCCGGTAGAAACCAGGGGAAAAACTCTCGCGGGTCACGCGGGAACAACCTAAGCTAGGACGACGTTTCTATGCTTCAGGGATGTGTCTTTCTTCGTCATCCCGGGATAGCGAGAGGCATCTCCTCCTTCGCCTCAGCCAATGAGAACCAGTCGTAACCTTTATAAGAGTTCAATGATCGGAAGCTGCGGTATAGAAAGAGTTGTCGGGGGAACCCGGCTTATGGCCTAGGACCCGGTTTCCTCTTTTAGTTTACGGCTCCGAAGCTGTCAGGTGACTCAGGCATACTCCCCAAGTGTGATGTGGGGGTGTCCTTAGAGTTTGGTCTCCACCGTATATTGCAACGACCTTTGTCGCCCATTCATTTGGGGTAAGGTAGTGATATGCAGGTGGCGTATGCTCCCCATGGCCGAAGATCTTACCTGTGGAGGTGCCCGGATAAACCGGCCCTCCAATGGCGGATCACTCGTATAAGTTTACGAGAACCTTGAATCGGCGGTGGAGTACGTGTCCGCCTTCGGCGGCGTAGCTTGTCTAGTCGCTTTCTCCTCCCCTAGGATTTGATATTCGGAAAGTGCGGTACAGTAATGGGGTAGTGTGAGTGTTTCACATCAGGCCTAGGACCCGGTTCCCTTTTGGGATCCCGGCAACGAAGCCGTGGCTCACTCTCGCTATCCGCCCAAGTGTGAACCTAGTGGCCCTTTTATAAGGTGCCACTAATGTCGCTTCGACCTATATGTCATCAACTCACTTGGGAAAGAGAGTTTGAAGTGCAGGTAGGCGTACGCCCCCGCTTCGCTCTCCGGCCGAAGAGCACCACCTAGAGGGTCCCCGGGTAAACTGGATCCCTCCTGGTCGTGTCTCGTATGGGCTCTCCAAGAGCCTGGAATCGGCGGATGATGCGCGACTGCCTTCGGCAGCCGTGACCTCTGTCTTACCATTGGACTATCGGTTCTACAATGAAAATGTTGAAATTAAGATTCTGTTTTGAAATCTCAGATATGGTGAGATGTCATTAAATTAATTCATTTAATTAAAATAATACGACTTATTTTTCAAAATTTTATGATTTTCACCGTGACAGTAGGTATTCAGCTGTATGTACACAAAATTTCAACGTCTCTAACTTATACAGTTTCTGAGAACCGACAGAGAAGCGAGACGAATAGGGTTTCGTAAGATGAACTAAACCCTAAAAAAGATAAAAAATATTTTGATAATTGCGAATGTGCAGATACTTTCAATATAATATGTATAAACTTTTTTAATTTTAAAGAGTCTCCAGTAGCTATAGTGTGCTGGAGATGAATTGCTTTTATATGCATGATGCTAAAAAAATACCTCTGTTTTCATATTTCTAAATAGTGCCCATATCTTATGATGTGTGTGTATATATATATATATATATTTCAAAGTACCCAGTCCTAAGGGGAGTAGTTTTTATGCATGGTATTTATACATATAATGATGAAATTTGTGCATTCTAATATGCATTTAATTAAATGAGTAGACACAAGTGTGCAGATGCTCTGCGCGGGATCGGGCTAGTATGAGATAAAACAACACCAAGACCTACAGGTGAGACAACACAGGATACTTTCAAAAGCAGTTTGTCATCGTCATGCACTAAAACAGCATCTGATGTAAGAAGATTTTTTACTCTTCTGAAAAGTTACTTCACATTCAGATGACCACATCCATGGACTGTCTTTATGGAGGAATTTGTAAAGAGGAGCAAGCAGCAGGGCAGAATTATGAATAAACTTCGAATAATAGTTCAGAAAACCCAAAAATGATTTCTGTTCTGTAACGTTTGGAAGAACATTTATTTTTTAATGCATTTTATCTTCTTGTCTGTCGGATGAATACCCTTTAAATCAATATCATGGCCTAAGAATGCAACACTGTCTTTCAAAAAATTACATTTTGATCAATTTAGCTTAACATTATACTCCATAAATCTTGGAAATATTTTGTTCTAGAGTGCTTAGGTGCTTATCATAAGTGGTACCGATAATAAGAATGTCATCTTGAAAACATATCACTGATTCTATACACTGAAAAATTTTTTCGATTGTTGACTGAAAAATAGCTGATGCACTGTTTATGCCATATAACAGTATTGATGTACGTTCTAAACCAAGGTAGGTATTCAGAGTAAGATACTCTTGAGAGCATTCATCTAACCCAATTTTTTGATAAGCATGACGCAAATCTAATTAATTGTCCACCATTAAGTGTTGCGAACAAATCTTGTTGAGTTGGCAAGCGATATTGATTTTCATCAATAACTTTGAAGTCACCACACAACCGTACATCACTATTTTTCTTGGAAACAATCACAAGTGAAGTTGCCCAACTGGAATGTTGCACAAAGTTCCAAACGCCTCTCTTCTTGGAGCTTAAAACTCCTCGGCAACTTTAATCTTTAACGAATATGGCACTGGACGTGCTTTAAAGAACACAGGGTGAGTTTCATTTTTCATTTTTAATGAAGTCTTTATGTGTTTAATGGATTCTGAACTTGCCTTAAAAAGTTTGGTGTACTTGTTTGTCAATGCCTTTAGGGAATCAACAGGCATATCGTTAAAAGTTTGTGCACAGAAAAGATTTTGTGCCAGTCTAATTTGAATTTTCTGATCCAATCTTTTCCAAATAAGGAATGTCGACCACCTTTTACTACAATGGCTTGTAAATTACATACCTGATTTTCATATACAACACTGGCACATATTTTTCCAACAATTGCAATGGGTTGTTTATTGTAATCTTTAAGTGAAACAGATGTACTTTTAAGCACTATGTGTGGTAAATTTTCTTTTAATCAATTTTCAGAAATTGTGCTGACATCTGCAGTATCTAATTTCTTTATCTTATCTTCTCTCTTCTAATTCTTTATCACATATTTTAACTTGCACTGTATATTTAGAATATTTACTTAATTTTATCTTTGGATCTACACACGTGTCCCATTTTGTGGCAAGCGTGGCATTTGGCCATTTTGTATTTACATTTGTTTGCATCGTGTGATGCACCACAACGATAGCCTTTTTGAACATTATTTTTGACATTGTAAAGGACTTATTTCGAGGTTTCAACACCTTGTTGATACTGGAAGGTGCAGGTGCTGTCACCTTTATATTGCTGGCGCTTTGCTCAGCTAACTCCATCGCAAAGGTGATTTCACAGGCGTCATCAAGCTCTAAATACTTTTTTACGAGCAAGCGTTTCTGTGTTGCTTCACAACGAATACCGTAGACGAAACGATGGCGTAGCGCTTCTTGGAATAAAGTTCCAAAGTTACATATGGATGCCAAACGCTTAAGTTTGACAATATATTTGGAATTACTTTCGCGAACATTTTGATTTCTTCCAAGAAAGCGGAATATTTCAGCAATTGTGATAGGAGCCGGGCGAAAATGTTCCTGCAACTTCTTGATAAGATCATCACAAGTGTAGTCTTTCGGTAGTTGCGGAGTCAACAGGTTGCGTAAAAGTTTATGTTTTAGGTCGGTCACAGTATAGAGATTAAAACAGGTACTCGTTTCTTTAGTTCGATATCGTTGGCAAGGAAATACTGTTCTAGTCTTTCTACGTAGACAGAAAAATCTTCGTTGCTGTCATCAAATACTAACAGTTGACCGATTAGACCTAACTTGGACATTGACGATACGATTTCGAAAAACGATTATAAACACAAAAAGAACTTGGAGTTCGCCGTCATTATCATAACTTTAACTAGTTAAATTAGTTTTAATGATTCTAGATTTAATATACATATTAAATATAAATTGTTTTATTAATACTACTAACATGCATACATGTACGCATTGTACGATTATTATTATTATTATTATGGCTTTGAGGTATTTGCTACAGCTTATTGCCGGCATGACCTCAATTGATCACCAAAGTTAAAACGAATTGTACGATCCATCTGATCTGACAATGTGGCGTCCAGATTAATCTTACAGTTGAACACATTTCGTTAGCTGATGCTAATATAATCAATATATTACATAATCTAAAGATACTAAACGAAAGCACATGAATCCCCTCTCCCGATAAACAAATAAGTGAAAATTACTTTGAAAGTTCAGGTTCTGTAAGTTCTCTTAATAGGTTCCAAGTGGTTCTGTGCTCTCAATAGGTCCTGTAAGTGGTTCTGTGCTCTTAATAGATTGTGTAATACAATGTTCAGACTAGGCCATTTAAGAAGCGGGCGATCCGGAACGAGGCTTGACTTCTCCATGAATTGCTTCGGTCACAGAGTACTTAATATATATTAAGTACTCTGTGGCTACGGTGTTTGAGAACGTTCATTTAAGTCACTTAGATTTAAGTAACTTAAATCTTCTAGTCTGAACAAGGTCTCAGTGGTTCTGTGCTCTTAATATGTTCTGTGCTCTTAATAGGTTCTGAAATAGGTTTTGTAAGTAACAGGTTCTGTAAGTGCTCAAGAGAATCTACTCCTAAGTCAAAATATTTTCCCCAATGACAAACAGTTTTGAGCCTGACGGGGAGGGGACTTGTCCTCCTTCGGACCCCTCCCCTCCCCCCCTCTAGCTCTGTCTTTCATTGGACTCTCATTGCCATTTTTTATAGAACATTCGATTTCTAATATGGAGTGAATCTCAAATTGTATAATATTCGTGGTTTGGCTGAAAGTAAAAATGGGCTGTTAGGGGATCTTTTGCTGAACTAGCCTAATTTCACCGCTTTTAGATTCAGAAATGTTTCGTACACACACATATCAGGCTTGTTAATACATTTTGGGGCAAATAAAACTAGACCTGACAAGAAAATCTTTACGGTACTTGAAAACCAAATAACTACGTGAATTGAGTTTCAGGATAGTCCATGTCATTTTTATTTGGACACGTTGAACCACGCTGACCACCCTGAAGATAACAGCTATGTAGTTATTATTGATTTTCATGTCCAGTCGAGTTTTATTTGAACCAACTTGTATACAGTGGCGTAGCGCAGCCAGAATTTGGATCTAGGGGGGGGGGGGTGAGTTATTATTATCTAGTCCAGTAGTCGCCGCTTATTAGAATCATTGGTTAATCGAATAAGTCTTTCTTATAAAATTGATCATAATACATAATACTACATTTTTTCCTAATATAACAATCAGCAACTATGTTAGACATGATTCATTTAATCATAGCGTTTACTATCTTAAAGTTACCTTACGTAAAATGCACCAAGAAAATAACATAAAACTATTTAATTAAGTTACACTTAATTTAGTCACATTTAATCAAATTGTTTTTAAAAAGATGAGGCGAGCTTTAAAGGGAATTTTTCGATTACGTCATTGTTATAGTTTAGTCGCCTTTTGCGGTCACCGTAGTACCTCTTCTAGCCTTGAGACCTTAGTAGTATGGTATTTGCTGCCACCACCGGTATTAAACTGATACCGGACACATTGTGAAAAGAAGTTCTCACTTAAATAATCAACTAATAATTTATTGATTAAATTAGCATGAAAAAATGTTACGGTAATAGTCCTTATTGGTCCATATATATTATTATCACTTGCCGTATGTGACTGTCGAATGACAATCTCCCTGATCGCACGCTTTTCACTACTTCGTTACGCACCACTCATATACACCATTCCGTCTACGCTATACTTCGTCCACTGTGGGCCAAACTGTCCGATGCACGTTCTCTCTGGTCCGTCTACGCAGCTGCTCTCTCCCAGGACACTCTGGTCCTACACTCTCCGCTGCACACTGGGAACTGTCTCGTGTCACACACGTCACCCCGGATCAACTGTTCGATCCACGTTTTCTCTGGACCGTCTACGCCGCTGCTCTCTCCCAGGACACTCTGATCCTACACTGTCCGCTACACGCTGGGAACTGCCTCGTGTCACACACTTTCCCCCACCCTCCACACCTCCGTGGCCTGTGGTTCTTCCTCCACGGATTTTCCACACCTGTAAATACATTTCTCTAGAACGTTCCCCCTTTCTATTATCTTCCCAACCCAGTTTGCTAGGGATTCAGTGCTCATTGTATCCCCATTCCAAAACTGGATTAGTTCTTTTCACAATGACCCCGTAAACATCCCACAAATAGCTGAGCGGATCAGGGAAATGCCATTGTTAATCACATACGGAAGTTTACAGAAAAAGACAATGCATATCTGACTACAGTAATATATAATAATGATTAAATATGATTAATTAAATTAACTATATATATTCAACATAAATCTGTTAGAAACCTGACACCCCCCCCCACCTTAGCGAAAAATATGCCTCTTAAGGGCTATTTTTTCTCAAACACTTGATAACTTTTCAGACTTTTGAGATTCTATTGAGTCCAATCAGTTCATAAAACAGTTTTGTTTGATTTAATATCTCTTGTTATTGCATACTCATTTCTGGTGTCTGAACATCTCTACTGACGTTTCCATTAAACTGTATGAATATATATCATTACTAAAAAAAATTACACACTTGCTAATACAGTTACATAATACAGAATACACATAAAAAGATATATACAAATAAAGTTAGACTAGGATTATGTTATTGCAATAGCAGTCATTAAACTGATATTACTGGAAGCGGTACTACCTTCTCCTTCCACTCCTTCCTAGTTAACCTAATAGGCACCTCCCTTTTCTTAGCACACCCGATCGGATGACTAATTTCTGCTTCTGATGCCTTAATTAAATTTAATTCTAACCATTCAGGAACTGGCCTATCCATGTCCTCTTTGTATGTAATAGGGACACTATATAGTTTCTGTTTTATCCTAACCATCCCCGGTTTCCGATCAATCCGATGTTTCTCCGTTTCTACCGGCTGTATAAGACCCATAAATACTTCCTTGTTTTTCCTCAAAATGGATTTTATATCTCCAACTTGAGTACTTGACAACCCTTTTATCTTAAACCCTTTCATGTCTTTAATTACCAGTTGTTCTCTATCTAACAAAAGAGTTTTTCCAAGGTCTTCAAATTCCCCATCACTATCAAAAACAATATCAATTACATTATTTCTAGCGATAAATTCTCTCATTTCATCCTGGAGCACTTGCTTCTTACTCCCGTCCGCTAACTCAACTACAAGTGAATGTTGACATGTTTTCTCTTTCCCTCCATCACTCACATTCATTCCCCTCGTTAACTGACACTCTAAACATGACTCACAAAATGTTTCAGCTTCTTTAGCCATGCCTTCCCAATAGAATGAATATCTAATTCTTTGTAACATTTTCATAACCGCGTGATGCTCTCCATATACGGAAGTATGCTCTAATTTTAGAATTTTCTTCCTTCTGATTTTAGGTATCACTAATTGAGCTACCGTTTCTCCTACCAATTTCTCTTTTTGATACAATAACCCATTCACAATGTAATAAAACCCTCTATCCTTTTTATCTGATTCCCAAGCTTTCTCTAAATCTTTACAATCCATTTGGGCTTTCTGAAATATATCTGAACTACTTTCCGTAACTTCATCAACATTACTTTTCTCTACCTCCGTTTATTCCCTTTCCTGACTTTGTAAATTTACCGACCTTGTTTCTACGGCATAAATGTTACCATTATCACCTCCTATCCTTTCCCTTTCATTCATTTTATCACTACTATCTTCTTTACATTCGATTTCTTCGGATTCTCTTAATGATTTTTCGTGGTTTAACCTTGCTAATTCATTCGCCACTTCAGGATGTAAAATTACCTGTTCGTTACTATTGTCAATTATCGCGCAAAGTACATCCTGATGAATTACTATAGTTTGACCGCACTTTGGAATAGCTAAAGGTAATTGAATTAACGATGATTTTAACTGTCTCACCAAATATCCCTTGTAAATAAATGCTACCAGCCCCTTTTAGTTTCTCTGCCGGTATTAAATCTTTATGAACGACACTTATTTCACAACCGGAATCCACTAATCCTTTTGCTCTTTTCCCATTTACACTAACCTCAATTTTCTCTAGTTTATTTAATTTCTCTCCATTAACCTTAGTTCTCCGTTCCCCGTTTGCTACGATTCTTGCCATAATTGCCCCCTTTAGTAACTCTTTAATTCCTCGTACGGAGACATTATTTATACTAGCCCTTGATTCTCGCCCCTTATTAACCTGCCTATTCCCTTCATTATTTACTTTCGTACAAAAGCGTTGGTAATGAACCCTTAAGCCACATTTAAAACAGGTAGGCGTTGCATCCTCATTAGATTTTTTGAACTCTGGTCTTCTACCCGAAAATGGACTGACTTCATTATTCCCATTTTGCTTCCAATTAATACCAAATCCATTGTCTTTTTCCCCTCTAGAATCTTCGCTGTTTACATATCTTTCTTTACCCTTAAAATTATTATAAGTTACCGCATAAGATTTGTGTTTAGCGTCGAAGAAATTACCACATTCCTTAGCTATTTTCGAAGCTTCTAACAATTTACTTTGTTGCGTTAATCCGACATGCGCAAGTTTCATCATATAATGAATTTACTAATTTATCGGTAATGATTAATTGATTCACCTTTTCATATGTGTCAGCACCCCGAATCTTACAATAATTTTCGCACGTTGCTAGTAACCGCAATACAAATAATACATGAGTCTCATTTTGGTTTCTCCTAGCTTTCCTAAAATTTTCCAAACATGCCTTTGGTGTTGGCTCGTGCTCCCTAAGTACTAACTCTTTTAACTCCTCGTAACTCTCCATTTGTTCTCTAGTGATATAAATTATCAAATTATCCGCCTTACTTCCTAACATATTTAACAGAATTTCAGCCTGCTGGTTTTGCGGTACATTTTTAGTTTTAAACGCCCGTTCCAGACTGTTAAAAAATAAGTTCCATCCCTCGGTCCCTTCTTGTACCTTGATCGATAGAATTTTGACACTTTTAATCAGTTTATCTATGCTACATTCATTGTTATGATCTCTATCCCCATTATTACGGTTGACGGACCCCTGAATTCTTTATCTTTCCATCTCTAACTCACGGTCCATTCTCAATTTTTCTTTTTCTAACTCATATTTCGCTGTTCAGCTTCCGCCTTTTCAGCTTCCTCTAACTTTAACTTTTTCCCCTCAATCCTTTCTGGTTCTTCCCTTTCCGCTAAAATAGAGTTAGCTAACTTTCTAATGCTCTCTTCCTCATACCCTTCGTTTTCGATAATTTTGTTCTTAAGGGTTATCCTGGTATCCTCTTCCAAAACTTCCACCCCTATTTCCTGGGCCACTGTCTGGAGGTCAAACTTTTTAACTTTTAGTAAATAAGCCATAGTTTATGCTAGTTAATTAACGTTACTCTATACTTTATTAACTTAACTTTCTCAGAACATTTACTATAACACAGTTATTTTAACACTACTATTCTTTAATTTATATAAAAATAATGAATTAACACTATTTATATCACAATATACTTTCATTTGAACATTAATACCCCTAAAATATACTTTTAATAATAATGCAAAACAATTTCAATAAAAACACTACTGCAAGACAATATAAAATATAGTATCGGTTCAAGACTATTTGGATAAGATTACTAATACAACAATAATTTGAATATAAGAGCATGGACGTCAATCAGTTTAATTTAGAATATTAATATTAGTAAAGCCGAATAAAAAAATAAATTTAGAATGGAAATAAGTTTAGAATGAAAAAAAAAAAGATGATTAAAGAAAATCATAATTTTTAGACTCTATAAAGGGAAAGAAAAAAGTATATTTTGAAAAGCATTTCTCTGTAATTTATTAAGATTTAGTTAAGACGGTTACAAATTCCCTGCTGAACAACCCGAAATTTTCTGACTCATGTTTAAATGTAAAGGCATAAAAGGGAGAGTCCTAACCATTGAAGCGATTTGGAATCAATTGGTGTTTTCCATTCTTTAATAAATAAACTACTTATCAAGTTATAAGCAATTGTTGTCACGGGACGAGAGGTTTTACTAATTTCCTGCGCTTTCATTTGATTACATAGTTTCTTAATAAGAACACCAGTCCATTTCATGAGTTTCTGAACAAAAAGGAATTCAGAAATGTACCATTTTCACATGTTTATTATATTTAGAAAATTTTTCTCCCTGCTTTAGAAAGTAAAACAGTCAAAATTCCACTCTTGTAGGTTCTGATACTTTGCCTTTTATGAACTTTGAGCATTTTCAAGCACTAAAAGTGCATTACCCCGCTTTTCGATGGTCCAATTTCATTTCGGAAAAAGGAACAAAAAGAAATGCAACTAAACGACTCCCCATTATACAGAAGTGTGACAGGAAATGATCGTTCATGCTGCCTAAGACGTGTACGGAATAGTGCAGATAGTGCAATTTTTCGAAACCAGTGACCAATTTGCATTATGTGTTTCTCCATTTTAAAATTTTTAGAACGCAACAAACAAACGTAATTCATTAACGGTTTTTGAATGTTTTTGAACAAACGTAATTCATTAATCGCAGTTTTAATGAATTACGTTTGTTGAATAAAATCTTATTCCATGAAGCGATGGATTCCAATTAAGACAAAAATACTCTGGACTTGACTTTGGTTTTGATTGATTCATAAAAGTAGCTAATTTGATTAACCGATGATTCACAAAAGCGGCAGCACCTAAACCATTTATTAGCTATGGGAGGAGTTTTAACTCCGAAAACCCCCCCGTTCTCTGCGCCACTGTACACTGTTGTACATATGGCTTACGGTTTGAATATATTTGGACTTGATGATGAATTCAGGGTGGCCTGAGGGGGAACACCCCGTAACATCAAAATGTCCCCGGGAGATTTGAGATTTTGTTTCTGGTAATGGTCAAAAAGTGTTAATTCCTCCCTGAAACTCCATAATGTGGTACCGCTGGTTGTTGAAATATCGCCATATCTAATATTGACGTTTTAGACAACAGAAAATATGCACTTTAATTTATAGACTCGAATATTTCAATTTTTTAGGTCGTATCAGCAAGTGGCCAGTGGCATATATGGCTCTTCCTGTGGTCTGTGGTCTACTCATTATCCTCAAAATGTAAACTGGCTCTCTCGATACCCCAACTTTTTTAATTTAATATCCTTTCATAATTTAAAATTTTACTTAACATTCATAAAATAAAATATTGAACAAAAATGAAAAATTGATTCACTGTCACTTCTTTAAACACTACAACTTTCAGTTTTACTATTATTAACCTATGGCGAAGCGGTTGCTAATGTTGTCTTTGCGAAAATTGTGTATTGTTGATAACTAATGTGGTTTTAGTTTCTGACTTTAAAATTTTGACTTTTTTATAACCGTTTTAACATTTGTTTACAAATGTTGAAGCAGTTACAAATGGGCATTCGTGCTTTTCTTTTATTAGCCTCAAAGATATGGAATTTTGTATGTTTTATATTTCGAAAGCAGGTTCGAGCGGTAAGCCTAAGACTTATTATCAAAACAAATTATCTTAGCAATCTCTCTGTTATTTAAAATTTATTGTTTATGATTTTTGTTTATAATTTTCTTATCTCAATCATTTTGATATTGATGTTACGTTTGTTGTGCTACCTTTTCTGTATTATTCTTGAAGGAATTTGATGGTTTATTAATTAATTTTACTTAATTGCGTAAAATTATTAATCAAATATTATATTGGCTATCGAATTTAGTATGAGTAAGTACTAACTTCATTGTGTCCACTGATGTACAAACTTCATGCAACATTTTAAAATTATGATACTCAAAGTATTTCACATAGAATATTCTTATGTAAAATATTGTTATATTTTCTTGATCTCCAAAAATAATTTAAAAAAAAAGTATTTATTGGAAGTATGATATGAGTACAAAATTTTAAATAAAATCACATGGGCATTCCACAAATCTATTCATAAATAATATTAAGAAAGGAACTTAGCATCTGATTTTTAGTTCTCAATACTATTACTGTATATTTCCATTATGACTAATTAACGTATCTTCATCGCCTGGCTATCATTGCATTTACTATCAATTATCAAGTTGCAAACATTTAATTGCTGTAATTCAGAAAATCTTTATTGTGAAATATTACAATAAATGATACTACTTTAATAGGATTTAAGAGATGATATTTTTTTAAGTTAATACATGATCAGTTAGAGATTTAGTTCTCAATTAACAGAGAAGATTAAAATTTTCTTTGTACATTTGGTCAAAGCCCTACTCTAAATTTATTGTGCTGTCCTCTAAAAATAAAAGCAAATTTTTTGAAATTTTCTCTGTATAAAGTCAAATAAAGAATTAAAAAAAATTAAACATCGCTAAATTTTTACAGCTTGTTCTGACTAAGATTTTAATATTGAGCATTTTTTATTTTATCACTTTATTACAAAATGGCAGCCAATTAAGCAATAATTAAAAAAAAAAACCTTTTCCAAAAAGTAACCCATGTTACCTGAAAAAAAGCCACACCTGACGTAATTAGCTGAAGATGAAGAATTTTATTATTGGTATTGGTCATAACATATTAATGGTTCAGGGTTCCCAAATGGTTCCCTTTTTAGAAAAAGGTCCCCTTTTGTGCATTTTGGTCCCCTTAAGCAGCGTTTACAATATCACTTGGTATCAAACCGGATTCAAAGGACGTGTTAATATGCCGCTATCGTTCCTGCTTTCATTTTGCACCCATTTACAAACGCAAGCATAAAACCCCTCCCCTGCAAAAAACCGGAAACTGCGTAATTTTTCCTTCTGAATTATGATTGGCTGATTAGGGAACTGCGGTACAAACTTCCGGTGTAAACATAAACAGAAACCGCCTACAGTCCTTTTCGCGTGTGATAATCTTCGTTCTTTTGCTTTATTGAGAATTAAAATGTCTGGCCGCTTTTTGTTAATGCAAACTTTGATTGACATCTTTGTAACACCAGAGCCAAGACTACCGCTAGACAATTTTCTGCTTGAGGCGAACATTATTTTTCCGCCCTTATGACGCAATCGTTTTTTCACCATTACTCAAACTTTGTTTAAAAATAAGTAAATAATATGATAACTATATATTTTTTAATAGAAAACAAATATGTATAAAATTTGTTTACATTTAAGAAATTAAAAAAAATTAAACTACGTAAGATATTTTGCATTAAAAAAAATACTACTAATACTGCTAACTTGGCATTAAATGAATAAATCATATTCTACTAGTATTTACAAGAAAGCCTCATACAAAGAGTAAAACTTACACTTCAAAATCCCTTTTCTAGGGGGTCCCCCTAGGGGGTATCGTATACACAAAACAAAATCCTATTATATGTTAATTTATATAATATGTTATAAAGGTCTGCACGGGCCAAACAGACCCATAGAAAGAATATATATATATATATATTCACGGTATAAAAATTAAAAGTTCGGCCGAAGCCCGGTCCGGCCCAGTATAACAGTTAAGTTTGGTTCGTGCCGGTCTGGTCCGTAGAAAAAATTATTGGTTCGGCCCGGTGTAATAGCTAAAAGTTCGTCCCGAGACCGGCCGGACTGGAAAAAATTAAAATTTCCTCGGCCCGGCCCGAGCTAATTTCTACTAAATGTTAATTTTTACGTCGACTTGGTTAAAAATTTGTCTCGTACGGGGAGTTCTGACCAAAAGCACTTATCTAGCTTTTTTTTTTCATGTTTATAATCTTCATTTTTATAGAAATGTTGTAACCTGCAATATTTATTTTTTTTAATGAATTTCTATTTGTTGTATGTAAATGTTTCAGTTATCATTAATATTATTAATCCATATTCCATGTATTGAAGATTTAAAAATCTGATAAATGCTGTACAGTAAAATCTTCTAAGACGGAATTGCACAGGAAAGAAAAAAAAAATGCGTTATAGACAAGTTCCCTTCTTCGCAGGTGTAAATGTATTATATATTCTTTTCTTACGTATTAGTATATTCATTTTGCATGGATCAACACAGTTTTCAGTTTAAGACAGGATTTCGTCATAGGCAGGTTCTTTTTTCACACGTTTTACTATCTTTTAATTTAGTTGTATTTTAATAAGCCTAAAAATCCACTATTCTTTAAAAAGAATAAATTTTAATGTTTAATTACAGAATAATGGCGATTTAGAAATGTATGCTTTGTTTATTTATTTATTTTTTTTGAACGGACGCCGAGACAATGATTTTCATACGGGCCGGGTAAAAACCAGGACTTAAAATTTCGGCCCGTGAAGAGTAGGAAGAATGAAACCAGTGCCGGCTCAGTACGGAAAAAATAAGTTAGACCGGCCCGACCCAATCCTTCAGGAAAACAGTAAGCCCCGGCCCGAGCTTTCAGAAAAAGTATGGCCGGGCCTGGCCCGAGTTCGGCCCTTGCAGATCTCTGCCATGCTAATAAAATTCCAAAAATCCCTATGCGTAATTGCGAATAAAGTTTATTGAAAAGAGAACTTTTTTTTTTTTTTTTTTTTTTTTTTTTTTAATTAAACTTAAAGATTAAAACCGGATTCCTTATTATTAATGTTAAAAAATCGCCGAGAAAACGAAAAGAAAGAAAGAAAGAAAAAAAAATCTTTTATTTTACTTTAGTTAAATTTACTACAGTTACTTTGAAATTTACTACAGTAACAGTGAGAGCTAAAACATTCCAACAGGAATTCGTTTTCTAATATAAAAAAAATTGGCGCAAAAGCGCAACAACGCAAAAAATCGTATTGAAAATCAACAAAATTTATTATGCTAAATGTTTAAAACAGAATTCTTTTTGTGGTTATCAAAAAATGATCGCGGAAAGAAAAAAGAAAGGGGGGGGGGTGCTAAAAATTGCATTGAAAAATGCAAAAACTTCCAAAATCGTGGCGGACAAAATTTACTATATCAGGCTAAAAGTTTAAAACTGATTTTTTTCTTAACGATTGTAAAAAATCGCAGCAGAACGGAAAAAAACCGCCAAGAATCGTATTGAAAATCTTATTAAAAATCGGTAAAAAATCAAAAAACTTGGGGGCAAACTTTACTATATTAGTCGAAAAGTTTAAAAACAAATTATTTTCATGAAGATCAGAAAAATCGCGGCGGTACGCTAAAAAAGCTAAAAATTCAAAAATCGCAGAAAGAAAAATTTTCGACCGTCCATCGCGAAGAACTGACGTAATTTTGCATTTTTGAAAACAAAAAAGAATTTAAAATAAAGTTGTAAAAAAACAATAAATAGCGCAAAAATAAAAGCACTGACAAAACTTTCAAAAGATGGAGCCACCAACACGCTAACCGACAGGAATCATGGGTAAATGCTGGACTAATGCCCTAGGAGCTAGCAGGGGTGAAAATGACCTAGGCTAGTTTCATCTTCAAACCGGCTTTTTCATTGTATACGGGGTCGGAAATACAATGATGGAATCGACGCGGATTGAAACAGGATTCCAGTGTAGTTTCTAAACGATGCTTTAGACCCCTTTTTATGACTGGAAAAAAATTGCTATTGTGGAAAAATTGCTGCAAAATGCAAAAAACTTTAAAAATTGCTAAAAGTTAAAAAATCGTAGAGGACAAAATTGTTACAATGGCCAAAAACATTGTAACTGGGATTTTTTTCACAAATGTCAAAAAATTACCATGGAATGTAGAATAACATTAAAAAATGCATTGGAAATCTCATTAAAAATCTCTAAAAATTCAAAAATCGACAAGACAAAATTTACTGTCATAAAATCGTTGCAAAACACACACACACACACAAAAAAAAAAAAAACCCTCAAATTTCATAAAAAATTAGCCACAAGTCAAAAATTGCAGCATGAATTCCGAATAAATTTTATTGAAAGGAAAACAAAATTTATTGAACTGGGCTAAAAGATTAAAACCAGATTGTTTTTCAGAATGTCAAATAATCACCTCAAAACCCGAAAAAAAAATCTAACAAGAACGAAAAATCATGCGTCAAGCATAGATTATGTAACACTTTCCAACACTTCTTCTAAAATAATTTTACAAGTCATTACCGTTTAATAAGCTGAAAGATAACATCTAAGTAAACAATTTGGAAAACTTATAACATATTTAAAAATGTAATTTCAGGAATTTCCAACATATACAATATTCTGAAAAATATCTGAATACTTTTATTCAGTCTTGTATATGATCTATAGATTTGTATATATACTACATAGGATGCTAAATTTTAGTTTAGTTAGGAAACGTCTAGCACCAGTTTAAAATTCTCCTTCTGGAGTTTCTTTCAATAAATGGAAATGTGTTCGCGAACTTTTGTGCTGTCCTGTATATGAAATACAGAATTTATACACACCAAGTAATAGACAAAAAGTGAGGTAAATTTAAAATCTCGTTCAGCAACTTAAAACGCACTTCCAAGAATTATTGTTAACAGGCAGTAGAGAATTCTTTTGTGTGTCCCTGTAAATGAACGATGACCGCTATACACACAATATTCTGTAGTAAGCCTCTTGTAATGCACCTTAGTGATGTATATAAATTTCAATACGTTTAAAATAGTGAAACATTATTTAATTAAACCACAAACTATTTTTCTCCTTAGACGTAATGTGACAGAATTCTTTTGACTGTCCCTGTAAAGTAAATATAAGTGTTATGCACACCATATTCCATATTAACTTCTTGTAATGCAACTTAGTGATATATATCAATTACAATGTATTTGAAATTGTGTGACATCATTAAAATAAACCTCAAATGATTTTTCCCCCATGGACCGTAATGTAACGGAATTCTTTTGAGTGTGCCTGTAAAAAAACTATAAGTGCTACACATTTCAGTTGAAATAGGGAACATGCTATAGATAATGACAACAACATAAAAATTGCAGGGCAATCCGAGCATATTTACAGGAGTTAGAGCACGGACATACAGCAGACGGCCAGACAAACCGAAGTCATAAACACTTTTCAACTAGGTTGGAAAGTGTTAAAAATCTCATAAACTTTGCAAAATAAAAAAATTGCTGCATGAATTCCGAATAAACTTTAATAAAAAGAGGACAACATTTACGGTGACTGGTATATATACCGCAACTAAGAGGGAAAATACTTAAGATACGGTTTTCGGCATTGACTTTTCAAATCATTCGGAGGAATGGAGAGTGAATGGGGAAAAATTTGCATTCTGATACATAAACCACATTTACTATATTGGGCTAAAAAAATTGAAACCGGATACCTTTTACTACTGTGCAAAAAATCACTGCAAAATCTATAAAAATCCCACAAGAAAAAATTTACTATGGTTAACAATGTTACCAGAATTGTTTCACAAATTTCAAAAAATCATCGTGGAACGTGGAAAAAAAAAAAAAAGCTAAATAAAAGTAAAAATTCAAATTAAAAAACATAATTGCAGAAGAACAAAATATAAAAGTTTGCAACCAAATTTTTTTTTATGAATGTCAGAAAATTACCACAAATCACAAAAAAAAAACTGAAATTTGCATAAAAAATTCATGGAAAAATTTAAAAATCATTATACAAATTTTAAATAAACTATTGGAAGAAAATTACTACTGGGCTAAAAAATTTAAACAGAATTCCTTTTATTAATGTGTAAAAAATCACCATGAAACATGAAAAAAAGGGTAAAAATTGCATGAAAAATTAAATAAAAAAAAATCTAATCAAAAAATTCAAAAACTAACTTTAGACATACAGGTACCTACTTGCCAAATCTTGTAGCTCTATGTGCAACAGTCTCATCAGCACACAGATAAACTTCTGTATTATTATAGATATAGTTTTGTTTTCGGTTTTGATGGAGAAGTATATCTCACAAAGAAGGTCTCCTTAAAGCGCATACTCAGAAAATTTTGAAAAAAAAATGCTAATGAAACTACACATGTATGTAATAAAGGAAGAGTGAAATTTAGCTGCGGAATCCGAGTAGAAAATCTGCAAAAAAATAAAATACTTTCGAGTATTTGGCGCAAAAACACACGATTTGGCTAGCAGCATTTTTCCTTCGCCAAACGCAAACGATTTTAATGCATTTTAAATTGCTTGTAAAATGATTATTCGAATGCGCAATATTTAGTGAATTTAAACTTAAACAATGAAATATTTATTATTTTTTGTATAATATATACAAGCTGCTTGTTGTTGCAGTTATTTATTTTTACCACTGAAAAAATATGTTCTATGTTTTGGAAGCTGCAAATATCTATTTTATGTTATAGCGAAGCTGACATTTAAGTTATGTGTATTATTGACTTATTGAATCTGTATGTTTATTTTCACTTTTAGTTAACAATCAAAAATATATGAATCTGAAAGACATATTAAAGTAAGCGAAGAGTTTGAAGAAATTCTTGTTATGAGACCTGTCTGAGATTTTTGTAAAATTTGAAAGCGTAAAATTATCATAAGCTTAAAAAATTATATGAATGGGTTAATTCTATGGCTCATGATACCATATCCTCTTGTTCAGAATCGTTTGCATTTTCGTTCAACATTTTTAACTCTCTGTACGTTTGCATTAATATTAATTTAAAATATTTTTTAAATCAGATTAAATAAATCTCTATTTATTACCGATTGAATGAAATTTTGCCTATTGTTTTATTCTCCATTCCATGATTTTTTCTAATTTAAATGGCTTCAACGGTTGTACAAGTAATTTTTAAATTGTATTTTAAAAGAAAAAGCCCGATGACAAATGGATTCGTTATACATTTCTATATCGAAGAAGTCGTCGTTACCATAGCAACAAAAACTTTCTTGAATTGACAATGTTCCGAATCAGGCTTATTTTTGAATTTAAAACAATTTTAATCAATTTAAATTTTGTTTTAAATCGTAAAATAAAATCGTTAAATTCCATTATATATACATATAAATGTGTTCACAAAATTGTAGTTATAAAAAATTATTTATTATGTATTAAGTTAAACATGCATAAACAAGTTCAGTATGAAAAAGTTTTTCCTTAAAGAGTATTTGTCATAAAAGTGTATTTTTTTTTATTTCATTCCGTCGCCAACCAGTGATAAATCGCCAAATAAACGAAATTTTCATATTTTTTTACGGATGTCATATTGAGGTTCTGCAGAAAGTTTTTTATAGACGTATATATTCTCATAAGAAGAACATTCTGTAATATTTAAAAAAATTTCTGAGTATGCGCTTATGGAGACCTTCCTTGTCAGCCATTAAAGGAAATCTTAATTAAAATTTCTTCTTTTCTATAATAGTTTAATATATATTTATCAGAAGAAAATATTGGAATCATGAAAATAATTTCCCCCCCTTTTTTTTTGGAAGTGGATTTACTTGTTTTAGGTTGACCTGAATACGATTTGATATATTTTAAAAAATCTCCCTCTGTATGTGATACACATTTTGTAGCCATTCTATATCAATATCTGAAGCATGGAATTTTATCAAATGCCAGATTTAAATTGACTTTAGCATATAGAGGGGCTGATTATGTTTTAGTGTATTGGCCCAACAGGTGTAAGGCAATCTGGGTGAAATTTCATCAAACTTCACATTCAGTTAACCCTTAACATAAATTGATGCTGATTAGATTTTGGTGTATTTCACCCAACAGGTGGCGCTACTGGGTCACATTTTTAACGATTTCCATGATAGCCAGATCTCGGCATGTTTGGGAAGAATTTCATCAAATTGAATATGTAAGATGATTACAAATATTGATTCAATATTGGTTTTGACCACTACCTATGGGGTGTTGCCATACTATGCGTTTTTGTATGAATATTATAGCATCTCAGCTTCTATTGTATAAAAAGAAACTGAATTTTATTTTTTAGTTAATAATTAACAATATTTATGTTAATCTAATTTTAATTTTTATTACTTAACAGAAGGCGCTATTATGCTGTGCTTTTTTTATTCACTGATTACTGTTACTAACTGTTAAATTTCAAGAAATGCACTGTACTTTTGTTCTCTTTTTTTTAGTATAAATGGTCCTCCAAAGTCCTGTTTTTAAATAAAAATGGTCCCCTTTCCCCCTTTTGGAGGACTAAAATGTGTTGGGAGCCCTGATGGTTTAACATAAAAAAAAAAATAAAAATTTATGTTGATCATTCTAAAATTCTTTTATAACAGGAAAATCTAAAAATGAAGCTTATGTTTTGCCAGAATTCTGCAATTGTTAGTTTAAGTTTAAATTATTTTAAAACTAACTAAGCACTCATTAGGTATTTTTAACTATTTTTATTATTCTAAATGGTGCATAAAAAAAAAAAAATGACTTTTTAGTGAAACATTTGATGTAGTACTAGGGTGTTTTTTTTTTTTTTTTTTTTTAGGAAACATTCTGTAATTTTTTTTTTTTTTTTTTTTTTTTTAGAGGACAGTACAATATGTGAAGACTTTATAAGTTTTCCCCTCTAACGTGTGTGTAACAGATGTCACAAGTTACATACAGTGGAACCTCCATAAGTTGACCACCCAAGGGACTGTAACTAAGTGGTCAACTTAGGGAATTTTTAGAAAATATTTAGTACAATATTAGAAAAAATTTAGTAAACTTTTTTAGTATTTTTTAAGGAAAAAAATTAGCACTTACTCATTTTTATTTTTACTGAAGGTACAGCACATTTTTATAATTTTTGGAAGAATAATTCAATTTTTGTTTGAGTCCTTTTTTTGTTCATTAGGTAACTGCAAAAAGCACTTTCACAGTTTACAAGTCCATTAAGCATGATTGGACATTTTTCTGTAGCGAAAGTTTTAAGTTGCTCCATCATGCGCTTTACATAGTCTTCCTTCAGATTTGGGTACTTTTTAGTTTCGTCGTCACTTAGATCATCATCCTCTTCGCCGTCCATTTCTTGTACCTTAGAGTCCTCGCTGTGCTTAGTTGCAGAGAGTATCTCATTGAAGATTGCCTCTGGGTCTGGTTCAATACATTTTACTAACTCATCGTCAATGGTAACATAATCTTCAAAATCAACCCCATCAAAAACTGTCAAGGGAGATAGAGGAAGCTCATCCTCTTGCACCGATGTTGTAGCTGGTACAAATCCAGCTTTCTTGAAGCAGTTCTTAATCGTGGTTTGCGTAACTTTATTCCAAGCAGAATAAATACAATGAACAGCATTCAAAGCATTTACTGACACAGCAGTTGACGATGCCAATGCAGAAGGACCACAGGTTTCTGCTTTCATGATCACCCATTACAGAAGTTGAGCTCTGTAGTGCATTTTGAAGGACTGAATAATGCCTTGATCTAAAGGTTGGGTTTTCGAAGTTGTGTTTGGAGGCAAAAATTTTAGCTTCACATTTGTGAGATTATTCACTTTCGGGTGGTTGGGGCAGTTGTCCACGGTAAGTAAAATAGGCCGCTTCTTTTTCCTCATTTCTGTGTCAATTCCTCTAACCCACTCTTCGAATAAAGCACTGGTCATCCAAGCGGATATATTCGCTCTCCAAAAAACAGTAAGATCTTCAGGTTTTACATTTTTTAATGCACGAGGTTTAGAGGATTTCCCGATCACCGTAGGCTTCAATTTTTCCCCAGTCATACTAGCACATAGAAGAACAGTAAAATGCTGTTTTGAAAGTTTTCCTCTTTTGCAAGTGTCACCCTTCATTACTAGACTTCTATCAGGCATTGCTTTAAAGAAGAGACTGCACTCATCAGCATTAAAGATGTCCTCATCCTTAAAACCTTTAGCAACCTCTGGGAATTTTTCAATAAACTTCTCCACCACTTCAGCTGAAACCACATTCGATTCCCCACACAAAACGTTTTGAGAAATCTCGTATCGTAGTTTGAATTTTTCAAGACAACCTGCTGATGCTTGGAAGTTCTTTATTTCGAATTCTTTTGCTATTTCCTGAAGCATAGGTCCCTATATTCTTGCATTGATTGATCTCATTTCTTTAAACCAACGAAACGTGGCTTCGTTCACAGTGTTGAGATACGTTTTTTCTGTGTTTCCTTTGGTGTCTCCCGTTTTCTGAAGAACATCTTTCCAGATATTGTTCCTTGCGTTTTAAAATGTTGCTCACAGTTTTCTTGCTCACACCAAATTTTTCCATTGTCTTTCTTTGGCTGCTGCTTTCCAAAAATTAAGAAGATCCACTTTCTCCTTTAATTTAAATTCTTTTAGAGCTTTTCTTTGCACCATTTTTAATGAAAACTCAAATAAACGACCGGTCCCGTCACAACATGACATCCAGAAAAAAAGAACGGAATGTGTTTCACTTGTGAGCAATACACTTTGTTTTCCAATTCTGCGTAATAGCTACACTGCTACGTACATCCCCCACTCCCCTAACATTTTTCGACAGATTCCAGGAATTCTGGCATTTCCCTCCCATTGTATAATACTGGAAGTGAACAATAAATGGAGTACCACAACGAGGGGGGGGGGGTGGCGCTTGTTGCTCAGATAAGCCGGATGACTGATAAAGAAATTCCTGGAAACCAGATGGAGAACAAACAGAGGAAAAAGAAAATTCAAGAAAACACCAGTGGTCAAGTTATAGAGAGTAAAACCTACTAAAAAGTGGACAACATACAACTTACGGAGGTGGTCAACATAGGGAGGTAAATCTCCATTGAAAATGCGTTGTGACCATTCAAACTAATAAATTTGGGTCAACATAGAGAGGTGGTCAACTTTGGAGGTTTTACTGTATTTTGAATTTTTAAATAAAATAGCTGTATGTCACATTATTTTGAAAAGTTTTAACTTTGATAGTTCCATTCTCTAAGCAAATCATTGACTGTTCAATCTGTTATATACTGTATTAATCATATTTATAATAATGTATGCAAGTGTTTAAAAAAAAAAAAAATCAAAAGTAGCTACCACATTCACAAAGTTAATTTTATTTATAAATGTGTAAAATTTGTGTGCATTCAGATACCAAGAAATTAAGTAGTATCTAAATTAGACAGTTTATCTTTCTATGTCTCTCCTGGATTGGTCATGTCCCACATAATTATTAGTCCCATATAATCTACATTTAAAAATAAAAACTTCAAACAAAGCTTGGATAAGATTTTTTTTTTTTTTCTTTAGCTTGAAAAGTCACTGACAGAGACAAATGTTCTTTATCTACAGAATGACACACTCAATATCAGTTGAAAATTTCATTTACACTAGTTTTGACTTAAAATATCTTGCACAGTGATATTTTGAAAATAAATAATTGAAAATAACAAACATCTTGATACTTTGAAAATAAGTATCAAGTAATATTATGAGAAGATCAGAAATCTTGATATTTTGAAAATAAATATCGGATATATATCATATTACGATATATATATCAATGAACCCTGTGTATGTCACTAAGATTATCATTCTTATCTTTACCTAAATTAGGCTCCGCATGTACTTTTTGTATTAATTACAAATCATGTCTTTGTTAACAACATTTTATTGATTTTTTTTTAATATATATATTATAATAGGTGATGCAGCATCAGACTGTAAAGTATGATGTCTTGCCTCTATCGCCTCTGTCAAAACATCGTTTGAGTAAGTATATCCCTGCAGATTATAGTAATTTATCCGTGTCCTATGTTCTAAATTATTAATGTTGCATTCTTTCTAAGATTTTTGTTAAATGATTACATTTATTTAAGTGATGATTCAAATTATTTATATTGCAAAATAGTTGAAAATACATTATTACCTATTAGAATTTGAATACTGAATATTCTGTATGATTTTTATTGTCTATAAAATATATATAAAATGAATTTTAATATAATGAAAATTAATATAAAAAATGAATGTTCAAAAAAATCAGACACTTTACTTAAAGGGGAACGAACACCAGTTTGAAACTTTCAAAAGTCGAATTGTGGATTTATTAGATTGTGATGAATGAACAATCATTCTTTTTTAAATAGATGATTAATTTTGAAAAATAATTTTTATTGTTAATGATAAATGTAAGAACACAACTTTATTCCATCATAAATATTTTATTTGCCAAATATATGCAAATTCAGTGAATTTAATTTTTTTTTCATTCTGTCTAATTTAGTCCAGTGTCCCAGACTTTTTGCAAAAAACTGGACAAAATGAAACTGGAAATATGATAAACAACCCTAAAACTGGGAAAATACTCTTTTTATTATAGATGAAGAGTTTGCACAACAGTTCATAAGGCCCATTCTTTGAAATTTACAAATTTCAAATCAATATTTAAAAAGTTTTCATTACTGCCCACCCACTAAATTTCAAGTTGTAATGTATTAGATTAATTTTAACCCAATTATTCAAATTGGTAAAGAAATCAACGTCCAGTGTCCAATGCTCAATCACATCCTTGTAATGCATTAGTTTACTCTTTAATAACAATTTGGAAATTGTACGTGAAACGTGACAAATGAGGTGCATTCGTACTATAGCTAGTTATATAAATATTCAGATCTTGATGATTTTTAATTCTGTGAAATGAATTCTATCGTCTGCAGATTAATTTCTGTAATAAAATAAGAAATTCGTTCGCTTGACGGTTAAACCTCGGAAACTCCTATAACAAGAAAGCACCGATTTTTTTTAAATTATTTATTCAAATTTCTTAATAAATGTTTTTATTAATATCTTCTAAAGTTTTGATTCAATTTTCATAAAATTTGAAATGTCTCAACAAAATTTTTCAAAGATAATATATCTTAAATTTCAAACCATTTGGTTGGGTAGTTTTTGCGTTGTAGTTATATGCAGACAGATGGACGGACCAGACGACGACATTAGGTGCTACGTATTTATATAATTACGAACGCACCTAAAAATGAGATTTAAGAAATTTATATTTCTGTTTGAAATGCCATTACATAATGCAAAATAGTTCCACCAACCAATATTTAATAATTATTACAATATAATAATTATTATTATCATATATATTATTTCTGTTGTCAACAACAAGTGCTTATGATTTTATTTTGTACTAGTTGACCCGTCCAGCGTTGTCTGAGTCAGTGTAATAAACTTAAATTGGGGAGTGGATACTCAAGTACCCTTCAGCAAATGACTAATTAGGAGGACCACTATGCATCTTTAACAAGTCGTTCGTTTGGTTAAGCTAGGAACTTAATGTGAAATTTAGCTTAGACTATTCTTCGGAAATGCTGGTAACTGCTTTCTAGAAATACACCTTGAAGCTATGAATGCTTATTTTTACAATAATTTAATAAAAACGGAACTGGTTTGGAGAAGTTCGGAACATTATTACCTGAGATTTAAAATAGCGGTATTCTTTATATAAAACAGCAATTAAACGCTACGGGTGAAGCTAAAAATGTTAAAATTGATAATGTAATTAGTTATGTTGAAATCAGAGCAGTAAATTTTGATTTGTTAATAAGGGGGGTCAATTAAAGAAAAAACTGCCGCCAAGTGGCACGCTTTCAGCTAAAGTAAATGTGATATTTAATAAAAAGTTGTTTGTCCTTATCCCTCTCCAGGATTGGGGAATTGTATCATTTTACTCGCCAATGGCTAGTGGATTTTCTGACAAGGCGAGTGAATCTTTAAGAAGTCTTTTAAAAATTGCAGGCTATAGAAGATATGTTTTATACTTGTTAGCTATATTTTGCAAGTGTCCTAATTACCGCAATGTAAGCATGGTACTAAGTTCTATCCTATACTTAACTTTCCTCTGTTTTATATATTTCTTAATTTTATTTTTAGAAAATTACGAAAATGTATTGTAGAAGTAATGAATTATTTTAGCATGTTATGTAAATTCTATCATAACAATTTTCTAATGTACATTGCTCCTTGCTGGCTGGTAAAATAAATCCTTGGTTGGTAAGATTTTTCAAAAATTCCCCGCCCTTGTCCCTCTCCATCCCCGCACATATAACAAATAATCTGTTAAATAAAGTTTTCTACATTATTAATCTCTATCATAATAATATATGTCATGTAAAAAAACCCCCTTAAACCCAGCTAATTATCATAAAGAAAAACGTGCCTGGAAAATGTTTCAAACAGTTTGTGTAATTTGTCGTGTGCAGGTGGCGCTATATTAGCGTGGCTGTACACCAATATCTTCAATCCATATTAATACTATTTCATTATAAGTCCTTATCTATGCATCACTACTCTGGTTTATTTAATTTCTTCTGTGAAGACTATACAACCAACCAACCGAAGGAAAAGAAGCGTATTTTTGATGAGAGTTCTTTGTGGATTTTAATTAATATTTCAGTAAATAATTAAAATATTAAAATTCTGAGTCTGAGTTGTACCAGGAGAGGGCTTGGACTACCTAAATCTAAATTTTCAGGACGACATTGGACGTGATTGCTAGATTTTGCTAACCATCACAGACAGACAAACAAACAAACACACAGAGCAAAACTTTCTTTTATTAGTATAGATGGTTATCCAATCTCTTTTCTTCTGCTTTCATAATACTAAAAAGATTTTTATAAATTTAATCTGTGAACAGTATTTCTCTTAAAGTAAAATATTTTAAGTTGCACTAAAAATTTGATTACATTTCTCTGGGGCTATTTTTTTAAAATACTTACTATAATTATTTTAATACTTACATGTATAGATCAATTAATGGAATTTACAATTTAATAATTATATTAAATATTATTATATTGTATCAAGATTTTATCAGTAAAAAACTTAGAAACCTAACTGCTTTGAATTACTTAAATGATATTCATATAACTGACAATGAATATTATGTTTACAATATATGGTCTTTTTTATTTATTTTCTATAAATAGGTTTGGTCAAACGTAAAATTCTAGTCCTTGACCTTGATGAGACTTTAATACATTCTCATCATGATGGTGTTATTAGACAAATGGTTAAACCTGGTACTCCTCCAGATTTTGTGCTCAAGGTAATTTATTTATTTCTCAAGTGAAACAATTAAAATTTATGGTTTTCAGAATGTTTAAAAGTATCAAAATATATTATCTTATATTTAATACTAGGGGGCCTACCCCCTGCGAGCTACGCTCGCCAACCCCTGCTCAGACTTCGAGGCCTCTAAAAACATGACAGCGTGCTTCGTTTTAAAAATATTGGTAAATCTGTAATTGGGTTGCCATGCTTTTAACGTTTTAATGGGGCATTTTTTTTATTATCATGGCCTCATACACAGCTGTTGCGACAACTGACGACTGTTTTAGGGATTGGTAAGTAAAATCAATTACACCTTGAAAACCAGCTTGTATAAAACGGTTAGGTTTAAATTGTGGCTACCTCTCGCACTTTTATAACAACGATCTGTATTCTATTCTTCCTTTGCGTTTAAGGATGAGAAAAATTCCATCTGCTTGTGAATAACATTAAGAACCATGGTATTGAAAAATACTATGTTATAGACAGTTTCAGTAACAGGTTTTAATTTTCTCTGTATTTTAGTGCACCATCATGCATATTTTCATGTTATTTTAAATATGTAAATTATTTATTTTAATTAATATGTATATACGAATTTTCTAAAAATTATTTATCATACAAAATTAATTAAATATTTTGTGCATGCATGCCTGCATTTATTCGGCATCAATTGATGAAATATTTAAACAAATTCGCTATCCGCGATAATTTTACACCATGTTATGTCACTTGAATACTGTCCATAAGAAAATCGGGTACTTTTCCATTATAGGATCTTTTGCTTTTAGGTTTGTCGTAATTCGAGTTTCAAAAACGAATAGATTCGTTAATATACATATATTTGTTGCCAAAAGTTATGAAAACAAACCCAATGAACTTATGGTGATTTTCTATAATAGGGGTCTTGACGCTTTTTTAAAAAGCTTGGCGCAATTCGGGCATCAGAAAGTGAGATTTGGTGCCAAATTACATAAACAGCCATGGAAACAAATTTGACGATTTTTTTTGTTTATATGCGTATTTTAATTATACGTATATTATTATTGTTTTTTCTATACAAATTACTTCTGATTATATATAAAATAGGATAAATGACATTTTACGCTAAACAAATTCTATAAATATTGAAAAAATGCTTCTGTATACGAAATGACAAAGTAAATAGGTTGACAGAAAGTATGTTGCCAAATTTCCTTTTCCGCCAAGGCTATTTTCTCTGTTTCGTCAAGGCCCCATATACTGGAAAAGCACCGAACTTTTATGCTTGTTTATACATGTATTTATATGTATATATACAATTTATTTATAATTGTCTTTCAATTTACCTCTTTTTGTACATAAAAATAGATAAATGGCTTCTTTATATTAAATAAATTGTATAAACATAAATGACGTATTTACATAAATGACGTCATTTGGACGAATTTATTCAAAATATTTTCAGTTTATAAATTAAATTAAATGCTGACAGACGATTGAATCGTGACGATAGAAATATGATTTTTTTTTTCAAATTTTCGTGAAAAACATTATTTAATCACAATCTTGTCTTCATTATCGATTGAAATAAAAGATAAATTCAATTTCAATTTGAAAATGGCGAATAAAAATAAATCAATAATCCCTATCGGGATCCTTTTTTATTTTTTCCCTTTTTTGTCACAAAAAAAACTGAGTAATTAGTTGCCATCATTACAGAAATGTCATTAAAATTAGAAAAAAATTAATATCTCGAAAACTAATTCCAATTTCAAAATTCTATTACCAGTTTTGACATCCGCGGATTTTTATGGACAATTGGTATTAATTTCACCATCAAGCGTTTAATATTTTATTAAAAATAGCCCTGAAACATAATCAGTCGTTTAATCAGTCGTTTCATAAATTCGTTTCATAAAATCGTTTCACAAATTCGTTTCATTAGGATTTTATATATATAGGGTAGAAATAACCTAATAGTAATCCATGCCTTTAAAAACATATTTTGAATATTTTTTTAGCCGCTCTTCATTAATCTTGATTCTGTCCTTTAAGTAGCTAATTTTTATTATGAAATTTTTAGATGTGATTAATTTTGTATTTTTCTAGATTTTCGAGGTGTATTTGCCTGCATTGTTACGGGATGCACTTGAACTTCTCATTTAAGGGGGTAAAACTTAAAAGGAGAAGAATATTCAGATCATATCTTTTAACACGTTGACGGACAGTAGGAACAAGTGAAGTTCGAAAATTGACACTATATGTTTTTGTAATTTTTTGAATATTAGAAGTATAGTTTTACTCTTTCTGCTTAAATAAACTTAATTTTGATTAATTCAGCACCTTTAATTAGTTTGCACTACTCCCTTCACAACCACGTCAGGGTGGCTAGTGGTCAGGGAAAAATACAGTAAAAAAAATGATAAACACCAGTATATTCTTATAGAAAATTTTTTGTTGATTATTCCATCAAATAATCTATTTGAATTTTTCTATAAGAATTTACTGGTAGTTATAATTTTTTTTACTGTATTTTTCCCTGACCACTAGCCACCCTTATTGAAGCTGCAACTCGTATAACAGGTGGAAAACGAACTTCAACCTAAAAAATTGTTTCCAAAACATGACACTGGGCTTCTACTTGTATGCCGGTAAATGCACATTTGTGCTGCTATAGCCGTTGTGTCTAAAAATGACCGTTTCGTTTTGGGCGGCTATAGCCATCATGCCACATTTTGAACTTCGCTTTGACGGCTATAGCCGCAAGTGTCCGTCTACGTGTTAATATTAAAAAGAAAAAAAAATCTCTTTTAAGTTTAGAATTGAATATAGATTTTCATTTCAAGAATGATATGAAAGTTTTAGAATAATGCCAGCTCAGATTCTTCTTTTCATATTCTTTTTTAACTTGGTTCATGTTTGTAAAAATGTAATTTTTTAATTGATTTTTCACTTACCTTCTAATGTGCTAGAATTATAAAAATTATATTCACAGGTGTGTTTCTGATGGCAATACAACATTTTAATATTTTTAAAACTTAATTATAAATTAATTTTAAGGCATTTTTCTATTAGCCGGGTGCAGGTAATAAATCGCCAAATATTCTTTACGTATAAAAGTTACAACAATGAAGTTAAACATACACCAAACCACACTTGTTAAAATATGCCAATTGATAGTTAAGCTACAAAAAAAGAAATAGTTTAAACACTAAGAAGTAGAAAATAAAATATAAATTAAAAATAATGAGTGTAATAATTTTTTTTAAAAAAAGATGCTTTTATTTTCCATTTAGTGAAATATAAGCTTATGAGATTTAAACATTGAGAAAAATGCCAAATGAAACATATCATGATTATTTTATTCTGTTGTATATTTAAATCACTGTTGCATAAATGGATAGAATGGTGCATTTTGCATTGCATGATATCTTTCAAGTTTAGAAAGAAAGGTGAGGAAAATTACATTTAGAAAAGATTTATGATAAAGTTACAACAAAAAATTAATAATTAAAATTATACTTATGCTATTTCTCAAAACAATGTTTTTAAATCAGTATCCAAAATATCTCAGCAAACAAATGAACAAATTTCTTTTTTTAAATGAAAGTTTATGTATTTCCCTAGTCCTTGAAGAACACATTTTAAAAAAAAAAATTTATTCTTACGTTTTTCAGAAACAATTCAAAATCGTATTTTTTGTTGAAAACTTATTAAATTTTACAGTCTGCTATTTTGTTAAAAATGCAAAATATCAAGAAATCATTAGTGAAGGACTGAAAATTATGTATATTTTAATGTGCATTTTTGTCTATTTGTTTTAGACAAAATCAATCGGACAGCTCTGATGTACTGTAATTGCAGTACACTATACGCCAAAAAAAAAAAAAGTCCAAATGGCACATTTTGCAAATGTTTGTATTTAACAAACTTTAATTATATCAAACAAGTAATGAATCCATTTTCAGATAGATCTTTAAAAAGTAAAATATAATAATAATGCTTTCACCTTAAGGAAAAATAAATATTTTATTCATAGGCATTTAAAGTACCTCTTGAGAAACTATTGAAATGAAATGTTTAATGAAAATGAAAAGTCTGAAAAAGACTGTTTTGATGCAATTATAGAAAAAAATTTCGATTTTATGAACTAAGGTGCTGTTTATTAAAAATCTTATTTTCACCAGTAAAAGCATTCCACTTTTAAGGCCTAAGTCTTTAAAACTATTGTGAATAATAAAAAAAAAATTCTTTTAAATTTTAATGAGAAAATGGCATTAATAAGGATATAATCCCCATCATTTCTATTCTTTTTTTTTTCTTTTTTTTTGTATGACATGAAATAATTTAATTTCTATCATTTGAACATATCACAAATAATAATAATAATAATAATAATCTTTATAAAAATTTACTACGTTGGAAATTAGTTTAAATTTAGAAATTTGAGATCTATGTGATAACATTACATCTTTGGATCCTTACAAATAATTAATGTTTGGATTAAAATGCAGTTTGCCATAATTTTTAAAGAATAGAGGGGAAATACAAACACGCATTAGATTTTAATATATAAAGTGATTTATTTGCTTTTTTTAGATATTTGATATTTGTTTTATTATTATATTGGTATTTCATTGCATAATTTCTAACTGTTTTTGCTTCATTTTTTAACACTTTCTACAGTTAGTTAATGTTGATAATATTCTTTATTAAAACAAAGATTATTAATATCTATACATATTTTTCATAGGTTACTATTGATCGTCATCCTGTAAGATTCTTTGTGCATAAACGACCTCATGTTGATTTCTTCCTAGATATGGTAACTAATATGTAGTCTGCATTTACTGTTTTGAGTTGATATGTGAATTTTATTATTTTTATGTATGGTTTTTTTTATCTATTTTCTCTTTTACAGGTCAGTAAATGGTATGATTTAGTTATTTTCACAGCTAGTATGGAAATTTATGGAGCAGCCGTAGCTGACAAATTAGATAATAATAGAGGAATTCTCACAAAGCGATATTATAGACAGGTACTTCTATTTTACTGTCAAATACCTGCTAAAATAGTAATATTTTATTATTTTATAACAATCTTTCAAAAATAGTGTGCATTAAACTTGATTTTCAGATTTAATTACAGTGCTGTTCAATGAAAGGGCCTTTGAATTTTTGTGATTTCAAAACAGAAAATTTCTTTGATTTGTTATTTGTGCTATCATCTAATGATATTGCTTATTTGCAGTTTTCATTATTTCTATAATTATTTATTATAATTTTATCAATTAAAATACAGGGTGATTTTTTTAAAGTTGTGAAAGTAAAACCCTATAACGAAAGAACCACTGATCCAAATGACCGGAAATTTCACCAGTATGCTCCCAAAGCAATGGGGATTTTTTAGGCATGGTTAAAAAAAACTTAAAATCTCACCGACAGATGGCGCTGTATATGCAGTAAAGTCGAGAGAGGAGCTTGTGCAAGACACACGCACAGTGGATACTCTTCACTCTGTTGTGGAACATGTGGTTTCACGTTTCCAACTCATAGCTGAAAACATTGGACAGCATACTGAAAATCGTATGCGTTAGTTGCGCAGTTCTGTACGAATGTTTTACTCCATATTTTTATTTCGTTCTGTTTCTGCAGGTGTTTGCAGTTCCTTTTCCCAATTACTGCATTCTGTATGTTTTTGATATACAGAATGCAGTAATTGGGAAAAAACACTATTTAAAATTTTTTTAATTTAAAATTTTTAAATTAAATTAAATTAACTTTTTTAAAATCATGCATAGTCGACTTGCATATCAAATTAAACCTTATGAAATTCTCTTTAAAATGAGGAGTCAAACAACGCTCTATGCCTGATAGAACTTGAGAAATTTAAAATTTAAAACATTTATACAAGCCAAAAAAATGATGATTTTTTGAAATTAAAAAAATTAATTGTATGAAAATTTACTGAGATAAAAAAATTATAAAAGTATATTCTCATTTCTGTCATCAGGGAGAATGATTCCTGAAGGTTTCATTAAAATCTGAAATGGTCAGGTTGAATATTGAAAATTTTGGGTTGATTTGACATGGAAATGACCCATAAATAGATGCTGATTACGTTTTGGTGTAGATATCCCAATTGGTGGCGCTGCTATACCACTTTTTTCTCGATTTTTACGATAGCTATATCTCAAGAACTAATGTACGGAATTTCTTCAAACTTCAGATTCCGTTAGACCTTGACATAAATAGATGCTGTTTACGTTTTCGTGTAAATAGCCCAACAGGTGACGCTGCTATGGTAATTTTTCGTTATTATCTCAATAACTATATCTCAAGAACTAATGCACAGATTTTCATCAAACTTCAGATTCAGTTAGACGTTGACATAAGTTGTTGTTGATTAGGTTTTAGTCTAAATCTCCCAACAGGTGGCGCTGCTATGCTGCATTTTGCAGGATTTACACGATTTTAGCAATAGTCATATCTCGAGAACTACACGGAATTTAATAAAACTTTAGATTCAGTTAGACCTTGATATAAATTGGTTCTGATTCTTTCTTGTGTGTACAAAATCTGTGTGAGATAGAAGATAAGTTTTGGGATTGGCACATCCGACAAGTTTTAAATATAAATCAGGGCGGGATTGCGGGATTCACGCCGAAAATTTTGAAATCCTGCCCAAAAATTTCAGCATTTTCCGGCGAAATTCGAGTTATTTAATTTACCTGCAACCGAACGATAAATTTCGTGATTTTTTTTCCCCGGAATCGATCGACGAACTTTGCGTTTTTTTTTTCTGCAATTGATCGACGAACTTTGCATTTTTTTTTTCTGCGATTGATCGACGAACTTTGCATTCTTTTTGGCGACTGATTGACAAAATTTGCGTTTTTTCCGGGATCGATTGACGAACTTTCAGTTTTTTTTTTGCGATAGATCGGCGAACTTTCCGTTTTTTCCGCGATTGATCGATTACATTAGCACAGTTGTACACGGGCTGCCATGTAGTTCCAAAGTCGCAAATCGGTATTAACACTATTTCGTTGGAAGTCCTTATCTATTTCTGTTCATGCGTAAGACTAATTTCATTATTTTAGACGAATTTATTTTATTAGCTCAACCCATTGACTAAATTAACAATTTTTTCCAACGACCAATAGACGTATTTAAATATTTTCTTTTCCTGCAACCGAAAAGAGGGAGAAGAATGAAAAGGGGCAGTAAGAGCCACTGGTCGCTGCACCCTGTCAAATTGGCCTAGAGTCAGCACTAAACAAAAATGAGATTACAAGAGCTGCAAAGATCTTATTACTTTTACTCCTTGAGGTAAAGGAGTAAACCTTTTTAGGTGCGTTCATAATTATATAAATACGTAGCACCTATAGTCGTCGTTTGGTCCGTCCGTCCGTCTGTCTGTCTGTCCGTCTGCATATAACAACGCAAAAACTACCCAACCAAATGGTTTGCAATTTAAAATATATTATCTTTGCAGAATTTTGTCAAGACATTTCAAATTTTATTAAAATCGAATCAAAACTTTAGGAGATATTAATAAAAATATTTATTAAGAAATTTGAAATTTTTTTTTTAAATCGGTGCTTTCTTGTTAGAGGAGCTTCCGATGGATGTTAAATCGTCAAGCGACCGAGATACTTATTTTATGACAGAAATTAATCTGCAGACGATATAATTCATTTCACAGAATTAAAAATCATCAAGATCTGAATATTTATATAACTAGCTGATACATATATATCTGAATATTTATATAACTAGTTAAGATATTTGTATGAACAGTGTCATAAAATATATACTTAACTAGCTGTTTAACCCGTTCTACGCACGGGATATCATGAATTTAATTCTAAAACGTGCCTACGAACGCACCTCGTTTGTAACGTTTGACGTACAATTTCCAACTTGTTAATCCTTGTGAAGGAGTGAAAGTGTACCTTGTGAAAGAGGCTTCAGCATCCTAAATCAAATAAAATCTAAATTCAGAAATTCATTTAACAATCTAATTGTTAAGGGTCCCTAAAACATTTGGTGGAACTTGAAAAATACACTGCATATATAAAATTTAATTTTCTTCCTTTTTAGGTAGATTTCGTAAGAAATACTACCTATTACATACTCGCCTAAGTTGGAATTTTTGAAAATTTTTTGCAGATCTACCCCAATCATGACTCCCAGAACACAAACCCACTCACAATTCAAAACTTTATCTATCTATGTCACTTTTTTATGGACACGATAACTTCCATAATTCTCCACAAATCTCTTCCAAACTGATACATAAAATCAAGGGGCATAAAATCTCGGTTAAGTTCGTTAATGGGCAAAATCGAACCAAGGGGTGGAGAAATGGGGGGGGATTTTTGTGAAAACATAAAATAACCCATAATTTCTTAATTATGATACGTATTGAATCCGTTTAAAGTTTTTATTACTTCTAGGAAAAGGGCCAAAAATTTATGTATGACAGATTTTTGATATCATTAAAAATGGCCCCAAGGGGAGGGGGGGGGGGGGGGGGGTTAGAAGAAAAAAATTCCTAACTTTGTCCATTCAGAAGATATCAAATCCGCTTAAATTTATTATAAATCCTCTTAATATTATCTAAAACTTTTATATTGACAAGTTTTTTATAGGACCAACCCTTATAGCAAAAAATAAATAAATAAATAAATCCCTTTCGGCTCCGCCTGCAAACAAGTTAGGTTTTGAAGTGGGCGTTTCCAAATGCTGCATCATGGCAAAAAGGTCATTTCTTCCGCAATTCTCAACAAACAGGCGCCCCACGGTGTGAGTCTTCGAAATCTACCTGTGCCTGTAGGCCGAGCCGTCAGGGATTTTTTATAATAAAAATAAACATTTTACATAATCATTCTGAGTTGACTTAATTTTTTCAATGGTATTTTGTCATGTCTGCATTAATGTAATTCTTTAAATAGCATGTAAAATAATAGTGGTGTTTAAAGATATTTTTTTCTCCCTCCCAAACATTACAACTCCCCTCCATTTAGAAATGCTGGGAGGGAGACTCCCCTCTTTGGAAAAATTGAATTTCAAGCCCTGTAAATTCCAAACCAAATTACATCGATTCAGAGGTGCCAAGTTCCCACTAATCTTCCGTAATATGTGGTTTAATCTGACTCAGTTTATCAACACGTGAAACCATAAAAATTATTGGATGAATCTTTATTTATTCAATTTCAGGTTTCTATGTGGAATTTATTTAATTTAATTTCTTCAAAATTTTTTGGTGCAAAACGTGTTAAACCTGGGTCAAATTAACCCATATATTATGGAAGATTAATGAGAGCATGGCGCCTTTGTTGATTTGAAAGTTACAATGAATGTAAAGTCTAATTTGGCTACCTATCAGTTTGCACTTAACAAAAAGAAAAAACACATGGTCATTACGCACATAAGAAGTAAAACTTCTAAAAGTCAATCTATAGTCACATACGTCTGCATCAAGTAACATTGACGTCATAATGATGCTGACAACAATGAGGTTAAAATGCATAAGTTACAATAATAGAGCGAATGTTTCTCAAATAATAATTCAAGCAATCTCTGTTGTCTTCATGGGAAAATTGAAAATGTTATGCTGACGTTTCAGGGCGTTTATTTCGATTTCGGATTACTTTAGTTGCCTCGGTCATGTTTTGATACGCCTGTATCAAAAATTTGACTATTATCGCTTCTAAACTGTTGATTTATATGGTAAGTCAGACAGACACATTTTTATATATTAGGTTATCCGTGCCGATGTTACACATTACAGTCTACATGCTGAACTCTAAAAGCTCGGTATTTTTTATTATATCAACACCATTGTTGCCAAATGTAATAGTTGCCACCAACTGAAACATTTGAAAAAAATTAACATTGCTGCGAAAGTAATCATTTAAAGAATATAACTTTAAAATTAGTCTTTCGAGAACTAAATTTTTTAAATCAATACAAATATATACTGGAAATAAATGAACAATAAATATTATACAATAAAAAGCAGTAAATTAAAACGTTTTGCATACTTATGATGAAATAAGATAAAAAAAAAAAAAAAAATGATATTTGCCTTCAATAAAGAGCGAGTCACAATGTTTGGGACGGTTTGCAATAAAAATAATTTGCCCATTCAGGGTTGAAATAAATGGCGCATTAACATACATTTTGGCATCAAATTGTTTGGTGACAAAGGTAAAAGTAAAATCAAAATCATAAATAAACAAATAACATGTAACACACAGTAAAGACATTTTCATAATTGCATTTGCTAATTTCTTCAGTAAGTCACATGATAGTGTTGTTGGATAAAAAAAAAATTTTAATTAAAAAAAAAACAATACAAATCAAAAACAAAATTGTTACTCAGATTTTATCTAATCAAATTTTCAGACGCATTTTTCTTAGCCTGACTTGAATTGCAATCTTTCACATTGAATAATTTTTTAAGCATTACGAACATCGCCTTCCCTGTTTAAATCAAATATTTTCGTTTTATAATATTATCCCTCATTAAAACTGTTTTTCCCTTTTTTAAAAAATAAATAAAATTAGTAAAAGTCTTTTATTTTTCGAGATTTTTGTATTTCTAAATTTTATAGCATTTTCAATTCTTTCACCAGCGGTAATGGTCACCAAAAAATGACCAATGGTAATCTTTTCCTCGAAAATAATAGAACTTTCCATTATAATTCTAGAACTAATCTACGTAGAACAGCATTTTATAGACTAAAACCTTCCCTGAAAAATTATCTATTGAACAGGGCAAGTTCCATCAAAATCCATTCGGCAGAACTCGAGTTATAAGCAGTCGGAATGAAATTTCCATTTGTATTTTATATATATAGTAGATATGTTAATGAAAACAAAATCTTTCTCGAATTTTTTTCCTTCTAAAACCTCCTTTTTTTTTCCCCCTTGGAGCCATTTTTAATGATATAAAAAATCTGTCATACATAAATTTCCGGCCCTTTTCCTAGAAGTAATAATAACTTTAAACGGATTCGATACGTATCATAATTAAGACGTTATGGGTTTTTTTTCTGTTTTCACAAAAAGCCCCCCCTTCCTTGTTCGATTTTGCACGTTAACGAACTTAACCGAGATTTTATGTATCAGTTTTGAAGAGATTTGTGCAGAATTATTGCAGTTATCGTGTCCATAAAAAAGTGACATAGATAAATAGATAGATGGATAGATATAAAGTTTTGAACTGGGGGTGGTTTTGGGTTCTGGGAGTCATGGTCGGCGTAGATCTTCAAAATTTTTTCAAAAATTCCAACCTTGGGAGAATGTAATAGGTAGTATTTCTTACGAAATCTACCTAATATAAAACTAAGCTTTCTAAGGAAACTTATCAAAGTTAAATATTTGTAAAAAAAAAAATAATATTAAAGGAAATATTGTAAACTTTGAATTAACCGACATGTTCAGGAAATGCTGATTGCCGTATGCTTCAAATGTCGAAGTAGTTCAGTGCTACAAAATCTATATCTGATGAGAGGACATCTAGAAAATAGTGAAGCCAGAAAACGATTTTATGCCTTTTTTTAGCCTATTGAATTAAAAAAGTCAAATAATTCTGATTTAATTATTTCAAAATTTGCATTTAATGACCTCACTTAGTTTTGCCATATTAAAAATAGAAGTTTATTTTTGTCGTGTTTGTGTGTGAGAGAGAGAGAGTGAGAAAATATAATTTCAAGTTTATTTCTTAATATTTTGTAACTTTGCAGCATCTATAATGAGACATTTTACAAGAAATTTAATTCTGCATTGTGATGTTCGCAAAATAACTCGAGAGTTATTCCGTAAACGTTTGTTTTCGTAGCTAAAAAGAAAAGAAAAAATATATTTTCCCGCGCTAGATTAAATTGAAATCAGCAGCCGGCTGAGGTTTATTTAGATCCAACGATCTACGTTAAGAATTTAAAAAAAAAAAAAAAAAAAAAACTTACCCTTCTGAAGTGCAATCACTGATTTTTTAATTTCCATTTACTGCAGATAATAATCCAAACAATGTAATTATAAAATACTATCTCATCAAAAAGTCACCTGTAAAAAATGCAGCCAAGTCTCGTAACTCATTTACCGTAAAAAGTACTGAGATCGTATAAAGCCAAGTTTAACTATCTTATTAACTCTGAAATTTTCATTCGCAAATCACTCCTAGTCTCTACATCTTTAGTTAATTATTATTTTGTGACTTGGCAATTACGTAGCACGAGAATGTGATGTATATAGTTAGTCTTAATCAAATAATACTATAACATATTAAAGTGTAATAACTTCCCTGTGAGTATATAATTTGCCTTAATTAAATTATCCCATCCTATTCCATAACATAGTAAGGTGTAATAACTTCCCTGTGATGCGTAATTGCCAAGTCACAAAATAATAATTAACTAAAGATGTAGAGACTAGGAGTGATTTGCGAATGAAAATTTCAGAGTTAATAAGATAGTTAAACTTGGCTTTATACGATCTCAGTACTTTTTACGGTAAATGAGTTACGAGACTTGGCTGCATTTTTTACAGGTGACTTTTTGATGAGATTTCACTTCTTTTTGTAAGTAATCCACCTTTTCTTGATTTTCTCCTTTTCTTGAGATCATCCACTGATTTTCGCTAAGCCCACACTCTGTCCCTATTATTTACAGGTATCAAAAATTTGAAGCTTTAGTTTCGTTTGCAAAGTACTGTAGATAAAAAGAGATTTTAGGTTCCTAGGCAAGCACTAAGTTATGGGAGGGGGGGGTGTCAAAAGTACTCTCAATTGCTTCCAGGATAGGTGCTATCCATCTGAGATATTACTCGCAGCCCTAGATACTTGATATTTAACATAAAAGAACTTTTTAGTGTGAAAAGAAAGCCAAAATTAAAATTTCCGGAAATTTCCAATAAATCAAATTATATTCCCTTATTCGATGTTTTTTTTTCGTTTTTTTTTTAGTCTTTTTTTATTATTATTTACAGATTTTTTAATTTTTCCTTACTTTGTGTACTCCCTGCCTTTCTGCCAAATGTCAAGCTTCTAGGACTACAAAATCGAATTATTTTCAAATTTTCGACTTTTTATAAATTTATTGATTTTTCGATTTTAATTCTAAGTTACCTGATTGTCATGCCAATATAGTAATTATTTGATCCGTCTTCTTAGGATCATTTAGGTTCAATTTAGAGATACATCAAGTGAATCTTAGAGTTACCATGATTTTATTTAGAAAGGACTATCAAGCCATAACCAGCCAGTAATGTCGGGAGGGTAGGGGGGAGCTGTGAAAATTTTTGTGGGGATGACAACATTTAACAATCCATATTTCATATGTGAAGTACATAGAGTACAACCTGTGAAAGAAAACAAACCTGTCTATAAAGAAATCGCCTATATCGTAGCTAGTCTATAGCGGAACTTCTCTATAACGAAATTCGTAAACGAAAGAAAATAAAACCATAATCCGGGGGAAATAACATAAAACAATTAGGGGCGTTGTACTAGCTAATAGGAAAATTATCTTAAAACTAATGTTTCTAGCAGTACAAAATCAAATTTTTTTCGAATTTTCGATTTCTTAAAGATATTTCGATTTTATTTTCGAATTTAACGAATATTTTAATTGTTCCTTTTATTGAATAGTAAATACTACTTTTACACCAAGTTTTAAGTTTCTAAGACTACAAGATAAAATTATTTTCAATTTTTGATATTTTCGAATTTTTTTTATAATTTTCTGGATTTTTTAATTTTTCTTATTTTGTATCCTTTATTACAAATTTCAAGTTTCTAGCGCTACAAAATCGAATTATTTTGAAATTTCCGATCTTTTTCGAGTTTTTTTATTCTATTTTCGAATTTATTGTGTTTTAATTTTTCCTTTTTCTGTATCCTAAACAATAAGTTTACGCCGAATTTTAAGTTCTAAAGCTACAAAATCTAATTTTTTTCAATTTTTCGGATTTTCGAAATTTTTTTTTCGAATTTTACAGATTTTTTATTTATTTCTTTTTTTGTATCCTAAATACTACCTTTATTCAAATTTTAAGTTTCTAGCTTTACAAAATCGAATTATTTTCAAATTTTCGTTTTTTTTTTTCGATTTTTTTTTTTTTTTTTTCAATTTTTGTTGTGTTTTTAATTTTTTCTTTTTCTGAATCCTAAACACTACCTTTACACAAAATTGTCAGTTTCTAAGACTACGAGATCATATTATTTTCATTTTCTCTCTTTTTCTTATTTTTTTTTTTTTGAAATTTTCGATTTTTTTCAACTATCCATATTTTTTAATGTTTCCTTATTTAGTATCTTAAATATTACCTTTATTCCAAATATCAAGTTTCTAGCGCTATGAAATCGAATTACAGTATGGAACCATTTATCCGGAATCCAGTTAACCGGAAAACCAGTTATCCAGAATGATATTTCCAACTGACTGATTTCAAAATCTTTCCAGAAAAAAGTGTCATGCAGTGCCAGTTTGACATGTGCATTGCTTGATACATTACTACATGCTACATGCATTGTACAACTTGATCAATATCTAGGATTTGAAATGAAAGCATTTTTAGTTAGATATTGAGCATTTTAAGTTTTATGCAGAATTATTGCTTCCAAGGCATTGCTTTCTTTCAAACTCTGATTAATCTTTGATCTTGATAGCATCTGAGCCTTAATCAGAGTAATCTAATAATTTGAAATCAGAAACAATGTTACAGCCACATATATTCTACAAACCTCATCAAATGGATGTTGCTTTAATGTCCAACCAGTTATCCAGAAAAACCAGTTATCCGGAATACATCTGGACCCAACCATTCCGGATAAATGGTTCTATACTGTATTTTCAAATTTTCCTTATTTTTTGATTTTTCCGGCTTTTGGATTTTATTTTTGAATTTTATTGCGTTTTTTATTTTAACTTATTCTGAATCCTAAACAGTATGTTTACTGCGAATTTTAAGTTTCTAAGGCTAAAAAATCAAATTATTTTAATTTTTTCAATTTTTTACGAATTTTTTGAATTTTTGAATTTTTTTTCGAATTTTCTGGATTTTTTAATTTTTTCTTATTTTGCATCCTAAATACTACCTTTATTCCAAATTCCAAGTTTCTAGCGCAACAAAATCGGATTATTTGAAATTTTTCGATTTTTTCAATTTTGCTTTCGATTTTTTTGGTGTTTTTAATGTTTTCTTTTTCTGGATACTAAACACTACCTTCACACCAAATCTTAAGTTTCTAAGACTACAAGATCGTATTATTTTCAATTTTCAATTTTGATGGAATTTGTTGAATTTTCGAATGTTTTTTTTTTTCGAATTTTCCGGATTTTATAATTTTTCCTTTCTTTGTATCCTAAACACTACCTTTTTTCCAAATGTCAAGTTTCTAGGGCTACGGGATCAACCTAATCGTTTTGATGACGCGTGAACGAGTGAGTGAGTGAGTGACAAAAAATCGAATGTTTGAGTTCATATATCGTCTGAACTAGAAAAGACAGAAAGTTGTAATTTTAAATTTTGGTTCTGTATGCTCTAGAAAAATACTCTAGAAAAACAAAGTTTCAAATTTTTGGGATACTCCAGCGCGGAGATATGGGGGGGGGGGGGGTCAAAAGTGCCCTGAGTTGCTTCCAGAAAAGTATGCTTACGGCTGTCCTCTCTCGACTTGGCGAAGGCACTGCCGTGCCTCCAGATCTTGCCAAGGCTGTGGTTTTCCTATTAGACTTAATGTTAACTATATGCTCCATTTTTCTGCAACTAAATTTCCTCATGCCAATATAGTAATTCATTGAGTCGTTTTCTTAGGATCGTTTATGTTCAATTTAGAGATAAATCAAGAGAATCTTAGAATCACCATGATTTTATTTAGAAAGGACTATCAAGCCATAACCAACCAGTAATGTCGGGAGGGAGGGAGAGATGTGAAAATTTTTGTGCGACCAACATCTTTTAACAACAAATATTTCATATATAAATTAAATAGAGTAAAGCCTGTGAAAGAAAATGAACATGTCTATAAAAAAAAAAGGTCTATAACGTAGCCAGTCTATAGCGGAACTTTTCTATTACAAAATTCGTAAACAAAAGAAAAGAAAAGCATAATCCGGGGAAAATAACACAAAACAATAACAGAAGGTGTACTAGCTAATAGGACAATTATCTTAAAATCTATCTAAAACAAACTATCCCCATCCTGTGGGATTTGTTTTTCAATGTTTTACTTTATTTAATGCAAAACATAGATTGCATCCGACAACTCATAAAAAAGTCCTCCGGCCTGTACCGGCAGGAAAAGGTAGCTTTCCTATATTTTCGTTTTAAAATTTTAGCTAATGTTACTCGAAAACAGCAAGTTAAAATGCAAAGAAACCGTTTACAAAAGTTTCGTTTACACTGAATTTGAATAAGAAATTCGCCAAATTATTGAGCTATAGCCAAGTTGGCTTCATTTATGAAGACTTATTTTTGTCGCCAAATTTGGCGAGATTTCGCCAATTGTCGCCAAGTTTGGCTAGAATTTGACGCTAATGGATATGAATATATAGTTTTATGCGTATGATTGGGAAAATGATTACAACAATGAAAGAAAATAATTTGCGAGAAATCGCGTTCACTAAAACTTATAAATTTATATTAAAATCATTAAAATTACAGATATTACAATACACTTTCATAAAACATTAAAGACATATTAAAATTGGACGTTTCGGATTTACATGGAAAATCCCTCTTCAACAACAACATTTCACTTAGCGTAAATCATAGTTCAAAAATATCAACAAATAGAAAATGCAACGTATCAAAATTTCGAAGTCAAAGTTACAGTTATAATAACACGGAGTATTCATTCGGGATTGCACCTGCTTGACCATTATTGACCATAAATTTATCGTTGATTTTTTGTAATGTGCTGTTTTGTTTCAAAATGTCAGCCACCCTAGAATTTCAAACTGCTCTATCTCAGCCAATTTTTAAGATAGAGGTAAAACAAAAAATGCTCTGGAATCCTTGTATCAAGTCCTAACACCTAATTAAAAAATAAACTTGATTTTTTAACTTTTTTGTATATTTATTTTAGTTTTAAAATTTTCCGTGGCCGCCATCTTGAAACAAGATGGCGGACCAAGCTGGCCAACGAACTCGGTCGAGGCATTGGTGAGCTTAAAACACACAATTAGTTTCAACCAAATTAATTTATAAATACGAGCGTTATCGTATCAAATTATTTTCATTTTTTCAATTTTTTTCGAATTTTTTTATTTTTTTTTCGAATTTTCTGGATTTTTTTAATTTTCCTTTTTCTGTATCCTAAATACTACCTTTATTCCTAATTTGAATTTTCTAGCGCAACAAAATCGGATTGTCTTCAAATTTTCGGTTTTTTTCAATTTCTTCGATTTTTTCAATTTTGCTTTCGATTTTTTTGGTGTTTTTGATGTTTTCTTTTTCTGGATGTTAAACACTACCTTCACACCAAATCTTAAGTTTCCAAGACTACAAGATCGTATTATTTTCTATTTTCAATTTTGATGGAATTTGTTGAATTTTCGAATGTTTTTTTTTCGAATTTTCTGGATTTTATAATTTTTTCTTTCTTTGTATCCTAAACACTACCTTTTTTCCAAATGTCAAGTTTCTGGGGCTACGGGATCTACCCAATCTTTTTGATGACGCGTGAACGAGTGAGTAAGAAGTGACAAAAAATCGAATGTTTGAGTTCATATATCGCCTGAACTAGAAAAGACAGAAAGTTGTAATTTTAAATTTTGGTCCTGTGGGCCAAATACTCTCTATAATTAAAGTTTAAAATTTTTGGGATACTCCAGCACGGAGATATGGGGGGTCAAAAGTGCCCTTGGTTGCTCCAAGAAAAGTATGCTTACGGCTGTCCTCTCTCGACTTGGTGGACAACCAGATTGAGACACAACTCAGAACCAGACACTTGTCGCCAAGACAGAGTGACGGCGATGTCCAACATGTGTGGTGCAAACAGACGCGAGACGCCAAGCATTTTAAGCCGGGAAGAAATATTTTAAAAAAAATACATATTTTTATTAAAATGAATTATTCTTGAAATTTTAATTAAGTTTTATAGATTTACTTTGAATGGATTACTTATAATCACTTATATGTTATTATTCTTTTAAAATGAATGTAATAGATTAAAAGTTTTAATTCTGAACACAAAAATCTGATTCGAAACATACAAAAAAGTGTAAGCTTTCTTTATCATTGCATCCAATTTTTAGATGCCACATAAGTTGGATTGACAATATTTTTTATTGAAACTTCCCCCTCTCCTCACATTCTGATCACTTGACATGCTAGCCGACTAGAGCAGAAAAGAATGGCGTGTTATGTGCTTAAAATGGAAAATGCCTTTTAAACTTGGCTGTAGACAAAATGTCGTTTGTGCTCATTTTTTAGTTCATTTTTTGTAAAAATAAAAATTAAATAAAAATAAAAATAAAACAAAAAAGTCAGATTAAAAAAGTTAGTCGCCAGATAAAAAAAGTTGGTCGCCAGTGGCGACTGCATTTGTCAAGCCCTGTACATAGCTATACAAATGGTTGTTACTAACGATATTCAAAATCTAATTGTCTCTCTTTATTATGCCGATACTTATATTTCTCAACTGGGCCTAATTAAGACTAATCTCTGAGTCAACTTGAGTCACTTGGAACAGAGTTCAAAATATTTTATCAAGAATTAAAGCTATTGCAGGAAAGACTCCAAAATACTAAGTTTAAAACGTTTAAAGTAAAGAGATAACGTTGAGTATTTTTTTAAGCAGTGTTGGTAGTTTAGGAGGGGATGTTTTTGTTAACGGTGTTGATCGGGAAAGCTGTTTAAAGGGAGAGTATGGATTAATTTATATATTATATTATTGTATACATACAAAATTCCAGTTACCAACCCATCTAAAACAACAGAACAATAATCGAAATTTTTTCAAACTAAGATTTAATACTCAAAGCTCTATCATATACCCATGTAACAATTTTTTTTTTTTTTTTTTTTTTTTGACAAGGTTGACTTGGAGCTTTCAAAATATTTTACCAACTAAAACAGCCATACTCAACCTGCGGACCGCATGTGGCCCGAGACACAATCATTAACCCTTATTTTATAAAATTAATTGAAATGTGCGTAAAAAGTATTTAAGACTGTTGGTTTATATATTTTCAAATTTATATATACAAAATCTATTCAGTTATTTATAATTAATTTGAAATTATGTTAAAACATCATAAATGCCGTTTCCTTAGCCAAAAGTTCTTGTTACATGTAGTCCTATTTGGGCTACCGAGGTGTGTACATTTCTTAATCTTCAATACTAATCAAACATTATTCCAAACTTATTACATCTGCACTATACATTTCTGCAATTAAAATGAAAAGCTTTTGCATTGAGGAAAAAACTGATTTATTAGGAAAAATCTCCTGATTATTTTTTCTTTAGAACTTTGAAATTTTGCATTGTTATATTATCACGTTTTATACTTATTATATAGCTAATATTGCTTTTTAGGGTTGAACGTTTGTTGTGGAAAAAATTGGCACCAAAAAATTTTTACACTATTATGTCCAAACAACAAACTTCGCGGAACATTTCTACATTTGCAATAGAAATCTACCACGAAGTTTATTGTTTGAAAATAGTGATATTAAAAATTTTGTTAAAATTTCTTTCATAACCCTACAATTGGGTTGTTAGGAAAGTTCCTTACGTTTGGGAAAATCAATTCGTACCGGAAAATTCTGCACGTTATTCTGCCTATGAACATTAGATATCGGAATTAATGTCTAATAATTAAATGATAGCATTTTCCGGTACGCACCAACTTTCCCATCGAGAAAGAACTTCTGAACAACCCAATAATAGTATTAACTTTGTTACACTACTTATGTTATCATACGATTTTCATTACTCTTTGTTAAATGTGTTGCGGCCTGCTTGAAAAAAAGGTTATGGCTGAACTAAAATCTTGAGTTAACAATCCAAGCCTATAACCCATTAAATATATATATATATATATTATATATATATATATTATATATATATATATATATATATATATATATATTATATATATATATATATTTTTTTTGATGAGTTAGAGTTAGACTTGGCTGAAAAAACCTCAACGATAAAAACCGTGGGTGGCCAATCTGTAGAATTTTTCCCACTTGCTTTTTTTGTTTGTAATATGCTAAAATTACTAGCCCTGTTGATAAATACATATTTTTTAAAAGCACAATATTTACTTAGTAATTTTAAGCAATAATATTAAAAACTGAAAGAACTACTGGAAGAGGTTGTGGGTGTCTGGGGGGGGGGGGGGGGTAAAGAATACATTTAAACTGCAGGAATATCAACCAAAATAAATTAAAAGATCACCTTTGCTCTCCTATTCAGCAAAGCAATTTATGTAAAAATACACCAAAAAAAAATGCAACTCAGATGAAACTTATAGAAATATCAACTAAAAGAAATTAAAACCTTAAAAACACTTTAATATGACATTGGAATATTTCAAATTCGGATTCGGATGTAAACAAACAATTGCAGCCATCTTGTGACATCCAGCTCAGTTACTTCAATCGACCGGGCAGACATCGGGGAAATGTCAGTTCCTGTCTATTTATAGTTCCATGGTTTTTAGGTGCCTCCACAGATCATTTAAAAAGTTTTTTCAATGTATGTATGTGTGAAGACACGATAGCATTCAAATGGTATTTGTGATTGAAATCCCATATGCAGAATATGTTATAGGCCACTGTCGCAAGAACTGTGTTAATTTTCTTACAAATCTGACAAGAAAGGTGTCTAAACCATTTTTCAACCAAAGAAATCCGATAAGAATTTTCTTTTTTAACTCAATTATTCAATTAAATAATTTTATTGCTTACATTCATCTTATGTTGGTACAACAATCATGCTTTACCAGAACGTAAATTAATTTAGCAAAACTTTTTTTCAGGGAAAAAAAAAATGACAGTGAGTTTTATTAATTGGATAAAAGAATATGGAAATAAAGAATTTTATTTTGTTGGGGGGGGGGAAAAAGGCAAAATATTTACATTTAAAACAACTTAAAGCTTCCATTAACACGACTATGTAAATTCAGTTTCAATATACAGTCAAACCTCGTTAACACAAAATCGCTTAACACGAAATAACACTGAGGTCCCGTCAAATGAGTCTGAAAATCAATGTTAATTAATTCGTTTAACACGAAATAGAATTTTGGAAGATCTCGCTTAAGGCGAAAATTTTTTAGTCCAAAGTCAAAACATGATTCCTTACGCAATGTTTTCGATATTTCAAACTTATATCTCACCTCCTCTTACTAAAAATGGAATTTTCTCATGATTTGAAAAAGATCTAAAGTGGAAAAGGGTTACAGAAAATCGTGAAATACTGAATTCCTGACTAATCTCTGCTTTTCTTTGATCTCTGATATGAGCAAGTGTTCCCACATTTACCATATGAGCAAATGTGGTCAGTCTTTCATTGTGATCAGTCACAATGTAAGTTTGGGTGAAGGCATTTCTTTTTTAAAAGTGATTGTTCCATTGCTTGGTTGACTGCATTGACAGTGACATAAACCTTGTTTCCGAATTTCCTTATCTGTGAGTGAAAGAAGTAACAATCCCTAGGTTATCGCCTGACTAACATAATTGAAACTCTGCTTGCAGTTGCTCTGTAGAATTCTCTGAAAGGTGAGTCGAAAACAGCAAGCTGTTTCTTTAGAAACCAAGCAAAAAATTTAAACGAAGCTAACGATAAAGTGCTAAAAGAAATAAGAATGGATCCTTATGGGATACCTGCATTTCTTCAACAAATGGTCCTCTCTACAATTTTAAAGAATCGTGAAAAGATTGAAGTGGCTTATTATGCGAGTCAATTCAAACCAGTCAGAAAAGGAATGTGTAGAAGAAAGAATGAGTAAATTGAAATTGCTTTCTTGTGGTGGATAAAAAAGCAAGAAGACAGAACAATGTTTTAACTTTTGCAGTTTTGCAAGAGAAATCAAAGGCTTGTGCTGATGCTCTCGGTGAGAGCGATTTCATATGTTCTAACAAATGACTAACAACATTACAACAGTGTCATAGAATTGTCTGCAAAAAAAAAATGTAGTCAAAAAGCGGGACATTCTTTTTTAGACAATGTTTTTTCCGAGTATACTTGCATAGATGAAGATGTCTTGACTTCGGATGCGACGACAGTTGAAGAAATAATTGTTGAATAAAAAAAGATGACAACATTGAATTCAGGGGTGATTCTGGTCCGAATTTTCCGAAAAATTAAGGCAATGATTTCCGACAATTAAAAAAATATATCTGTCATAAATCAGAAAATTCGGACATAAAATGTATCGGTATTTCGGCAAATGATCGCCGAAAAAAATCAATCCAGTCATTCGTTCGAAGAAAAGTCGCCAATTTTGTCAAAGGAACGCGAGAAAAACGTGACTTTTGTCAGAAAATCGCGAAAAAACGGCAAATTTCGTCAAAAACATTGCGAAAAACGGCAAATTCCGTTAAAATATCGCGAAAAAACGGCAAATTTCGTTAAAAGATCACGAAAAAAACGGCAAATTTCGTCAAAAACATTGTGAAAAACGGCAAATGATTGCGAAAAACCGGCAAATTTCGTCCAAAACATTGCGAAAAACGGGAAATTTCGTCAGAAAATCGCAAAAAAACGGCAAATTTCGTTAAAACATCGCGAAAAAATGCAAATTTCATCCAAAACATTGGGAAAAACGGCAAATTTCGTGAAAAGATCGCGAAAAAACGGCAAATTTCATCAAAAGATCGCGAAAAAACGGCAAATTTTGTCAAAAGATCGTGAAAAACGGCAAATTTTGTCAACAAATCGCGGGAAAAACATGACTTTCGTCAGAGAATCGCGAAAAAACGGCAAATTTCGTCCAAAACATTGCGAAAAACGGCAAATTTCTTCAAAAAATCACAAAAAAATGGCAAATTTCGTCAAAAACATTGGGAAAAACGACAAATTTCGTTAAAAGATCGCAAAAAAACGACACATTTTGTCAACATATCACGAAAAATGGAAAATTTCGTCAAAAAACCACAAATTTTATCAACAGATATTGTAAAAAACTAAATTTCATCAAAAGATTGCGAAAAAACGCAAATTTCATCAAAAGGACTCAAAAAAAAAAAAAAAAATGGTGGGAGTGGACACCCCTCCCCCACTCTGTTAACTTTTCAGAAAATTTGCTGTGAATTTCAGAATTTTTTTTTTTACTCAGAATCACCCCTGATTGAATTGTCAGACAAGGATGAAAAAATTGACACAGAACGGAAAAATTTAGTGTCATAAAATGAGTCTACTGTAGCACTAAAAACTGTACAACGTTTCCTTACGGAACAATAGGATTCTTCCCAAGCTTTGGACAAATTAGATGAGGTCCATACGTTCCTAAAAGAAGTACTCTAAAAAAAATTGAAAAAAAAAAATCAGTAACAAACTTAAAAAAAAATGATTAGCAAGTAAATAAATTTATTATTGCCTAAAAAATGTTGATTAATTTGTTAATGGAATTTTCTATTTCTTATTAATTTATGATTTTATGAGCAGGGATATATTTCTAGGTTAATTTATTTAGTTTTTATATCTAACATAGATGGCACCACTATTATGACGGTTTTAACACGAAAAAAATTCGCAGTCCCTTCAATTTCGTGTTAACGCGGTTCGACTGTATTTATCTTTATTTACAGGCCTTAATCTCAGCACAAGCAATATGAAAATTATGTTATAATTTTAGAAGTCAAGTGGAGTCGGTCACTTCAATTCTTTTTTTTTTTTTTTCTGTTATTTGCTATCACTATGTAATATTTAATCTTAGAACAAAATTTTTTCATTCCCCTTGAAATTGCCTTTCTTTTTCTTGTTTTATAATATCTATATTACAGCTGAAATATTTAACTTGATGAATCCTTTTCTTTTATTTCAGCATTGCTGTGTGCGCTATGGAAGCTTTAACAAAGATCTTTCTGCAATCACACAAGACCTCTCTAGCATTTTTATATTAGATAATTCACCTGGGGCTTATAGAGCATACCCTGGTAAGAATTTTAAACTATTTTTAGTTAGATTGTTTTATATTTGTTCTATAATTATTTAACAGCATTATCTTTATTTCTTCTATATTAAATAAATATATTTAAAAGAATGAACTATTTTCTAGCAGTTCTATTTTTATTTTAATCAACTTCCAAAACGAAGCAGCTATACAATTTGTTTGTGTATATATAGTTATTCATTTATTCATTTTATGTATGTTCTATAACTTTTAAATAGATGCTGCAGATTTTTTTTTTTTTTTTTTTTTTTTTTTTTAAGATCTCAGTTTGCACGTGGTCTCAATATATTATCATCAGGATCTAACAATAATATATGTCTGTCTTCCTGTTTCTTGTTTGTTCAATGTATGTGCACATATAACTTTTTAATGGATGCTCCGATTTTCATACTTTTTTGTTTTATTGGAAGAGTCTTGGTCTGTAGATAAATGGTCCTGTTGTAATATCAGGATCTAATGTCTGTTGTCATGTCTTTTGTTTTTGTTTAACTTTCATAAAAGTTGACCAATAGATTTTGTAGGAAATACTACTTATTACATTCTTCCCTATGTTGAAATTGTTATTGAAATGTATTTTAGATTTAGATAGGCAAAGATTAAATTATAAACACAGTAGAAATGTAATTAGCTGTAAACCTTTAGACCTGTTGAAGAAAAGTTAAAAATATAAAAGTTAAATATGTGGTAACGTTTAACAAAGACAGAGAAGTTTAAAAAGACAAATACGTTTATTAAATCATAAAAGTAAATATATTAAAAGTTAAACAATTTATAAAATTTGATAACAAAATAAAGATTTGACTTAATTGCACATCGATTATTTTCTGCAATTGTCCGACAAAACTGTCGGATTTTTTTCGCAACCGAATGACAGAGTTCACGATTTCATCCACAGCTAATTGATGAAATTCGTGGTCATCTATCATGAGCGATTGATGAAATTCACAACTTTTTTTCTGCACATGTTTGACAAAATTCTCAATTTTTTTTTTCCGTCTGGATCAATTGTGGAAAATTAAGATTTTTTTCCAGAACCAATTGATGAAATTTGATTTTTTTTTAGATGACCACTTGACGAAATTTCATGATTGTTTGACAAGATTTTCGATTTTTTCTGCGATCTTTTCTCCACGATCGTTTTTTAAAATTCGCAAGTTTCCCTGATCATTTTTTTTTTTTTTTACATTTGTGATTTTTTTGTACTTGCTTAACAAAATTTTCGATTTATTTATTTATTTTTGTGGGGGGGGGGGGGTATTCCTTAAGTAACATTATTTTAGTGGTTATCACATTCAAACTGTAAAGAATTGGGCCTCCTCATCCAGGTGCGCGATGTGTCATTCTAGCATTTCCTGTGAGTACACTTAACTGCATACCTTCCCTCGCTATTTTTGCCTTGAAGACTAGCAGACGCCGAATTCTATTGTACTGTGAGCGGAAAGTTCGGACAGTGATGTAGTGGTAAGGCGTTACCCAAAGAGGAGTCTTATGCTTTGATCCTTGCCGAGTTCGTGGGAAAGAGTTCATCTGCGAGAGAAGCGATCTCTGCACACGATTTTTAGGTTTGCGCCCGAAACTTTGCCCTTTGTCTTAGAACGTCCAATGACGGACTTAGTGAAAACGAAACAGAGGGATCTCAAGGCTGCTAAGAGGCTGGAGAGTTTCGAGGGGCCCGCCACGACAAAACCCCGCCCCCATAAGAAGTTCTCCTGCGAGAATGAAAAAGTGAGAGAGGACAGTTTTTGAATAGATCTGAACAAGAGTGGTGACTCTCTGGAAATAGTGAGGTCTGACCTCTAATTGATACGGCAGGTATCAGGTGAAAATCCCAGCGAAGTGAAAAAGCACGACAAGTGCGATAGTGAGAGTTCTTTAACTCTGAAGCATCGTGATATCTTTAGTCATAAATCATAAGCATCATGATCTTTAGTATATTTTTCCGAAGAGAAGGAACGGATGAGCCCTGTTCCGAATGAACTTTCTTTAGAAGTTACGACAGACAGCAATTTCCTGAGACTTTTGATTGATCGAGCTGCACTCAGAGTCAAGAGAACATTAATTTATTAGCAATTGACTCACGGAAAATAATTAAATGCTGTATTGACGTCTTGTATATATTTTTCATTAGAATTAACATTGTTATACAATAAAATTCTATTTTCTAATTTATGCGAGAAATTCTCTGTGCCAACGATCCGATCTCGCTACCACTCACCATCTTTTATCGGGTCGGTATAGAGGAGTTACTACAACTGGTGGCTTGCGGTGATGGATTAATTAGCAAAAATTAATGACATTCTCTAAAGACAAAGAGTGGACTCCGAAATTTAAATCATCAAAGTGCTCCAAGAAAGAGTCTCCTTGTGACTTGTGACCTGAGTCTCCTTAGACGCCCCTGTGGATCAACACAGCATCAGAAAGAGAAATCTACCAAGAATTCTGGAGAGTGTTCCCCCATCAGAAAGAGAAATCTACCAAGAATTCTGGAGTGTTCCCCCATCAGAAAGATAAATCTACCAAGAATTCTGGAGAGTGTTCCCCCATCCGGAAAGTGTGACAGAGAACCCCGTGTGTGCTCCTGAGAATCTCTGAAGTCTGTGCTTCTGACGCCCTGAAAGACTCTTAGTAATGGAGGTAAGCTCTTTTTATACTCAGAGTGGCTTTAATTGTTATTAGTGTTTGTATAGGTGTTGTAGGCTTCAAAAAAAAAAAAAAAAGTTGTATGTTTATTTTTGTAAGAGTAAATATTTTGAGAAATTTTTCCGGTAGAAAAAAAAAAGTATGATGAGATATTTCCGATATAACTGTAACTTATTTAATAGACAAATTTTGTAGTTAAAATTAAATTATTGTTGAATTAATTTAATGCAAACTGAGATTTGTGCAGTGTTACAAAATTTTAGCTGAATCTATAAATGAGAGATCATTAAAAAAAAAAAAAAAATTATCGAACGCATTTCATATTTTAAGATAACAGAGCTGATTTTATATGTTTTTTGTGAATTATTCTAAATCTTTTAAGAGTGGATGCAGAGATTAAGACCACCATTGATTAAAAGAGAAAGGAATTGAATAAGACTTTTGCAAATTAAAATATTTTTACTGTGCTTTTTGAAATTGAAATTGTTGTTTTGTGTAAAATTGATCCCATATGTATTTTATAACCAAATACCAAGGTGAATGTGGACGATAGGATAGGGTTGCTTATTTTTATATGTTGCATATTTCCTATATGTTATTGTTAAGCGTACCTTTTTTTATGAGTGTATATTTTGGTAATATTTTGAAGCACTTGGTAGGAATAGCATTAAATCTTATTGTATTGCTTTATATTTGTGGGAAAGATAATTTCTAATTTTAAACTTTAAAAAATGTCGGAGCTTAAATATTTTAGGAAAGCTGATTTGCAAACGTTAGCTTACGAATTTGAGGTCATTTTAGAAGAGAATGATACAGTACCGAAAATTATAAAAAAGATAGTCGTCAGAGGGATTTGATAAAGAGCTAGCCTTAGCGCAAATTAAACTGTTAGAAAAAGACAGGGAAAATAAATTATTGACAGAGAAGGAAGAGAACGATAGACTTCAAAAAGAGAAAGAGCGCGAACATGAGTTAGCTATGTTAAAAGCGACACAAGAGTCAGATGACCGGAGTACCGCATCCAGTAGCATCTCAGTTAGAACGAATCATTTACCCCTAAAAACAATTATGCATCGCTTTGATGAAAAGAATTCGGATATTTCGTTGTTTTTTAATTTATTCGAGAGACAGGCAAAAAAATGTAATCTAAATTCGGATGAGTTGGTGACGAACTTACTATCATTATTACCTGTGGGAATGGCCGAGTTAATTTTGAGAGAACCTGAAGACAAAATTGATGATTTTCAATATGTGAAAGAAAAATTGTTAGAACGATATCGTTTGAATGCAGAGACGTACAGACAAAAATTTAGTCAGCATCCCCGAAATCCTAATTCAGTTTGGAAGGACCTGATCTTTGAACTTAATAGTTTTTTAGAAGGATGGCTGTCATGCTTACAAGTTTCGGATTTTGAGGGTTTGAAAAATTTGCTTGTCACAGACCAGATCAAACGGAGAGCGTCTCCAGAAATGCGCGAACATTTTATAGATAACTGGGCGGAGATTAAAGATTCCGAAGAGTTAGTGAGGCTTTTAGATGCGTACGAGGCAATCAAGCGCCCCTCTAAAAAGACGTGGAATCCGAAACTCCCTTTAGAGAAGAAATTTGAAAGACCCAAGACTTTTGAAAATGGGCGAAACGGTAACAGAAATCCGGAGACTAACTTTAACTGGAGGGATCGCGATGATCATAAAGAAAGGGAAAGGGTTTACGAAAAAAGGCGAGAAGTTAAGTGTCATGCGTGTTTTCAAAGCGGGCACTACAAAGTAGATTGTCCGGAAATTAAAAAGAGAGATGTTGCGCGGGTCAGTCACTTAATAAGTAAGCCGACACTTGAAGAAACCTTCTCGCCTTATTTGAGCAAAATATTAGTGAATGGAATTCAGGCAACTGCCTTAACGGACAGTGGGAGCCAGATAGATTTGGTCCCGCACCATTTAGTCAGTCAAGATAATTTGAATGGAGATCATGTTTGGATTAAAACCCCGGTGGACAGGAAATTGTATTGCTTACCTATAGCAGAAGTCACTTTAGAAATTGAAGGTGTAGGAATCATTGAAACCAAGGCAGGAGTAAATAATAGCGATTCAGACATGGATTATTATTTGTTGGGTAATCAATCTCAAAAGTTATTAGAGCAGGCGAATATAAAACCCGAGTTAGTAAATGCAGTTTTGACGCGGGCTCAAAAGAAAAAAATTTACCATACTCCAAAGCTGGAAGATAAGCGGATTATGTTTTCCAATAAGGAAGGGGAGAATGTTCACCGACGCGATGAAGCGGAAACTTTGAATCCGGTAAATAAACAAATTATGATTTCCGAGGGGGAAAAAGAAATTTCTAGCGGGAATGTTGAAGCGGAAACTTTGAATTCCGAGGAAGAAAAAGAAGAGGATATTTCTAGCGGGAATGTTGAAACGGAAACTTTGAATTCAGTAAAAGAAAGAGAAGGGGGAATTTTTCGCGAGTGCAGTGAAGCGGAAGCGTTGAATTCAAAACTAGAGGGTGAAAATCTAGAAAACCCTACTGAATTGGTTAGTGTGGATAAGGTATTATCGCCTTTGTCGATTTGTGAGGGATCTTCGAATTTAGCAGAAATTGGAGGGAAGGATAGTCAAATTGAATTAGACAGAGATCAATCTCTCAAAGGGATTAGTAAAAAAACGGAAGGTGAAGAATCGCATTGTAATGCAGGAGATTCTTTGATAGTAGCAAAAGCTAGAGAAAATCGCGTGAGTGGGGGGAAGCAGGTGCTTGTCCCATTGCATTGTCAGGTGGATATTTTTGGCGTGTGCCTAGAAAAAGTGTCATTACACTTAGGGAAAGGGAAAGTTAAAGGAAATGTGTCAAAATACTTGGACCTTGGGAAAAGATTGATAAGCGATTTAACTACCGCATTTCTAAAAAGGTTCGGTGTTAAATTGAAAAATCCGAGAGTGTGTCGCACAATAAGCGATAGTATTGCATGTTGGCATCGAAAAGTTAGAAAGCTCTTGAAAGCGTTAGTATTTGGAGAATGGATAAGAGAAACGGAGGAAAATAAATTCGTGAAGGGATGTGTGTTTAATCTCACGAACAGGTTAAAAAGAGGTCGAGTTTTAGCCGTTGAAAATGTGTCAGAAAAACGAGAAAAGAGGAAATTTTGGTTTGACAGAAAGGCGGTAAAACGGAAGATTAATGTGAAAGATGAGGTTTTAGTTTTAACTACCAGAAAGCCAATTAAAATGTCAGATAGTCGGATAGGGCCGGGAAGAAAGGAGTCAATAATTACGGAAACAAATTATATTGTGAATGTTCCTGGGAGGCGACAGAAATCCCAGATTTCTCACTTGAGTTTAGTAAAGCCTTACAGAAAACGGGTGGAGTTAGCAGATATCTTAACGCGGGAAATAAACGCACTTGAGGAATTCTGTTTACCGTATCTAGATGATATGGCGTTTTTTTCAGACAGTTGGGAGGACCATATGCGTCATCTAGAAATAGTATTAAAAAGGGTGAATGACGCGAAACTAAAAATCAAATTGGCGAAATGCAAGTTCGCTCAGAAAACCGTAAAATATTTTGGGCATATTGTAGGTGAGGGTAGACGGAGGCCAGCTGAGGCGAAAGTAAGGACAATTAAGGAATTACCGGTTCCGAAATCGAAAACTGAAATTCGTAGATGTTTGGGAATGGCTGGATATTATTCCCGGTACATAAAAGATTATGCAGTGATTGTAGAACCATTAACGAGGGCGCTTAAAGGGAAAAATAAAAAAGAAAAGATTGCATGGAGCGACGAAATGGGAAAAGCCTTTGAGACTTTGAAAATGAAACTTACTGAAGAACCGGTGCTTTACGCTCCTAATTTTCAGAAAGAATTCATAGTACAAACTGATGCTAGTGACTTAGGTATTGGCGTGGTTTTGGCTCAAAGAGAGGTATCGGAAGAGCACCCCATAATATATTTAAGTCGCAAATTTACTGATAGTGAGAAAAGTTTCTGCGCCACTGAAAGAGAGTGTGCTGGAATTATTTTTGCGATAAAAAAGTTAAGGCATTATATTGATGGACAAAACTTTTCTATCGAAACAGACCACAATCCCTTGGTATTTCTAAAAAGAAATTCTGGAAATAATCCCAGGCTATTAAGGTGGTCCTTGGCTCTGCAACCTTATAATTATGCCATTTCTCATCGCGCAGGCAAAGACATTCCGCATGTTGATTGTCTGAGTCGAGTCTAAGGAGATTTCTTGATAAACTTTTGTATATAATTATTTTAAGATTTTTTATTTTTTATTTCACTGTGTTTTATTTCATTATATGTTCATGATTTCTTATCAGAGCGCGCAAAAAAAAAAAAAAAAGGAAGGTAGTATTATCTTATTCATGTATGTTTTATTTCTTGCCACTCTGATGTAATTTGAGCTTGCAATTCTTTATCCGACTCTTAGAGATTCTTAGTGTTTCACCCTTAAGAATCGTTTGAGGAGGGGGTGTTGTAAAGAATTGGGCCTCCTCATCCAGGTGCGCGATGTGTCATTCTAGCATTTCCTGTGAGTACACTTAACTGCATACCTTCCCTCGCTATTTTTGCCTTGAAGACTAGCAGACGCCGAATTCTATTGTACTGTGAGCGGAAAGTTCGGACAGTGATGTAGTGGTAAGGCGTTACCCAAAGAGGGGTCTTATGCTTTGATCCTTGCCGAGTTCGTGGGAAAGAGTTCATCTGCGAGAGAAGCGATCTCTGCACACGATTTTTAGGTTTGCGCCCGAAACTTTGCCCTTTGTCTTAGAACGTCCAATGACGGACTTAGTGAAAACGAAACAGAGGGATCTCAAGGCTGCTAAGAGGCTGGAGAGTTTCGAGGGGCCCGCCACGACAAAACCCCGCCCCCATAAGAAGTTCTCCTGCGAGAATGAAAAAGTGAGAGAGGACAGTTTTTGAATAGATCTGAACAAGAGTGGTGACTCTCTGGAAATAGTGAGGTCTGACCTCTAATTGATACGGCAGGTATCAGGTGAAAATCCCAGCGAAGTGAAAAAGCACGACAAGTGCGATAGTGAGAGTTCTTTAACTCTGAAGCATCGTGATTTAGTATATTTTTCCGAAGAGAAGGAACGGACGAGCCCTGTTCCGAATGAACTTTCTTTAGAAGTTACGACAGACAGTAATTTCCTGAGACTTTTGATTGATCGAGCTGCACTCAGAGTCAAGAGAACATTAATTTATTAGCAATTGACTCACGGAAAATAATTAAATGCTGTATTGACGTCTTGTATATATTTTTCATTAGAATTAACATTGTTATACAATAAAATTCTATTTTCTAATTTATGCGAGAAATTCTCTGTGCCAACGATCCGATCTCGCTACCACTCACCATCTTTTATCGGGTCGGTATAGAGGAGTTACTACAAAACAATAAACTTAAAAAATTAGGAATCCATACAATTTTCGAAAAATGTCAGGTATCAGCAAATCTTTAGTAAAATTTTCGAGTGAAATTTTTTTTTTTTTTGGAATTCCGGATAATGGGTCCTATACTGTAATAATAAATTTACTTAATGTTCAAGCATGTTAATTTTATGTGTTGGATTTTAACACTTACATTTTACTTTGACAGAATTTGCATTTAGTAATTGATCTTGTGAACTTTAATTAATTTTAATGTAATTTTTTTTGTTGTTAGTATCAGATTCAGTGTTTGATATCTATATAAAAACTGACTTGTATGAATATTTAACTATGCTTAACAAGACACAAAATTTATACAAGGATGGATCCAGAAAAAAGGTTACAAGCAGCAGCATTTGAAAAATAATTATTTTGGAGGAAATATTTTTTCCCAGAATGGTGACAGATGGCGCTAGTTGTCTTACAGCAGTTGTGCGGGTAGGTAGTGTAAGTTCACAGACGCGTCAGAGCAATTGAAATGGCAAGATGTTTTGAAAAGTGGTCTTGCTTGGTGCGAGCGTGATTCGTTTCTTATGGGCAAAGAACGTGCCCTGGAATGTTGAATGATGGTGTCATCCTCCTGCATGACAATGCTACGCCACATACTGCTCACCAAACTCAATAATTGCTACAAAAGTTCAAGTGGGCAGTCTGGAGACACCTCCCAATACAGCCCAGATTGATTTGGCATGCAGTGACTATTTCCTTTTTCTGAAATTGAAGGAACACTTATTTTGAACAAAGCTCTCTTCAGACAGTGATGTAAAAACAGCTGCTGAGAACTGCTCGATGGGCAAGGACGTGACTTCTACCAAGTCAGGTTAAACAAAAGCTAGCCCTGCGTTCAGTCAAATGCCTAAATAGGTTTAGTGATTATGTGGAAAAGTAATCGGCAAGTATGCCCCTTAATTTCTTTTTGTATTTTATGTCTATTGTTAATAAATAATTTTTTATTACCCTTGTAACCATTTTTTGGATCCATCCTTGTATATACTTTATACCAGAATTTCCCCCAAACATTTTCACAAAGATATTACATCCTGTTTGCCCTTTGGTTAAAAAAAGGACACCCGTCTTGTCCTCCATCCATAAATGACACCTTTACTGCCTCTTTAGATATTTAAAAAAAAAATTGCTTGCTTAGTAAATGCTGACTCTTTGTGACTTGAAAAAGTGCCCTGATTTTCAAATATTAATAAGTGTCTTTAAAAATCAAAAAATTGTTCTTATTATTCTAAAAAGAGCCCTTTCTCACCAGCAGCACTCTGCCTTTTTGTAAACGTATGGGAAACTCTGCAATGCATTTATTAAACTGCTTTTTATGCTGTATTGAATTGCTTCAATTACAATTCCTGTTTCGAACACTCTGGCAGAAAATTATGCTTTCTGTGACAAATTTCATTGACTCAAAGTTCTTCCTGCAGGAGTGATTTGCAAAGTTAAAATTTGAGTGTGTGTGTGTGGGGGGGGGGGTGACTGCAATCTTCATTATTGGAAATTCATAATTCCCCCTTTTTTTTCTACCTACTTTTTATATTTAAGTAAATAGAGCATTCTTGTTACACATTATATGCAGCATGTTATTTAATTATTTATTGTTACTACAAAGTAAGAAATATGACAGAAAATGTTCAAAAAGTAGAGTTTTTAAAATGTTTAATTTTGTGTACTTGGGGAGGGATAAATTTAAATAAATGATTATTTATTTATTGTTACTGTAAAATAATAAACAGGACAGAAATAGTTTTAAGATTTAAAGAGTTAAATCTGTGTGGTGAGAAGAGTGGAAATTTCAGTGCATGGGGGTAGGGGGGGGGATATATACTTTTTGTTACTTCAAAATAACACATAAAGATTTAAAAAAAAAATCTGTGTAATGGGAAGGTGAAGTTAAAAGCAGAAGCTTCAAAAAGGTATAGAAAGTTAGATTTTTTTTTTTTTTTTTTAAATGAGATGTACCCCGAATGCAGAAGATTCTGGCATCTTATAATTGATATCATTCTGCAAAGATATAACATGTTCTGCAGAACAAACAGCCTTTGTGTTGTTGCAGGTTTTTGCCTACTTCTCTCTGCCTCTTCTCTATCAAACATGATTTGTTTTTTAGAATGTACAATCTTTTTGAACAAAATCTTTGTCATTCTGTTTCATTGTCACTAACAAGGGGACCGTAAACATGATGTACACAGATTTTGATGATTTTAAAGTATGTTATAGGGGGTCATACCTCTAATTATTCAGGTGAAAGGTTTCCTTCAAATGAGCCTTAGTTTTTGAGAAATTTGGGGTTAAAGTTCAACATGCATTTCAAATACCCATCAGTTTGACGTTTTGAACAGTGTCTCTGTGGCGCAGAGCCAGCGTTCATGTTTCCAGTCCTGGCGGCAAGGATTCTGTCCTATCCTGTGCCTTTTTCTTTTTTAATTATTTTATTATTTTTGGTGCGTATAAGTTTTATACAGAATTGTGAATTCTGCATCTGTGAGCTTTTTGATATTTCCTAACTAGAATCCGTCAGGCCGAATGCCCCACCAGTGGCTGAGAGGTTCTGCTCTCGAAGCTGGTAGATGGGAGGTGCTGGGTTCGATCCCAATCGTGCCCGTCGGCCTAATTGTTCGGAGTTTTCGTGGTTTTCTTTGAGCCGTGGATTTATCCATGCGTAAATACAGGTTAGGTTCCCTTAGAAAGACCCCCACGAAGGGCACTCCCCCTGGGTCTTTATCCCTGGTGTAGATAATTGGCCGTCAATAATCAACCCAACCCAACCCGTCAGGCCGAAATGTCGTAGCATTCAGTCGTATAAATTTAAAAGATATCATTTAAGAAAAATATTTTATATTTAGGTTTACTATTTAATAGTATAAAAGTCTTTGCAATAACAGCTGTTGAATCTTCATTTTCAAGTATTTATTAAGTTGTTACAGGTAATGCTCAAATGCTAATCTATCAGCAAATGCTTCTATTTTCTACTTTGCTAAGCTTATCCTTTGCGAAAGACACTTCAATGAGACTACATTCTATACGACAAACTCCACCAAAAGTGACATAAGTTGCTTCAAGTAACAACTCCTTTAGAACGACGTCCACAGCAATTTTTGTCAAAGTTGAATCCTGAGATTTGTGTATGGAGACAGGTGACAGCATATGCACCTGTTAAAGGCAACTTAAGTTTGTGAGCATGAGGTACTTTTTTCCTTCCAAGATTTAGAAATACGTGCAACAGTGAAAAGTCTTTCAGTTAGAAATGGCTCATGTTAATCATCAAAATCACCCATTGCAGCTTGTGGCAAGCCTGGAGGCCGAAGTCGTGGGCCGTAGCCCGTAGACAATATCTTTTACCGTACCAAGCGCATAGTTTACCAAACCTATTGTGTCAGTACAAATGTACTGACTGGGGTATTTAAAGAAATAGCAGAGGAAACTACAGTAGAAGCGTAATAGCTGATTTTATAAACCCCAAAAGCTGAACTATTAGATTTAAGATTCCATTTAATCAATTACTAAAATTGAGTATCTATTCTATAAGTTCTGTAAAGATTAAAATTAATGACAATTTGTTTAAAACAAACAAATATATTTATTTAAACTTAATACACATAAATACAATAAACTTAAATATAGATTTCACTCACTTAATGTAAAAAGAATTATCCAAATAAACAATAATCAGACATCATGACGTGCACAGAAATTCAGCAAAATAATTATAATCAAAAACGTCTTTAAACACATATTCCGGAACTCAAAGTAAATGATGACATTAAACGTTGAACCACATGCCTCTGCATCAATCATCTGGAACCATAAATACGTAATCTCCAGATACCTTAGTATGGAGTCTAACACTTTAATGACGATTTTTATCCAGCTAGGTTAGTCTTGCGTATATATTATTTCAACTCATACGAAGAAAACACCATGCCTAAAACATCAACATCGCTGAAAAGGGAAAACCCCCAGTTCCAGAATGATCGCGCAAGTAAAACGCGATATCACTTTAATTGTCTTCTTTCACAAATAAAACCAAAACAACATTCGGAAACCAAACTTAATTTAGACTTTTATCTATTACACAATTCTAAAGAAAACCAATCAAGGTTACATCCTTATTACTCGACATCTCACGAAAGCAAAACAATCAACAGAAATAAAATGCCAAGGCAATAATGCCGGTAGACAGATCTATTTATCTTCACGACATTCTAATAGAAGAGCATCCACGCATGTCCGACCCTCACTTCCATCTGCTTCCCGAATGTCGTATGTAAATTGAAAACATCGACACGAGGCAAGAAACGAAATACGGTTGCGTTGAATCGCACTGCCATCTAGGAGCGTTTGTAAGAACCACTCAGAAAAACAACAGAAACGTGGCCGATGTGTCGATACGAAGATAGCTAGAAACACTGTGAGTTAAAGACTGATATAGCTTTTAAATATTGAAAATATGAAACAGGAATTTAAAGGCAAGTTTATTAAAAGACATTTAATAAAGATACTTAAAGATATTTATTTAGTTTATTTATTAAGAACAATTAAAGGTAAGTTAATTAAAAGTAATTATCTTTAGCTTGTTTAAAGTATTATATTATATTATGAAAAGTATTATATTATATTTTATGAATGATACATATGGAATGCATGAGAGGTAAAGGAATAAGCATGGTGATAAGATATTAAATATACCAGGGACTGTTATATTTCCTATTTTGTCCACAGATTTGTACTTAACATAACTCTGCATCCAATTGATAAGAAAAGTTCAGTCTGAAGTCCAGATGTGTGGTCATCTTCACACCATAAATGCTATTTGATTATTGTGGTCTGCTAATATTCATGTCACTGGCCGTTTTGATTCTTGAAATATTTCTTGTTTATGTTCTTCAGCTTGCTTGTTTGTGAAAAAAAGACATATTTTACACCTTAAAATCTGTCACGTTCAGTTGAGGCAGTCTACCTTTGTGGCACTGCATAAGGGATGGGTATTGGTCGTCTGTAACTTGGCCTGCGGAAATTGAATCAAGAATATATCAAACTGTCTTTGTTGATCGTCGCGTTGTCTCATCGACTTTGTGAAACTGTTTATGGGGAAACATTTTTCAAAAGTCCTAAGCACTGTTTGTCCTTGCAAAGCCAAAATGTCTTGTATAGAATGTCTCTTATATAGAGGGATGCCTTTAACAGACTGTAGCTGTGCTTAATATCTTCAATGAGGGAAACAAATAGTCTCCAATTCAGTTCAGACTTCATTTACAATAAAAATCAAAAGAAAATTTGTTGATATGCAAAACAAACAGTTAAATTGCACCGATGGCTGAGTTCGAATAAAAAAAAAGCTAAATTCATGTACTTAATACAATTTAAACTTCATTGCACATGTTTAAAGATTAAAATTTATGGTGTCCTTATTAGTTCTTAAAGTAAAATAATCTGCTGGTGAAAATGACGTCATTATCTTGCATTTCCATTCATAAATTGGCACAATTTTACTACAGTTGCATTTTAATTTGCATAATTTTCACTACTTTTTTATTTAATTCAATAAATGATCTGCGGTCCGGATTGCGACCGAGATTAAAATCTTTTGCTGAAAAGTTGTTTCCGAGTATTTTGTTATTTAAATAAGTTTTTCATAAAAAAAAATGGCAACTATAAAATTCTATGAATTTTCTTTAAAAAAAAAAAAATCTGAAGTCCTTATTTCAGTTCTTCAGTAAGAATGAGCTCTGATGGAAACCTAAACAGCGTGGATTTTCTAGGATACATGCATACACACACATATACATGTGGAATAGTTTTAAAACCGAAAACAAATTCCAATAATCTAAAATATTAAAATATGACAATATGTCCATAATCGGGTTTTCATGATGATTACAATATGTTCCTTACTCTGTATGTGTACAGAAAGAAAAACAAAAACAGGTTAATACAATGAACTTAAATTTGCATCACGCTAACGCCAAACAACGTCAGTAAAATATACCAATTGTCTGCAAACCCAATTATGGAAATAGAAATTTCCCTATACAAACTTTTTTACATGTGAATACATATTTACATATAATGAATACATACATATATTTTTCTTTGGTTATTATCTGTTGGCATGCGGTAAACACAGAAGTATCCAAATTCGTTTTTCATTTTTTTTTCTTTTTTTTTTATTTAATGTAAAATTCAAACATCGAATTACATCGATTTGGAAATTACAAGGAATATGAGGTCTAATTTGGGTACCTATCAGTTTGCAAAAAAAAAAAAGGGGGGGGGGGGTCGTTACATACCGTATGAAATAAAACTTCTAAAAGTCAATCTATATCATAAATCACAAATGTGTGCATCAGTAATGTTGACGTCATAACGATGTGAATGACAATCAGGTTAAAATGCACAGGGATGTCACTTTTCCGCGGAAACGCGGATTTCCGCTTTTTTTTCTTATTTTCAAAATCCACGGATTTCCGCTTTTTTTTTTCTTATTTCTCGGGCGCATTTCTCTTTAATGCATCAAGCGGAACCAACCCTTTTGTCGGAAGAACTCCTGAACACTTTCTCCTCTGTGATTGGTGAGTACGTTTGACGTCACATCGTCAGTGAGAGTAGTCATGATTCAACTGACCAATGAGCACGAAGTGTCGTGGCTTTCGATAAGTAGTGTAGATGAGCCGTGCCGTGTTTGTTTACTTTTTACTGACGCTGCGCGGAAATAGATAGTAAGATTTGAAATCTCATGATGGATTAAGTGTTTAATCTCGTCATTTGTTTTTTTATTTATATTTAATTATTGCGCCGCAAACGACAGATTTTGATAGTAATAAGTATTATGGGTGAAAAAAAGTCCGAATACTGAATGCACGGCACGTTGTTTTGATTTCCAATTTTGCCAGATATAGTAACGCCCGAAATCATATAGATAATCTACAACCCATCAAATTAATTGTTGATGGAATGGATCAAAGAATCATTAAATCGGAATATTTATTTTCGTCTTTTTTAGTTTTAGTGGATCATAGTTTACCATTAAATGCTTTATAACATGCAGTATTCCTATTTAAAAAGATGTTCCTGAATGGTGCTGTAGTAAAAATAGTTATGCACAAGGACAAAAAGAACCACAATTGTGAAAGAAATGGCCGATAAATTGTAAATATCTGCACATGATAGAGTTCTGCATTGAAGATATATCCAGCGACTATTTACTCTTGTATTACCTATTATGTTAAAAATAAATTTTTAGTGACTGCTAGTGTTGTTAGAGAGCACGTTTTAAAAAATGAAAAAGGTAAAAATTATGTTTTTAAAATCTTTTTTTTTTGTAGTATTTTCAGTTTCATTGCCTAAAAACTAATTTTATGTAGGAAAATATAGCTAGACCTTTATATAAATAATTTGCTACAACATTGATCTTCTCACCAAATGCTTTTGTAGCTGTGGCAGGTTAAACATTAGCCATATGTATTAACTGATGTTTTGAGTGAAAGCATGTAGGTTTTTAAATGTATTTGCTTATAAAAATTTTAAAGAATAGTTTTACAATTTTGAGGAATTCTCATATTAATATTTGTCATTTATATCAGATAATTATTGAATAAAATTTTGAATTAGCCATATTTGTTATATTTATTAGTGTTCTTATTTATGTATTACATGTATATATGTTTCAATTTGAATTCAAATAATGACAAATTTTATTTTGTGTATCATTTCACTTTTTTTGCTCGATTTTTACCCCACGCACAGGTTTAACTTTTTTGTTCAATTTTCACCTCACGCATCATTTCCTCTTTTTTGCTCTTTTCTCAGACTCATCCCTGAATGCATAAGTTACAACAATGCAGGGGTGCAGAAAATGTTTTTACTCCCAAAATTTCCCCAAATCCATATGAAAATTTCCCCAAAATGTTACGATATGTTATAGGCTAACATAGGCTTCTGTATTACCGTAGGTATAGTAAATTTTGCAACATACAAGTCGCATCTTTAAAAACCTATAAACTAAACTTGTAACATGCCTAGTTATTGAAAAGGTAAATTAAGTTAATGCAATGTAAGTTTTAATCTAATTCTTATGCCTAATATTTATTAATAAATGCACAGTTTTAACCAACAAATACAATGTTTTTGATTACCTTTTCTGATAAATTGTCAATTATTGAGAAACTGCAATCTTCCACTCTCTTTGTGGATGTTGTCAATCATTTTTGATGTTTTGTAGATCTTGAGTCTGTTTCTTGAAGAAAATCTAGTAAAGTGATAATTTCCACCATGAAAATGTCTGTTTAAGTTTTTAGAATAATTTTCTTCAAAGTTGTCCATAGATTAAAAATATTTTTCTCATTATTAAATTTAAATTATTTTCTATTTTTGCTCACCCATTCAGTGAGAGCTTGTAGTGAATTTTCCACCAGTGATGGGTGTGAGATCTTCTTGATTTGATTCTCTTTCTAAAGTTTTCTCTTTCCTGATTTTTTTTTTGTCAGAAAATTATATCTTTTAAAATTTTTTTTCTAAGGTAATTCATTAGAAAAGAACTTTGAAATTTTCTATTATTGCAATTGCATAATTACTCCGGAACATCGGCATTTTTCTACTCCAAAAATAAATTTTGACTTTTTTTTTTCATGTATAAAGTTGACTCCCCCCTCCCACTTTGAAGCAGATTATTTTTCCAAAATTTCTTGACTTATACATGAGTATATACAGTACATATTATTCTCATATCGATTTTGTGAAAGTCGCCATGCGGATCTTTTTATTTGTAGGGAAACATTTTTCTATCTCGGGGAATTATGTAATTCATTGTTAAAATTGAAATCAATTCTATATTTTTCCGAAAATCTTCCCCAGATGACTAGAATTTCCCCCAATCCTAGATCGCCGGATCAAACATATTCTGCACCCCTGCAACAATGGAGCTAATGTTTTAATTAATAATTCAAACAATCTCAATGTTGTCTCTGTGGGAAAATCGAAAATTTTGAAGGCAGACATTTCGAGGCGTTAGAGTTGACGAATATTTCTGATTTTCAATCCCCAGTGAGATTTTGGCACTACCGACTTCCAGTTCAATTTTGGTGTTAATACGACTAATATTTTTGGGCATTATCATGTTAACAAAAGTGTGATTTTTGTGAACGAAATGAATAAAAAGAAATTTTATTTATTCTGATATTACCATGAAAGTCGTTGCAGACGAGTCTTTTTAAAAATATTTTTTATATGTATCATAAATTTTATCTCTCATTTACAGACAATTTTTACATTTCTAGTTGAATTTTACTGTATGACATCAAGAGTGTTTTTACTTGTTAAAATAAAAAAAAAAAAATTTAAATGAAATGTAATCTATTTTTTATTTGTACAAATAAAAAATTATGTTGAGTTTGAATTACATTAAAAATCTATACAAGTTATTTATACAACAATTTGTTTAAAACTATCATATAAATGTTACTGCTTTGATATTTTATTACTACTTTGAAGATATGCTAATGCTATTAGAATTATCATACATAATTATACATACATTTAGAAGATTCCAGATGAAAAATAAAGTTATAAAAAAAAATTATAAATTTTCATTTAAAATTTCATAAAGTTAAATAAAAAGTATTATTTCAGAATGGTTATTTAAAATATAAAAGGTAAATAATAAATCTAAAAAAATAATCTAGACATAAATTAATTTGCAGTTTCGTCAATAGAAATATTGATTTGAAAATTGCAGGAAAATATAAATTTTTATGAAACATTCGAAAATGTAAATGTAATTTATTAGGAAAATATCAAAAAGGTCAGAGATGCAGAATTCATAATTCTGCGTAAAACTTGTAATACATCATAAATATAAAATTAATTAGAAAAAGGCAGAGGATAGGACAAAACCTTCGCCACCGGGACTGGAAACATGAATGCTAGCTCTGTGCCACGGAGATCTTGTTCATTATGTCAAACTAATAGGTATTTGAAACACATGCTGACCTCAAATTTCTCAAAAACTAAGTCCCATTTGAAGGAAAATTTGACTTGAATTGTTAGGGGTTTGACCCCTACAACATACTTTAAAACTGTTACAAAATGCACATACTTACATTTTTTTACATTGTGTAAAGATGGCAAATTTAGAAAGGAAAAGAAGAAAACCATGCTTAAAAATAAATAAATGGGATGTTATAGGAAAATGGTAGCTACCCCTTTATATTTATTTCTTATTTTAAACTAGGTTTACATCATCATATAATAAAATCACTAATTTTCATTGAAATACAGTGTAATACAGTTTAAGTGATAAAAGTACAACACAAAAAGGCTGACATGTTTCGAACGCACAAATCAAGATCTACACAATAAACTATTCTCAAAAATTTTTTTTAAAAATAAACTGGAAAAACATAAATTACGAGATCAGACGTGTAATAAAAGCAGTTGCTTAAAAATATGTTAGGTGTGTTATTCAATTTTAGAAAAGAAATAAAGAAATATTAATTTTCATGTTTACAGTTGACTATTTTAAGCACCTGCTTTTATTACACATATAATCTTGTTTTTCAAGTTTATTTTTTAAAAATTTTGTGAAAACAGTTTTTTGTATAGATCTTGAAAATGGCAGAGCTGCCAACTGCTACGAAAACTAGTCGTTGGGGGCCACCGTAATACTTACCCATCATGGATATGCATAATGTAAAATATTAAAACAAAAATGTGTAAACTACTTATAAAATGCATAGCAATTCAAATAAAATCGTGGCTTGATGACGTCATAACTTTATAGGCTCGATTACTGAATTGCTTGAAAGAGGTTTTTCCTTATAACTCCAAAAATAATAATCCTATTAACTAGCGGTTTATTGCATCTGATTAAGCGTCACATTTCCAATCAAAATATATCTTTGAAGTGAAATTTGGATGAAATACAGGGTCATGAAAAATCGAAGAGTGTGGAAAATAGGATTACAAATATCTCAGCAACTAATTATCCGATCGACTTCATGCTTTATGCAAAATTTATGTTTTTTTATTGTCTTTTATATTCATTTCTTAAAATAAACAATTTCGAAAATTTTTATATACCTTTTATCAGAACGAATATTTCGAGAGTCCGAAAAAAATAGATCCGGTTAATCGAGGTTATTGAAATGAAATAGGCTTCTTCCCATTATTACATACTAAGTACATACCAAATTGCAAGTGTCTACCTCAATTTTTTCGGGAGATAGAGTGTTTACAGACACACAGACGGACGGCAAAATTTTTTTTCTAAAAATATGTTTTTTGGAATCTCCAGTGTCTGAAACGTGTAAATCCGTCAAAAAAAAAATTTCGATTTTCAAAACGATTACAAGACTTACCCTATACTACGTATGATGGGTAAGTAAAATCTTAGTTGCTACGATTTTGAGCCACAAACTACGATGCTATGAAAATCTGTGTAAAACTACGATTCTCTGGGAGGGGGTCGTCACAGGATCACTAAAAAAACGCAAAATTCATCACAGGATCACGTGAAAAAGCACGAATTTTGTCACAGGATTGCTGAAAAAGCGCGAATTTCGTCGAAAAATTGGCAGGGAAAAGCAAATTTCGTCAAATGATCGCCGAAAAAACGTCAATTTCGTCAAAGGATCATTGAAAAACGCAAAGTTTTAAAACTGCTTTCGAAAGATCCAAAAACTGGCTTCAAGGTACATAACTTCAGGCATAGATACCTTCCTGCCAAATCTTGTAGCCAGGGGGGATTCTGGTCCGAATTTTCCAAAAATTCCGAAAAATTAAGGCAATGATTTCCGAAAATTAAAAATATATATATCGGTCTTAAATCCGAAAATTCGGACATAAAATGTATCGGTATTTCGGCAAATAATCGCCGAAAAAAAATCAATCTCGTCATTCGTTCGAAGAAAAGTCACCAATTTTGTCAAAAGATAACGAAAAAACGGCAGATTTCATCAAAAGCAATGCGAAAAACGGCAAATTTTGTCAAAAGATCGTAAAAAAAACAAATTTTGTCAAAAATATTGTGAAAAATGGCAAATTTCGTCAAAAAATTGCAAAAACAAAGGCAAATTTCGTCGAAAAAAGGCAAATTTAGAAAACAAATTGCGAAAAAACGGCAAATTTCGTGAAAAACAGCAAATTTCGTAAAAAGATTGCCAAAAAACGGCAAATTTCGTCCAAAACATTGCAAAAAGCGGCAAATTTCGTCAAAAAATCACCAAAAAACGGCAAAATTTGTCCAAAACATTGCGAAAAACGGCAAATTTCGTCAAAAAAAATGGCAAATTTTGTCAAAAAAAAATTGCGAAAGACAGCAAATTCCGTCGAAAACATTGCAAAAAAAGGCAAATTTCGTCAAAAAATCGGAAAAAACTGCAAATTTCGTCAAACTTTGCGAAAAAACGCAAATTTTGTCAAAAGATCGCGAAAAGAACGCAAATTTTATCAAAAGATCGCGAAAAAACGCAAATTTCGCTAAAAAAAAGTGCCCCCCCCCCCCCCTTGTTGCAACTTTTCAGAAAATTTGCTGTGAATTTCAGAATTTTTTTTTTTCCTCAGAATTAACTCAGAATTGCTATTTTGCTCAGATTTTTTTTTTTTTTTTGCTCAATTTGCTTAACCCTGCTTGTAGCTCTGTTCGCATCGCAGCAGTTTTTTTCGCAAAACAGCACACGCAGAAACAAACTTCTATGTTTATTATTATGATATAGTTTTTAATCTGAAACAATATACTGAACTAACTTTTTAAAAAAAAAACTTCACCCGACCTGAAATAAAAAACAATTAGCACAGACCCGACATGCAGGGTTGTATCAGCTTACTCAACCTGATGAAGGATTCTAACTCAGACATTTTTCTCTGGAAGATATACCTGTAGTTCCATCACGCCCTCCCCCCAACCGCCTTGTAATCTTTCAGAAAATTCACTGTGAAGTTCAGAAATTTGGCTTAGGAGTGGACAAAGCATTAATTGAATGGGAATACTTATGTTTAATTAATCCCACCCGCAACAAAAAAGTTAACAAAAACAAAAGAGTCTCCTACTTCGTGGGCTTATGGATATACACATGCGTTTAATTGTTTAGTATTTGCTCGCTTAAAATTTGCAGCGTAAAAAAAAAGGCCACCAACCAACCAACCTTTAGATAAATTTGAATTTGGTGTGCTACTATTTCTCATTTTCAAAGGTTGGCCGGTCTGAAATGGTGTTGTTTGTGCGTTTGAAACAGGTTTATCATTATATTAAAAAGTTCTTATAAACCTTTTGGCATTCTACTTTAGTCATTTAAGCATTTAAATCTGTATTTTAGATTTACATCTTCACATCTGCAATGTAAAAATTGAATATGCAAATTATTTTATACAAATACAAGATTGTTTTTTTTACTTTACATTTCGGATGGAATTTAAATCTATATATAAATATTAAATTAAATTGATAAAAAAAAAAAATTAGGGCTTTCTAACTATAATATTTGATATAATAAAATGCATCGATCTGAGACAGATTTTTTTCTTTTTTAACTAGAGGGTTCTGCCTTTATGAACTATGCTTGCCAACCCTCGTCTAGACACCTTGGAATCTAAAATGACACTAATTTGATCTGTTTTAAAAAGATACCCAATTACAAAAGATTGGAAGATACTACCACAACTTCGAACAGTGTCTATCTTCCATAATTGAGTTGACTTTCATTTCTCTTTGATGGGGGATTTTTCATCCCCCCAAGGCTGCACCCAAGGCAAATAAATGTTAATAGAAAATTTAAAAATAAGATAAAAAAGAAAATATTAGCTAGCTAATCTTAACTCGCAGCTAATTTTTTTTAAATAAATGAAAATAAAACAGAGATATTGAAACAAAATACTGCTGTAGATGACTGAGTATCTGGCTACAATTTGTGCTAAATATCAACCAAAATAACATCCCTTGCATCTCTAATTATTAATTTGTAAATTTGTTACACATTTTTACTAGTTCATTTTTATTTTAGATAATGCTATCCCAATAAAGTCATGGTTTTGTGATGCTACTGATACAGCTCTATTAAATCTTCTACCAATGCTTGATGCACTGCGATTTACAAGTGATGCTAGGTCTGTTCTTAGTCGTAACTTACATCTTCATGGTTTGTAATTTTAAGTAAGTATCTATCCTTTGTACATTTCGTCTTTTTTGTGATTCATGTCTCACATAAACATAGTTGAAGAAAATTTGATAAAATATTATGGAAATGTGTAAATTAAAAAATATGTTTGAGTATATATATATATATATATATATTTTAATCCTGAGCAGTACATAGACTGATCATAGGAGATAAAATAGAAAATATTAGATTGAGAAGAAGCTCCAGAAATTTTCATTGTGTCTATGAACTTTATAATGTTAAAATTTCAGGTGGGTGGGGGGTTGAGATGAGTACTATTTTTAAAAGCTTGGAACTGCTGTTAAAAGCAATACTTCTGATTTAGTTCCTGGTTATTTATTCATGGCAAATAACTTTATAAAAAAATACATAAGATAATAAAATTGACATAAACTGAAAATAGTTTTTTTTCTCCCTTTGTTACAAGTTGTGCAGGGCATGACAGCTCATGTGATGTTGGTAAAGACTATAAGATGGGGAGAGAGATTAGAAGAAGACATGATGAAAATTCAAATTCTTTGAGTAAAAGTGTTTTATGTTGATATATAACTTTAGATCCAATCAGTTTAGAATTTATTTGAAGGCAATTAACAATTATATGAACACTTACACTTCACACAATTCATTTTAATGTTTATTTATTGCAATTGTTGTAATTTCAGTTTAAAGACATTCTGTTTGTTTTGTCAAAAGAATTTTATCCAGTAAATAAGAAGTACAGAAGAACCTTAGTCATTAGAATAAAAATAGTCGCTAAACCAGTCAAAAAACATACATTGAATTTTTTTACGATAAATATATACTAAAATTTAAGAGGAGAAAAAGGATGGTCGTTATGTTATTAATTATCACATCACACCAGGGGGATACCTTCTTTAGGTATTCACAGGCTTCGTAACTCCTGGCATCTGAGCAATCTTTCTCTCTTCCATTTCTTCTCTTTTCTCTTGTCTATTCTTTCCTCTTTATTTCACTCTCATTGTCGTTTCCTCTTCCGAGGTGAGGGCAATTCTGCATATGTCAATATCATTCTTTCTGTATCGACTTATGGAGAATTGAAAAAACACCCACATGTTTGCCGTGCGTGCCGACCAGTGTCTCTGGAAAGGGGGATCCTGGCAGTTGACGGAAACCAACACTCTGCTTTGGCCTCTGCTTCAGGTAGACGGGAGGTGCATATTGGTCCTGTATGCATCAATCAGCTGGCTGGTCAGCTGACTTGTCACTGGCTAGAGATCAAGTGAGCGGGCATTTACTAATCATCTCTTTAAGGATAGAGACTAACATAGGAGTGTCGTGTGAATGTACGGGCCTTTTTTAACATTGGTGCATGATGTACATCCCCTTGTTGGGCTCAGTAGTAGGTGGTGCGGCCGAGGTCTGAATTATTTTTACTCTCTAGTATGGATGGAAGTACTTCACTTTCTTCTACTTCTACACTCATGTCCAAAATTAAGGTCATAAACATAAAATCTGTGAAAACTGATGAACTATTCACTGTGTTGCCACGAAATTTAGCATAGAGGTATATTACAATGGGAGAAAGAATATAGAAACTTAACAATATGGAAAAAGGTTTTAATTGTGAATTAAGATACAGGGCATATCAAAAAGTGTTAAATCATGAATCAGAGATAAAGCATTTATCTCGGGAAAAGTCTTGTCTAATATGGGGTGTAACCACTGTGCACTGCTATACAAGCCTCACAACGAGCTCTCATACTATTTATGAGGGTATCAACAAATGTTTGTGGCAATAAAGCCATTCTTCCAAAAGTGCGACTATTAACTACTCGTGGGTCCTGGGAGTGGGGTTACGCTGTGCAATGGCTCTTCCTAGACCATCCCAAACATGTTCAATAGGATTGAGGTCCAGAGATCTCGAGGGCCAATTCATACGGCGAATAACCTCTTCTTCAAGAAAATCATTAACAATTTGAGCTATGTGTAGCCTTGCATTATCGTCCATAAAAATGAAGTCTGGGCCTACAGCACCAAGGAACAACCTCACATAGGCTTCAAGGACCTCATTCCCATAGGGATGTGTGTTGACTATACTCGCACCGAAGACGTGCAGTGGGGTACGTCCGCCCAACATTATGGAACCCCAGATAAGCATTCCTTTGCTACCAAATCTGTCAATTTATTTTACGTAGGAGGGATGATAGCGAGCTCCACGTTCTCTCCAGATGAAGACTCAATGAGAATCACTTTGCGTGGTGAATCGCGACTCATCACTGAAAAGAACACACCCCTATTTTTGTTGTGTCTAAGACCGATGTCTTCAGCTCCACAACAACCGACTCTCCTGTTTGATGCAGTGAAAGGGACACACACCACTGGATTCCGGGCGTAAACGGCCCTCTCTGCTAGATGTCTATATACTGTTTGTCTGGAAATTCTTATTCCAGACGCAGCAGTAAAGTCACGAGCAAGCTGAGGAGTTGTTGCCAGCCTATGTCGTCATGTGCTTAATGCCAAGTAGCTATTCTGTGCAGGTGTCGTTGCTCTGTGGCAGTCTTGGCTGGCATTCGTTGTGACATTGGGGTGGTCTAGGAAGAGCCATTGCGCAGCGTAACCCCTCTGCCATGACCCACCAGGTTGTTAAAAGTCGCGTTTTTGGAAGAATCCGCTTTGTTGCCACAAACATTTATTGGCACCCTCATAAACAGTATGAGAGCTCGTTGTGAGGCTTGTATAGCATTGCACAGTGGTCACACTCCATATTAGATATACTTTTCCTCAGATAAATCCTTTATCTCTGATTTAAGATTTAACACTTTTTGATATCTGTATCTATTCACAATTAAAATCTTCTCATTATTATTATGTTGCTATATTCTTTCTCCCATTGTAATATACCTCTGTGCCAAATTTCATGGCCACACAGTGAATAGTCCATCAGTTTTCACAGAGTTGATGTTTATGACCTTAATTTTGGACATAAGTGTATTTCCCTCCCATGTGGAGAGCAAAAAATTGTATAGAAACCTTCATTTGCTTTTACATAATTAAATGCACTGATAGTATTTCTGATAGTTCTTTTAAGAGATTCTTCATCGTTTCTTATCACAAAGACATTTAAATCGTTTTTCAGAGATGGTTATTCACTTAAACTGCAGTTTGGAGATTTTCTTGTTGAGGCTTCATCAGCCAACCAATCACATTTCTCCCAAATTGCACCGTAAATAGTTCTTTTTCTGTTTCTGTCCCGGTACATCAAATTCTAAATATAAGCTGTGGTGTAATATCCGAACCAGAACTTTTATTTTCTACAAAGGAAGAACTTCTTCAAAATCTAAAAGATCAAAATGTCATAGATGCATGCCGTATTACTATCCATCAGTTTGGACAAGTGATTCCTACGAAGCACATTATTCTGACTTTAAATAGCCCTACTTTACAAACTAGAATTAAGCTGCCTACAGTGATGTGGATTTATTGTTGGAGTTTGGCATGATCATATGTGTAGTACTTGCAGCTGTGAAAATCATTTAATTTTTGCAATTATGAAGGCAACAACTCCTTAAATAAAATATTTAAGTTTGTTCTTTTAATAGTCACTGATATGGAGAAAACATAAAACAATCTCATACCTGCCAACTTGTAAGGTTTATCCTTACAGTGTAAGGATTTAGGTCCAATTGTAAGGTTGTAAGGGCAACAGGTAAGATTGTAAGGTTTTTTGATAAAACTTGAAATGATTCTTCAAACATGTTACTTATTGAGTAAAAAAATAAAACTGATGCACACATTGCATTTATGTTACAAAGATGAGGAGTGTGATTATCAATATAGTACGTCACAGCAATCAAATAGTAATTCACAACACGTTATTATATGCCACAGAATGTTTAGTCATGCTGTGTATTTTAAAAATTTCTCGCAGCAATGCTGAATGCAAAACTAAAATTGACTAAAATTATACTATTATTATTTAAGCTAATGGGGATTTCATAAACACCTGCGAATTGATCAGGGGGGATAGGATCTAATTTACATGAAACTAAGTCAACCAATTTTCTGGGAGGGACAGCAATAAGATGGATATTGTATTTATGGAGGGCCCTTTTAATCCTTTCAAATATAATAGGTATATATTGGAATTAACGATAGTTTGGTTTATTATTGCTAGGGACAGGATGCTGAATTAAATGGCCATTGAATTTTTCTATAATTTTCTGTACGTGATGAGCGGGGAAACCATGGTCAATGGCGATATCTCTGATAAAATTAAGTTCATCTTGGATGAATTCACTTGAACAAACCAGAAAAGCACGCTTGATGAATGAATTGAAGGCAGCAATCTTATAAGTGAAAGTTGTAGAGGCATTAAATGCGATTATTGTGTTACTTCTCATCGGTTTACGATAGACTTTACGTTTTAGGTTGTTGTCATCTTTAATTAATTGAATATCCAGGAACGGTAGTGATGAATTTTCTTCTATTTCCAACGTAAACTTAATATTTTCATCTATTTCGTTTATTTTTGAGAGGAAAGATAGGAGTTCTTGCTTTCCATGATTCCATGTGATAAAGATATCGTCCACATATCTTAGCCAAACTTCTGGTGTTAAATTCAAACTTTTAAAAATAAATTCCTCCATCGGTCTAAGTTTAAATTCAGCCAACAGACCAGAAATAGGAGATCCCATAGGTGCTCCTTTATTTTGTCTGTAAAATTTCTTATTAAACATGAAAACGTTGTTATTAATGATAAGGTTAAGTCCTGACTTAGAGATGTTTTTACGCTATCACTTAAATTATTTTGTTTATCAATTTCCAAATTAATATTTTGTACAACTTCATTTGTATCAATAGATGGGTAAAGAGACACAATATCTAAACTAGCTAAAATAGTTCCTTTAGAAATCTGAATATTTTCTATTTTATGGATAAAATCTTCTGTTGTGATCAGGGGGATAGGATCTAATTTACATGAAACTAAGTCAACCAATAAGTAATGGTAATAAATAATGGTATGACTAAAAGAAAGTTTTTGGAAAGGTTAAAAGAGCATAAAAACGACATAAAATTTGGAAAGTTATCCACTGCACTCTCCCGGTTTTACGCTAAAAATAATGATACTGTAATTAATTTCGATAAAGCAAGAATTATCCATAGGTTCAATAACCCATTTAAAGCTGCCATTAGGGAATCATTGGAAATTAAAATTAGAAAAGATTGTATTTGTAATGATAACTTTTCTTTCAACATACCTAGTTTATGGGATACATTTTTAACCCCTTGTTAATTCATTGTTTTGTTTTTCGCTCTTTGGCAACAGAGAGCGCCCGCTTATTTTATTTAAATTTTTCCATACTGTTGATTTCAATTTTCTCGTGTCGAAAATTAAAAGATCAGTAGTCGTTTGTGTTGTTCCTCTTCCCCGATGATGGCTTTAAGTTTAAAGCCGAAACATGTAGGATTTTAGCTCTTTTATGAGTTTAAAACAATTTTTACACTGATTTTAGCAACTAATAAGCACAATTTGTGCAATTTGTGTTTTTAAAATACTAGTTAACAGTGTAGTGTCCAAATGGATTCAATTGTAAAATTGAAGTTTTGACACTTTTTTTATTAGAAATTTATTTATTTTTTTTAATTTATAAAATATTTGGTACTTTTATGCTACCTATGCACCAGTGATAACCCGCCAAATCTTGTTTCAGTTGGTATCATTTGAATTGTAACCCTTTCAATTCAAATGATTTGAATTCAATGATTTTAATTTTGATTTTAATTCAGTTCTTGAGATTTTGTTATTTGTATTGATATGTTTGTGTTTACGTATTTTATCATGATTATATTTTAGTTATTTTTAAGTAATTCTTTTAAGACATACTGCAGCGTTAAAATATTTATTATTTTTCTTAATAGCAAGATTGTCGAAAAAAAAATGCTTGGCGAGATTTTAAAAAAATTGGCAATCACTGGTGCCCGGCTAACATAAAAGTACTAAAGATTTTAATAATTAAAAGCATGCAACATGATCACTATGGAGAAATGTATAACAAAGAATTGCTGGATAAAGCCAAATCAGCCTATTTAACGTATATAAAAAAAGAATTATCAGTGCTAATAATATTTGGGTTATTTTTATTTAATATTTTTGTAGTTGTCAGCAAATTTTATATCAAATCATATATTACCTTATTAGATGCCTTCATAAATACCTTTTACTACATATATATGTTTAAAGATGCCCAATGAAGTACGTCAGAAAAATTGTAAGGTTTTCTGAATAGACATGTTGGCAGGTATGCAATCTTACTTAAGAACTTTAAGATGACATGGAGACAGGAGCTACAATTTTCTTTAAATTAAATCCAACTGAATAATCTTTATTCAGAATTAAATGTGGAGAAGTAGATAAGATTTCTTTCTTGACCACCAACAAAGGTATTAAAAAAAATTCTGACTCAAGTCACCATATTAAATCATTGCATGTTTTCAAAGAATTGACTCTTGAAGAATACTTAACAAAAACATGGCTTAAAAAAAAAAAAAAAACTTTCATTCAACATCCTATCAGAACTAAACTGGTTAGAAGATTAACGGGCAAAGTGTTTATACTATAACTATGGAGAAGCCAAAGTAATTAAAAGGGGTGTTCATTGTTCAGGTTAATTGATTAAATTTCGAAGTCAACGGTAATTAAGTAGATGAAAGCATTGAAAATGAAACTAAACTTCTCCTATTTGACAAACAAATCCCACACAGTTGAATTGACAAAAGATGTACAGAGAAGTGAGAAACCAAAGCCAGCACCTAAGGTTACCTACTGAGCATGCATGCCGAAGATGCGAGGAGAAATCATAATGCAAAAAATGCTGGGAGGATGTGCATGCACTTCTGAATGGGCAAAACTGGCTGATTGCTGCAACGAAGCGAAAGCTAAAAATACGCAGATAGGCAGCAAAACATGCCATATGAGTCGGCGAGGCATCGGCAAATGATCATGCATGTAAATGCTGAAAACAAATACCGATTAATTTAAAAAAAGAACGGCAAAAATAAACAATGCGAGAATTCATCTCACACCTACCTGAGTTGCTCATTCCAACCTTCTATTCCTAACCTTCTCTGTTATTTTCAATGCCAGCATTATGGCCATACCACAACTATGTGTTGGGATTTCATTACCTGTGCACATTGTGTAGAAGTTGACCATGGCGGTAAATCTTGCAAAAACTCTGAACACTGTGCAAACTGTAAGGGGTGGGGTGCCCATGTAGCATACTCTCGCTCTTGTTCAAACTGGATCTGTGAAAAATAAATTCTTGCAATTAAAATCACTCAAAAATTTTCTTATTCTGAAGCTTGTAAACTTGTTGAATCCAGAACACGATCTGCAGGTATTTCAGATTCTAGTTACTGAAGAAATCTTCAAAATCCATAAGGCACAGGCACCCAAATTTCAATCTTCTTTAATAGCTAATACGTCTGGCATTTTATCATCTGGTACTGGCAGGAAAGAATTCCATGATTTGTCCTGTTATTGCAAGTGAGAAAGTTTACCACGATTGAAACTTTTGCCATACTCATCAGAACCTGTTAAAATAGAATACCAATCACAAAAACCTTCAAGTCAATCTAAAAAGACTACCAAACATGAGTCTGGGCAAACTTCTGCTTCATTTGCAAACAAATTTCAAAAACCTGGATCAACCCCAACACAGAAAGGAAAACAAAAAATCATGTGCACAGAAAAAAGAGTCAAGGAAAATCTCAACTCAACCCTCTTCACAGTGGAAAACTGTGAAGAGGAAATACAAGAAATCACGTATTGCTAAACACGTATTGCCATCACTTGCTAAACAGTTACTCCACTATGTGGAAGAGACTATGGAATCAGACTTTTGTTGTTATGACTCCGATGCAGATGATAAAAATATTGTTTTTGAGGAATATGTGCCTATGTGATTTGACATTGTTTAGTAAATAACATGTGGTTTAAATAAACCTGTTTCATGCTGTATTATTTGAACTTTTTATACTTTTTTTTTTTTAACCAATCCTTACTTTATTGATTGTACAGATTTTAATTGTAAAGATTTTAAGTATGGTCCTTTTCCTTCATTAAATTATTTTAATTAGACATCATCTCATTGCTTTTTTCAGTAAACGGTTTTGTTTTTGATCATCTTGTTTTTATGACAAGCTTTTAAGTTAACTTTTAAAATATAAATCTATGCTTTTGTTTCACCTTCTTTTTTGGCGCAGCATGTCCCAAAAGAAGCTTTGTGCCGTTAAACACAACCAACCAACCAGCCAACCAATTATCATATATTAATCATTCTCCTTCCCTTTAATTGTAATGATCAAAATTTCAGTATGTATCAATAAAAAAGTATTTGAATGTGCTTATTAATAGATAAATATCCTCTAAAATTAACATTTTTTCCATCAACACTTAACGGCTTTTAATATATACTAGCAGGCTTCACCTGCTATCCTGCTTGGTTTCTTCAAACAAACTTTGAATCAAACGAAATGTATCTGTGAATTTGACCTTGTGTTTTAAAGCAATATGAACCTTTACCTGGATATCCTTCTGTGATGACTGAAAACAATATGAATGCCATTGCACTATATTATATTTTCTAATGTGTCAGACAAAATTTGGGCTGTTGAGGGCCAACTCTTTTAGTTGATTATTTACAGTAGAATTTGTTAAAGAACGATAGAATGATATGCAATATACTAAAACCATCTCTGAAAAATTATCTAACTATCAATGTAACTCTCATAAAAATCCATCCATTAGAATTTTTTAAAAAGGCTAATCTTTCATAATCTCGTTCACAGAACTTTCTCCCATAATTCTAAAACTAAGCAGCATAGTATGATATGCAATATACTAAAACTATCCCTAAAAGCCTCATTAAAATCTGTCCAGTAGAACATTTTAAAAAAGCTAATCTATCATTTTCACCTGATTATAGAACTTTCTCCCATAATTCTATAACTAAGCAATATAGAACGGTATGTTATAACCTTCCCTGAAGAATTATTTAACTATGATAGTGCAAGTCGCATCAAAATCCACTCAGCAGAACTCAAGTTAGAAGCAGCCAGAATGAAATTCCCATTTGCATTTTATATATATAGTAGACAGACAGGCTCGTACAGAGGGGGTTAGAGCGGGGCCTCCGAGATGTCGCTGTGTGTCCTACACCAGGCCTGCTACAGGTGACGTCACAACCTGCTAACGTCAAAACAGTGATCCATAATAACTTAAAAATTTTCATGTACTTTGTTCGTTTGTACGGATTGTTTACAACAGTATTTTGATTTTATTTATTGTTTTATATAGTAATTAATAATATTTTTCCGTGTACTTAGATTATAATGCTATCAATAATTATTGATTATAATTATTAAAGGAAGTGTAGATTATATCTATAAAATAAAGAGAAGAAAATGTTGTGCTCCTAGTTTCTAATCTAAGTCTTCAAATTCGCTACTGATAATGAAAAGAAGAAATTTTAGCTATGAAAATTACCTTGTGATAATTATTTTTACATTTCAACAGAAATGGTCTGCAGTGTGCATTAAATGTTTCGATATACTTTTCGTAATTTGTGAAGCTAGAATTAATATGATGGTATTGAACTTGTGCAGAGAAAAAACCCTAACAACCAAATGTCTAGCCTACTGTAATGGAAATATTCTAGCATATTTGATTGAATTTGTACTTCCAAATCGAAAAGAGTCAAATGATCTTTAGAAAAATAAATAAATAAATAAAAGAAGCAGACGATAAACAGTTTAAAAAATGATTTTGAAAGAAATACTGTAATAAATTGACTAATATCTGGATACATTTAGTTAGAAGTGAGTGATGTGCTTTGTTTATAAAATTAAAAGTAACTGATTTACACAACTTAGTAATTCTATTTAACATTTTACCTAACTTAAGTGTACAAATATATTATGAAAATAAATCTTTTGATAAGTTAATTTGAATGGTTATTAGGTCCTAGACCCAAGTACAATAAATAGACAATTTTTAAAATATTACAAATCAGTTACAAAGTCAAGATAGAAAATTGGGTACTTTTCGGTTAGCCGGGCGCCAGTGATATATATACATATATACATACACATATATATACACATATATCTACACACACATGACACATCTATATATATATACACATATCTACACACACATATATGTATGAATTAATTTATATATTTATATATGTACATGTATCACTGGCGCCCGAAAAAGGCTTATGGCGAGAGAAGGAAAGTTGCAACATATTTTCTGGCAACCTATTCGTAGTTTCATATAAATAAGTATTTTTTTTCAATATTTATATAATTTATTTAATATAAAGAAGCCATTTATCTCTTTTTATATGCAGGTAGAACAGAATTGTATATATAAATAATTTTATACATATATAAATAAACATAAAAGTACATTAGGTTTGTTTTCATAATTGTGTATATAATTTTAAAACATATCTAACTTTTTGAAGCCCGGATTACGCCAAAGCGTTAAAAAAAAGTGCCAAGGTCTCTATAGTTAAAAAATGTCGATTTCTATATTTAAATTGACATTTATTGTGTTTTGATGGTTAAATTATGGTATGTAGTTGTAAAAGGGAGGAATGGGATTGATTTTGTAAAGTTTTTAGTAGATTTATTATATTTTTTGTACGTATATTTATTGTAAAATAATGTGTTTAGGAAAAGGTAAGTCAATGGGTTCATGTAATCACAAATTATAAGAGCGAAAATGCTCTTTTTATTATATCTTTCTGCTGCGATACATTGACCAAAAGTGGATCACTATTGCGACGTCACTAATACTTGTAGCAGGCCCGGTGTAGGACACACAGCGACATCTCGGAGGCCCCGGTTAGAGCCGGTACAAATTACCGGGGTCCAGCTGTCAAAGAGGTCTTCGGTCTTGGTTTTCAATTATAAATACCAGAAAAATTAGACTTGTACATTTTAGGTAAAAGTTTTTAATTAAAATGACTAACAAATAATAAAATTTAAAAGTCAGAATTTGTTATAACCTCTTTACAGGTCAGTGTTGGTGTCAGACCCTGTACTCATGTGTATGTATCAAATATTTTACAGTTGGGCATTTTACGCTCGAAATACAAGCAGCTTTTATTAAAAATCAACAAAACTCATAGCAAAGATGCAGGCATCAGGGAGTTTGTGCTGGTGAAATTTAAACGACCAATTCTTAAGTAATTCATATTATAATAAATATCTGCATTATCAAGCTTTTTAGTTCATTATTGCTACATTTTTTATTATCCAAATGACTCGGTGGTTAGATGTTCCTTTTTCATTTAATTTTAACATAAGTTAACTAAGGAGTCTACAAGAATGAAAAGGATAAAAATTGTTATTGCAGTTAATGACACTTTTTGATATATTTGAATTTAAGGAGTCAAGTACCTTTAAAATGCACTAAGTTAGTAAATGTTTAAAGATTGTTAATTGAAACTATTAGACCTACTTGTATGAAAATTTAAAGAAATATTTTTAATATTTATTATTTTTAAGTCATAAATAGTATTAAAATTAAAACACATACATGTTATATCTTAAATCAATTTTAAGTCATAAATCATAAATATTTCAGAGCGCGCAGGATAGCAGTCACGTAACTTAAAAGTGGAGCAGAAAAGTTTAAATGACGAAAATTGACTGAAGTTTAATCATGGATTAGGATCCCTGTAATCAATTTAGACTATTACTTCTTTTTGCATTTATTTATTTATGATTTATATATATAAATAAATTATGTAAATAAAGTATTTGTTAAATTACAAAATACAATAAAAGTTTTAATAGTGTATCACAATAGTGTCTTGCGAAACTAGTTTTGTCACAATTTTGAAGCCCAGATTCATTGTTTTGAGTCATTTTTTTAGGGTTTCGTTCATCTTATGAAACCCTATTCGTCCCGCTATGTTGTCTGTCCGTCACAGAGCTGGTTCTCAGAAACTATAAAGCTTACAGACATGAAATTTTGTGTACTTATAGCTGAATACAGTGGAACTCCAGCTATATGTTACCTGAGTTGTACATTTCCCTTAGTTATACGTTTGAACTCAGCAGTCCCGACCGCTTGCCATAAAAAATTAGCTGAGTTATACGTTTTAAGTTATACATTTCCCTCAGTTATACGTTACGTTTTTGTGTCCCCAGAAGAAATTTTATCTCATTTATATATTTTGTAACCGGAAACATGGACGATGATGCGCGTCAGATGAGTCGGATTTGAAAGATCCCACTAAAACTTCGGAGCTGCTCCGAGGGCTTTTGACGTAATAAAGCGGTTTATCAGTAGTAAAAGCAGTAATGATAAGCGGTTGCATTATTAACAGAAATGCTAAGTTTGCTATTCAACGTCGGCTCTGCCAAAAAGAAGCAATCGGGGATTAGTGATTATTTCAACAAGATTCATTAAACTACTGAAATGTGTTTTGATAAATGATTTACATGACAAGGCAATTCCAATGATTTCTTTTAAGTACTTTATGTGAATTAAAAATATTTTTAATAAAGCTTTTATGTTAAAAATAACTTCATGTGTACTTTTCTTATGTACCTTTTTTCTACTCTGTTCCATTTCCGAAAATTTATGTCATGGGTGCAGTAATATTTTAAAAACTTCTGTTTCCAAAATAAAAAGTAACATTTTTTCAAAGTAAAAGTTTTTATGATATATTTTTTTTTAATTGGTTCCGGTTGACCATTAACCCTTTCCGGCACAGTGGTCCCACTCCGGGCACACCTAATTTTAATTCCAAACTTGCATTCGACACCAAGAATATTTTAATAAAATTTTGTTTCTACAATGATAGCTTAAAATAAGGAGTTCTTATTTTCTAAATAGTCGTTTGTAAATTCCGGTGTCAGACAGTAATTTTACATTTTGCAAACTGAATTTATCTGTGCCGGGAAGGGTTATTTGAGTTGTACGTTTTGTTGTCCGGTCCCGGGTAAAACGTATAACTGGAGTTCCACTGTACCTACTATGAAGCTGAAAATTATAAAATTAAAAAAGTCATTATTTTAATATAGAGATAAAAAAAACAATCTAACAACCTTTTCCTATTAAATTTAAACATTTTTTCTTATAGCAGTTGCCAACAATTAAAAATCCACAATAAAATTCTTTCTACAATAATTAATTTTCTATTGAAAAATTTTTCACGTGAAAAATGAAAATGAAATAAAAAGTTTTACCACTTGAAAAAAGATTAATATGACATTATATTGGTAATAAAACAAAAATTTTAAACATTTCTCAATAATACAAGGAGTATAAGTATGTGTAGGTACAGAAAGCAGGTTAATATGATTTCATTAGAGAATTAAAAAGAAAATTAATCTCATGTCATATTGGAAGTTTAACAGACTTTTTCAAATGTTTGAGAATAATAGAAAGATAGTATCAATATGAGGAATAGAGAAATCAAGTAGATATGACATCAGCAAGTGATTATAATGTCATATAATTTTGAGGAACGTATTGAATCTTGATAAAAACCCAATTATGGAAATATTGGCATATTTTAACATTTTGAAGGTCTTAAACTTCTTTAACTCAAAGGTCTTTTGAAGGTATACAACATGTTTAATTTTGAAATTGATTTTTTTTTTAAATATCGCATTTAGTCCACATGACAGAGCGTAATAGCGAGCTTCGCCTGCTATCGGGCCTGTTCAGATTTTCGAAAAAACGAGAAAAATAGACCCGTAAATTTTTACTTTATAAAAAACTTGACTTTTTTTTTTTTTTTTTTTGGAAAATGAAATTTATTTGGATTTATTAAAGAAAGGATAAAGTGTATTGAAAGGAATACTAAACGAAACCCTTTGTGCGATCTTCGATCACACTTACCCACTTGTTTTTATTGCTTATTTTTTTATCTCTCTATTATACCTGAAAAATAAACTAAAAATTGTGAACAAATTTAAATATATATATATATATATATATATATATATTAAAATGTTCAAAATCCATAAAAATGAATCATATTTTGTGTTATAACATGAAAAAAACATTTTTTGTTTCTCAGTTATAGTTTGCAGAGAAGTTAATTTTTGTTATTAAAGAACAGGGAGGGGAGAAGAAACGTGTAAATCTGTGAACTTGTTTAAAAATCTTCGTGACAAAACTGCTGAAAAAAAGTGTTTGGAGCTAAATGAGTGCAAAAGTTTTGCCTTTGCAGGTATCGTTGGTCTGCACTGTTCAATGTTTAAGGCTCGTACAACCATAATTTTAAGAAGTTCCCTATCGCACCAATAAAAATAATAAGAATTACATTGTCTCATAATTTCAAACCTTTCTAGTCCTCTTAACCGCATGAGTTATTATTATTTTTTTTTAGATATTTAAAGAAATAGTGTTTTATTTAAAATGGCCTGTTATAAAAAAGAAAAAATCTTGTGTCTTTTCAATAATAAAAACTAAATATTCTTAAAGGTCGGACATTTTAAAAACTTGAAACAAAGATAATTTTATTAATATTAACAGAAGGACCGAAGTTTTATGTTATTTCATATACATCCATTTACTAAACAAGATGTATTTTCCAGATTTCCTGAAAATCTGATTAACCATTTTCACGAAATCGTATGTCCAATCTGCAAAATAAATGTTTTGAATAAAATGACTTGCAGTAATTGAAAAAGGAATATTCCCTATGCCGTATATAGTGATTAAAAGTTTGTTTTACCAGCTTTTATTGTTATACGAAGTTCTGAATCTGTCTTTGATTAAAATATTTCAATAACTTTTTAATACGAGTGAATGAAAGTTTTATATTTTTTGGTTCATATGTACACGACTCCTTAAATAGACATTAAATGTGAATATAACCAGATTTTTTTTTTTTTTAAGTATTAAAAAAAACAAAATTTTGAGTCAGTTTCTGTTCATAACATTTAAATAATTTAATGAGTAACACAACAACACCACTTTGATGGTTTTAAGGTTTTTTCAAGAAATTTTTAAAAAGAAATACGAAGAAATTATACAAATCCATTTACAGTAATTTATTACACTACATATATTAAAGTAGAAAATTGTATTCGTTTTTGTTCATATATTTAAAAAATGGCAGCATGACTGATGATGCTTGGGAGAACTTTGAAAAAAGGTCAAGTGGTGGGTAAGAAACCCATTGTAGACTTAGAACAATGAAAAAGATATTTTTTTTTAGTCCAAAAGCTAGTAAAGTACATAGCCATTAATGTATATATATATATGTACTGTAATTTCCAGTGCATAAGCTGCGGCTCAAATAAATCTGGTTTGAAACAGACTTATTTGAGTTTATATGCCAGAAATTACAGTTTATACAGTAGAAAGCCACTAATCCGCAAAGCTTGGTTTCAAGTGTTGTGCGGATTGGAGGCTTTTTGCGGATTACAGGCCATGTCTATTTAATCTTTGTTTACATTTTTTTAAATTCATATTTTGGACAAATTTAGATTGCTAATACTAAAATATAAATAAATTGCACATTTTAATATATAGATAAAGTAATAACTATGTAAAAAATAATTTATTATTTTTTAAATTTCTTAAATATGGCATCAATTGTTGTCTGTTTTAAGATATTTGGTTTATAGTGTTGAATTTTATCTTTAAGTAAGAGTTCAAAAGCAATATACAGTAAACTCTGTCTAAGGCGGAATCAATCGGGACCGAGAAAATTTTCCGTCGTAGACAATATTCCGCCTTATGCAAAACAGCCAAAATAAATAAAATACATATGCGCAAGTCATATTTTTACGTTCGTAATCTTTAGTACAGTTTTTTAAATGAAATTATATGTCTTATTAAATTTATTATTAATCTCAAAAACATTATATGAATAATAAAATAAATAGTAGTACCAATGATAAATTTCTTCCATTTTAAAAGTTAATGAAAATCATTTACCTTAACAACTACTTCATATTTCACATAGTGGCATAGTAGTTTTTAAACAGTCGAAAAATAATCTTTTATCCATGCTTGTTTTGTCTTTATTTTTACCAAGCATTTTTCAGTAGCACATTGCAAGTCCGTTATTATGGGTATTAATTTTTTTGAGCAACAAATTTTTTTTCGAGATACCTAATGCTTCTCATGGCGTCTCGATAAGTTTGAATTCCTCCATTGTCTTCATGGTTTTCATAATCGTGCTCATCTTCATTTTCACTAGCACTTTCCAAATCTTTATCGCTGAATCAAAATGTCCACAGAAGTGTTAGCTTCAGTACACTATATTGTCAGCTGATACGTATTCTTCTTCATTAATTTTTTCATTGCTGTGGACACATTTTAAGTCATCTATTAGATTTTATAACTCATTTTCCTCCAACTGGTCAACTGATTCATGGCCATTTTCTAAAACAAAACCAGCTTTTCTAAAACAATGAACAAATTTTTCAGGCGACATTTCTGAGCAGAATTTGGAATCTATTTGACAGCATCTAAAACACTAATATTTTTTGCCATTTCGGTGGCAGAAGAGCAATTATCTAAAGACGCAATAATGGACCGCAAGAGATATTTTTTTGTAATGGGTTTTCATCATTTTTGTAACTCCTTGATCCATAGGTTGTGTTACTGCAGTAGTATTTGCGGGAAGAAATTGTAATTTTATATTCGATAGTTCGAAATTGGCATGACAATTGTATTGTCAAGAAATAACAAAATTTTTCGATTTTCTTTGATTATACGGTTATTGAATTCAGTCAGCCATCCCTCCAATATGGCAGTCGACATCCACGATTTTTTTTTAGATCTCCAAATCACAGGCAGTTTATCAATGTTCACATTCTTAAAACATCGCGGCTTTTGCGATTTTCCTATCACTAAGGGCTTTTCTAAACTGCCCTCCATATTCGCGCAAAGCAAAACAGTGACACGCTCTTTGGAGTTTTTACCACCGTGGCATTCACTTCCTCTTTTTACAAGGGACTTAGTGGGCAACGCACGATAAAATAGTTCCGTTTCGTCGCAATTGTATATGTCCTTTAATCAGTAGAGGAAAATTTATATTCCATTCCTGAATTTCTTGGTCTGGGACGTCTTTCGACTCTCCGCAAACTTACTTCATGGGGCAATATTGTGTCGATTAAGGAAACTCATTAATCATCCAATAGAAGCCTTGAAATCAGTTTTACCTAATTTTTCGGCTATCTCTTTCGCCTTTTCATGCTACAGTGTTTCAGGTATGGGCATTTTTTTAGCTCTAGCGTTAGAAAAACATTCAAGTGTTAATGCATCAATGTCTTCATTTTTCACAGTACCTTTCCGTTTTCTGTTGGATGATTTGCTTTCCATTTCCTTTTCCAACTCTGTTCTTCTTTTTATAGCATTTTAAATTTGTGTTTTACTGCATTTAAATTTAATACAAAGATCTTTTACAGAATAATTTTTTCTTTTAATTTAATAACTTCTATTTTATCCCGCAGAGATAGCGTGTTGAGTTTAGATTTTGAAGCCATTTTTTACTATCACTTAGTAATATCAGTAGACAATATAAAATGAGGAAGAACAAATAAGACGTGCAACGACCTCGTTTTCTGACCATGTGATTTATTGAAATAAAACATATGTCACTTCGAATTCATCTCCCATCCCCTTCCCCCCCTGAAACCACGACCAGCGCCTCATACAGAATGTAAATGATTGTAGCTCCCCCCCCCCCCCCTCTCCCTCTCACATTAGACAAAGAGTTATGGCGACCAAATGACTGATTGCCATAAACAATGATCAGAACTCAAAATCGGAAGCAAACAAAAAAAGTGATATTCTTTCGCTAATACAATGAAAAAGAGAGAAATGTTAATATATAGGGATTTTTTTATCAATTTCTTTTTTTTAATAATTAATTGAGATAAATGTAAAAAATATACTTGGTATGATTTTTTTTTCTTTTTTTTTGAGAAGAAAAACATTTTGCTTATACATGAGAAATAATTGAATAAAAAATTATTCCTTAAATATTTAAGCATTTTCCATTCTGATGAATCAACTTTATTAATCTATTACGAAATTTACTTAAAATGTTGAGAGCATTTGATGTATGTATATCAGTTTTGAAATTTCATAAACCAAATGCCTTTCATTTTTTAATTTTTTTATCCGTCTTATGCAAAATTTTGATTTCAATGGGACTTTAAAAACCTTTCCGTTTCCGCGTTAGGCAAATTCCGGCTTATGGAACATGAATTAATGTTATTTCCTATGTGTTTGCCAGGACTTGAAAAATTTTCCGCGTTAGACAAAATTCCGGCTTACACAGAGTCCGCCTTATACAGAATTTACTGTATATGTATTTTTTATGTTTTTCAATTTTATAATTACGATTTAATGAAAAAATAAATAAATTATAAAATATATTGCTAAGTAAGGATTTTTTATCATTAAAATAAAAAAAAAAATCACAAAAGCTAAAATTGTATTTTAGAAGTACTGTACGAAGAAATGAATTTATAAAATAATATACTAATTAAATGTGCTTTCATTTTAAACTATAAAGAAGAATGTTATATGATATATAATAGCTATATATAAAGATAAGAAAAATATTAAAATTGGTGAAAAAAAATTTCAAAATTCAAAATTTTGTCACCATTGAAGCATTTTTCAAGAATTAAATTTCTTTGTTTACATTCATAAATTGATTGCAGATTAGAGGCCTTTGTGGATTACAGGTTTGCGGATTAGTGGCGCTCTACTGTATATGTATTGCATTTTTAGTGACATGACATTAATTCAAAATCAAATGAAATGTCAGCCGAAACTTTCGTTACGTACATTAGAAAAGCGAGCATTCACTATTAAATTTATTGAATAATATATAATATCTATAATGTATAATATTTATTAATATATCAAAACAATCCTGCATATTCCACTTCAAAAACATGTGACTATTAATTTTCAAAAAGATCAAGTTTATTGATTGAAAAGATCGAGCTACAGTGCTGACTGATTTTGAAAATTACTGTTCTGGAAAAAAAAAAAAAAGCATAAATTTTTTATTACTGTTTACTTGCCGCAGTGCGCTCTACTTCTATCACTCTGAAATTACTTTTTCACTTTCTTTACAGATTTCTAACTAAAAAAAAAAAATATGATTTTCATGTGTATAAAGAGTACTTAAAGCAACAAAAAAGTTTTTTGAAATTCTGAACAGGTCAAAGTGGTGTTACTCTTTAATTTGTTTTATTACCTCGTTTTACAGTTAATTTTAGTTGGTTTCTCTATCATGTACAAACCTATTGATTTTCTTTCTTTTTATTCGTTTCCATTGAAAATATTTATATGAAAGTTTACAGGGTACGTATAGTTCTACCACAGTTTTTGTATAGAATCTTTCGCCATATTTAATAGCAGAAAAATGTGATTAAACACAGAAAGATGTTCAACTTCAAGAAAAAGGTATTAGGCATAGATTTCTTATTTAAATTAGTGGTTCCATACTCCTTGGAAATTCCAAAGAGTACACCCATGTTGAGTTTGCCTCTTATTTATTAGTGATAATACTTTGGTCAGCTTTTATAGAAAAAGTCCATATTCATCCTAGAAATTTGTCTTTCAAATAAAGCCAAATAAATAATAATATCACTTTTTCTGTCAAAATGACATTAATTTAAACAAATTTGGTTGCTTACCTGGACCAGCTATGCAGAATCGTCTACACTTGTCAAATTGCTTTGAAGCTCCATTTTTCTTAATTCATACTCCATTTCTACTTTCTTTTCCTCTAATTTTCTTTCAGCTTCTTTTTCCTGCCTTTCTGACTTCATCTCTAATTTCTTTTCCTGTAATCTTCTTTCCTCCTTTTCTGCTTCTAATCTTTCTTCCTTTTCCTGTAATCGTCTTTCTTCCTTTTCTGCTTCTAGTCTTCTTTTTCCCTTTTCTGCTTCTAGTCTTCTTTTTCCCTTTTCTGCTTCTAGTCTTCTTTTTCCCTTTTCTGCTTCTAGTCTTCTTTCTTCCTTTTCTGCTTCTAGTTCTCAAATACAAAATAGCTGTTTTCTTTCTTCTCTCTCAGCGGCAGTGACTTTGAGTCGCGAAATTTTCTTCATAATCTTCTGATTTGGTTATCAACTTTATCAAATCAATAACTCTTGAACTCTGAAGTACAACTAGACCTAGTTCATCAGATAATGTTAACAAGTCTGCTTTTCTAGCTTTATTAAGAGCTGACATTTATTTAATTTCTTGAAACTTCAACAGAACAAAATATTATAGTATCGTAGATCTGATTAAGGAACTCTTATCCATAGTACTGCAGACAAACAGCTCAATTTTTTCATATTATCCATTTCAGTTTAAAAAAATACTTTTCTTATTCAAATCACAGTACAAAATAGCTTTTTATTCAAATCCCAGCAAGAGCCCCCAAAATTGTTGTGGGATTATGATGAATAATAGTTTGAACACAACAAAAAAAGTTTAATAAAATACTAACATATACAACTGAGGATTGGATTAAAATACAAATATATAACTGAGTTAATATTTATGAATGATACAGACTTTCATATCTCAATCTAAACATAATTAGCAAGCTTATCTGATCATTGCATAAACATTCCATGAACAACCATAGCTAAAATTTATAGAACTCTTGCTCATGCTTGCGTGTTTTCCTTCTGACCTTGTGTGAACTCATCGCCTTTATCACTGCTCGTGAATAGTATTAATTCATTGAGTTTATGTTCATATTATTGTTGTTGTTACTCCTGATTGATTATTCCACATATATATTCTTCTAATGCTCATATATGTGCCGTATACATCATCATATACGTAATATTTTCGTCTTATATGTCATACATATAACTTATAAACATGTCATATATGACTGTGACTGGGCAATATGCGTCACGAAATGTTATATATGTCATATATGCTTTATAATTTGGCAATAAAGCTTGGTCGCTTGGTGATTCATCCTCGGGGGCTGCTATAACATGAATGTAACAGAATTTCATATGATGGCTTGGTAGTAAATGGTATTTTATAGATAACTAGCTGTTACCTGTGACTTCGTTCACGCAACATTAAAAGAATAAATACATTAATTAAGCAAAATATTTCACTCCCGATAATTAAAAATGTTAATAATTAACTAACTATTTATCACATTTCATAGGAGACAATACGGTATTTTTTGTTATAGGGACCTTGACATAACTCAGTCTTAAAAAAGTGAAATTTTGTGCCAAATAATCGCGAAAATGAAATTGCAACCAATGCAAAAAGGAAAGCCAATTAAAATCGTGGAAATAAGACGAATTGGGTAAAAACAAATGTCAATTTTACTTGATAAACAATTTTACTTTTAATGCCTTTGTGAAACGTTTTAACAGCCATCCTTCAAAAAAACATTAATTGGAAATAGTATATGCTTTTTCTTTAAAATTCAATTCTGCCTCCTTGGTTTAATGTATAGCTGAAACAAATCTTGTTTTCTAAATGACACTATGTTGACAGGCAATTTTTGTTCTCCAGAATAAATTGATTCATGAAGTTTGAATATGTGAAAATATGTTTTATTTTTCAGATAATTTACTAAAATCAAGATTTTGTTTTCACCATCTATTCAAAGTGAAAATAAATTCTGTTTTTCAGTTTTAATAAGAAAATAGTGTAAAAAAATATACTGGTCTGTTTTATTTCTTTTTTTATACTCAAATATGGAGTAATTTACTTTCCGTTTTTAGAGAAACTTGGCATCTAATTTAATTTTTTAAATTCTGAGAGTTTGTGTAACATTCTCGGATCAATGATAACCGGTATTAAGTAAATTGTGTTGCATTCAAAAGTCTAGGAGTAGTTGCGAAATACAAACACACGGTCAGATTTTAATATACAGTCAAACCCCGATTTAGTGCCATCTCGAAATAGCGCCAATTCCGTTTAACCGCCAATTGCGTCTATGAACAAATCTGCCAAATAGGAATTTCAATGTAATGTATCCGTTAAAGCGCCAACTCGATATACCGCCAAAAAAAAATGTCTAGAAATTACTGTATTTTCTTTGCATATCTTTCTTTTTTAAATTTTTTGTTAGAATTTCAAAGGACACTTCCATTTCATGTGTCTAGATGTTTTCAAGCTCAATTCAAACTTTATTGAATAGCAAAGAATTTATATTGTTCTCAACACCTGCCAAAATGCACCTGCTACCCATTCTACTTGTCATTGGGAGAAGAAAAATAACGCGCACTGAGTGCCGAGCAAGTAAAACTTCTGATTCAGACTGGCGAGTCACGTGATCCGATCCACTTCTGGAGCGGGGAGAAAACAAGGCATGGCACGCCATTGGCTGAAAGGGTCTCTCCTCTCTCAGGTGAGAACAATGTAAAAAATAACTTCTCCCTGTACTTTATGTCGATTTCTTAGAAAGAAAACGGTGTGCAGTGCAAAATCTCTCATTCAAAATTTTGGTCGGACGTTGATTGAAACATCGAAGAATTCACCAGCTAAATCTGTAAAATATCATTCTGTCTCTTTATTTTAACTCATTATGGCGAAAAGAGCAGTTTTATCAATTTCAGAAAAGTGGGAAATTTGTGAATATAAAGAAAGAAATGTGAATGTATCGCAGCAACACATCTCCAATCATTTTTCTACACTCTGGAAAAAGCCTGTTAGCAGGCGCTGCATCGGAGACATTTTGATGAATACAGAAAAATGGATTAACACCAACGAACTGCAATCATCTGTAAAAAGACTGAAAACAGCGAAACATGAAGATTTAGAGGATGCCCTTTGCACATGGATACAACAAATGAGTGCTAAAAATGCCACTATCAATGGAGATGTCATCAGAGAGCAGGCAAAAGTTCTTGGCCAGCAAATGAATATTACAGATTTCGAATACAGTAGTGGCTGGTTGAACAGATTTAAAAAGCGACGAGGATTCTCTCAGTATATACGAAGTGGTGAAACTGCAGGTGTTGATGAAGATATTGTGTCAAATGGTCGCAAAAAACTGAGTGCGCTGATTTTAGAATATAAACAAGAGGACGTTTACAATATGGATGAAAGTGGCCTTTTTTACCGCTTGCAGCCAGATAAAACAATTTCGAGTGGGCCTGCTAAAGGATTAAAAAAAAAAAAAAAAAGATCGTGTGTTTCTTGTGTTCTGTACGAATAGTGATGGATCTGATAAAAGAACTATGGCAGTGATTGGAAAATCAGCTAAGCCACGATGTTTTAAAAATTTTAATCCTGCTCTTTATGTAGATTATGAGAATAATAACAAAGCGTGGATGACTTCAGCATTATTTCAAAAATGGTTAAGCGAATTTCAACATAGAAATGAAAAGAAGCAAACGCCATATTTTATTGATTTTGGATAATGCCCCTTGTCACAAAGCATATCCAATGAGTAATATCCGCATTGAATTTTTACCTCCTGACTGTACTGGATTTTTGCAACCTTTGGATGCTGGTATAATAAACTCATTCAAAGCTCATTATCGAAAGTATCACGTCCGCCATATCATTGAAAAAATCAGTAAAGATGATTTTTCTCCAATCCTTTTACATGATGCTATTCGCATGATAAAAAAAGCATGGGATGAAATTTCATCAGAAACTATTGTTAACTGCTGGAAACATACTGGATTGATTAAACCTGAAGGATCTACTAAAAAACAAAACAGTACAGCACTTCAGGAACTACAAGACGAAATACACAAATTAACAGAAATTGAGCATCCTCTATCGGCAATTGAGTACATTAATATAGACAAAAGTGTTTCAACATTTGAAGATTTGACAATCGAAGAAATTGTTGCCAATCAAAATGAAAATAAAAATTCATCTGACAGCGAAGCTGAAGAAGCTGAAACGCCGCATGTTACATCTGATGAAGTTAAAAATTGCATTGGGAAAATAAGAATTTTCTTAGAAAAACATGCAACTGATAAAAAAATGATGAACAATCTTTTAGTTGTAGAAAAAGATATTGAAAAAATCAATATTGAAAGGAAAACTCAAACTAGCATATTAAAATATTTTCCTGTAAAAGATAATTAAAGTAAAATAATTCAGTGTGATATTTAATGTATGTGTGTGTCTGTTATGTGCATAATTATCTACTTTATCTAAAATTGACTATATAAAGAGGTAAGTGCATGTTAATTTCATACATTAATTGGATAATTTTGAATCATGTGGCATTAATTATATTATGTATTTAATTATATTATATTAATTTATACTATTATAATATACTATATACCATTGGATAATTTAATAAAAAGGCATTACTGATATTTTTTTTATAATAATAATAATATTAGTATAATAGTATGAAAATTAATTTTTATTGTATTTTAATTCGATATACCGCCAAACTCGTTATAGCGCCAAAAATTTCTTGAACGGATAATGGCGGTATAACGAGGTTTGACTGTAATATATTCGTGTTCATTTTCCTTTTCTTAAAATTATGTGTTTTTAAGCAGAAAACTCTCATCTGTATATAACGGATACTCATGCTTAATAATCAGATATATAGATAAAATAGATAAAAATGTTTAAATAAAAAAATATTTAAGTTTTTTGCTATAAATATGGCGTGAAACTCATCTACTTTCTATACTTACTGAACCTTGTATTATTAATGCAAGGAATTGATACACTCATTTTAAAACATATTGGAAATTTTCCATTTTATTTCAAATATGACGTTTCTTTTTCCCCAGGTAACCCCTTTTTTAATGACATAATTCTTGTTAATTTTCTTTTCCAGGCAATTAATTTCAATACTGGCATAGGGGAAATTATGTTACTTTAACAAAATAATATTAAATCATTAGGTTTTATCAGCAAAAATGGAACTATTAACACTCGTAATTTTTTTTTATGTAATCGAGTTATTTCTGTTAGTTGTAAGAATGAAAATAACTATTTCTCATTATCCATGACATCATTTTCAACATGGATAATTTTGCGAGCATATTATTGACATTTGCTAACCATTTTCTTTCCAATCTTCTTTTTACTTTTTAAAAATTTAAATAAAAAATACTTTATAGTTATATTAGCCGTGTGCAGACGGTAAAACGCCAAGTATTGTTACCATATAAAAGATTAAAAAAGAAAAACCCCAAGATCATTTTATTTCACCATCAAAGCATATCCGCTTTATTTTCGATGTACGACGTCACATTCGCCTATTTCCTATGGTTACGCATATTGAAACCTTGTATTATTATCAAGAACTAAAAAAAGTACGTTTTGTTTCTAATAATATTATTTAATCTTCTTTTAAATTCTTTAATTGTTTTATTTCATTTTCATTTTTGATGTGAATATTTTTCAATTGAAACTAAATTGTTGAGTAAAAATTATTATTCCTGGCAATGATAAAGTATTAGCAACGGTAAAGTAAATTTAACCATTTTAAAATATTATACAAAAAAATGTCCATTTATTCTATATGAAAATAACGAAATTTTGAATTATTAAGAACAATATTTGAATAAAATAAACAAAACCCAGCCTTCATTTACTGGTTATAATCAACCTATATGCAAAGATACATTATCATTAAATTTTCCATTTTGACACTGGCTTCAGCCTAACATTTGCACACAATCTGATTCAGTGGTGCCGACTTCTGGGTCTGCTGGTCTGTGGTGCAGACCCTGAAAAGTATCTGCAGACCTTGCAATATCTCGGCAGACCTTGCAAAATGTGTTTAAAATATCAAGAAACGGTAAATTTCATCGTAGGATCGTGAAAAAACTGCCAATTCTGTCGAAGGATCGCGACAAATTTCGTCCAAGAATCACCAAAAAGCGGAACATTTCGTCGAAGTGTCTCGCAAAAACGTCTAATTTCGTCGAAGTATCTCGCAAAAATGGTAAATTTCGTCGAAGTATCTCTCAAAAATGGTAAATTTCGTCGAAGTATCTCTCAAAAACGGCAAATTTCGTCGAAAAATCTCGCAAAAAAGCAAATTTCGTGGAAGTATCTCGCTAAAACGGAAAAATTTCGTCAAAGTATCTCGCGAAAATGGCAAATTCCGTCAAAGTATCTAGCAAGAACGGCATATTTTGTCGAAAAATCTCGCAAAAACGGCAAATTTCGTCGAAGGATCTCGCAAAAATGGCAGATTTTGTTGAAAGATCTCGAAAAAATGGCAAATTTCGTCGAAAGATCTCAGAAAAACGGCAAATTTCGTTGAAAGATCTCTCAAAAACGGCAAATTTTGTTGAAAGATCTCTCAAAAACGGCAAATTTTGTTGAAATATCTCTCAAAAACGGCAAACTTCGTCGAAGGATGTCTCAAAAACGGCAAATTTCGTCGAAGGATCTCGTAAAAACGACAAATTTCGTCGAAGGATCTTGCAAAAACGGCAAATTTTGTTGAAATATCTCTCAAAAACGGAAAATTTTGTTGAAATATCTCTCAAAAACGGCAAATTTCGCCGAAGAATCTCACAAAAACGGCAAATTTCGTCGAAGGATCTCGCAAAAAGGCAAATTTCGTCGAAGGATCTCGCAAAAAGGCAAATTTCGTCAAAGGATCTCGAAAAAAATGGCCAATTTCGGTGAAAAGTCTCGCAAAAATGGCAATTTTCGTCGAAAAATCTCACAAAAACGGCAAATTTCGTCGAAGGATCTCACAAAAACGGCAAATTTCGTCGAAGGATCTAGCAAAAATGGCAAATTTTGTTGAAATATCTCTCAAGAACGGCAAATTTCGTCGAAGGATCTCGCAAAAATGGCAAATTTCGTCTAAGGATCTTACAAAAACGTCAAATTTTGTTGAAATATCTCTCAAAAACGGCACATTTTTGCTGAAATATCTCTCAAAAACGACAAATTTCGTCGAAGGATCTCGCAAAAACGGCAAATTTCGTCAAAGGATCTTGCAAAAGCGGCAAATTTTGTTGAAATATCTCTCAAAAACGGCAAATTTTGTTGAAATATCTCTCAAAAACGGCAAATTTTTGTTGAAATATCTCTCAAAAAACGACAAATTTCGTCGAAGGATCTCGCAAATTTCGTCAAAGGATCTTGCAGAAGCGGCAAATTTTGTTGAAATATCTCTCAAAAACGGCAAATGTTGTGGAAATATCTCGAAAAAACGGCAAATTTCGTCGAAGGATCTCGCAAAAAGGCAAATTTCGTCGAAGGATCTCGCAAAAAGGCAAATTTCGTCAAAGGATCTCGAAAAAAATGGCCAATTTCGGTGAAAAGTCTCGCAAAAATGGCAATTTTCGTCGAAAAATCTCACAAAAACGGCAAATTTCGTCGAAGGATCTCACAAAAACGGCAAATTTCGTCGAAGGATCTAGCAAAAATGGCAAATTTTGTTGAAATATCTCTCAAGAACGGCAAATTTCGTCGAAGGATCTCGCAAAAATGGCAAATTTCGTCTAAGGATCTTACAAAAACGTCAAATTTTGTTGAAATATCTCTCAAAAACGGCACATTTTTGCTGAAATATCTCTCAAAAAACGACAAATTTCGTCGAAGGATCTCGCAAAAACGGCAAATTTCGTCAAAGGATCTTGCAAAAGCGGCAAATTTTGTTGAAATATCTCTCAAAAACGGCAAATTTTGTTGAAATATCTCTCAAAAACGGCAAATTTTTGTTGAAATATCTCTCAAAAAACGACAAATTTCGTCGAAGGATCTCTCAAATTTCGTCAAAGGATCTTGCAGAAGCGGCAAATTTTGTTGAAATATCTCTCAAAAACGGCAAATGTTGTGGAAATATCTCGAAAAAACAGCAAATTTCGTCGAAGAATCTTACAAAAACGGCAAATTTCGTCGAAAGATCTCGCAAAAATGGCAAATTTCGTCGAAGGATCTCGAAAAAATGGCAAATTTCGTCGAAAGATCTCGCAAAAACGGCAATTTTCGTCGAAAAATCTCACAAAAAAAGGCAAATTTCGTTGAAGGATCTAGCAAAAACGGCAAATTTTGTTGAAATATCTCTCAAAAAGGCAAATTTTGTCGAAATATCTCTCAAAAACGGCAAATTTCGTCGAACAATCTCGCAAAAAGGCAAATTTCGTCGAAGGATCTCGCAAAAATGGCAAATTTCGTCGAAAAATCTCGCAAAAACGGCAAATTTTGTTGAACTATATCTCTCAAAAACGGCAAATTTCGTCGAAGGATCTCGCAAAAACGGCAAATTTCGTCGAAGGATCTCGCATAAACGGCAAATTTCGTCGAAGAATCTCGCAAAAATGACCAATTTCGTCGAAGAATCTTGCAAAATTGATCAATTTCGTCGAAGGATCTCTCAAAAACGGCAAATTTCGTCGAAGGATCTCGCAAAAACGACAAAGGTGGCAAAAAGTATCAATTTTCTTTGCTCTATCGACCTGCAATTTGATATAATAATGTTTTTAGCATAGCGATATACAGATATCTAGTAATATTTTGTGAGTTATCTAAAAGTGGTAATTGATCTAAAATGGTCTGAATTTGCATTAAAATGCTGAAATTGCATCCGCTCACGGGGCTCTTCCCCGGACCCCGCTGGGGGGAGCTCAGAACGCTCCCCCCCAGACCCCCTAGTTCATTGGGCTCGCTGTCTACCTCAGCAAATCGCATGTTTCCCAACCACCTCAAATCTGCCCTTGTCGCAGACCAAGCTATGGGACCAAACTTGGCTCCTATGATCTGATTTATAATATTACTAGCAAGCTACACCCGCTGTGCTGGTCAGTTTCTACAAATGAACCTTGAAGCAAACAAAATATATCGTTTAATTTGACCTTGTATTTGAAAGCAATCTGTATATTTACCTGGAATATCCTTCCACATTACTGAAAAATGACGTGATTGCGCTATTATATTTTCTAATGTGCAGTCAAAATTTTAGCTGTTAAGGACCAACTCTTTTATTTGGTCATTTACAGTTAAGATTTGCTAAAGAATGATAAAACTATATGCAATATACTAAAACCATCACTAAAAATTATCGAACTAACAATGCAAACTAATTAACAAAATCCATTCAGTAGAAGTTTTTATAAAGGCTAATCTTTTATAATCGGGTTCATCTGATTATAGAACTTTTCCACGTAATTCTAAAACAGAACAATATAAAATATACTAAAACCATCCTTACAAATTATCTACTTAACAATGCAAGTCGCAAAAAATACGCCCAGTAAAAACTTTCAAAAAGGCTAATCTTTCGGAATCTGGTTCTCCTGACTGTATAACCTTCACACAACTGTTTGACTAAGCAGCGTAGAACAATATGTAGTACATTAAAACCATTCCTGAAATAGCATCTGACTAACAATACAATTCTCATCAAAATCCGTCCAGTAGAACTTTTTCAGAAGGCTAATCTTTCATAATCTGAATCAAATACTGAAAAAGCTAATATTTGATAAAAAAAAATATCACCTGATTTTCGAATTTCCCCCTATAATTCCTTTCTTTTTTTTAAATAAAATTAATAACAGCTTTTTCTTTTATTTTTCCAGCTGTATAGCCATTTCAATTCTTTCTGCATCAAAAAAAAAAAAAAAAAAAGACACCTTTTGGCTTAAAATCAAATTGTTTAGGATCAAAAGTAAAATCAAAATCGCCAAAAACAAAAGATAAATCGCGAAATATTGTTTCGATAGCAATCTTGCCCCTTGAATAATTTTTTAAGCATTGCGAACATTCCCAATCATGTTTAAATTAAATATTTTCGTTTTATAATATTCTCTCATCAAAACTCTTTTTTTTCTTTCTTTTTTTTTTTTTTTTTTTTAATTAATTTAACACAGTTTTTCTTTTATTTTTGGAGATGTATAGCCTTTTCATTTCTTTCTGCAACAATAATGATCGCCAAAAAAATAGCAATGGTAACCTTTTCGGCCAAAATAACAAAACTTTCTATCATGATTCAATAACTAATCTACGTAGAGCGTCGTGTTATACATATAAACCTTCCTCTTGAATCACTCTATCTATTAAAAAAAACCGCATCAAAATCCGTTGCGTAGTTTTAAAGATTTAAGCGTACATAGGGATATAGGGACAGAAAAAGCGACTTTGTTTTATACTATGTAGTGATTAGGATTAGGATAAACATTAATTTAAGAAGAGTAAGTATGTTCCACTGATGATAAATAAAACTTTATTACTTTTCGGACATATATAGTATAAGGAAAGTGTATTCTGACTATGGAAATTCCGGTATATTTTTATATTTTGAGATTCCCTGAATCCATTTTCGTTATTTTTACACCTACTTCATATATGTGTACGTGTGCTTGTATGTCGTTGTTTGTATATTGTTTAAGGTCACCGTAGTCTTTTTTTCGTCTTTTTACAATTATGTCAGCATATATGGTAAGTGAGTAAACACAATACTGCGTATACTATTCTTTCGATTGAGCTCCCATTTGGTTTTTTGCACTGCTTACTTTTCAAAGAAAATTTTGGTAAAAAAACAAAGAATTAAAGTTTACAAGAAAGTTTAAAGCAAAATAATGCTACAGTTTGAAGGGTGAAAAATGGGGGAAGATAAAATTGAAATTTTAGAGTACAGTTACATATAAATTGTTCTGAGTTGCATAATGAAAAGAAAAGATGGTGATTGATTATTTATTTTATTGATCTGCATAAAAAATGTATTTTTAAGTCTAAAAGAACTGCAATTTCTTAAAATTGGGGCTTGGCAGGAATACCGGAAATAAGTAAAACATTCTGGCCTACACATTAAAATTGTGATCAACAGTGCATGCTTGCTTATAAACTCACCATCATAAGCACTGATGATCAGAAATGGACATACAATAGTTTTGTTTAGTGCATAGATGTTAGTCTTGGATTTAAAAAAATTCTATATTTGTTAATTTATATATTTTATATTTTTGCACGTTTCTCTAATATTGTATTACTATTACTAAGCATTTGTCCTATGTATTTTATTTTAGATAAAAACTTGATTTTACTGCCACTTCTACCTATATCACAGAACTACTGATGCAATGTTTTGAGAAACAGCTGCTGAGTTACCTGTGGTGTTTTATTCATCCTCTATCATAGTTCACCGAGTACTGCATTACAGCATCTTCATGTCATTATATTGCTGTAGGAAAATGTAAATATTTCTCAACTGAATAGTGCCCACCTACAGCGTAACAAAAAGGGGCTTTGCAATTCAAAGATAATGGTAGTCCTGTATGTTTGGAATTGCAAAGTTAGTCTTCAAATATCAAGATTATCCTGCCATTTAGTGGGCAAGGAAGCAGTTTTGAAGGGCTTGTTTGTTAAATTATGTTGTGTGTGTTGTGTATGTTGATTTTAATGTACCTCATCTGAGGACTTCTCATTTTCTGGTTGATCATTAAGCATGGAGTGTGTATTAGAATACTAATGAATAAATTAAACATGTGTTGACAGTAAATTAAATTCTTTAAATGATTTCATATTTATTTTCTTTTTCTATGTTGAATTTACCCAGTGAGATGCAAAATGATTTGTAAGTAAATGAAGACCTGGAAATTTGTGATACTTTCAGGCTTCGTTTTATTTCCTTCATTCAGTTTGTGGATAGTTTTATTTATTGAACTCATGAAACATTTAATGTAAAACAATATTTTATTTGTTTACTTATAAATATATTTTTTTATTATTTGGCTTTGCTTGCAAATATTTATTATAAATAGAGTAAGATAGTTTTTTTTAAGTAAGGGTGGGGAAGGGGGATTGAATTCCTAAGGGATTCCACTCGTCCTGGCTTTTGTCGGCTGGATCCTTTTTTGTTGTATTTTATGAAAAGGAGATGCATATTTATTTTTTTCCCTGACATTTACCCCTGGCCAACTTAGAATGCTTCTGTTATAGAAAGAAATCTGTTAAACAAAAATTTTGATTCAGAAAACTAATATCCATTCTGTAATTCATGAAAAAGTATTGGCAGCTATTGAATGATCATCATTGTTATATGTATTGTATTTCTATAATACTTCTCTCCTTTTTTTTTTTTTTTTTTTTTTTCTGTGTTGATAAGTATGTTTTTCATTATATATCTTGTCTGTCTTTCCTGTTTTTGTTTTTTTTTTTTCCAAAAAAATACTGCTTTGCATCTTTTGTAAAATTCTGTAGAGCATTGAAAATATTAATCTGTATGAGTTTTTAACTTTAATTTTTATATTAAGGTTTTGGTGTTTTGATTTAATGCATTCTTAGTAGGGTTTTATTTTTAACAAACTGGCATTCTTAATTTGAGCCTTTTCTTGAAACTCCAACACTGCTGAAGTTGTTCCTTTTGTCATAATATTATTTCAAAAGCACTCAGTTGACTAAATTCACAATCTAAACTTCAGCAATTTTCTGAATATTTATTGTTGCTAGAGCAGTTACAGTTGTGTTACTGTTCAAAAAGTGCTCAATTGACTGATTAACTTCATAGTTGGTCTTAAGGTGCCATATTCAAAATAAGATATAATTTTAGCATTTTAAATTTAATTCTTTGATTTGGATTTCATCATTCCATTCCATTTAAATTTAGAACAAGATTGTTTTGAATGCAAAATATGAAGCAAGCTTTCTTTAAAATTAAATCATTAAGAAGCCTATCATATTCTTGAATGTGCGTTATTGAGCACAAATTATTTTGTTTTCTGGTATTTTATTTTTATATGTTTAGTTCAACGAACAAAATTAACATTTTAATTGTGATACTGTATAATTTATTGTAAATTCTTAAATGAACTAACGACAGAGACTTATTGTGTAGTTAGTTGTAAAATTTCCTTTTTTATAGCATGTTATGAATTTGTTGTAGATAGTCCATTTGTAATAGTATGACAAGGAAAACAGTAGTCCAATGAGTTTTAAAAATATCTAGTAATAGTTTGATAATATTAGCTCAAACTTTTTCATTCTAAACTTTTTTGTATGCATTTATTCAAAAAGATAATTAAAACTTGGAATTTATCATGAATATCTGCAGATAAGTAGCTTCCATTAAAATTTATTTATAGTTACAAAATGTATTGCTTCCATCAAATTTTTTCTTTCAAAATTATTTATTGGAAAAAATTGCAGTTTTTTAGTTTTTAGAACTCTTTAGTCTTTGTATGATAAAATGTCAGGGATTTGGGTATTTTGGTTTGACAGTGTTTAGGAGATAGAGTACTCTTATTAATTAATGCATATAGGTCATTCGTGTGAATTGTTTGATAAAAAAAATCAAACTTTTTTTTTTTTTCTGAGTGTTATGCCTTAAGTAAAATACTCAAATAAAAATATATATGCTTTGATTTTTTTTCTTCTAATATTTAAAAAAACTCATTTCTTTTTGTTGTTTGCATTTTCATGAACATATGGGTGGTTTGTTGATTTATGTGACGTGCCAAATAGTTTTCAATCATTAAATGTTTTGTTAGTTTTTTGTAAAGCAGACATCCGAGAACAGTGTATTTGCTTTTTATTATTTCTGCAATTTAGTCCAAAGTTAATGAAAAAGTTCATTTTCAAAGTCATGAATCATATGTTGTATGTCATAATTGTCAATAATTCTTCCACGTACTAATTTGTTTTTAAATTTAATCTTTGAAGATTGCAAAACAGCATTAAAATAATATGATCACTCCATTTGTTTTGACTGTTAAAATTTTTTAATTTACCTTAAAATCTTTATGTGTAAGCAAGAATAATAAATTTTTTTTTAAAAAAACTAATTTTTTTTTTTTTTTTAAATTCTTGTTTACACATAAAGATTTTGAGGTAAATTTTAAATTTTTAACAGTCAAAACAAATAGAGTGATCATAGTATGTTATTTCACAGTAAAAATATTTCTTGTACTCAAGTTTCCATAAAATATGTCTGTTAGTCTAATTTAATATTGAAATTATGTTAATCCTTGTGTGAATCTTCTTTAATTTGTAAGTTTTATTAGTGTAACTCCTTAGGATAGTTCCATACTTTTATATCTAAAAAATAATTGCTTAAATCTAACATGATTTTTTGTGAAATAAAACATTGGAATTTGAATTTTTAATGTTTTAAATTACAGTTTAGTATTGCAAAATTTAAAAAGTGTTTTGAGTAATAATAACAATAAAGCCCTTAAGAAAAATCAAATTGTTCTTTCATTTCTTTCTGTCTTTTTTTTTTTTCCTCAATGAAAGTTTTAGTAAAAAATCTTTGAAAAGTGAAATTTGTTATTCCTAAAAAATATTTGCCTATTAGAAATTCAGCTACGTAATTGATAAAAATAGATTAATTAAAGTACTGTAAGTTAATAAAATATTTTTTGTTATTTTCCAAAGATGTTTGCATACTATTCAAACTTTATTATCAATAACTTTATTGAGGTTGTATTCTAAGTACATTTAAAGTTACCATTTTAATATTTCATAAGTAAAATTTAGCTATCTCCCCTGTTGCTATTCTCACAGACCACATTTTTATTGTGAGCAAAACTTAATACTCTCAGGAATTTTATGTATTTTTGCTATATAATTTATAACTACTATGTAATGTGTTAAATTAATTTCTAAGTAAAGCTTTTTATTTAAATTGTCTTGCGGTTAATGTGAGGAATGCTTTGTTGATAACTTGCCTATCTTTTTAAAAAAAAAATAAAGCATTGTTTGATTAATATGCATGTACTCAAATTCATAATAGACTTTACGTAAAAAATTAATCTATTATACTCATATTTAGAGTTGGCTACCTTAAATTAGAATCAATTGTAACTAGTTTTGGTAAAATGTATTCATTGAACCTGGTGCTTTAACTACTTGTTTTGAGATGTGATTTAACTTATTTTATTGTTCTGCATATTTGTTGCATAGACAAATACTTGGCTTGTACTTATGTAATTTTTGTATATTATTTTGGGTGAGATTGACATGAGATAATGTAAAAATTTGAGTGAAATTTTTGTGTCCAGATTTATATAGCACAGGTTTATCTGTGATATATTTTCCAGATGCCATCTGTTTTAAGCTCCTGTAATTGAGATATGAATTTTTTTTTTTTTTTTCACTCACTTCCAAAACTCTGTTGAAGATCTGTTTTTCGTTTAAACCATGACCATAAAAGTATGTTCATTTACCTTTGCCTTGGACAGTTTTATTGTGACTAGACACTGATATATTTAAAGAGAATTTTTTAGTTATGTATGAGTGTATTTCTTCATAAGGTAAATTTACATAATAAAGTAGTGCATGATTTTGATAGCGATTGCATGTGAACCTTGTTATTATCAATGGTTTTTCATGTTTTATTTTATTTATTTACATTAATAGAAATTTTATTGAACTTCTTGATAGATGTGGTTGAAAAAAGTTACAACCACCTAATACAATATTTTCTCATTGACAGCTGAACATGCTTTATATTCTTATATAATTGCCCTTTTACTAAAAAAATTTTATTAAAATTTACATTTTGACTTGAAGGAGAAAAATTATCTCTACATCAAAAATGTTAAGTTTTTCATTTTAAATAATTTTAATAAAATTGATACAGTAAAACTTCTAAATAACAGATATCTTGATAAATTATAATTTTAAATCTTTAACTCAAGATATTTATATGCATAACTTTTGTATATTGTTAAGTTTTAAATTGTGTTGTTTGAAATGAATTTTAATTCCAGATAACTCTTATGAAATTTATCTAAATTTAAATATGTTTGAGGTAGTGTTTATAATGCTCCCTCAAAAATAAATCTAGACATACATCTAATCTAGAGCTGTCTTCTGGTTAAATGTTTTAAATTCAGTATGTGTGACTTGAAACTCAACATTTGTATAAATCTGTCCAAGTTCAAATATATATATATATATATATATTCCATAATCTGTTTCTGAAAAACAGCTTTTATTTTGAATTTGCAAATGTATGAATCAATAGCCAATTTCTTTTAAAGGTGCTAAATTCAAATATGTTTTAGAAACACCAATAGTTTGTAATTTTCAGATTTGAAAATTGAGATGGTGTAAAAAAAATCCTTTAAAATAGTAACATGTGCATTCTCTCATTCTTGAAATAATCTAAGGACTATCTCATTGAATCTTATTATTAAAAAAGTTTCACAATAATCTTTTAGCTTTAATAATAGAATTTTGTTTATGCTTTCATCTGGGTAACACATATAAATCATGTCTTAAACGTTCTATAGACAAAATACCCTCTTTTTTTATATATATTTTTTAAACAAATATTTTAAAGTTATTTAAAAATACATTTTAATGTTTTAGAGGATTTTATATTTTATAAAACTATGAATTAAGCTCGTTAGAAATAAAAGTTATGTGTTGAAAATATTTGGTTATTATATTTCCTATTATAATAATCTGATTTCTAATATTATTGTTCAATTTATTTGTTCTGTTAAAAAAATAATTTGTAAATCACAGTCATGCAGAGGTCACACTCCTGCGCCAAAATACAATTCTAGTGTCATTCTGCATCAAAATGACAATTTCTTTCGATTTTGCACCAAATGGCTATTTTGTTTCTTTCTGGAAAATGTGTATGGATTTGGAGGTATGTGTACCAAATGAGAGAGATTAATAATTTTTCATGCCACGATTGAGCAACGATCACTGCACATAAATTCTACAAATTTCACATGAGTGCTTTTTAACATCTATTTCAATATATTAAAGCTAAATTTTCTATTTGTTTATTATTATTGTAATTTTTTAAATTAGTTTATTGAATGACCAAATACCAGATCTTAGAACTTGTAAAAGCTGAAAAGAAACTTTATTAAGTGGTGGAAGTTGAATTAGAAAGTTGCTTAAAAAGAAATGAGACACATTTTTAGAAATTTGCTGTACACTCTTGATCTTGACTTGCTCTAAAGTTGCTTTTTCTGTTCCAAAATTGGATAATTTTTTTTTTTTCCAAAACTATTTTCAGAAACTACTTTAAAATGAATATTGTGTATTTACATGCTTATTTCCACTACAAAAGTTGATATTTACAAAGTGGGTTTTTTTGCTACAAAAATTTGTTTTGCCCACTACGAAAGTGATTTTTGCTGTTACAAAATTCTGTTTTACATTCTACAAAATAAATTTTTCCTTGCTCCAAAAACTTCAAATTTTTCTGAGCGAGTGTGACTCCTGGTCATGACAAAAAAATTTACTCTGTCTTGAATTCAGCACCTTAACCCATGATGTGAAGTATATTTTCATTTAAATTGAAAGTTTATAAATATGTTTTGGCATATAGTGTAAAGATTAACTATGATTTCTCATTTCAGTTTTTGTACAGAATTTGTATTGTTTTTGATTTTGTCTTCAATAGATTTTTTACAGTGAGCATATTTCATCTATTTCTTACTTGCAAAAATATACAAAATTTAACTGTAATTTTTATTATTATTCATTGTTGAAGACGACAAAGGATAAGTCATATAACATGTGCGAAAGGATATTGTAAAACATTGTAAAAACAAAAAATTGTTTTCTGTCTTTGGCAGTGTCTGTAAACTATGTAAATATTGTACATTTAGTTTAGCATTGTTGTAGTCTATCATGGTCATTGAAAATTCATAATAAAAGTTGGTTGAAAGGAGTTTTTTTTTTTTCCCTCAAAAATTATATATTTCTATAAAATGCTGCAAGGTATAGTGAATTACTTGATAGACTTTGATGCAAGCTTAGTTACAGAAAAATGTATAATTTTTAATCACAGAAAACTTTTTTGTTGAATGAATATTTGAAAGAGAAGAGGGGGGGGGAAACTAGTTGGTGTTAGGCTCTGTCGCATGTTAAAGGGATTTAAAATTCATGTAAAGGTTGTTTTTAATTTTTCAAATACTGATCTAAACAACTCCTACAACTGATGACTCGGAAGATTATAACTTATTGACAAGTAGTATGAATCTTCATGTTATTAGTTGAAAAAAGTATATTATTTTTGTGGTACCCAAATTTCCTATACTTTCTTTTTACAACTACTTTTACTAACTTAAAATTGGTATTCTGCAAGTAGCCCTTTCCTCCTCTAGGGCTCACAAACATATCTAAATTTTGCAATATAAAAAACTATTTTACATTACTTTTTAAAAATGCGTTTTTTTTTTTAAGTGTTGTTAAAATAGGACAAATAAACTAGTATTGTTGCATTTCTATCTATACAAATACACTGAAAACAGAGTTAGCGTACTGATTGTGTATATCTATGTAATGCCAAACAGAATAAACATTAATAAATGAAATGTGGTAATTAAATTGTCATTAATAATAGCTCTTGCTAAATAACATTTTTTAAGCATGGAGATAATATCTATTCAGTAGAAATGTTAAATCATTGTAATGTTTCTGCAAAGTTTTTAAATTCAGTTTTCAGCTAAAATTAAGTGAAAGTCTTAAGTAGGGATGTCCAACCCAATTACTTCCTTGGCCACAATTGCAGAGAAAAAAATTGTCTTGTGTACTACTGTACATATACTGTGTCTGCAGTTCAAATATGTGCTTAATAACAACAGTTGTTAAGCAAAGATGCTTTGTGATCATTGACTTCTTGTCTAATAGAAATATTTTAAAATTATTGAGCAGAACATTACAACTACTCTCATAATATTGTGCTGATTCAAGTCAGCCATGCATGTCTTGGAATGGAAACTAAAAACCCTTAATGAGTGTCCAAAGGTACATTATGCCAAAATATTGAAGCATGGGTCACTCAATTTCAGTACTTTATTTGGAGGTAGTTTGTGAGTTCTCAGTTCAGCCGCTTCATATATATTCATTTTGAGCAGCTGAACAAGCTTTTATCAAACACGTCTTCTCCATTAAACCATCAATGATTTGATAAAATGATAGATTTATACCCCTAGCCTTTCTTAACCCCTTGTGAAACCAGTTGGATATTTTTCATACATCTTAATTTTAAAATCAAGATTTGTGCCAGAATTTTTAAACAAAATTGTACTTTTATGCATTTGGTTTAAAAAATAAAAGCTGTAAAATTGCATTTTCCTATTTTCAAATAAAATTTTTAGAAAATTCTAGTATGAATTCAGCATTACAGAAACAGTTACATGTCTCTGAAAGGATTAAGTGTGTTCTCAAAAAAAATATTTTCTCCCATGAGATTTTCTAAAACATTTACGGGCTCATTTTTAAACATAAAAGAATAACTACTGAAATCATTTGGAATCAAACAGCTTTTTTCTGTTTCAGATAAATGAATTGCATTTTGAGTTATAAGCGATTGATGTGTCATAATAATCTTTATCAAGCTGTCATGTCCAGAATTTCAGTTCAGAACAGCAACATTGACAGATTTTCTGGAACATCCTCCTTTTTCACAAAACGGAAAAAGTGTTCAATTGCATAGTTTTATAGTACCTTCATATTTCGTCTGTTTAAGAACAAACATGAATTCAGGAATGTGTCAGAAAGCAGCCAGTTTGGATTTCAATAAGGATTAATGCCTTTACACTTTCCAGCTTGTTGCAGTGAAATATATCCAACAAAAACATAACTGTGAAAAAAGGGAGCCAAGTTCTGTAAAAAAAAAAAAAAAGGGCCAAGAAAAGAAGTGATATGTAAGTGGGTGCCAAGTTCAAATAAAATTCACTCAAATGTACCTACTGAAGTATTATAGCATTGTTTAAATTGCTTAAAAATAAAAAGTCCTTCCGGCCTGACCGGGAGGAAAAGGTAGCTTTCCTATATCTTCGTTTTAAAATTTTAGCCAATATTACTTGAAACAGCAAGCTAAAATGCTATGAACCCGATTACCGAACAATCGTTAATACTGAATTTGAATAAGAAATTTGCCAAATTAGTCAACGTAGTCAAGTTGGCTTCATTTATGAAGACTTATTTTTAGTCGCCAAGTTTGACGAGAATTTGGCACTAACGTATATGAATATATAGTTTTATGCGTATGATTGGAAAAATGATTATAACAATGAAAGATAATAATTTGCGAGAAATCACACTCACTAAAACTCATAAATTAATCGTTGGTTTTTTGTAATGTGCTGTCTTGTTTCAAAATGTCAGCCACCCTAGAATTTCAAACTGCTCTATCTCAGCCATTTTTAGGTGCGTTTGTAATTATATAAATACGTAGCACCTATTGTCGTCGTCTGGTCCGTCCGTCCGCATATAACAACGCAAAAACTACCCAACCGAATGGTTTAAAATTTAAGATATATTATCTTTGCAGAATTTTGTCGAGACATTTCAATTTTTTTAAAAATTGAATCAAAACTTTAGAAAATATTAATAAAAACATTTATTAGGAAATTTGATTTTTTTTTTTTTAAATCTGTGCTTTTTTTTTTTATAGGAGCTTTCGAAGTTTAATCGTCAAGCGACCGAGATACTTATTTTATGACAGAAATTAATCTGCAGACGATATAATTCATTTCACAGAATTAAAAATTATCAAGATCTGAATATTTATATAACTAGCTATAGTACGAACGTACCTCGTTTGTAACGTTTGACGTACAATTTCCAACTTGTTTAAGATAAGGTAAAACAAAACATGCTCCGGAATCCTTGTATCAAGGCCTAACACTTAAGCAAAAAATAAATTTGAATTTTTAACTTTTTTGTATATTTATTTTATTTTTCAATGGCTACCATTTGGAAACAAGATAGTGGACAAAGCTGGCCAACGAACTCGGTCGAGACATTGGTGAGCTTAATACACACAATTAATTTCATCCAAATTGCTTAATAAATACGAGTGTTGTCGTATGACATAGATCAGATATATATACAGTAGAAGATCTTTATAACGCAAACCTAAAAGCATGAGGTTGTGCGTTATATAGAATTTTGTGCTATATAGATCACATTTCACACATCATTAAATTTGCTTGTAAAACATGGCCAAATATGTGTGAAACATACCAAAATACATTAGAGTATCTTTATATTGCATTCTTTATTATCAGGAGTTATATATTATAATTTTTTGAATAATATAGATCATTCCACACATTGTTAAATTTACTTTATAAACATTGTCCAAACATAGCTGTATCAAATCATAGCAATTTTTTCATTAATTATCTCTGAATTAAGGAGATAAATTAATGTATCGGATTTAGTCCTCTAGAGAATAGCAACTATTTATAATGTAGGAATTCAGGTGTTTCTTAACTGAAAATTCATTGTTTACATCTGAGAAGTTGTGTGTTATATGGAGAATTGCGTTATAAAGATCTTCTATTGTATATATATATATATAAATCAACATTTGAACGGCAGGTAGTTTTGGGGTCTGGGGGTTATGATCGGAGAAAATATACCAAAATTTTTCGGAATTGCTTTCCATCGAACGACTGCAATCGGTAGCTTTATACTTTTTTGTATTGAAAGCTACCTAAAATTATTGATAGCATATTACTAATAAATTTAGAACTTGGCAAGTTTTTACCTAAAAGTCATTTATCTTTATTAATGACATTATTATATCAAAACCTGTTATTTCATGTTTGGAGGCCTTAATTTAAGTGCATTGGGGCTCCCGAAAGGGGTGGAGTCTTTAGAGTGATAGCCAAGGACAAGCGTAAGTGTATCTGTCTCTTTGTCTTTGTATTTAGGTTTCTGGGATGGGGGAGGGGTTGCTAGAGTGATAATCAAAGAGGAGCACAAGTGTTTGTGTTTATTTGTTGATCAAATATTTAACAGGAATCATTTGTTTATAATAATAACAATATTAAAAATTATTATAAAGACATTGTTATTAATATTATCATCATCATTTTATTAAGACATGAAAGTGATAAGCATAGCATTTATCAAAATCTTGCTAAGTTCTAGATTTTTTAATATGCTATCAATAATTTTTATTTTTAAACAATGTTATAATACTTCCGTAGGTACGTTTGAGTGAATTTAATTTGAACCTGGCACCGACTTACATATCACTTCTTTTCTTGGCATTTTTTTTTTTTACAGAACCTGGCTCCCTTTTTCCACAGTTATGTTTTTGTTAGATATCATTACTTTTTGTGCAGTTCTAATATACTTTGACACTTTACGTAATAGTTTTTTAATGTGTTTACAAGTGCCTATTTTATTCACCAGGCAACACTCAATTTAATTTAAAACAAAATATTTGGGTGTCAATTTGCGGCAGAAATCTATATTTTAATACTGCTGTATTAAACGTATGTTTTGAAACAAAATGTATTCATTCAAATTTTTTATTGTTTCTGAAACAACAATAATCATATTTACATAATTTATGTTTTACCATTACAGACTCATTAACATGGAAGTCAAAAGTATTCATATTTACAAATGAAATTAAGCTATCCAAATAATATCAAACAAATAGTATAAAATTTAAACAAGCACTAACAAGAAAATCAAACAAACTTCTAATGTAGGTTTTTTTTCTGGTGAAAAAAAAGTATTGGCTCAAACTATAATTAAAAACAACATGCTAATGCACCTTTTGCCTAATTATAACATTTATTTGACACACAGCATATAAACTTGAAAGTAAACAGACAGTGATTATTCAGATTCGAATTCGTCCACCGAAGCTACAGTATAGCAAGAATTTTGCATCTTCAAAACCTTCCGTATCCAACAGTTTGAAAGTTCGTGTCGCCATCGAAATACTTGATAGTCCCCCTGCAAGCATTACCTATATACTCAGTGGTAATTGGTAGAGTACCTTTATACTCAGCGGCAATCGGTAGAGTATCTTTATACTCAGCAAAAATCAATAGAGTTCCCATAGCACTGACATTGAGAGTCAGTGACATCGCAAGGTTGTCCACAGTTAGACTGCCTATAACCATGGTTGCCAAACATCCATGATCCATATTTATTTGAATCATAGGAATGATTCTCTTGTGTTTAAATTTTTAAGTCTGAGATTAGATGAATTTCAACTGTGGATGTCTCGAAATATATGCATATTTCGATATATGTACTCTCTCAAGGGTTTTTGTTTATGTATTATCATAGGTGTCGGCAAGGGAGGACAATTGTCCCTCCTTGAATTTTGAAATTTAAATCTGCACATTTTTATCTTGACAAAATATATAATTTACTTATCCCCAAGTAGCATGATTATTTACAGACTAACAGAAGAACTATGAAATTTTGGTCTCTGGGGATCTGCCTGCTGAAACTCCCATGGAACAAAGTTTTTGTTTTTTTTATTTTGAGCTTATGTGCTGAAAAATTATCTCCTCTGACGAAAAATGTTGATATTTTTTATTTGTTAAATTTCTGTATTGCATGTTGAGGACTAGTAGCATAACTGTTTCAATATCTTACACATCCCTGTGTTTCGTCGGCATCCATGGCATTATAGTATTCAGAATGGGGGGGGGGGGGGGGGGGAGGAGGGATTTGCACTTTCGGGACATTAATTAACCAAAAATATGGAAACTCTAGGGCCTCAGTGTCACCCCTGAATTCGTCAGTGACTGTAACGCTAAAGTAAAACAAATTCTGTTTAAATATTTTACATGATAGATAATGTTTCCCTGAAGTGTTTATTTCAGTTATTTGGAATTTTGAATATATCAGTACAGGGAATTGCTGATTGTTTTAATGTAAATAGATGCTGTTAAATTTATTATACTATAAATTGAGTGGAAGAGGGTGTGAAGCAAACCAATAATTACAACGAGCAAACCAATAATTACAACGAGCAAACCGAAAATTTTTGTTTGAGTTGTAATAATCAGTCTCAATATTTTGTTAGAGATTTCACAAGAAGATAAAATTTCATAAGGCGCAAATTGGTGAATAATTTAGTAAAACCTATTTTATATTATTTATAGAATTTTTTATGCAAGTAATGCTCTCTAAAAGATGTTATATGTAGTAATTGTTCTAATAATGGAATATGGTGGTATTTAAAATTTCCATTTTTGGTGCCAAATGCGATTTTACTAGCCCTGGTCCCTTGAAGGCAAAATTTTTATTCATTGCTACGAATTATATCTTTTAAATATATCTAAGTTTTAACCAAATATTTTGTCTATTTCCTGCCAGTTTGATTTTAGTGACTTAAGCGATCGCCCTAATTCGCTTTCGTCTGAAGCCAGCCCCCTATTGTGGAAATACGAGTAAAACATTTTTTTTTTCTTCTTCTCAAAATATTCTTTTATTTATCCTATATATTTAGTTTTAATATCACGGTATATCATCATATCGCGATATTTAGCTGATGATATATCACGATATTGAAAATGAGATATCGCCCAGGCCTAGTGTGTAGGACATACCAAGGTCTCGACCACGAACGTTGGCCAGCTTCATCCGCCACCTTGTTTCAAAATGGCGGCCAGTTAAATTTTTTTTTAAATTCAAAAAGATGTACAAAAAATATAAATTGAAAAAAATGTTTCTGTTAAGTGTTAGAACGTGATTCAAGGATTGTGGAACATTGTTTGTTTTTGGCTGAGATATGTCAGTTTGAAATTCTCAGGTGGCTGAGATTTTGAAACAATCTGATATTTGTTTGCTGTAACTCGGATTTATGAACCGATATGAATGTAACTGATCATGTGTACAGAACATACCAAGGTCTCGACAGAGTTCGTTGGCCAGGGCCAGTTAAAAAGTTTAATTTTTAGGTAGCTTTCAATACATTGTGATGTGATGAGTTGACAGGAATCAACTAATCCCTTACTTATTGAAAAGGGATAATCTCTCTGGAATGAAAATAATCTGATAGATTGATCTCTTGTGAGAAAGAATTCTATTGAATGGTGAAATTTCATTGTCACTTTGAGATAAATCCAGCTAGAATGCAGGCATTGTATTGAAAGCTATACTCTCTGAATGAGTAGATAAGAAATGTACAAAGCAATTCTTTTGGATAAAAAAGAAATAAGCCCCTATGAGGTGGAAATTCTGACTTGATAAATATAGGATTAAAATAGCTGTCACTCATAGGAGGCTAGATGGCGTTTCTTTCCTTAGGGGAAAAATACCAGTTTTGCCGGAGAGGAGGGAATGCGAGGAGAGATACGAAAGACGGCAGTGGGTTGTGAAACAAGCTAGAGTGAGGTTGTCTTTGAGCAGACTTCAGAATCCTAGGATATTCTGAAATTGTAATTTCACTGCATGAATATGAATAATCGTATTTTTTCATTTTTACTTTTGTTTTCTTTTTTTTAATGTGTTAATTTAAAATAAAGTTTTTTCGTTTCAAACGATAAATGGAATTTATTAATTATATATACAACGTCTCACGCTACCACAGCAATAGTATATATAATTAATTGGTGGCAGCAAATGGGATATGTAATCTAGAATAAATTAGATTACGGATCTATGTTAACCTGATTAAACAAATGATGAGCCAGTGGAAAACGGACAAGCAGAGTTGTGGATTCGTGAAGTCTAATTGGAGTCGTGGTTTTTTCTCGGAGTTCTAGCAAGCAGAGAACTGGTAAAAGAACTTTATCGACAAAAGCTGTGTAGTGTATGGACAGTCAACTATAGATTTGGTGATACGTGTTTGTGCTTCTTAATATATCCAGTGGAATGAAGATATGCGGCGTACCATCTGAGTTGTCTACATACGGATCTGAGGTGAAATTAGTGCCTCATCAGCGAAATTAGTGTCTTCAAATCTTCAAACATCTGTGTGTGTCATCTTTAAAAGTGCTTGGAAGCCTGGTATCAGTGTGGAGGAAATATCTGCATCTGGAGGTAAGCTCTTTTATGAAATCTTCTATAGAGGTCTGTTTTAAATTGAATTTTGTGTATAAATTTTAATTTTGGGGAACAAAACTCTATGTGAAATTTAAGAATTCTAGGGAAGCTATTAATTTGGTATTTAAATTTTAGTTAGAATTTTTATGTTTGTTGATTTTCTGGTATCTGTTTGGTATAATATTGGGTTAAGAAAATTATATACTTATGTATATGTTAAAATTTACTTGGGGTATAGTAAATTGTTATTGATTAATTGAGATTATTAATCAGGATATTTTAATCATAATTTTGTATGAAACTTTTGGAAATAAGAGTTTTGCTTATATACATTTTATTTATTACAGTAATAAAGTTATAGCCTAATTTTATGGGTATACTGTGGATGATTATGATTAATGTTTCAAAATAAATTGATGTTATACTGTACGGTTGGGTATAAAATTTATTTTGGGGGATATACTCAGTTTGAAAGACGTCACTGTTGCATGAGAATTTGCTATATTAAAATTGTGTCGTTTTTTAATACATTATTATACGTATAGTGAAGAAAATTCTATTTCTGTATTTATTGTATTATTGTAAATTGAATATATCTGATATTTTGAAATTTATTATATTTTGGGGGAAAATATGGCAGAATATTTAGGAAAATATAATAAAAGTGTCTTGCTGTTATTAGCAGAGGAATTTGAGACCAGTGTGTCAAAAACGTGTAAAAATAAAGCTATAATTCAGGCTATCGTAGATGCAGAGGATTATGATGAAAGTTTCGCTAAAATTCGATTGCAATATTTTCTTGAACAGGAGGCGGAGCGGAAAGAGCAGGAAAAACAAATCGAAAAAGATCGTAAAGAAAGAGAGAGGCAAATTGAATTAGATAGGATTGCGCAAGAGGAAAAAGATAAGCTTAGGAAATTTGAGTTAGATAAACTTGAAAAACAACTTGAGGTAGATAGATAAACTTGAAAAACAACTTGAGGTAGATAAACTTGAAAAACAACTTGAGGCAGATAAACTCGAAAAACAGCAACAACTTGAATTACAAAAACTTGAAATAGAACAGCAATTTGAATTAGAAAAATTGCGTATTCAAAATTCTGCAGATGTTGTTAGTGTTTCATCTAATGAATCAAATGTAGATTTTCATAGAACTCCTAAGGTAAATTTAAAGGATTTAGTTCCGCGCTTCGATTCTAAATTAATTGATATAACTCTTTTCTTTATGATTTTTGAAAGGCAAGCCGAGAAAGCTAAAATTTCTCAGGAAGATTTGGTCAGTCAATTAATTCCTTTGTTACCTTCTGATATTGCCGAAATTATTGTAAAACAACCAGCAGATAAATGTGATGATTTTCAACATGTAAAGAAAGTTTTGTTAGATAGGTTTAGGCTAAGTACAGGCGCCTTAAAACAAAAATTTGAAACTCATCAAAGAAAATCTGGTGAATTATGGGTGGATCTGATTTATGAGTTAAGGGGTTATCTAGATAATTGGTTAGAGTCGTTAGAAGTGAGGGATTTTGATTCACTAAAAGAACTAATGCTAACGGAACAATTAAAAAAACGTGTCCCTTTTGAGATAAAAGAAAAATTTATGGATGATTGGGAGGAAATAAAGATTGCTTCTAAACTCGCGGAAAAATCGGATAAATTTGAGAGTATAAGAAGAGAATTTAATAGGTCGGATAGAAAACCGTGGGAAAATAAATCTTTTCAGGATAAGCAAAAAGATTGCTTTAATTCTAAAAGTAGAAAGGAAATTAAACCAAAATCGGAATTTGAGAATACGAAAGAGTGTGGGAAATTTGATCAATTTAAGAAGGACAATGCTTTCGAAAAGCAAAGACAAGTCCAATGTTATAATTGTTTGGCCGTGGGCCACATCCGTCCAAATTGTCCGGAATTGTTAAAAAGTAAAACTAATTATGAGGATAAAAGCATAGCTTGGATCATTACTAGTGATGGGAAAAGTGAAAATAATAGGGAAGGTGTGGAAACCGAATTGCCTATGGTTAATTTATGCGTGAATGGTAAGAAAGTAAAAGCGATTAAGGACACAGGTGCGCAAATTGCGGTTTTTGATGCTAATGACATTCCGTGGAGTGCTAAGAAAGTGGGAAATGTCTTTCTTATACCGGCTCTCGGAAATAGACAAAAGGCGGATTTGGTGTCCGTGCCGATTGCTTTGATAGAAGATGAAAAAGAGTACGTTGAAAAGAATGTGGTGGTTGCAGTTGTGAGAAAACTAAATTCTCCTCCACTGATAACACCCGTTGTTTATGACTTATTAAAGTTAGGAAATATGGATAAGAAAAATTCAGTGTGTAAACAAGTGGAAAATCAGAGAGAATTAAATGGGCAGGGAACCCTCAGATTATCTAGCGATCACGAGCAAAGGGTTGTTAGAAAAATGGTTGTGAATGAAATCTGTGAAAGGGATAATAAGTCTGTTGATGAGTTGGAGGTATATTCACCAGGAGACGTGAATGATAGGAATTTGGAAAAAGGATCTGAATTGATCGATATAAAAGATAATGCTTCTCAAATGGATATGGTTAAAAGGTCATGTAAGAGAGGTCAACTTCGGGAAAAGAATTCTGAGCATGATGTAAATATACCCAGGTATTTTGTTGGTAGTATGGGATTTATACATGTTAGAAATAGAATTAGAAAGAAATTGAGTTCATCTATGACTGTGGCCAGTAAATTTAACTCTAGGATGAAGGAAAATAATGGAGAAAATTGGGGGGCTAAATTCCAAGAAAGTGGATATGGAAATTCGAAGAATTCAAAGTTAAAAAGAATGGAGCATTCTGCTTTTAAAACGGATCATAAAGAAAGATTTATTAAAATCAAACAAGATTTTGAAAAGAAAAATTATGATTATGAAGTTGTAAAGCGAAATTTATTGTCGAAAAGATTTTCTGATAGAAGTAATTTAGATATTGGCTTTCGGGAGAATTCTCTAAATTAAGTTTATTCTAAATTTGGGAGTACTCATTATTGTAATATCTGTATTGTGTTTATGTATCATTTAATGCTTAATATTATTTTCGTAATAGTAAAACTTCATTAATTTCATAATTGCATAATTTAGTATGCTTTCTTTTTGTTTGTAGAAGTGTCTAAATTTAGGCTTTTAAGCAAGTTTTTAAGAGAATCGTTTTAGGCATTGTGTTGTATATAGTTTTTTTCTTTCTTTTTATTATTATTTTTTTTTTTGTTAGAATCATGTAAAGTGTAATCTGTATTTGGTATTATATGTATGTGAAATATTTCAAAATTGTTTCTTAGGGCATCAATTGTAGAAATTATTCCTGCAATTACACTTGGGTATTGTAGGTATGGGATTATAGTAAATCCTGTTGACAGTGTGGTCTATCAAATACTGAGTATGGGAATGTGTTTGTATTCTATAGGGATTTTTCATGTGTTATTCAAAATTCCTTTGTGTTTTGTTGACCTCTTTAGAAATTGATTGAAGGAGCTTATTCTATTAGTGTATATGCCAAATTTCTTCTAGAAATTTCTCCTTAGGGGGAGGTGTTGTGATGAGTTGACAGGAATCAACTAATCCCTTACTTATTGAAAAGGGATAATCTCTCTGGAATGAAAATAATCTGATAGATTGATCTCTTGTGAGAAAGAATTCTATTGAATGGTGAAATTTCATTGTCACTTTGAGATAAATCCAGCTAGAATGCAGGCATTGTATTGAAAGCTATACTCTCTGAATGAGTAGATAAGATGTACAAAGCAATTCTTTTGGATACAAAAGAAATAAGCCCCTATGAGGTGGAAATTCTGACTTGATAAATATAGGATTAAAATAGCTGTCACTCATAGGAGGCTAGATGGCGTTTCTTTCCTTAGGGGAAAAATACCAGTTTTGCCGGAGAGGAGGGAATGCGAGGAGAGATACGAAAGACGGCAGTGGGTTGGGAAACAAGCTAGAGTGAGGTTGTCTTTGAGCAGACTTCAGAATCTTAGGATATTCTGAAATTGTAATTTCACAGCATGAATATGAATAATCGTATTTTTTCATTTTTACTTTTGTTTTCTTTTTTTAATGTGTTAATTTAAAATAAAGTTTTTTCGTTTCAAACGATAAATGGAATTTATTAATTATATATACAACGTCTCACGCTACCACAACATAAAAGTATAAAGCTACCTATTGCAGCCGTTCGGAGGAAAGCAGTTCCGGAAAATGTCGATATACACTGCTCAAAACAATTAAAGGATATTTGAAGTTTTATATAAAATAAAGATATAAACGAAATTTTTTTTGCCGAAAATAGAAGAAGAGAATCACAAATGCAAATTTTTCTGGTTTTCAAACTGTATGCAAATTTTGAGTTCGACGTCAAAAACGTCGCTTCAGCGGCAGCGAATGAAATTTGACTTTCAACTGAGAATGAAGACAAGGATGATCGGCATTCAGTGATTGCTTTGTTTCGATGAGTACGATGTCTCAGCGAAGTCATTTGACAGATTCAGAAGCTTGGAGAATTGTTGGTAGGTTAGAAGGGGGCCGAAGTAGCGCAAGCCATTGGAGTGTCACAAAGTGTCATTTCCAGGATCTGGAACCGTTTTTTGGAGAGTGGATGTGCAGGCCGAAGACCAGGGCAAGGTCGTAGACGGGCAACAACGCCCAATGAAGATCGGTATTTAGCGTTAACAGCTCGGAGACACCGAAACATGAACGTTACTCTTCTCCAACAACACCTTCGCTCGGCTACAGGCACCACGATTTCAACTCAGACTGTCCGAAACCGGCTCCATGCTGTAGGTCTGTATGCTCGCCGACGGATGGTATGTGTTAGATTAACATCAAGGCATCGTCGCAACCGCAGGGAGTGGGCAACCGAGCATGTCAACTGGAGGAGAAATTAATGGAGCAATATTCTGTTTTCTGACGAGTCCCGTTTTTCTGTGCATCCGGATAATAGGCGTATTTTCATCTGGAGGGACCGTGGCAGTAGGAATAATCCTGCGTTCGTGCACGAAAGTGTCAGATTTGGCGGTGAAGGAGTGTTGGTGTATGGTGGCATCTCCATTGACGGGCGCACTGACCTCTACATCATTCGAGATGGAGCTCTGACTGGTCGCCGATATAGGGATCAGATCCTCAGACCTATTGTAGTCCCTTACGCTGCAGCAATCGGAGATAACTTCATTTTAATGGACGATAACTGCAGGCCACATCGTGCAAACCTGGTGGAGGATTTCCTTTTCGAGGAAGGAATCGTTCGAATGGAATGGCCAGCGTGTTCTCCAGACATGAATCCAATCGAGCACGTTTGGGACGCTCTAGGAAGACGAGTTTCTGGCCGCCAACAACCCCCACAAAACTCTCCAAGAACTGGAAAGAGCTCTTCTGGAAGAGTGGGGCAGAATACCCCAACTCGTCATTAATAGCCTTATTGAGTCCATGCCTCAAAGGTGTTCAACGTTGCTGGCCGCCCGTGGAAACCATACCCCCTACTGAAAATGATTTTCTTTGAAGAAAACACCTTTTCTTATTCTTTTTTTCTCATATGCACAAATTGTGTTTTTTTCCTTTTGTACACAAATGCGCAATAAAATGCATTTTTTTCTGCCAAACATGTGTAATTTATTCTCATATAACCTACTATGTCTGTCGACCATGTATCAATCAGCTAAAAAGTTTCCCAGATACAAAATCCACCTAAAACTGCAATATCCTTTAATTGTTTTGAGCAGTGTATTTTCACCGATCATGACCCCCAGACCCCAAAACCACCCTCCGTTCAAATGTTGATTTATATATATATAGACTAGCAGAACCACCCGGCTTTGCCCGGGTTAACATAAATTTAAATATAATAACACGACAATAACAATGACGACAATATGATTTGTGCATACTCAACCATAAATCGATAAAAAAAGACAATTAGAAAAAAAAAAGTTGGAAATTGTACGTCAAACGTGACAAATGAGGTGCGTTAGTACTATTAGCTAGTTATATAAATATTCATATATTGATGATTTTTAATTCTGTGAAATGAATTATATCGTCTGCAGATTAATTTATGTAATAAAATAAGTATCACGGTCGCTTGACGATTAAACTCGGAAGCTCCTATAATAAAAAAGTACCGATTTAAAATAAAAAAAATCAAATTTCTTACTAAATATTTTTATTAATATTTTCTAAAGTTTACATTCGATTTTCATAAAATTTGAAATGTCTCGACAAAATTCTGCAAAGATAATATATCTTAAATTTCAACCCATTCATTTGGGAAGTCTTTGCATTGTTATATGCGGACAGACGGGCGGACCAAACGATGACAATAGGTGCTACGTATTTATATAATTACTAACGCACCTAAAAAGCGTTACTTTAAAACTCAACCATTGTAAAATTTCTCAGTTTTATAAAAGAGAATGCGCGTTTTCTTTGCGCATACAATATAAAAATATACGATTTTCATGACAATGAAAAAAAAAATTACCAAATGTCGTAACATTTTGCAAAATTCGCTTTCATATGGCATCTATCTATATTATAAAACTAAAACATATACGTGAGTAATGTCTACATCATATTGACGGTAGCAACGACCTAACCATTAAATTTTGCTTGTACTGCATATTTGTAACTACTAAATATCGCATAATGTCATTTTTTAAACTATCAATTAGAAAAAAAAATGCACTTTCAAATGTACTTTGTAAAGTTTATCTCAATTTACTGATTTTTTATGGATTTTAAAGTAATTTTGAAGCATGTATATTTTTAAATCTGTGTCCAATCCAATTACAAAAGATTAACTTATTTGATCTTTATAAAGTAAATACATTTATTTCTAAACATAGCACATTCAATTTTTATGCGGTCGAATAAGTTAAATGTACTCTCAATGTTATTCATTTGAAAAGCGTATGATGTTTTATGGATTTTAAAGTAATTTAATATTCTGGAAAATTGTACGGTAAAAGGATGTTAAATTTATACTTTGGCGACCAATACATTCTGTGGAAATAGCACTACTTTATGTAATTGCTATAAAATACTAATATTTTGTGAATGAAAACCGGCACATGATTTAAAATATGACGACACTTTCACCGGTGTAGATTTTCCTCTGAACTGATACGTGTCTAGTTAAAATAAATTCTTTCACTTCATGAATCATGTACAAATATGCATTTATGTTTATAGATAATGTGCATGTTTGTCAACTTAACGTAGGGTAAACGTTGAGCTAAATTGCTTGAAGTTTCACCAAGTTTCTCTTAATTTTCCAATAGTTAAAATACATTATATTATGTGTAGGAAAAGGAAATACTATATTAGGAATTACTAACTCCGCAAGAAATGTTAATTCAGAAAAACGACTTTACTTGAGTGCGTAACGTCACATGCTCATTTGTATTTAAAACATGAAAGCGATTAAAGAAATCCAAAACTACTGTACTCATAGAAAAATTTTAAACAATATTCTTAAATACTAAATTTAACTCCGAAATTATATTTACAACGTAATTTAAACAGAATTTGCTAAAATTGCGTTTTGAAATAATGTGATTTTTGATGCGAAACATTATTTTTCAAAAATATAGTGTATTGAATAATAATTTCGAAGCTGGTGAAATGAAATAGTCGCCACGTTGTCGAACGTATAAATATATATATATATATATATATATTTAAATTAAAATAAATGTTTTATATTTAAAATAAAATAAATGTTTTATTTAAAAAAAAAAAAAATGCATTTAATTTTTTTTTCCGATAAAGCATTTTACATTTAATCCCATTTGTTTTAACACCCATTTTTGTAGAAAAAATAATGGAAAATACCGTAGTGTTTTCTTTAAATACAATTTTTATTAATAGGGCATCTACTGTCCACCTGCATCCAAGGAATTTAAATATGCCTCCTTGGTTGAGGATCAAGCTGAAAAAAGTTACGATCTAAGGATTGCTAAATGTCAATATTTGACGAACGATTTTTGATTATGTAGAATAAATTGAATCATGAAGTTTAAATGCGCAAAAATATGTTTTTATTTCTTAGAAAATTTACTTTAACATTAACAAAGCAGTGGAAACAATTTGACATTGTAAAATTAGGAGCCGAGTTATTTATTTTTCTCCAAACACATTTAAATATATGTACTATGTCGTTTAAAGGCCTTATTGTAATCTTTGTAATATGCAAAAAAAATCACAACTGACAAAATTGACGTCACTTTCAGATTTCAAATTATAGCGATATAATCTGAAATTGGTTTATAAAAATATTGTCCATACGCAGTTCTTTCGAATGGCAACGGGAAAGAAATTGAGGGGAAAAAATAGATTTCTGTAATGATCAGGTCTTTACAAATTTGAAAAACTCTGGTAGCCAGGTATAAATTCTAGTCGCCAGTAAAAAAAAAAAAAAATAAAACCAATTATAAAATATTATTGAGAAACAATCCAGAACCAGACACTTGTCGCCAAGACAGAGTGACGCCGAACTAATGTTCAACGTGTGTGGTCAGACGAAATTTCTGAGGGGCACGAAATTAGAATTTAAAATAGAAGTTGTTTTAATAGTTTTTGGACTTTTGTTTGCACTCAGTTTGATTTTATCATTTAATATCAATAACATCATTAATAAGTAGACTTCCTTTAATTTATTTTCTAGTAAATGATGTACTGTATTTATCAAGTCATTCAATTGTATCATATTGCACATTTATTCGAAAAGTGACACAACTGAAAATATGTGATGTTTGAGATATTAATACGATGAAATGACAAAAATATATCCCATTCTATGGTTAAAAGCACATTTCAACAAATAATAGAAAAAAATATTTTATTTTTATTCCTGCAACTGTTTTTTATTTTCCAGAAAACGTAATTTTTTTAGTTAACACTTTTCGAATAAGTAGACTAAAAAACTAGTATCAGTAAACCAACCAATCTATGGGGGCACGAAAAATTGAAAGTGCCCTGGGCACAAAAATTTGCTAGTCGGGCCCTGTGTGTGGTGCATACAGACGCCAAGCATTTTAAGCGGGGAAGAAATATTTAAAAAATGCATATTCTTATTAAAATGAATTATTCTTGAATTTTTAAAGTTTTATAGATTTACTTCGAATGAATTACTTATAATCACTTATATGTTATTATTTTTTTAAATGAATGTGATAGATTAATCAGTTTTAATTCTGAACACAAAAGTCTGATTTGAAACTTACAAAAAGCGTAAATCGTTGCATCCAATTTTTAGATGCCATATAAGTTGGATTGACAATGTTTCTTATTGTAACTCTCCCCCCCCCCTCTCCACATTCTAATCACATGACATGCTAGCGGAAAACCGGAAAAGAATGGCGTTTTATGTGCATGAAATGGAAAATACCTTTTAAACTTGACTTTAGCCAAAATGTCGTTTGTGCTCATTTTTTAGTTCAATTTTTGTAAAATAAATAAATAAATAAAAGTCTGATTAAAAAACTTAGTCGCCAGATAAAAAAAGTTGGTCGCCAGTGGCGACCTGGCGACCGCATTTGTCAAGCCTGAATGATAAACTATGGGAAATGTTTGAAAAAAGTGGTAAAGAATGGCATGAGAATTTTTTTAAGTTGACAGTAATTTTACTCGTGTTCTAAAATATATGTACATCAAGTATCGTTCAAATCGGACAAAAACTGTGGATTTGTATAAGGAACATTACATGCTTTTATATATATCTGACCTATGTCATACGATAACACTCGTATTTATAAATCAATTTTGATGAAACTAATTGTGTGCATTAAGCTAACCAATGTCTCGACCGAGTTCGTTGGCCAGCTTGGTCCGCCATTTTGTTTCAAGACGGCGGCCATTTAAAAATTTAAAACTAAAATAAATATACAAAAAATTTAAAAATTCAAATTTATTTTTTAATTACGTTTCAGGCCTTGATACAAGGATTCCAGAGCATTTTTTGGTTTACCTCTATCTTAAATAATGGCTGAGATAGAGCAGTTTGAAATTCTAGGGTGGCTGACATTTTGAAACAAAACAGCACATTAACGCGATTACTCGCAAATTATTTTCTTTCATTGTTGTAATAATTTTCCCAATCATACGCATAAAACTATATATTCATATCCGTTAACGCCAAAATTGGCGACATTTGGCGAAATATCGCCAAATTTGGCGACCAAAATAAGTCTTCATAAATGAAGCCAATTTGACTATTGTTCAATAATTTGGCGAATTTCTTATTCAAATTCAGTATTAACGAATCTTTTGTAAACGTTTCTTTGCATTTTAACTTGCTGTTTTCGTGTAACATTAGCTAAAATTTTAAAACGAAGATATAGGAAAGCTACCTTTTCCTCTCGGTACAGGCCGGAAGGACTTTTTTTTTAATTCAAAAAATATGTATAAAAAATTATAAATTGAAAAAGTTGTTTCCGTTAAGTGTTAGATCGTAATACAAGGATTCCGAAAGATTTTTTTTGTTTTGGCTTATCTTTAAAAATGGCAGTTTGAAATTCTAGGGGGCTGACATTTTGAAACAATCTGATATTTGTTATGCTGTAACTCTCGTATTTATGAATTGATATGAATGTGACTGATCATGTGCACAGAACATACCAACAGGGTTCCTACGCGACTGGAAAACAGGGAATTGTCAGGGAAAATGACAAGTGTACCAAAAGTCAGGGAAAATTACAATTTTTCTCTAAAACCTGGAAAAGCCAGGGATTTTTTTTTTTTTTTTTTTTTTTTTTTTTTTTTTTTTTTTTTTAAATGCACTATCATGTTTTAAGATTTTCCCTAGTTGCAAGGTTCGTCCGCAAAAAAGTTCCAATTTTTCATTTCACAGATCACCATCACACCACGTTTGAATAGCGTTCTGTGCATGTCTGCTCCGCTATGAAACTTAGCCGCTGTGAAGCTCGCCTCACTAGCGACCAATCAGAGTCCGTTAATGGTGGTAAAGCTTCGCCACAAAGCCTCGCTGTACTGTTAGAAATGGATACTCAAATTCCACGAAATTTTCTTCGTTTTTAACGAAACTGTTCCCTGGGACATGCTCCGAGCAAATATTTCGTTAAATCGAGTAAATTTGTATCCTAAATTTGTGAGGAAATTAGTTTCGTCAAATTGTATGTTCGAAAGTTCCAAAAAAAAAGTTGGTGGTGCCATCTATTAGAGATTTTAGAAGCATCTTTACTTGACAGGGGGGAAAAGTACAACACACTTCTCTTAAGTCTTCAACGGGATACGAACGCGCTATCTTTGGTGTAGGAGATCTCTGTGCTGCGTCCTACGCCAGCGAGGCCTTGCATGAATTTGATTTTAAATGTATCTATGGGATGTTGATGTGTGTTTATATATTTTAGAAGTATTTTTATCGGTGCTGTTATAATTTCCGCATGTTTTAATTAATAGATTGCTAGATTATTATTATTATGGCTTTTCTATGGTTAATAAATAATTAGAATATGGCTTGATTAATATAATTTATTACAGAAATTTCCTTTTTTCAATGAATGATTAGAATATGGTCTAGTTCATTTGTTGATCAGAAGTAATAAATTTTAAAGTGCATGGAGGAGAGTTCATCAATTTTAGATAAGATTTTAACACGTGTTACTGTTTATAGAGGGGAAAGGGATCAGTTATGTATATTTTAAATTTGATTGTTATATGAATATATTTCTTAAATAAACAAGAACGAAAAATCATGCGTCAAGCATAGATTATGTAGCACTTTCCAACGCTTCTAAAATAATTTTACAAATCATTACCGTTTAATAAGCTGAAAGATGACATCTAAGTAAACAATTTGGAAAACGCATAACATAGTTAAAAACGTAATTTCAGGAATTTTCAATATATACAATATTCGGAAAAATATCCGAATACTTTTATGTAGCCCTGTATATGATCTATAGATTTGTATATATAAATAGGATGCTAAATTTTAGTTTAGTTAGGAAACGCGTAGCACAATTTAAATTCTCCTGCTGGAGTTTCTCTCAATAAACGGAAATGTGTTCACGAACTTTTGTGTTGCCCTGTATAGGATCTACAGAATTTATACACACCACGTAATAGACAAAAAGCTAGTTAAGATTAAAATCGCGTTCAGTAACTTAAAACGCACTTCCAGGAATTATTGTTAACAGACAGTAGAGAATTCTTTTGTGTGTCCCTGTAAATGAACGATGACTGCTATACACACACTATTCTGTAGTAATCCTCTTGTAATGCACCTTAGTAATATATATAAACTTCAATGCGTTTAAAATAGTGGAACATTATTTAAATAAGCCGCAGACGATTTTTCTCCATAGACGTAATGTAACGGAATTATTTTGACTGTCCCTGTAAAGTAACTCTAAGTGCTATACACCTACTATTCCATATTAAACTTCTTCTAATGCATCTTAGTGATCTATATAAATTTCAATGCGTTTACAATAGTGAAACATTTTTAAAATAAACCGCAAATGATTTTCCCCCATAGACCGCAATGTAATGGAATTATTTTGAGTGTCCCTGTAAGAAAACTATAAGTGCTACACACTTCAGTTGAAATAGGGAACGTGCCATAGATAACGACAATAACATATAAAAAATGCAGAGCAATCCGAGCATATTTACGGGAGTTAGAGCACGGCCAGACGGCCAGACAAACCGAAGTCATAAGCACTTTTCAACTAGGTTGGAAAGTGCTAAAAAGAGCTTTTTTTTTTTTTTTTTTCAACCATTTGGAAAATTATTGTTGCTTTCGGTCGAAAATGGACCAAATGATTTTCGCATTTTATTATTTTAACCAAAATTCTGTAACTTTAGAAAAAATTATCTTTGAATAAGCAATAGAAATGCATAAAATCGTTACAAAAATGTTAAAGTTTCAAAAAGGATAGACGCTAATTATCAGATATGAAAAATAAAGTAGAAATTAAGTAATTTCGTGTTATTGCGGCCCCCAAGGATGAAATATTTTTGTTTCTGTTTTCATTACTATATTGTAAATTTAGTACTTTAGTGTAATTTTTTTTTTTTTTTTTTTTTTTTTTTTTTGAACGATTTTTTAACAACAAAAATAATCTGACCGTGAATGTGGAAACATTTTCGACAAAAATTTGAGATTTTCCATTTCATTAAAAATCACTTAATTTTGAGACGAAATGATTGTCGAAAATGATGAAATATAGCTCAAAAATTGCGGAATCGTCAAAAGTGAGAGTTTTATTTTTGACAGTGAACAAACAGTTTCGTCAAAAACCACGTGACTCTGTGACGAAATGATTGTCAAAAATAACGAAATAGGGCTTACAGATTGCCGAATCATCAAAATTGAGTGTTTTGTTTCTGAGAGTGTGTTGGTGGATCACTTTGTTTGGTTGCTTTCGAGACGAATTTCCCAGGTTCTAAAGATTTGATTCCACTTGGGAAGCAAACCTTTCTTTGGCGGTTTCATCTGAAATCGTAATGCATATTCACGAATTATTATAACTTAATTCTCAAGTGTTTGTTTCCGCAATCTTTTGAGGAAATTCGCAATATTTTTCTTCGATTGTTTATCAAAATTCGAGATTTTGTTTTCTGCAACCGATTGACAAAATTCGCGATTTTGTTTGTGGGACCATTTAACAAAATTCGCAATTTTGTTTGTGGGACCATTTAACAAAATTCGTGATTTTGTTTGTGGGACCATTTAACAAAATTCACTATTTGTTTCTGAGATCTTTGTCGAAACACAATATTTTTCCACAATTGTTTGAAGAAATTCTCGATTTTTTCCACAACGGGTTCATGAATTGATTTACCGAAATTCTGCGATAGAAAAAAAAAATTGCTGACTTTCCCGAAAATTAAAAAATAATCATGGAAGAATCACATGCCTGTGAAAGAATTTAAGGAGAGAAAAATACCGCTCAGCATTTTTTTATTATGCGGTATTTTCCTATTTTATGCGCGATTCGCTCAATCCTGCACTCAAACCAAAATGGCGCCCTTGCTTCTGAGGAACGAAATTCGCCATGTAAATACACATAAACACGATTCACTTATATAATTAATACCCATTAAGAGGGTTATTAAAAAATATATATATATATATTTTTAATATCCAAATTTTTGGACTGATTATAGATTTAAAAAAAATTTTTGGAAATGAACGCCTTAAATTTTCGGAACTTAAGAGACAGGATCACCCTTGGCTCCGTGAAAATCAATGCGACATTTTCAGAAAATCCTCGATGCATTTAAAAAATTACGCGGAACGCTAAAAAAAATGTACTGTGCACCTTAAAAATGACACAACGGACTTAAAAAATCGCTTCTCGTTAAATATGCCTAGAGTAATCTCAAGTGTAATAAAATATTTTAAGGTAGTTATGCAGAACAGATCTTCCCCCTCCAAAATTTTTTTAACTTAAAATATTAAAAATTACCAGAAAAAAAATTAGAATAGATGGTTAGGAATAAAAATACAAAAATAATTAAAGTATCCTGTATTCAAAAATGCATATTATGATTCATTAGTTAATTCAATTTATAAGTCTTTAATTTTTTCTTCTTTTGGTTCTTGAAGCCCTTAAAATAAAAGTCCTTTATTTTTATCAACTAAAGAAATGTGTACAAACCCTGTTTTTATATAACTTACCCCCTTTGGTAAATTAACAAGAACGAAAAATCATGCGTCAAGCATAGATTATGTAACACTTTCCAACGCTTCCAAAATAATTTTACAAATCATTACCGTTTAATAAGCTAAAAGATAACATCTAAGTAAAAAATTTGGAAAACGCATAACATATTTAAAAACATAATTTCAGGAATTTCCAACATATACAATATTCGGAAAAATATCCGAATACTTTTATTCAGCCCTGTATAGGATCTATAGATTTGTATATATACTACATAGGATGCTAAATTTTAGTTCAGTTACGAAACGCGTAGCACAGTTTAAAATTCTCCTTCTGGAGTTTCTGTCAATAAACGGAAATGTGTTCGCGAACTTTTGTGCTGCCCTGTATAGGATTTACAGAATTTATGCACACCACGTAATAAATAAAAAGTGAGTTAATTTTAAAATCGCGTTCAGTAATTTAAAACGCACTTCCAGGAATTATTGTTAACAGACAGTAGATAATTCTTTTGTGTGTTCCTGTAAATGAACGATGACTGCTATACACACAATATTCTGTAGTAAGCCTCTTGTAATGCACCTTAGTGATATATATAAATTTCAATGCGTTTAAAATAGCGAAACATTATTTAGATAAACCGCAGACGATTTTTCTCCATAGACGTAATGTAACGGAATTATTTTGACTATACCTGTATATTAACTATAAGTGCTATGCACACCCTATTCCATTTTAAGCTTCTTCTGATACACCTTAATGATATATATCAATTACAATGTGTTTGCAATTGTGTAACATCATTAAAATAAACCGCAAATGATTTTTCCCCATAGACCGTAATGTAACAGAATTCTTTTGAGTGTCCCTGTAAAAAAACTAAAAGTGCTACACACTACAGTTGAAATAGGGAACTTGCTATAGATAACGACAATAACATATAAAAATTGCAAGGCAATCCGACCATGTTTACGGGAGTTAGAGCACGGACAGACGGCAGACGGCCATACGGCCAGACAAACCGAAGTCATAAACACTTTTCAACTAGGTTGGAAAGTGTTAAAAATTAGTCCTAATCAATACATAGGATGTACGCTCAGCTCTTGTGTTAAAAACAGATCCAAAGAAATGTCTTCCCGTTATTACTTTATTAAAATAAATCAGGTTTACTTTATCATATACTAGCAGGCTATGCCCTGTGACATGTTGAAAATTTCACATGCTCACATGCTTGGAAGATAAAGATAATCCCTTACGAATGAAAGGCCTTTTGTGAATTGTCACTATTCAAGTAAGAGTACTATACAGAAGGTTGACAGGTGGACGTGAATCGGATAAACACTTACTTGGAGAAATGGGATAATCTCCTAAGAATGAAAAATAGAACTAGAGATTGGGGTCTTTCATTGTCCACGGGAGATAAGAGACTGGTGCAGGTGTGGGAGTGAAAGAAGGCTTTCTGCAGAAATTCCTGGAATGCAAGGAAAGCCCCTAGGAAGTGAAATTGCAGACGGCAGTTGGACGTTGAAGGGGTTAGAGAGAGGTTCGCTTTGAGCGGAGGTCAGAAAGGTTTGTTTCTGAAATGATGCAGATACAACGTGGATATGTTCATCGGATTTTTTTACTTATATTTTTTTGAATGTTGGTTTGGAATAAAGTTTTTTTCGTTTCGAACGATGGATGGATTTCATTAATTATATATACATGTGTTCACGCTACCACAGCTATAGTATAGTATATAGAATAATTGGTGGCAGCAAATGGGATATGTGATCTAAAGTAAATTAGATTACGGATCTATGCGTTAACCTGATTAAACAGATGATGAGCCAGTGGAAAACAGACAAGCAGAGTTGTGGATTCGTGAAGTCTAATAGGAGTCGTGGTTTTTTCTCGGAGTTCTAGCAAGCAGAGAACTGGTAAAAGAACTTTATCGACAAAAGCTGTGTAGTGTATGGACTGTCAACTATAGATTTGGTGATACGTGTTTGTGCTTCTTAATATATCCAGTGGAATGAAGATATGCAGTATACCATCTGAGTTGTTTACATACGGATCTGAGGTGAAATTAGTGCCTCATCAGCAATATTAGTGTCTTCAAATCTTCAAACATCTGTGTGTGTCATCTTTAAAAGTGCTTGGAAGCCTGGTATCAGTGTGGAGGAAATATCTGCATCTGGAGGTAAGCTCTTTTATGATATCTTCTATAGAGGTCTGTTTTAAATTAAATTTTGTGTATAAATTTTAATTTTGGGGAACAAAACTCTATGTGAAATTTAAGAATTCTAGGGAAGCTATTAATTTGGTACTTAAATTTTTAGTTAGAATTTTTATGTTTGTTGATTTTCTGGTATCTGTTTGGTATAATATTGGGTTAAGAAAATTATATACTTATGTATATGTTAAAATTTACTTGGGGTATAGTAAATTGTTATTGATTAATTGAGATTATTAATCAGGGTATTTTAATCATAATTTTGTATAAAACTTTCGAAAATAAGAGTTTTGTTTATTTGCATTTTAGTTATTACGGTAACAAAGTTATAGCTTAATTTTATGGGTATACTGTGGATGATTATGATTAATGTTACAAAATAAATTGATGTTATACTGTACTGTTGGGTATAAAATTTATTTTGGGGGATATACTCAGTTTGAAAGACGTCACTGTTGCATGAGAATTTGCTATATTAAAATTGTGTCGTTTTTGAATACATTATTATACGTATAGTGAAGAAAATTCTATTTCTGTGTTTATTGTATTATTGTAAATTGAATATATCTGATATTTTGAAATTTATTATATTTTGGAGGAAAATATGGCAGAATATTTAGGAAAATATAATAAAAGTGTCTTGCTGTTATTAGCAGAGGAATTTGAGACCAGTGTGTCAAAAACGTGTAGAAATAAAGCTATAATTCAGGCTATCGTAGATGCAGAGGATTATGATGAAAGTTTCGCTAAAATTCGATTGCAATATTTTAGTGAACAGGAGGCGGAGCGGAAAGAGCAGGAAAAACAAATCGAAAAAGATCGTAAAGAAAGAGAGAGGCAAATTGAATTAGATAGGATTGAGCAAGAGGAAAAAGATAAACTTAGGAAATTTGAGTTAGATAAACTTGAAAAAAAACTTGAGGTAGATAAACTTGAAAAACAACTTGAGGCAGATAAACTCGAAAAACAGCAACAACTTGAATTACAAAAACTTGAAAAAGAACAGCAATTTGAATTAGAAAAAATGCGTATTCAAAATTCTGCGGATGTTGTTAGTGTTTCATCTAATGAATCAAATGTAGATTTTTATAGAACTCCTAAAGTAAATTTAAAGGATTTAGTTCCGCGCTTTGATTCTAAATTAATTGATATAACTCTTTTCTTTATGATTTTTGAAAGGCAAGCCGAGAAAGCTAAAATTTCTCAGGAAGATTTGGTCAGTCAATTAATTCCTTTGTTACCTTCTGATATTGCCGAAATTATTGTAAAACAACCAGCAGATAAATGTGATGATTTTCAACATGTAAAGAAAGTTTTGTTAGATAGGTTTAGGCTAAGTACAGGCGCCTTAAAACAAAAATTTGAAACTCATCAAAGAAAATCTGGTGAATTATGGGTGGATCTGATTTACGAGTTAAGGGGTTATCTAGATAATTGGTTAGAGTCATTAGAAGTGAGGGATTTTGAATCCTTAAAAGAACTAATGCTCACGGAACAGTTGAAAAAACGTGTCCCTTTTGAAATAAAAGAAAAATTTATGGATGAGTGGGAGGAAATAAAGATTGCTTCTAAACTTGCGGAAAAATCGGATAAATTTGAGAGTATAAGAAGAGAATTTAACAGGTCGGATAGAAAACCGTGGGAAAACAAATCTTTTCAGGATAAGCAAAAAGACAGCTTTAACTCTAAAAGTAGAAAGGAAATTAAACCAAAATCGGAATTTGAGAATACGAAAGAGTGTGGGAAATTTGATCAATTTAAGAAGGACAATGCTTTCGAAAAGCAAAGACAAGTCCAATGTTATAATTGTTTGGCCGTGGGCCACATCAGACCAAATTGTCCTGAATTGTTAAAAAGTAAATCTAATTATGAGGATAAAAGCATAGCTTGGATTGTTACTAGTGATGGGAAAAGTGTAAATAATAAGGAAGGTGTGGAAACCGAATTACCTATGGTTGATTTATGCGTGAATGGTAAGAAAGTAAAAGCGATTAAGGACACAGGTGCGCAAATTGCGGTTTTTGATGCTAAAGACATTCCGTGGAGTGCTAAGAAAGTGGGAAATGTTTTTCTTATACCGGCCCTCGGAAATAGACAAAAAGCGGATTTGGTGACCGTGCCGATTGCTTTGATAGAAGATGAAAAAGAGTATGTTGAAAAAAATGTGGTGGTTGCAGTTGTGAGAAAACTAAATTCTCCGCCCCTTATAACACCAGCTGTTTATGACTTATTAAAGTTAGGAAATATGGAAAAGCAAAATTCGGTGTATAAACAAGTGGGGAATCAAAGAGAATTAAATGGGCAGGGAACCCTCAGATTATCTAGCGATCATGAGCAAAGGGTTGTTAGAAAAATGGTTGTGAATGAAATCTGTGAAAGGGATAATAAGTCTGTTAATGAGATAGAGGTAAATTCACTGGAAGACGTGACTGATAGGTATTTGGAAAAAGGGTCTAAATTGATCGATACAAAAGAGGGTGCGTCTAAAAAGGATGGTGATAAAAGGTCAAGTATTGGAGGTCAATTTCGGGAAAAGAATTCTGAGCATGATGTAAATATACCCAGGTATTTTGTCGGTAGTATGGGATTTATACATGTTAGAAATAGAATTAGAAAGAAATTGAGTTCATCTATGACTGTGGCCAGTAAATTTAACTCTAGGATGAAGGAAAATAATAGAGTAAATTGGGGGGCTAAATGTCAAGAAGATGTGAATAAGAAATCAAAGTTAAAAAGAATGGAGCATTCTTCTTTTAAAACGGATCTCAAAGAAAGATTTATTGAAATCAAACAAGATTTTGAAAGGAAAAATCATGATTATGAAGTTGTGAGGCGAAAATTATTGTCAAAAAGATTTTCTGATAGAAGTAATATAGATATTGGTTTTCGGGAGAATTATCTAAATTAAGTTTATTCTAAATTTGGGAGTACTCATTATTGTAATATCTGTATTGTGTTTATTTATCATTTAATGCTTAATATTATTTTCGTAATAGTAAAACTTCATTAAATTAATAATTGCATAATTTAGTATGCTTTCTTTTTGTTTGTAGAAGTGTCTAAATTTAGGCTTTTAAGCAAGTTTTAAAGAGAATTGTTTTAGGCATTGTGTTGTAAATAGATTTATTCTTTTTTTTTTTTTTTATTATTATTATTTTTTTTGTTAGAATCATGTAAAGTGTAATCTGTATTTGGTATTATATGTATGTGAAGTATTTCAAAAAATTTTCTTAGGGCATCAATTGTATATATTATTCCTGGAATTATACTTTGGTATTGTAGGTATGGGATTATAGTAAATCTTATTGACAGTGTGGTCTATCAAATACTGAGTATGGGAATGTGTTTGTATTCTATAGGGATTTTTCATGTGTTATTCAAAATTCCTTTGTGCTTTGGTGACCTCTTTAGAAGTTGATTGAAGGAGCTTATTGTATTCATGTATATGCCAAATTTCCTGCAGAAATTTTTCCTTAGGGGGGAGGAGTTGTGACATGTTGAAAATTTCACATGCTCACATGCTTGGAAGATAAAGATAATCCCTTACGAATGAAAGGCCTTTTGTGAATTGTCACTATTCAAGTAAGAGTACTATACAGAAGGTTGACAGGTGGACGTGAATCGGATAAACACTTACTTGGAGAAATGGGATAATCTCCTAAGAATGAAAAATAGAACTAGAGATTGGGGTCTTTCATTGTCCACGGGAGATAAGAGACTGGTGCAGGTGTGGGAGTGAAAGAAGGCTTTCTGCAGAAATTCCTGGAATGCAAGGAAAGCCCCTAGGAAGTGAAATTGCAGACGGCAGTTGGACGTTGAAGGGGTTAGAGAGAGGTTCGCTTTGAGCGGAGGTCAGAAAGGTTTGTTTCTGAAATGATGCAGATACAACGTGGATATGTTCATCGGATTTTTTTACTTATATTTTTTTGAATGTTGGTTTGGAATAAAGTTTTTTTCGTTTCGAACGATGGATGGATTTCATTAATTATATATACATGTGTTCACGCTACCACAGCTAGCTGCGCTGGTCAATTTTCCAAATGAACATTGAATAAAACGAAATTATGAATTCGACCATGTATTTTCAAGTAATTTGGACCTTCACCTGGCAAATCGTTCCGCATTGTTCAATACAATGCGAATGCCATTGCGCTATTATTTTATCTTAGGTGTTAGACAAAATTCAGTCTATTAAGAAGCAACTCTTTTATTACATCATTTATAGTAGAGTTTGGTAAGACAAATGTGGCCGTTATGACCAATACAAATTAAAATGTCCTCTAGTCACCCTACTACTAAAAAAAGATAGAGCAATCATTGCAGAGATTGATCATTGAATTTAAATAATGTTCGGGTTATTCATTTTCGTTTGTTAGTTCTTGAACTCCGGGCCTCTCAGCTTGACGCTATGCGTGGTTTTGGTAGTTAAACTAAAATCTCACTCTACGTTACATTATATTTCGTAATATACGTCATCTTCTGGCAGATCTACTGCAGTTTTCTATCTTTGGATTCCAGCAGAGTAAATATAGTGAAAAAAGCAACAAATTACTTGCACATAAAAAATAGAGTTTAACTTTCATATTTAAAAGAAATGTGAATCTTAAAAAGGTGGGGTTTTAAAAGACGAATTGTTTGAATAAAATTAAAATTACGTTATTTTTACTGCCTTTTCATTTTATATAGGTTGCAATCATGTAACAATTAATCTGAAAACAAAAAAACTTCGAAATATGATTCTGATAGAAAAATAATACTCTAGTTATAAAATCTTCCTAGTCTTCCGTAATCGGATCCACAGCTAAGTTGGAAGTCAGAGCTTAGAAGTTTTTGCAGGTTATGGTTACAAATGTACCAGATTTAGCTACAAAACGAAGCTAATTACGCGCCAAACATTTCCATTAAATAATGTCAAATTGCTGTTGACTGAATTATAGATCTTTTACCAATAAAACTACTTGAGAATGATAAATAAAGCTAGTTATGCAAAATTTTTAGTAATAATTATTTTGGTAAATGCTTGAATCGAAGCTTTTTTTTTTTTTTAATGAGCATAATAACACGGCGAAATAAATAGTCTTGCAATTTCTTTTATTTTGAAGATTAGATTATTCTTTAGTCTGTTGTCTAAATAAACTCTATAATGTACATAATCGATAATTTGTCACTAAGTTTAGCGACTAGAGCTGTGCGTTAGCAGGAATTACATTGCAATGATCAAAATTGTATCTAATCTGAATTCCAAGTACTTTTTTTCTTAGCTAGGCTAAAATGATAAATCAACAAATATTGTTACTTGGCCACCATTGGCTTGTCCAAGATTGTTTAGTACATTGCAAGTATTGCTTGTTTAATGATCGTAAAGTATCTGACAGTGAAAAAATATATAATAGTAAATCTTCTTTTCTCCGTTTGCTTCATAATGAAACTACATAAATTTGCTAATTGCTGAGTACAAATTGCGCGTAATCTTCTCCAATCGGATTTACCGTCCAAAGTCCCCTTCAAATATAAAAGAAATTTCGGGACAGATGTCGCAGACGCAACGGGGTATCCGTTTGGCGTTATAAGGGTGATTTTATGCCTGGGCAATCCGGCGATTTTGGTGAGATTTTGCTTCGTATGGCAATCCAGTAGAGCAGATTCTATTGGTTTTATATTTAATTAAATAATGTGAGTTTTATAATAAATTAATCATTTTGTGTGTTTTAAAATAAAATAATTTGTGTGTGTTTCATAATAAAATCAAACTATCATGCTGCTTTAGGAATCTAGGCCGAACGGTTGCAAAAACCGGGTTTTGGGTTTTTCTGATTCAAAATGGCGAAACAAATATGGTGCAACTAACCCCGGTGCGTCTGCGACAGTTATTCTGAAATTTACAACAATATAAAATGTACGCTAATTGGCGGGTGACCCGATTACAGAAGATTATTCCAATATCTTTTAAAAACCTTCAAAAAGAAAAAAAAAGGTATGCAAAGAAAAGTAAAAGGACATTAATGGTGAAAAACTTATTAAATGTGTGTTATAATTTACACTAAAATTTAAATATTTTATTTCATTTTTATAATATTAACTGATATTTATATAATATACATTCGAATATAAAAAATTACACTAAAAATGTTGTCGTATACTTGAAACAAGTAATATAAAAAAAAAATTAAGTCAATTCCTACTTTTTAATCATAAATATATAGGGTGAATCTAAACTCTTGGGCAAAATTTTAAGGGGTGATAGTACACATCAAGACAAACAATATTAAATGGGAAACTAAGGGTCCCAAACGCCTTCCGAAGGAGATAGGCGCCATTAAAGTTTAGGGTCCAAAATTTCAAATGATTATAAAAAACTGTAAAATCGGTCGATTCGTTTGCGGTTTTCGCTAAAACTATTCTTTATATCACTATTTTCTTAAAAATAAATTTTAAAGATAAAGTTCAAAAAATGCCGATAGAGGGCGCTTTAGACTTTGGAGTAACGAAAAACTTTTTTTTTACCGTTATTTTTTGTATCTCATTAAATGCTTTCAAAAGCTTAGACTTAAACTTAAATTTTGAGCTCAAAATCTGAATCGTTGGGAGTGATTAAGTAGTGCAAACTGAACTGCGTTCAGGAGTTGAAATTTGAAACACCTCCCCCCCCCCCCCCACTCCTGAACACTGTTCAGTTATTCCCGATCTTGGTGTCGTAGACCAGGCAGAAACAATATGAGTTATAATTTTCCAACTGGACGAAAAATGTCCGGGCCAGGATTCGAACCTGGGATCTCTTGAAGCTGCCATGCTCTACCAACTGAGTTATCCCTGTTGAATCTGGAGGGCATAATTCATCCAGTTCATGCCGAGATAGCTCAGTTGGTAGAGCATGGTAGCTTCAGCCAAGAGATCGCAGGCTCGAATCCTGACACGGACATTTTACGCGCAGTTGGAAAATTACAACTCATATGATTTCTTTACCAATTGGAATAATTATGTTAAAATTAATCCAGGCAGAACCTACTACCCCCTACACGTAAAATAAACGATAGAGTAATGACAAAATTAAATAGAAAATTTATTCATAACAGACATGAAAAATTTCTTTGTGCAAAATAAAAAGAAACAATTTGATGTATTCATGTAGTGTACAATATGAATGAAGGTTGACACGTAGAAAATGGTACACGCATGATGTTCGTGAGGAATCACAAAAACTGCTCGAAAGAGTGCCCACCAGTAACGATGCAGGCCTCACGCCGCACAGTGGATCAAAGTATAGCAGATGTCGAACATAGGATTATCACAATAGTATAAGCCTATATATAAGATTTTTTTTGTTATATTTAGGTTTAAATAAGTAAAATAAATTATATTCATGGCATGGTTTTTATGAGCAATTTAATCTTTTTTTTGTTTAAAACAGGCCTTTCAGAGGCATACTGGATAACTAAATTAAATTTGAAAATCAAAGTAAAAGAGAAAGCTTAACAGACGATAATTTTACTACCTATCATGTTTTTACTTATATCCTAATGACATTGGTAAAATATTCAAAACATTTGTTTAATTTTTAATTGGCAAAATATGTAATGTTTAGATAACTTTTCAAAATCGTTCTACAAAACCGGAACATTCTTCTGCAACATTTTAGAGCCTATTTCAGTGCGTATTTTTTAACATCGGGATTATAATAATAATCATAATAATATAATAATAATAATGTTATAAAATTATTTTGTAGTGATATTAATTTTAGTATATTTCTTTTTTATTTGAAGCAAGATTATTTCATTTTGCTTTTTTTTTAATATTCTTTTGAAAGATAATAACAAACAGAGATTTGTTTCTGTATCTAAATAATTTAAATTATGGTTTTAGTTATGAGAAATCAATTCTTAGTTTTGTAAGTGCTGTTCTACTGTGGGCTAAGTGCTTCAGAAATTGATGAAGAAAATTTAAAGAAGCGTTTACGTAAGTTTTGTGTAGCTGTAAAAGATCGATTGCAGAAATCTCAACGAAAATTAGATCGTTTCAATACTAAAAACGATTCTTGGCTTTTGTGTTCCTTTAAAGTTGGTAATGAATTTAAACCATCTGAAGTTGAAAATTCGCAGAAATCAACATCTCGGAAATCTTTTTCAGATGTAACCGAAACTCATAAAAGAAAACTAACTCAACGTTTAAGAGAGGATACTTCTGGAGGAGCTCTTTTGTATTGCAGCAGAAGAAAAATTGGCATCTGAGGGTTTTAAGGATCTTTTGATATAGCACATAAAAATATAACCATTGATCACGAAATGAATTTAACAATGATTGATGGAAAAATTATTACGGCAATTTCAAATACATCCTCCTGTTCAACATGTCATATTTGTGGTGCAAAGCCTTCGGAAATGAATAACATTGATAAAATTGTTAAAAGAAGTGTAAACGTTTCCTCATACAGCTTTGGTGTATCTAGTCTCCATGTAAAGATACGGTCTATGGAATATTTGCTTCATATTTCTTACAATTTATCATTTAAAGCTTTAAGTGCTAGAACTGAGGACCAAAAGAAGCAAAAAGAAGAATCAAAGAGAAAAATTCAATGCGAATTCAGAAAAGAATTAGGTTTGCTAATTGATGTTGTTAAACAGGGGAGTGGTTTGACACACGAGGGAAACACTGCAAGGACATTTTTTGCTGAGTTTGAAAAGACAGCTGAGATCACTGGATTGGATAAAGAACTTTTTAAACGTTTTGCAATTATAATGCAAGTTATCTCCTGTGACAAAGCAATTAATGCCGAAAAATTTGGCGAATTTGCACTGGAAACAGCTAAAGAATATGTTTCGAAGTACGGGTGGTATTGTATGCCAGCTTCTATTCATAAGTTATTAATTCATGGAAAAAATATAATTACAAATTTTGCTGTTCCAATTGGCCAATTATCGGAAGAAGCTGGCAAAGCTCGAAATAAAGAGTTTCGGAGGTAACGGGAGCCCCCATACGAGAAAAATAAGTCGAAGAGCATGTAACAAAGACTTGTTGCACCATTTACTTATAACATCTGACCCGTTGATTTCCAGTATTAGACGCAAAGTAAGAAACGTTCAAAGGAACAAAAAATTTCCAGAAGCATTAGAACTTTTACTTTAGATAACACTTTAGCACTCACACATTATGCATCCATTTATTAGAGTAGATTTAACCCTCTGAGAGTCTTTGCTCTTTTCAGCATTTTATGTAAATATTTATCTAACACAAGATACGTATATATTGAATTTAATTTTATAGTTTAATTTTAAATTATTTTTTTACATTATTTCATCTTAGAAAATTCTTACAGTATAATATTTATTAAAAAATATTTTTGTCTACAGACAATTTACTATGCTTTCCGTTAATGGAAAATTATGCGATAGCCACTTAGAGTGTTTCAAATCCATTTATTTCAAAAATGCGCAGGTTTGCGCAAATATTGCCCTATACCACATTAAAATACAGGCTTTTAGGAACACAAAGATGTGTTTGAAATTTCACGCAACTTCATGCAATTTAAGTTACACAATTTTTAAGTTTATGATACCGTTAATTTTATATGGGCTGTTCATAATGTAAAATGATACATAAAATTCAATCAAAATGCAATCAGTAGTGGTTTAAACTGTGTTTTAGGAAAGTAATAACGATATTTTAAACGAGTTATTATTAGTGGTTACCTAGGTTTCATTTCTGAGCACATTTAAAAATCACTAAAATTCGCAGAAAAATTCCTCTGCTGAAAGATGTATATTCCGAACTATATAAATAAGATATAATTTTGTATAATTTAAAAGATAAACATATATTCGTATTTTGTAGTTATTCTTTTAAAATATTTCATTGAAAAAATTTAATTATTTAATGATTATTTTTTGGCCCTATGTTCGCATTTTCTTAAGGATTGACCCACTGTGCGCCGCCGGCGGAGGGAGTTGCGAACATTAGTGAATACCCCGGATATCGCCTGCTATGACGGCAATCCTCGCAACCAGGTCCTCGTCGGAGTCGACGTTAAAAAATAGTTGTTCATTACTCCAAAGTCTAAAGCACCCTCTATCGGCATTTTTGAACTTTATCTTTAAAATTTATTTTTAAAATATTTTTTTTATTTAATTTTGTCATCCGTCTATCGTTTATTTTAGGTAGAGGGGGTAGTAGTTTCTGCCTGGTCTACGACACCAAGATCGACAATAACTGAACTGTGTTCAGGGGGGGTTCAAATTTCAACTCCTGAACGCAGTTCAATTTGCGCTACTTAACCACTCCCAAAGATTCAGATTTTGAGCTCAAAATTTAAGTTTATATCTAGGTTTTTGAAAGCATTTAATCAGATACAAAAAATAACGGTAAAAAATAGTTGTTCGTTACTCCAAAGTCTGAAGCACCCTCTATCGACATTTTTTAAAACTTTTTCTTTAAAATTTATTTTTAAGAAAATACTGACATAAAGTATAGTTTTAGCGAAAACCACAAACGAATCGACCAATTTTTCCGTTTTTTATAATTATTTGAAATTTTGGACCCTAAACTTTAATGGCGCCTATCGTCTTCGGAAACGTTTGGGACTCTTAGTTTCCTATTTAATATTGTTTGTCTTGATGTGCACTATCACTCCTTAAAGTTTTGCCCAAGAGTTTAGATTCACCCTGTATAAAATAAACCCGGGCAGCATTAATGTCCCACGTTATCTTTATTGAACATTATTTTATAATCATCGTTGCGGTATTTTATTTCTGTGGCATCACTCATTTGAGATAAATCTTTCATTTCATTTATGAAAACAATGGGAGGAATTTTTTTCTCCCATTTAAAGCTAAAATTAATTAATTAAATTTAATTAATGAATTAATATTTGAAAAAACTGTATTAACATAAAGTGTCATCTGTTGTGGGTGTTGGGGTTCCTTTTAAATACAATTTAAATTTAAAAAAAAATCACTTACAACTCAGTCTTCATCTGACAATTAACTGATTCAAAAACAAGTATACTCTGATTAACGTCACTGAAATCTGTTGCCATGGAAAGGGGAGTAAATTTGTCAAAATATCAAAACTCAAAAGAATCCGAATAAGTTAAAACACCATGATGATTTTGAATTCATAATTTTAAAATAATTCTAAATGTAGTAAGGGGCAACAGATTTCTAAATCAAGTAGCATACTGAAATGCGAAAGAACACCCAACTCCACTCCAACCCGATCAAGCTCAAACCTCCATACACAATAAATTAGCAAAATATAACCATCATTGAATTTAGACAATTGAAGAAAACCTGAAATTCCTCCAACATGAGGACAAAAGGGAATAGAGACAAATTAATAAAATAAGCATATGATGGAATACTAAAAATTTAAGAATAAAAATGGAGATTTTGACCAAGATCAGATTGGTTAACCGAAAGATCGTATAGTGATTAAAATTTTACTGACCAACTCTCTATTTTTTTTTTTTTTTTTTTACTTTTTAGAAAACAAACATTCTATCGTTTGTTTTAAATAATATTTCCAAGAGAGGACAATTAAAAATTAAACTGATCAGTTATGAAATTAAATTTAATATTATTCATTCATCACTTATTAATTTATCCATCATTAAATCAAGATCAAAAATACGATTGTATAACATTGAGTGAACCTCAATTAATATTCATTAAAACAGTCAGTTATGAATTTAAACTTAAGAAATTTTAAAGTCTTAATTTAATAAAGTTGGATTCTCCCTTTTTTTTTTTTTTTTTTTTTTTTTTTTTATATATTACTCACAGAAAGGTTAAGCCTTTCTTATAGGTATACTGTGAATATAAAATATTAATTATTTAGAGATTTATACAAAGAAAAACATACCATCCTTGATAATAAACAAAAAAACACAATTTATTTGAACATTTAAAATTATGAAGCAACTAAGTTATCAAAAATAATCTTAATAAAACAATATAACAGCTGATCTTTTAAGTTGAAACCACTCACTGGTTACTTTTAAATTACACATCATACTTTTAAAATTATCATCACATTACCATTTAATGGTCGTTCAAATATACAAACATTATATATTAACCTACAGACTATTTCTATTCATAATGTAAATTCTTATTGAAATTATCTAAAGATATTCATTTCACTTTTAAACTCTGGTATAGCAAACATATTTTTTTTTTTTTTTTTTTTTTTTTTAGAAAGATGTACAAATAATAAAAAAAAACTATGCAAAGAGTACTTACAATAGGTGGAGAGTTCTACAATTTTAGTCAGTGGACACTTAGGAGCATTTCGTCCTTTTTCAAAATCTGTTGAACACACTTAAGCTGGAGTATTCAGGCTGGGGAAAAATTCTGTCAATACCCATGTGGTTTCACGCTAACATTCATCATCACATGATGTGTCAAATGCCATCACGAAGGAGATTTGGTTACCACTTCGTACCTCTCATCACACTGCATCACTTGCCATCAACTACTAGGTCCATCATCTTGTCAGGAGGGGGAAATTGTCCCACGGCCCAGAATTTCACTGTCGGAGCCAAAAGTTTCACTTTCATGAAACATGTGTTTTATTCTAAGATGGCCATCACCTTAACTCAGAACACTACTATTTCTAACGACCGTTTAGTTCAATATCTATGATCACCTCTGAGGATTAAGAGGTCATAATAATGTAATACTATTTCTTAGAACGCCACTACGCAAAAACGGGCTAAACATATCTTCTTTTTAATCTCTCGCTAACAGTTATAGATCCGCAACTCGAAAATGCCCTTATAGCCTCTTTTCATCATAACACTATGATTTAGGATAGTTAGTGTAGGGCCATCAATGCCCCACTTTCAATAATCTTCCAGAAACCTGTCCGCCTTCAACAGCTTCGCGATCCAGCCCACAGGCCAGTTTTCGAGCCCCGTAACAAGTCTAATTTTTACGAGCCAAACGACAGGTATCTCAGCCAAGCAACAAGTGTCGTAAACATTCACTCTCCCGCGCCGCTTGAAAAACGGGACCGATCCACTCTGCCAGGGGTACGGGAATGGAAACAAAAGGAAAAATGGACTCTTCCTGAAAGCAACAGCTTGTCGCTCCACTCTGCCGGCCGCTTCATGGGGAAGGCAGCCATGCTTCACCCCCATGGCGTGTGCTGAAGGGGGTCCTGTGAGCCTCTGTTTACATGGGCGCCAGCTATCCGCCTGATAGCAGAGCCAATTGAAGCCTGTCGTAAACTTACAAAGCCTAATTGCGTGTATAGTACACTCATAAGATAACGTAATTCTTATACAGGGCGGTCGGTCATTCTTATATCAAAGTCAGACTAGATGACTCCAAATTTTCCACCTGTGCGGTCTTTAACTGACAAACATCCCTCCTTGCTGTCTACTTTTCGTATATGAAAACAGGAAGCTACGCTAGACTATAAACGTTGAACTTACTTTGCAAAAAGAAAAAGAAAGAAGAGAAAATAAAAACTGATTTTATTATTCTTATTACAATTACTTTTATTTATTTAAATTTTTTATTAGAAACAGAAAAAAGAGTGCTTTTAAATAAATGTTGAGAGAGTGATTTAAGGTAATTAATGTAGATTAAAAAAAAAAAAAAAAAAATGGTTGAAACCAACCGTAACACATCCACTACAAGTTTAAAAAAAAATTATTTCAACTTGAGGGAATGAATAGAAAATATTTTATTAACGATTGAAAATTTGAACAAGATATATATAGAGAGAGTGTGAGCTAATAGTAGGAATTTAATAAAAACACCATTTTTTGAACATCTCTCGGACCGATGTCACGCTTATGCCTCTTTGGCTTAAAATCAAATTGTTTGGTGACAAAAGTAAAATCAAAATCGTAAATAAACAAATAAAATGTAACTCACAAATACAGTCATTTTTATAATTGCAGCTGCAAGTTTCTTCTGTAAGTCACATGATGAAGGAGTTAGATTTATTAAAAATAAAATTTTAAAAAGAAGAACAAATCAAAAACAAAATTGTTACTCAGATTTTATTAAATCAAATTTTTTGAAGTATTTTTCTTAACTTGACGCGAATGCTAAATCGCCAAATAAGGTTTTAATTGCAATATTTCTCATTGAATAATTTTGTAAGTATCACGAACATTCTTTTTCATGTATAAATTAAATATTTTCGTTTTACAGCATTATTTGTCATCAAAACTGTTTTTCGTTTTCCCCCTTTTTTATTTTAAATAAAATTACTAACATTTTTCTTTTATTTTTCGATGTGTTTGTATTATTTTCTAAATTATATAGCAGTTTCAATTATTTCACCAACGATAATGGTCGCCAAAAAACGACCAATGGTAACCTTTTCGTCCAAAAAAACAAACAGAACTTTCCATCATAATTCTAAAGGAAATAAATTCTAATTGGAAAGTTCTGTTTGTTTTTTTGGACGAAAAGGTTACCATTGGTCATTTTTTGGCGACCATTATCGTTGGTGAAATAATTGAAACTGCTATATAATTTAGAAAATAATACAAACACATCGAAAAATAAAAGACACAGAACTTTCCATCATAATTCTATAACTAATCTACGTAAAAAGTTGTGTTATACTACTGTGGACAAAAAATAGTAAGACTTTTTAATTTAAATTTCGCGCGAAAACCCATTCGTCGAATTTTTTTTTTCTAGGTTGGTATGACTCTCAGTGACATTTGTGCCAAATGTCACATCAAAATAATCATTAGTGTTTAGTACACGCTTGTCTTTCTGAAGTACAAAAAGTGCATTCGACGATTTTTACAATGAGTGAAATTATTCAACAAAGAAGTTCCATTAAATTTTGTGTGCGGAATCAAATTTCTGGTGCCGAAACGTTCAGAATGTTGCAAAAGGCCTTCGGTGATAATTGTTTGTCGCGAGCAAGTGTTTTTGATTGGTACAAATTATTCAAAGAGGGTCGAGAACGCGTTGACGACGAACCACGTCCAGGACGGCCATCAACATCAACTGATGATCAACCCGTCAATAAAATCAAGGAATTGGTGCTTGAGAATCGACGATTAACAGCCAGAGACCTTACTGGCATCGTTGGAATATCGGAAGGATCAGCGAAAACCATTTTGAAAGATGCACCGTCGCATACTGCATTAATTCTTCGTAAGTTTTTCGCCAAATTTTCCACCAATATCGTGCCGCAACCACCGTATTCGACTGATTTAGCTCCGTGTGACTTCTGGCTATTCAGCAAACTCAAACGACCGCTCCGGGGAAACCGTTATGAGTCAATTGAAGACATTAAACGTGAATCGCTACGCGCATTGAAGGCTATTCCAGAAATTGACTTTAACAACTGTTTCGAGGATTGGAAGAAACATTGGCACAAGTGTATTGGGGCCAGGGGGATTACTTTGAGGGGGACGAAATAGATTTGGAAGAATAAATTAAGAATTTTAAAATTATGAACAAAGTCTTACTATTTTTTGCCCACAGTAGTATACTAAAACCTTCCCTGAAAAATTATCTATCGAACAGTGTAAGTTCCATCAAAATCCATTCAGCGGAACTCGAGTTATAAAGGAACGGAAAGAAATTTCCGTTTGTGTTTTATATTGCTCTTATATTGTTATAAAACGGCTGAGACTATTTAGACTAAATTTTGCATCCTATGGTTTCGGGCACGAGAAGACTGTTGGCCTAGGTCACATGTTCGAAAATTTTTTATTAGTGTGTCATTTTGGTCATGGGTCGTTATGGGTAAAGCTATTTTAATCTTAAAAACGGCTCAGAGGATTTGAACTAAATTTAGTAATTATTTAAAAACAACACAAAGTGTCACAAAACATATATGTATCATTTAATAAAAACATTTACTTAAGGTGTTTTTAAAAACATACAAAACTGTATTTCACATTTGATAAAACCTAGCGCTTTCGAGCCACCTTAGCTCATCATCAGGGTTAAAAAACACTAACACGTAGACACACACAAAACAAAAATAAAAATTAAATAATAGATTTTTTTTTGTGTGTGTGTGTGTGTGTCTACGTGTTAGTGTTTTTTAACCCTGATGATTGAGCTAAGGTGGCTCGAAAGCGCTAGGTTTTATCAAATGTGAAATACAGTTTTGTATGTTTTTAAAATCACCTTAAGTAAATGTTTTTATTAAATGATACATATATGTTTTGTGACATATTGTGTTGTTTTTAAATAAGTATTATAGTACATAAAGGTGAATTTGATTCAAATGAGTGTTGTTTTTCATGACTCAAGTTTATTTTGCTTCTATAAATTTAGTATCCTACAGTTTTAGGGAACGATAAGACTATTGGGCTAGGTCACATGTTCGATCGAGAAATTTTGGTCATGGGTCATTATGGGTCAAGCTATTTTTCAATTCCTACTATTAGCTCACACTCTCTATATATTTATATATCTTGTTCAAATTTTCAATCGTTTCCACTCAAGTTCAAATACATTTTTTTAAACTTTTGGTGGGTGACACTTGATGTTAATTCAGTTTTTTCAAATATTAATTCATTAATTTAATTAAATTAATTAATTGTAGTTTTATATGGGAGAATTTTGTTTTCATAAATGAAATGAAAGATTTTCCTCAAATTAGTGATGCCACAAAAATAAAATACCGCAACGATGATTATAAAAAATGTCCAATAAAGATAACATGGGACATTAATGCTGCACGGGTTTATTTTATATATTTATGATTAAAAAGTAGGAATTGACTTAAAAAATTTCTTTTATATTACTTGTTATCTTAAAAACGACTCAGATGATTTGAACTAATTTTTGTACCCTACGGTTTTGGGGCACGAGAAAATCATTGTGCTAGGCCACATGCTCGAGAAAATCCACTTAGTGGGTCATTTTTGGATCACTGTGTGTCAAGCTAATTTTATCTAAAAAACGGCTCAGACTATTTTGACTAAATTTTATATCCTATGGGTTTCGGACGCGAGAAGACAATTGGGCTTGGTCACATGTTCGAAAAAATTTGATTAGTGGGTCATTTTGGTCATGGGTCATGATATTTGAACTCAATTTTGACCAAGCATAGCTCGGTCTTCCCTGCTTGTTAAAATAAATCTCTGTTATTACTTTAATAAAGTAAGATATTTGCATAAAGAGAGACATTTGCTTTGGCTAAACAATACCAAAATTGGCTTTAAAAAAAAAAAAAAAGCTGAGAGTGCCTCCTTGTATTGCTTAGAACTAGGATTTTTCTTCTGTATTCACTTAATTTGCTTACAACAACAAATATAGTCAATATGTCATCATTAGTATAATTATTTATTTATTTATTGTAAAGCATAAAGCTGTATGTATTGACACTTGACAGCATGTTAGTAGTTTTTTAACTAACTATATAATTTAGATAGATCAAAGAAAAGGGACAGACCTATTAAAGTAATGCATTTTTATGGAAATTAGCAAGTGTCTGTAAGTGAGAGGTGTCCATTGTGGAGTGTTTTACAACAACGAGTAAGCTAAATTTTTATCGAGAAAGGTCAGGGAATTTTTTGTAAAAATGTCAGGGAAAACCTGGGAAAAGCAGGGAATTTTTTTACCAGAATTGTGTAGGAATCCTGACCGAGGTCTCGACCGAGTTCGTTGGCCAGCTTCATGCGCCATCTTGTTTCAAAATGGCGGTAAGTTAATTTGTTTTTAATTCAAAAAGATGTATAAGAAATTGTAAATTGAAAAAGTTGTTTCCTTTAAGTGTTAGATCGTGAAACAAGAATTCCGGAAGATACAAAAACAAGTAAGCTAAATTTTTATCGAGAAAGGTCAGGGAATTTTTTGTAAAAATGTCAGGGGAACCTGGGAAAGGCAGGGAATTTTTTTTACCAGAATTGTGTAGGAATCCTGACCAAGGTCTCGACCGAGTTCGTTGGCCAGCTTCATGCGCCATCTTGTTTCAAAATGGCGGCAAGTTAATTTGTTTTTAAATTCAAAAAGATGTATAAAAAATTATAAATTGAAAAAGTTGTTTCCTTTAAGTGTTAGATCGTGAAACAAGGATTCCGGAATTTTTTTTTGTTTTGACTTTATCTTTAAAAATGACAGAGATGCGACAGTTTGAAATTCTAGGGGGGCTGACATTTGAAACAATCTGATTTTTGTTATGCTGTAATTCTCATGCTGAAATTCGCATTCAAATTCAGTACTATTAACGAAAACTGGGATTGGATTTTCTATAAGCGAGTTCCAAACAATTTAGCTTCGGGTGTTTGAGTAAAATGTGTTGAATTTTTAAAAACATGGACTATGAAAGCTACCTTTTCCTCCCGGTGTGGCGATAATAAATTGATTGGAGGAATATTTATGTGTGAGCAATATGTGGCGTGAAAAGAGCAATAACCCGAGATGCAATAAAGTTGCATGACGTTCTTTAGGTCAAAATTCTTCATGAAGAGAATCACATCTAAAAATAAATGAATAAAATATTCTTACTTGTTCTTAAAAATAAGAGACACAGACGAAATAAATGCTCCTTTTGAATTCGAATCCATCTATTTATTACGTTCTTGTGGAAGGAAGAGAAGATGAGAATGAGAGTAGCTGCACATCATTCTTCTTTTTAAAAATAAGTTCTGGCTCGAACATCACAAATTTTACGACGATGATTTTTTAAATATTCATTCTGGCCGAATCCATGAAGAGTTATAGAATTAATTCAGAAATCTATTGAATTACCACTTATTTTAAACTTTAAAAAATATATTAAATTTAAGTTTACAACAGCATTCCAAAGAACGTAAAAAAAACTTTGAAAACGCGAAATTGATCTCCATAAGAATCCAGCGCAACGGCGAGATTCTCGGATACGAGTCGGCACTAGGCCAGGCCTCAGATCAGACCACGTTTAAAATAAATTCTTACAGCATCATTTTTAATTAAAATTCTGTTAAAAATTAAGTGTCATTGGTATTTATACCAGTGACTGGGGAACACAAATGTGGAAGCAAGAATAATTAAAAATAATTTGTTGATACTTGAAAATTAAAAGAACAAATGGAAAACTCAATAATATTTGACAATTAAGAGAAGTAATCTAATTTGTCTTTGAAAAACACGCCCCTTTCGCCTGCAGCGCCAAAGTAGATGAAACATGAATCAACTCCGGAGATCGCAGCGGCAGAAAATAAGAGCGCCGGGCAACGCATGCGCACAGCGCATGAGCATAGTGGATATTAGGCAGCGCATATTTATTCTTTATTCTATACTAGCTGTCTTGCCCGGGCCCGTGATAATAACTTTAAACAAAACTCAAGTTAGTATGATTTTATATCTTCGAAAAATCTTACAAATGAATCTAGTTTCGGGGGCTCCAATGCTTTTGGCAGTGCAGAGTGTTTCCCGAATGAACCTGTGACCTGTGCCCCCGCTGCCTATGGCAGCGTATACCGGGAATGCTCCACACGCGCCGGAGGCAATCGAAAACCAAGTTGAATGAGCCAAACCCCGTACTAATTGGGCCCATAGAGCCGGAGATAAGAATGCGTCCCCTGGCAGTGGGTTCATTCCCGAACCGACATTTTCGAAATCTGTAAGACAATCGAAAACTAAGTTGAATGAGCAACACCTCGTTGTAATGCGGCCATAGAACTCGAGATAATAATGCGCCATTTGGCGGTGGAAGATGGAACTATAATCTGTAAAACAATCGTAAGCTAAGTTGAATGACCCAATTCGCGTTGAAATCGGGCCCATAGAACACGAGAAAAGAATGCAGATGACACCACTTCCCGACCTCAATTTCAAATCTATATCTTATTAGTTACCTAAATTTTTGTTCATTAGTAAAAATTGGCAATTATTTCCTTTCATTTTCGCAAACTAAATGGAGGGATCGGCCAGAGAAACAGATCTCTTTGTAGTTCAGTTTTTAATGAAAGCAGATCCCTGTCTGAAACTTTCTCGGATTGTTTTCACTGGCGCCGGCAGATTTTTGGCAGTTTTTTGCATAAATTAAAAAAAAAATACCTACCGAATTTTTCAAAAATCACATAGTCAGATGCAGAATATTTTTTTTACATATGCTCAGAAATTTTCAAATTGATATCTCAATCAGTTTTCTTAAAATTCGCTAATTAGTAAAACAATTTCGAATTCGTTCATTTCTGCTTGCAAATCCAATGCGCCGGTTCGTTTCTTTCGCCATTTTGATTTAAAAGATGTCATTTTAGAAGCGATGATTAATGAGAATCTAATTAATATCTAGGCTAATTATCAAAATATTAAAATTCTGAGGGTCAGGTGCACCAAGAGAGGGTTTGGACTACCTAAATCTAAATTTACAGACTTCTAGGTGCGCTAAATTTTCCTAGCCATCGCCAACAGACACACAGACACAGAGCGAAACTTTATTTTATTAGTATAGATTCTGTTTAATCTACCTAAAAAAAATCAGATGACAATAATCTCTTATCTGGCAATAGACTCTAATCGCGTCTTTTAAAAAGGGTACATTGATTTACATCCAGACAAAAAAATACTTTTATTATAATTGTACCTGCAAAAATGTTCAGTCACATCGAAATCTGTTCAGTTATACATTTTAAATTCAGTTAAATTGTTGAGGTACTGAAACACTCTTGCACCTGACTCATTGAAACCTGTTGATGTAGAAGACAGTTGCACTAAAGCAGTGTAGTGCTGGGCAGGGATATCCAGAAAAAGATGAAGTGTTTCATTTGTCTGTGTTCCCAGTGGAGGAATCCTCATTGAACCTGCCTCTATTTCTCCAACGAATGACAGTAATGAACAAGGATTTCTCTTTTGAGGATGTTAGCTAAAATAATGACGTCAGCAATTTCCCCGTAGTGTCATATCAAGACTTTCTTCAAATGTGAGCAGTTGCCCAACTCTTGTCCTTAGGAATTTCATAAATTCATCACTGATTAATATATGTACAGCTTCAATTGCTCGTAACGCTGGTGTTGCTTTTTCTGATCCCAAATGGCCTTATCACCATAATCGAACATAGTCAGACAACAAGATTCACCACCTTCATCATTTGCATAACGGAATTGCAATTTGCATCTATCATATACATCCTGTCGCATGAAAACTAATAGTCCAAAAGGATGACACTGGCGACTAAAGTCTATGCGAGACGAAATATCATATGTCGGAATATTTATTACATCTTTATAGGTTGTCCAAGTCTCTGCTGCGATGAAAAAAGTCGGACAATTGAATTTTATGTTGTTCCAAATATCCTTGGATAAATATTTTGTTATGCTCTGTACATTGCTATGTAAAATCGTTATGTGATTCTTATAGTTTGCTAGGAATGGGCAAGCGGTTTTAAAATCTTTGTTATTTAATTTCTCTAACTCATTTTTAACCTTATCAAAAGGACTAGGTGGAGACGGCTCCTTAAATGCGCCCAATAGAAATAGCCCTGATAAAGTAGTACATCTACTTAAAACGACATAAAGGGAATTTCTGCGTAAACCATTTAAATGTACAGCTACTGCCTTGTACGTTGCGCCTTGTGATTTGAGAATTTTGATGGCTTCTGCAGGTACAAGTGGAAATTATTGTCTCACTACATTTATCGAAAGGTTTTTATGTAAACGTATTTACCGTTTAATCATATCAATCGCTGTTAAATTTGGGTGTGCAACTTCACTTCTTCTAATTTTTCCAACACTTTCTTCAGGAAATCGGATCCAAAGATGCAAATGATTTTTTGCGAGATTTGTGTATTCTTCTAATGTACCAATCGCCCCATTCACCAAGCCATCTTCGATATTCAGATTGTTTGTGATCATATATTTCTTTCCTTTACTCAATCGCAAAATTGTTGGAAGACTCTGGGTTTCACGAGAGGGTAAATTTTCAATTTTCTGAAGCAGCTTAACTTTTTGCCTTTCTCCAATGTTTGCACTGATCTTGTCAATCACTTTTACTTCCAACTTATTTTTATCTTCATCATTGATCACTTTTTCATTGTACAAATCTACTGATTTATTTGTTGCAAAAAGCCTCATTATTAGGGACGTCTTCCGGCTTACACACTCGGCTTTTTAAGAGAGATAAATCATTAGATGCCAGTGTGCAGTTAGATAAGTTCATCAATGCAGTAACGAAAGCATGATCATCTCTTTGACGCATTATTTCTTTAAGCTGAAAACATTGAAAATTCATCCAAAGTGGGTTTATCCCAAGTATTTCACCATACTCGTCATTTCTCGTTGGTTCGAATACAAGAGAGTCTCCAACCGGTGGTAATTGATTGAAGTCACCCAGAACGATAATTGATTTTCCAGCGAAACTTTCGCCACTCTTAAATATTTGTTATAGCCGATAATTTATAAACTGCAGCATCTTCGAACCAGCCATTCTTATCTCATCAATAATAACAAATTTAAGATCAATTAGCTTCGTCCGCATGCTATTGGCAGTGCTGGTACTTAGAGGCGTAAATGCTCCTGTGGATGTTTGATTAAATGGTAATGCAAATGCAGCATGTAATGTAATCCCTTTAATTCCGTACGCAGCCTTCCCTGTAGGCGCACATAATAGTACTTTAATTGTTTCCAAATTAGTATCTGGTATTTTATTAAAATGACGAATAATTGTTTAATGCAAAGCTTCTATTAATCGCGATTTTCCAACTCCGGCTCCTCCGAGGACACAATCAAAAATTGGAAGTTTACTGCATTTGAAAGCATAAAGTATATGAAGCAGATATTCACGTTGTTTCTGATTTAAGTTTATTAGCATGTCATAGTACTCTTCTTCATCTATGATATATGGAATAGGAAAAGCAATTTCATCGGCAATCTTCGTTTGTGAATCTCTATTGACGAGATCCCCAATGTCATACATGATGTCAGGAGTATCTTCAAATCCTCCAAGTACAGCCACGTTTTGTGGTGTTCTTATATTTCTAGACCGAGGCGAATTCTCTTGATGAGCAGTTTCTTGGTTAATAACGGAATCTAACATTTCTTCTGCGTCTTCTTTCATAAATTCTGAACGGTTTCTTTGGAGTTCATTATTATGTTTGATATAGATGCTGTGCATTATTGATCATGTAATCGTCTATGCGCCATGGAATGAAGAGCATTACTTGCTCTCTTATAAAATCTTCGGAATGAGTATGTCTGTTATAACATACATAACGGATAATTTTTGCTTTGGACCTTTTAAACAAATATCCTGAGTTGTCTTTCAGGCGAAGTAAGTTTTCTTCTTTTGTTGTACTATCAGCGTCACTTTCGTCTCTTGGAGTAGTTCTTCGTCTATTCGTCGAATAGTTATACCATGCTGTGAAATAGACTAGACAAACATTTTCTAGACTATTATGTCTTTGAGTATAATGGTTGATCACTGTTTTTCGGTAGACATCTACGGATTCCGGAGGAAGACATTCAAGTTCTTTATTACTCTTTATCACAAGAATACGTTTTTCTGGTGCACTCGTATTAATAAAAACACACTTACGAGATAATTTAGAAAGAGGGAGCGGCAATGTATAAAATACAGCTTCTTGTGCTGTGAATTCACTTGCATTCAAAAATGTGTTTCCAAGAAGCCGCATCTTTTCTTTTATGGAATAAAAGAAATGATGACAATCCTCTATTTGACTTGTTCAAATAATTAACAACGTAATTGGCGCAAGAGTAAACATCAAGAATGAATTGAATATCCATGTTTCCCCGATGAAGTTGGAGTAGTTCGTAGTTGAATAGGTTCACCAGACACTGATAAACCTTTCGCATGACCATAACTGTGGGCCTCTTCAAACCACTTCGAATAGTTTTTATATAATTATTCGAATCAAGATTACACTTTTGAAGAAAATCTTCCTGAGTCAATGTTGTACAATTTTTTTTAACCAAATCTGTTAGAAGAGTCTGAATATCATCTCTCTTCTTCCGCAAAGCTTTCAGGTCCTCTTTCGAAACCTCATTCAATGGTAGTAGAATCATTGATCTTTCAAGTGGGAAGAATGGAATATCAAACCGACATCTGCCTCTATTCTTTCCTTTCCTGCATGTAAAAGTATGTTTATGCATTTGGAAATCAATCAGTTCATCGTCAAGATTCAAATCAGCCGAAATGAAGTTATCTATAAATGATATTACATTAACATTGTCTTCTCCTGCTTTGTATTGTGGAGCATTACGCAACTAAAGTAATGAATGCCAGTGTGGTGATCCGCGTTGTTGGAATTCACAACGAGTATAAAAATCTAGTACATAATGCTCACGAAAAACAGAATTTCTTTGCTTTAGTAATTTGAATAGTAAGTTCATGCGGTGTTCAATGCAGCGAGCCACAGTGACAGGATCTGAACGAATTAATCGAACTTTCTCTGTATATTCCATTTGTTTGGCTGTTTCTTCTGTTACTTCTTCGCGATCAACTACACTTTTCAATATAACAAGCAACTCCGTCCATTTTGTTTCAGCAGGTGATAAAGTCAAAAACAATGTGGAACTTCCTAATTGAAGGATCGCAGCAAAAACTTGTTTTTTCTTTTCTTTCCAGAAGGCTGGTGATCCTCGATCAGTCTCGAACATCTTAAAACCACTATCATGTGTTTCCATTTTTTCAGTAAAATTTGGTTTCAAAAGTTCCGACGTATTTACTGATATCGTCGATTTAGACTTTCTTAAGCAAAATCCAATGCTAGCGGCAACTTTGGAAATTCTTAATTTGCTTGCAGAGAAGAAAAGCTTAGATATTGTGGCGCAACGACGATCTGATCTAATCAATTAACTTTTGATCCAATTTTGATATGATAAGCCGTCTGGTTGAGTAACTAATTCTCCTCCATAGATTTTAATGAAACTCATAGCTTCGGCATATTTGTCAAACGACGAAACTGGTCTTCTGCCCTCGCCAGGCGCAAACACAATAGCGCTGATAAGCAAAGTGTCTTCATCAAGAACATTTAAAGGTTCTTTTCCATCGTCTTCCTCTTCTTCTAGGTTGTATTTGTTATTTTCACCTCTAATCATATTATTACTCGTATCCATGATTATTGGAGTTTTCATTAAATTTGACGATCTACTTTTATGCCACAATATTCATACAGTGGAGAATTCTCTAATCATTTTACTGCCTCTTCGATAACTTTTGGTCTTACATTTTCAACCATGAAATTGCTTTTGAACTTTTTCTTTCTTCGAAAGGCAATTGGTACTAATTTTGTTTCTGTATGTGCTCTAGGAAGTACTGATACATTATCTTCAATTTCGCAAGGCACATTTACTGCTCTTCCTTTTTGCATGTATTGTTCGTTAAATAAAGCTCTTATCTGCATAAATGGAATATGCGGAGCAACAAATCTTTCTTATAAATCGGAAAGATTTGCGATAGCTTCATGAACTTTTGGAAATTTTAACTGGTCATTACATAGTGAAGTGTTGGAATCCTTTTCATTGATAAACATTTTTTGCAAGTAGAGCACATATATCCAGCATCATTTGTCATTTTAGTGCATGTTTTTCGAAGAAAATCAGCCTTACAAGTAAAGTCTGATGTTTTGTAATATCTCACTGAATCACGAAAAAACAATCGACAACAACAAACACATTCGAAAGTTGGTTCCCTTTTTTTATTTAATATGAACGATTCATACTGACGATTTCTTAAGAGATCCTCTTCGCTCTTTTTCTTATTTAATCGACTCTTTTGAACCGCTAAGCAATGCGACTTTTTGTTCTTTTTCTGATTTTCTCTTGCACGAACTCTATGCATCTTCAATTTTTTAGAATCTTCGAAACGTTTATATTGATTTATTTTCAATCTAGTTTTGTGTGTCTCTCGTTGCTTAGGGTCTTTCAAACGCTTCTGTTGGTTTATTTTCAATCTAGTTTTGTGTGTCTCTCGTTGCTTAGGGTCTTTCAAACGCTTCTGTTGGTTTATTTTCAATCTAGTTTTGTGTGTCTCTCGTTGCTTAGGGTCTTTCAAACGCTTCTGTTGGTTTATTTTCAATCTAGTTTTGTGTGCCTCTCGTTGCTTAGGGTCTTTCAAACGCTTCTGTTGGTTTATTTTCAATCTAGTTTTGTGTGTCTCTCGTTGCTTAGGGTATTTCAAACGTTTCTGTTGGTTTATTTTCATTCTATCTCGGTGTGCATTTCGTTTTGCAAGTTCTAGTAATTGCTTTTTCTTGCTTATTTTAAACCAATTCTATGTGCTTCACGTTGCTTAGGGTCTTGCAAGCGTTTTTGCTGGCTTATTTTCAATCTAATTCAGTTGGCGTTCAGCTTTGCTGGATCTTGTAACCTTTTTTTATCGTTCTTTTTTAATCTAGTTATATGTGCTTCTCGTTGCATAGGATCTTGTAAAAGTTTTTCTGAGTTTCTCTTAAACGTGCTCTATGTCTTTGTCGTTGTTTAGGATCTTGTAAACGTTTCCTCTGAATTTCTCTTAAACGTGCTCTATGCACTACTCGTTGTTTAATGTCTTGCAAACGTTTCTGTTGGGTTTTTTTCATTCTGTTCTTAATATCTTGGGTCGTTAAGATTTTAAAATCTTTTGAAACATTTGAATCATTATCGGTATTAAGATCGCGCTGTTCTTTTTGTTTTAATTTTCTTTCTTCAGTAAGTTCTCTATAACTTTTTTCTTAACTCGAGGCATTATACACATGAATCTGTAATCAGAAAAATATAAGTCTGATAAAAAAAAATATTTTAGGCGTATACTAATTATAAGTTAATAAATTATATCGATGAATATTTACATAAATCCTTTCTATATTTTCAATTTTTCTACTTTAATCCTCTGATGCATAAATTATTTTTAACTGTAGGAAAAACATATTTTGTACTTAAAATATTTTTCAAATGGATTAGTAGGGACAAAAAATGTTGAATTAAAAAAAAATTAAAAACATTTATTAGAAAATAACAAAACGATCTTGATATAACTTTTGCAAGAATTAACTTTTTATCATTAAGAGTTATTAAATATTTTTTGTGGTCATTTAATCTTTGGCCACTTTACCAAAAACTAAAAACTAAACACATTTTTTATCTTTCTTCTATATACACAAGAAGAAAGTATTGGTATCGCAAAAATTTCAGACGTCCGTGTTTTGATTGATTTTTTGATGGCGCCAAAATATCAAAAAATGAATTTAGAACATTTAAAAGAAACGAAACGTAACTATGGAAGAATACAAACTTCCGTCATTGCTAAGCCTTTGTCAGATTTCAATTTTGTCTTAAAACTGTAGCGCCCTCTAGTTCGGAATTAACTTCACCCATTTTAAGAAAATGGGTAATGCCCTTCACTTTCTAAATTAAGTACGCCATGCTTAAACCACAGTGTAATGTATTTACACGTGACTATCAAACAAAAACAGAAATAAAACTTAAAAAATAATTAAATGATCACGTGTTAAAAGCAGTAATTGCAGAAAATTACGTAATAAAAAATATACTTGCGCGTGAATCTTGAAAAGATAAATAATTATTACGCGTCCAAAGCATTAAATGGGGAAACTTGCGTCATATTTAAAATATTAAAATAATAATATTTCCAACAGTTTTAATATAAAAATATATTTACACTAGATATTAAATTATTTCGACAAAATATTTTACCTATTATTTCACATTTTAAAACGGCGTAATATTTCCCTTGAATTAAATATTTTTACGTTTAATAATAGAAAGAAAACTTTAAAAAAAACTATCGGCAAATTGTTCGCTAAACTCTAGTGTGCCCCCCCCCCCCCCCCAAAAAAAAAAAAAAAAAAAAAAAAATGGAAGAATGTTGCCGTTGGAATCTAAAGCCCCACTTACTAAAGTGTCAAATATCATTAACTTTAAACAATAACATTTATAATACATTAATTAATGAAAAGAGAAAAAAGTAATCTTAAATATTTATTTATTTACAGTATTTTTCTTAATTATCCCCTCGACTGATGGATAAGTGTTTATGACGTCAGTTGAAACGGTTCTGTTGTGCATAACTATGCATAGCAACATATTTTCAACGCTTTTCCTCTTCTAATATCATGGAGCGCCGTTTAAGATCGTTATTATTATTTAAATTAATGAAATAACTAATAAACTGGAACATATATTATTAAAAATACAGATAAATGTCGAATAAAAACCTCTCGATGACATAACAAACACGTGTAACGCATCTGATGTCAATTGAATGTGACTCCACGGTAACGCACTTTTGGCGTTAAATCCTATAGTTTGGCGAGAGTTTTTTTTCTTTTTTGAATAGTGGTCGATGTGATAACGGAAAAGTACCCAATCTTTTATAACATCATTATAAAATTCCCCGATGCAGCGACATTGTTTTCTTAGCAATTTTACACAAATTAATTTTCAAATGTTTATTTAAACATATTTAATCAATCACGAAAACCAGTTGTTAGCTTTTTCGACAGCGGTGGATTCGGCCTTAAAATCCCTCAGTGAAATGAAAATGAATGGAAACCCAATTACAGCAGATCGTCACTGGTCGCTTAATTATAATTCAATCTTCCGTAATAATTTTAGAGTTGACCAAATTAGCATGTTTTTAGAGTTTGCGGTGTCAGAACGGCGATTGGCGAGCGTAGCTCGTAGGGGGCAGAGCCCCCTTGTAATTGAAAAATTTGTACGTTTACATTTATTTATGGTGTTAGATTTTAGCAAAATGTTATTTTTGAAAAGTTAATTTTCTTAATAAAATGAATTATTATAATCATATAGTCATGTATGATAGCCCAACACACTTTTGACAAACTGAAAGATCGAAATAATAATGAATTATAAGCCTAAAGAAAATACAGAAATTTCAAGCTTAATTTCAGGAAAATTCGACGCAAAATTTACATTTATGTTTTTTAGTAGAGAACTGTTGCAGGAATTGCAGAGACGTAAAACGATAGCACAGTTTTATTAAGAATAAGAAAATATAGTAGATCTTGAAATTTAATTTGAATTAAATCTTCCCCCTTGCCCCTTAGCAAAATAGCATCTGTTCAAGAAAAGGTATATATTTTAATAAAAAGCATTATTATTATTTATTTATTGTAAGGGGTTGTTATGTATATACGGGCGTCAACTGAAGTTCTTATATTCGCCGGATCTAATGATACCCCCCCCCCCTCCCATTCCTCGTCCAAAAATTTCCAAAACACAAAACTTGTCATCGGAAACAAACTTATGTACACCATTTTTATAATTCTAGCCTATAAGGAAGTGGTTAAAAAATTAATTACAAACAAATCTTAATAACTTAAATTAAAATTCAAAAACACTTAACCGTTCATACAATTAAAACGAAATTACATTCAACGTTTGAATTTTTGAAAAGCACAAAAAATAACTATCTTACCTTTAATGTTAACCAAATGCTGCAACTGGAAAAGTATAGAAGATATTATACAATTATTACAAAATATTAAATATAAATATCCTAAACTCTTTATTCTTGCGATAGTTAGTAACTTTAAACGTCCAACGAACTCCAGAATCCACCAAATGCGATAAGTTATTGTTGCCAATTTGTAACATCAAATAGATAAATGACAACAGATGTGTATTTTAATAATAGTAAAATCGGGATTAAAAAAATCCGTCCAAAACACATATCTCAACTAAAAAACAAATTATGAACATACTGTTTTCTTTTTTACGTAACATAAAAAATATTTAAATAGAAATCAGTGTTTGCCATAGTTTGGACAAAAACGTGTGCTACCGTGGTTTTTTAATAGAAACATTTGCTAAAAAAACTAAGGGACTCTCGTTATAGTGATTAGTTCAATCAAGGCAACACTAGACACCGAGCTTGTTCATTCATTCTCATGACAATATATGACAAATTAGTCAACTATAGCCTAGTTGGCTTCATTTATGAAGACTTATTTTTGGTCGCCAAATTTGGTGATATTTCGCCAAGAATCGCCAAGTTTGGCGATAAATTGGCGCTAACGGATAAGATTATACAGTTTTATGAGTATGATTGGGAAAATGATTACAACAATGAAAGATAATAATTTACGAGAAATATCGTTCACTAAAACTCATAAATTAATCGTTTGTGTTTGAAATATGCTGCCTTGTTTCCAAATGTCAGCCACTCTAGAATTTCAAACTTCTCTATTTTAGCCATTTTTTAAAATAGAGGTAAAACATAAAATGCTCCGGAATCCTTGTATCAAGACCTAACACTTAAGCAAAAAATAAATTTGAAATTTTGACTTTTTTGTTTACTTATTTTAGTTTTAAATCTTTCAGTGGCCGCCATTTTGAAACAAGATGGCGGACCAAGTTGGCCAACGAACTCGGTAGAGACATTGGTGAGCTTAATACTACACATAATTAGTTTCATTCAAATTGATTTATAAATACGAGTGTTATCGTATGACATACATAAGATATATATATATATATATATATATATATAACCATAAATGAAACATTATCATAACACCAACTTAAACAATGAAATAATTAAGTATGAAATAATTAGTTGACAATGAAAGATTCCCCAACACACTTAATATGGAATCAAAAACATTGAAAGAATAAGAAATTAAATAAAAATTGAATAAATGGAATTAAATGAAATGAAATTTGTGGAATTTAGACAGAATTATCAAGTCCCAATTGCCTAAATACCACAAATAAAATGAAATGAGATGTTTCATCATCATATTAGCCATACATTGCTAAAAAATATGATATTGGGACTACATCTCAAATACAATGATTCAAATCAGTGATAAAATAAAAAATAAAATACAATATTAAAAAGGAAAGAAGCCATACTTATAAATTACAGAGAGAACATTTAATAGAGACATTAAGTATAAAATCCATAAAGATGAAAAGAGATATAAATAAGATACCTTGCAGTTCATGAACCATCATGAAAACTCCGACATGACTGGGGAATGAATTGCATAAAAAATCATAACATGTTGCCAATTTTAGAAATATAAATTGCTTAGAAATATAAATTGCTTTGCAGTGATGCCAGAAATAATGTTAAAATATAATGGATTATAAAATAAACAGGAACATTAGTGCTGCCATCTATTAGTAAAAGTGAATATAATCTGAATCGAAGGAATTGGATGGAAATAAATGTTTCATAATTCAACCAAATTACTATCTTAATTGATACCAATTAGTTAAATAATAAATAAATGAAATTAATTAATAAATAGAAAATCGAATTACATTAAAGGATGTATTAATGAATAATACTATGTTATAAATAAGTATTAAGATGGAAAAATTAATAATAAAAAACTACTTAAAATAGTGCTGCCCTCTAGTGGTAAAAGTAAATATAAAGGAATGGATGGAAATTAGTGTTTAATAATTAAACCAAATTACTATCTTAATGATAGCCATTAGTTAAATAATAAATAAATGAAATTAATTAATAAATAGAATTGAATAATATCTAAGTAATGGATGTATAAATTAATAATACTATGTTATAAATAAGTAGTAATATGAAAAATTAATAATTAATGCAACATTAAAAATGTACCATTAAATGACAACAACGATTAAATAACTGTACTAAAAATGCAACATCAATTAAAATAAATTAAATTAAAATACTAAAGATTCGAATTAAGAATCAAAGAATTTAAAATTAATATTGATTAAATATTGAAATGAATTAGTCACAAATAATGTGGCTTCAAACAAAGTTAAATTAAATAAAAACACTTAATAAAATTAAAACATATTATATTAACACTGTATAAAAGTAAACATTATCTTAGAAGTAAATATGATATTGTCCACCAAAGGTATTAATCCAAATCATTAGATCAAATACATTCTTAATATTAATGAATATAAATTCATTTAAAATAATTAAATAATGAATAAGTAAATCTAACTAAATTAATATACATATAAAAATAACACATCGCAGTCCATTATAAAATGTGTATGATCAAACAATTGTGTAAATCAAAATGCCCCCATTTTTTTATTTATAAATTAACCATGCGTATTTTTCCATACAACGCCGCCACACACCTCCTCAATCCAACGTCTACCCACCCAACCGTCCTATTATAATTTTTTTTTTTTTTGTAAATATTTATAAGATTATATGATTTTTTTATACATTTTTGAAACGCATGTGTTAATTTGGTTGTAAAGATCAAATAGGAACTAACTATATATTAAGGAATATATGAATTTTTTTGGAAAACCATGTTGTAATGCTTCATAGATAAGTTTTTTAATATTTTTGTTAATAAGTTGAGAGGAACATAAACTTTTTATTCTATAAATATGATTAAAGAGTATATTACGATATACAGAATTATGAAGACATGATTTAAAATTAGTAAATGAATTAACTTTAAATTTAAATTCTTTACGTTTATCAAATAGATCTATTATTATTTTGTTTTCTTTTAGTGTAATTTTAAGATCTAAAAAGTTAATAGTATTGTTAGAAAGGAGGTTTTCTGTTAATTCTAAATTAGTAGGATAATCAACTGGAAATATAGAAATATTAGTGTGATCAGTGGCAATTAAAATAATGTCATCAATATAACGATATAAATGTATATTACTATTAATAAATGTACGTTCATAATGATACAAATATAAGTCTGGAAGTATACTAGATGTACATCCCCCTTGTGGTATACCGACTTTCTGTAAATATAACGTGTTATCATGCATTATATAATTATTATATACTATAATGAAATTTGTTAAAGTTTTAAAATAAGCTGTATCTATATGAATTGGTAAATTAAGTGAATGTTGATACTTATAAAATAATGCATTTATAATATTATGTAGATCTAATAAATCTATATTATTAAATAGATCTTTGAAATCATATGTCATTATATTGTTAACACATTTAAGATTTTTCAAAATATTGACGAGTTGATAGCTATTTTTTATACAATGTGTGTTATCAGTGGATGTTGTCAGTGTATAAATTTGATTGAGAATTTTTAATAGATGTTTATTGGCTATATTATTATATGTATTGCATCCTATAGTTACAGTCCTAAATTTAATTGGATTTTTATGAAATTTGGGTATAAGAACTAAATAAGGATAATTAAAGTTAGTAGAATTAATATTTAATAATTTATAATAACTGTGAATATTACGATTGTTTACAATTACATTTTCATTAGTTTTTTTAAAAGAATTGTTAGTAGAAATACAGGATGTAAGTAGTTGGTGATAATAAGCTTTACATATGATTGCATAATTATTAGGAGATTTGTCAATATATGTTATTACATAGTTTTTTTGTAATTTAGTAATTTGCTGGAACAAATGTTTTGTGTTAATTTTAACCATATTCGATAAATTTTGTTTTAAAGACGAACTTAATTTTTCAATAACCAGTATTTTCCATTGATTAAAATATTCAATAGGTTTACTATATGAAATTGAAATTTTATAAATAAAAATGTCTATATCATATATAAACTGTTTTATAATAGAATTTACATTAAATTTAGAAGGAAGTCTATATTTAGTACCATAACCCATGAGTTTTTGCAGTTTATAATCATTCACAATATTAAGATTACCAGTGATTATATGTCCATGATCATTATTAATGAATTTTTTTAGAGTGGGGTCATTGCAATTACACTTAAGTACTAGCATCAGATGTATTTTTTGAAAATGCATTATAGTTAAAAATCTTTCTTCCAATTGTAGTAGGATATTTAAATGTCTTTGAAAGTTGAAGATTTTTTATAGGAAAATAACAGTTTTTATCATTAATTATAGAATTAATATTAATTTTATTAAAGATTTGATTTGAAAAGTTATAATTATTTGAGTATTAGTGTTTTGAATTTTTTGTTTTTTATTTAAATTAATGTTAAAAAGATTAGCTCTTGTCATAATTAGATCATAGAAAATATCAGAGAAATGATTTGAGTAAGATTTACTAAGAAATACATTTAAATATTGTACTATCAGTTTCTTTTTAATAGCAAAAATATATTTTCGTATTAAAAACCAGTTGTAGTTCTTAATATAGTTTTGATGAAGAGTGTTGATTTGTTTAAGAATAAATTTATTGGAAATAACAACTGTAGCAGTGCATTTTCCTCGCTTTTTACGTGTTGTTTTATTATTTAAATTATGATTTAGAGTAAGATAAATAGGAGAATAATCTGTAGTATTATTTGTTGAAAAAACTTTAACTGGTCTGTTAAATAATTCACTATTAAGTCCATAAGGATAAATAGTGTTATAATATTTCATATATGAAGACTCCATAAATAAACGTTCTGATTTAGCTTTTATTATTTGTATAATTTCAATTGTAGTATTTTTAAATTTATATTTATGAAAATGTTGTATTTCTGCTGTGGACTGTAAATTTTTTGCTTTGTGTTTAAGTTAGTTGTCATTGTTAGTGTCTGAACGATGTTGATTAATACGTTTATGTAATGGACCTGATGTTTCACCTATATATTTCAAACCACATAGGTTACAGTTTATGCTATAAATTACATTAAATGCTTTACAAAAAGTTGATAAATTAGGATCTGATACAATTTGTTTCTGAGAAGAAAATGGACAAGTCTTGCAGCGAGCATCATTACATAATCTAAAATATAATGGAGGAGGAGAGTAAAAATGGTCACTTGATGTCGATCCAGGAACAACCCATTTATTGCCCATGTACCGGGCACTACACTGCATAGATGCAAAGTGTATCTTGCCAGGAACGAGAATTTTACTTAGAACTACCATTAAAAAAAATATGACACAATAAAAATACAATTTGAAGAAAAAGAAAATATAAATGAACTAAATTAATGTATGAAACATAGAAAGCTTGATTAATTAGAATTATTAAAAATCTTGAATAAATGAAAGTATATACAAAATGTACAAATTAAATAAGTAGTGCTAAAAAAACTCAATAAAATCACAACCAAAATTATGAAAACTCGCATTGCATAACCTCCAAAACAGAAAACCAATGGACTTTTTAGTAGAAAAAAAGTCAAATGAACCAAGTCATTATAACATATCCATTAAAATACAAAATCCAAGCAAAGACTCCCATATTGTTAACCCAATGGACTTCTCAGAATATTGCGATCAGATCAAAACAGTTTACCAAAGCATGTTTAACGTTAAAACACAATAATTTTAAATATTTTTGAAAAATGTAACATAATATAAAATAACATTACATATATTATAAGTGCAAGAACAGAATATGTAATTAATACTAGTGATTAATAGGACAATATCATACAAATGCAATAGAAAAGGAAATGTTTCATGTGATGTACATAATGAATCAATTATTGGAAATTCCTATAACGTGGTATCAGATAACTACAAGTAGAAATCAAATATAAAACACACAATGATAATGCGCAATTGCAGCAGAGATCAAAGCGTATAATATTTAAAAGATTGCTAATATCAATTAGCACCATTATCAATATATTTAAAAAATATATATGCAATACCATAATGTATAAGAAAAAATATCAAAATGAATTGTTAAGATTCAAGATGAAAAGATATCATAAATATATATATATATATGTTAAGAACGAAGAGTATAGCAGACTCTCGTTCTCTGGGTGTTTGTAGGTGGAAAAAAGCACGATTCTTTTAACATTTTATACTTTAATTGCTTATCTATAGACTATTTACATTATTTACATGGGGAATTATAATAATAAGGGAAACGGGGGTTTTCATCTAAGTCCCGTGCTACAATTCTGCAACACATTCTGTGCGATTCTGTTCTCGACTACCCGACACAATACGTCGTACTCCTACTTATAGATTTAATAACAGCTGACTCTGCTGTTTTGGACAAAGAGAAGTTAGTTCAATCTTAACTGAGTTAAGGAAAACAGATTATTCTGCTCCATTTTTCTGCTGTGCAAGGATTATTATTACAGAAAGGGTTTTACGTCACAACAGAATCGCTGAGTATGTTTGTTGCTATGGGCTTAGTTTTTACACGTGTATCACTGTTGCTATGGACTGCGAAACCCTTCTGCGATACTCACACTCGGGCATCTGACTTTAGACTGCCCCCCCCCCCCCCAGTCTGCATAGCAACAATGAGTATAATACACAAATATATATAAAAATACAGATAAACACAATTCAATTACACTTCAAATCACTTAAAAAACAGAGAAAAAAATTTCCTTTTGCAGAACTGTCTATACATCACTACTCCTTTCAATCATCGTCCAGGAAGCATCGTTCATCGTTATACATCGTATCATCGTTATACATCGTATCATCGTCCTGTATTAGACATCGTCCATCGAAAATACCATTAAAAAAATTACTATTGTTCATCGTCCTTCCTTCAACAACAACAAGGAAAAATTTACTTCTTGAGCATCTTCACACACAACACCAAAGTAGGAAAAAAAAAACTTTGTAACCCTACATATACCGACCAGAAATTTAAAAAAAATCACTATTTCTGTCAGCTGTACTTCTAGTAGGGGAAAAAAAACAACATATACTGACCAGAAATTAAAAAAAAAAATCACCATTTCTGTCAGTTGTACTTTACTGTGGAAATTCAAAAACAAAAAAATCACTTGAATTTCCTAAAATTGTTTAAAAAATAATAAAATAATAAATGTATGAGCCCACAAAAAAAAATCACTGAGCATCATTGTTAAGAAAAAACACTATAAGATATTTGGAGAAAAAAAAAATAATATATCAGCTTGAAAACAAAAAAAATCACTCAAGCGATACCAAAAAATTTCTTTGCACTTAATACTGTTCCTTCCACTTAATACACTCCAATACAAACAGATTCTTTGCACAGATCACAGAAAAGAAATTGAAAAAAAAAAAAAAAAAATCGGTGACTCTCTTATCAGCTGTTTAATATGACGTCCAAGGTTTCATAAGATCAGCTGCCGTGGTTGTCAATCTCGCACCTTCATGTTGACCCACTTTCTCGACCTGATAACGATCATTCGGCATGGCTCGGGTTACTTTATATGGGCCGAAGAACTTAGGTCGTAATTTCAAGCAGGTGACGAATTGTGTCCTTTGAATTGCAACCAAATCACCTAATTTATAGATCGTGGGAGGTTTCCGCTTTCTGTTATATTGGGATCGGCTAACCTCTTGTTGTTTTAAGATATTAGTTTTTGCGACGTCTCGTAATTGTTGTTTTTGATCCATCTCAATGATCTTAATGATTCTCAATGATTTTAACTCAATGTGCTCGTCATCTAACAGTTTTTTAATGACCACATCCTCTTTATTTTTCATTTTAACCCCAGTGAGCAATTCAAATGGAGAAAACTTTGTTGTAGCGGAGGTAGTGCTATTAATTACTCTTTGCACCGCTGGGACGTGTTTATACCACTTTGTTGGGTCATCTAAAGATAATTTAGTCAGGATAGGAATAAGCGTAGCATGTTGTCTTTCTATCTGACCATTCCCGCGGGCTACACCCGTCGTGACTGGGTGATGTTCGATATTTTCTTGCTCACAATAATTCTTAAAGTCATTCGACGGTAAAGCGGGGCCTTTGTCTGAAATTATTCTTCTCGCATTTCCGAATGTGGTCTGCTGAAGCCTAAGTTTGTCAAGGGTATCTTGCGCTGTCGTAGACTTGACTGGATATAACCAAAAAAATTTAGTGAACGCGTCTACCACTGTTAACAGGTGATTATAATTTTTATTAGTAGATGCTAGTGGACCTAAGATTAAGAAGTCGCAGTTCGCAGTGATAGGTATCGAATGGTGCATCTCCTTTAGGGATCGGATGTAAAAAACCTTCTTGTTTTCCCGACTTTCGGGAAGCTAAAATGCACGGTACATAATTAGTTATGATCGTACGTGCCAACTCAGATAGTTTAGGAATGAAAAAGTTCTGCAACGCAATTTCTTCCGTCTTTTAGGCCGAAAAATGTCCTTTAGTATGTATATATTGGACTATATTAAATTGCATTGCATCAGGGATTACTAACAAGTCTCGGCCGTTTTTTACTTTATATAGAATGTTATTGCGCACCATGAAGTCGTCTACCGGATTTTCTGAAGCTGCTGTTTTAATGCTAGACACGAACGGATCATTTTCTTGCGCCTTCATGATTTTTAGTGTTAGCTCATCGTGCGTAATGTGCATAACTGGATATCTACTTAGTGAGTCTACATGCTGCATTTTTTTAGCTGGTCTGTGTAGAATTTCAAAATCAAAATCCTGCAGGAATAAGGCCCAACGTGCGATTTTTGGTGTCAGGTCTTTCTTATCCATCGTTTTTTGAAACGCTTCACAATCAGTAATGATACGGAATCGAGTACGATGTAGATAGACGCGCGTAATTTTTTATTCCAACTACCTTCTACTTTCAGAACTGTAGCTAGCGATCTGATTGGCTGTTGCTCTTGGCAGTGTTATGAAGTATCTTGGCGATAATCATACTTGGCGAAAAAGAAAAATACTTCTAGCGTCCGAGTTGTTGTTGTTTACATTTACGAGACGAGCTGCTATAAGGATATTTTTTTAATTATTAACGTTCTGTTTTTGATTATTTAAATAATTTCACTCTGTAATTAAGAAAGAAATATTCCCTGTTATATGTTAAACAGGAAGATTTATCATATAGTTCGCAGTTATATTTGTTTTTATAGTTCTAAGTTATGTAGCTGCCACGTGATTCCAGAAATCTAATGAAGATTGATCCTGTCTAAGATGCATGCAGTACAATTGTGGATTAATTCATTTTATGAATTAATTGGCCAGCTGGTGTCACTTTTGAAAGCAGGAAGTGTAATTTCATCTTCTGCTTTATAAGTGTACGCCTGCTAGCCATATTTTCTTTGAACTTTGGCTGTATTTAAAGCATAAAGCAATTTCAAGTTTGGTAAACATTGAATTTTTTCTTTCCATTTATCTAACTTTTGATGAATATTTCTAAGCTCTTGTATTATTTCCTAATGTGTTAATAACGCCCAACAGCGATTTAACTTTCTTGTTTACATTTAAACTTTCAATGCTTACATCCATCCGAATATTATATGTAATTTCGATCTGTATTAGTAATGGATGGATTTCAAAATGACTATCTGTTAAATACTTTACTCACAATCTAACTGAATCTGAATATTAAACATTTGACATGTTTTTTAAATTAGACCAGTTTTTGTGTACGAGTTAAAAAATTATGACAAATAATATTAAAATGCAAGTATTAATTTTACAATATTTACATATTTTAATGTTTATAATAATGTTACAAAAGTTTTGATATCCGTAGTTGACAATAAAACTAAAGCAACCATGCAATTTTCCTTAGTCAAAATTCATTTTTGCATGCAATCCTATTTATGTTTCCATGAAAAGTTATATTTCCATGTATTATACATTTTTATTCTTCAACACTAATAAAATATTGCTTAAACTTTAATCTTTTTAAAATGTACAGTGAAAATTCAATAAACTTTTACACTACACTCAGTAGAGCAGAAATCTGATTTATAAAAAAAAAAATCTCTTGATACTATCAGAGGTCGATGGTTTTTTTTCTTGGGGCCTATTTTGTGAAAAGTAAAGGTTATTTTTGTAAAATTTATTATATTTTTGTGAAAAATAACATTTTGTAACAAAAGTTGAAATCCGGTTACTGAAATTCAAAGAAAAAAAAAAAAAAAAAAAAAAAAAAAGCATTTGACAAAAACTTTTTAAAACCTTTTTGCTGAGATTTTCTTCTCTGGTGAACTTGTTTGTTTACAAATTCACATTTTAAAAGTCACAAAATACTAAATAATTGTAATAGATAGTAAGTTTTTATGGAATTTTGTGAAAGGGCCTATTTTATTAAAAGGAATTTTGTGAAAGGGTATATTTTATCAAATTTATTTTTGTGAAGGGACCTGTTTTATTAAATAGATTTTTGTGAAGGGACCCTAAATAGGCCCCAAATTTTGCCTGGATCGACCATTGATACTATATTTTAATCCTTGGATTCTGCATAAGTTTTAAAGATATTGATTGTGTCACAAGGAGAAATGTGTGTGTGTTGACTGTTGAGGGCTCCAAAGTAAGACTTTGCCCCGAGTGCAGTTTTCTCTTCACACAGTCCTGGCAGAAATGGCTGAAAAACTTTAAAATATATCCTTTTTATAAGTTATTAGAACTGACTGATTATTAAATAAATATGAATTATAATTTCATTTGTTAAATATGTACAAATTATTTAGTTTTAATCAGTTTAAAAATAGCAGTATATGAGGTAAATTGTATATTTGTCTACTTTCCCATCGGCCCTCTTCTGTATTAAAAAAAAATTACCAAGTAATGTGATTTTACTTCAATAATAGAAAAGCATGACATCATATTGGATTTCAAATATAGCACGAGCCTGCAATGTACGGAGTTCTGTACATTCCCGCACATAAATCGACAGTTAGGAAAAAATGAAGTTACTTTGACACAATCATAGAAAAAAACTTTTGCTTTATAAAAGAGACTGCATTTTTTCTAGTGCATGTAACAGAAAAATATACAATTTCCCTTATAAAAATATACAATCTTCTACGTTCCGAACTGCAGCTAGCGATCTGATTGGCTGTTGCTCTTGGCAGTGTTATGAGGTATCTTGGCGATAATCATACTTGGCGAAAAAGAAAAATACTTCTAGCGTCCGAGTTGTTGTTGTTTACATTTACGAGACGAGCTGCTATAAGGATATTTTTTTAATTATTAACGTTCTGTTTTTGATTATTTAAATAATTTCACTCTGTAATTAAGAAAGAAATATTCCCTGTTATATGTTAAACAGGAGGATTTATCATATAGTTCGCAGTTATATTTGTTTTTATAGTTTTAAGTTATGTAGCTGCCACGTGATTCCAGAAATCTAATGAAGATTGATCCTGTCTAAGATGCATGCAGTACAATTGTGGATTAATTCATTTTATGAATTAATTGGCCAGCTGGTGTCACTTTTGAAAGCAGGAAGTGTAATTTCTTCTTCTGCTTTATAAATGTACGCCTGCTAGCCATATTTTCTTTGAACTTTGGCTGTATTTAAAGCATAAAGCAATTTCAAGTTTGGTAAACATTGAATTTTTTCTTTCCATTTATCTAACTTTTGATGAATATTTCTAAGCTCTTGTATTATTTCCTAATGTGTTAATAACGCCCAACAGCGATTTAACTTTCTTGTTTACATTTAAACTTTCAATGCTTACATCCATCCGAATATTATATGTAATTTCGATCTGTATTAGTAATGGATGGATTTCAAAATGACTATCTGTTAAATACTTTAAAAAACATGTCAAATGTTTAATATTCAGATTCAGTTAGATTATGAATAAAGCATTAAACAGATAGTCAGTCATTTTGAAATCCATCCATTACTAATACAGATCGAAATTACATTTAATATTCGGATGGATGTAAGCATTGAAAGTTTAAATGTAAACAGGAATGTTAAATCGCTGTTGGGCGTTATTAACACATTAGGAAATAATACAGGAGCTTAGAAATATTCATCAAAAGTTAGATAAATGGAAAGAAAAAGTTCAATGTTTACCAAACCTGAAATTGCTTTATGCTTTAAATACAGCCAAAGTTCAAAGAAAATATGGCTAGCAGGCGTTCACTTATAAAGCAGAAGAAGAAATTACACTTCCTGCTTTCAAAAGTGACACCAGCTGGCCAATTAATTCATAAAATGAATTAATCCACAATTGTACTGAATGCATCTTAGACAGGATCAATCTTCATTAGATTTCTGGCATCACGTGGCAGCTACGTAACGTAAAACTATAAAAACAAATATAACTGCGAACTATATGATAAATCCTCCTGTTTAACATATAACAGGGAATATTTCTTTCTTAATTACAGAGTGAAATTATTTAAATGATCAAAAACAGAACGTTAATAATTAAAAAAATATCCTTATAGCAGCTCGTCTCGTAAATGTAAACAACAACAACTCGGACGCTAGAAGTATTTTTCTTTTTCGCCAAGTATGATTATCGCCAAGATACCTCATAACACTGCCAAGAGCAACAGCCAATCAGATCGCTAGCTACAGTTCTGAAAGTAGAAGGTAGTTGGAATAAAAAATTACGCTATCTTTTTTTACAGACCGCCGGAGTCACGTGATACTCGAATGCACCAATGCAGGTGTACGAAAAGAGCATCACGTCACTCTAGCGGTCTGTAAAAAAAGATAAGTGGAATGCACCGCAGTAGCCTGTCTTTTTCGTTAGCCTCGCGTTTACATAAATGGCGTCATTTGGACGAATTTATTCACAATATTTTCAGTTTATAAATTAAATTAAATGCTGACAGACAATTGAATCCTGGCGATAGAGATGTGATTTTTTTTTTTTTCAAATTTTCCTGAAAAACATAATTTAATCACAATCTTGTCTTCATTATCGATTGAAATAAAAGGTAAATTCAATTGCAATTTGAAAATGACGAATAAAAAGAAATCAATAATCCCTATCGTGATCCTTTTCAATTTTTTTCCCTTTTTTGTCACAAAAAAACTGAGTAATTAGTTGCCACCATTACAGAAATGTCATTAAAATTAGAAAAAAATTAATAGCTCGAAAATTAATTCCAATTTCAAAATTCTATTACCAGTTTTGACATCCGCGGATTTTTATGGACAATTGGTATTAATTTCACCATCAAGCGTTTAATATTTTATTAAAAATAGCCCTGAAACATTCAGTCGTTTAATCAGCCGTTTCATAAAATCGTTTCATAAATTCGTTTCATAAAATCGTTTCACAAATTCGTTTCATTAGGATTTTATATATATAGGGTAGATTAAAATCATTAAAATTACAGACATTACATTACAATTACATAAAACATTAAAAACATATTAAAATAACCACTCGGTATCCATACAGCTTTTATCTCACAGAAACATTTAAATAGTTTTTTAAGCAACTTCAAACATAAATATCCCAGTTCTCAGTTTAAAGATGTAGTTTATGGTATTCCATGCTAACAATGCAATGCGATCTATATAGGGGAGACAGGTCGAACACTTGAGATAAGAATAAAGCAGCACAGATATGCATTTCAAAATAAAAATTTAAATTCCAAAATAGTGGATCATGCAATAAAAACTGACCATTTTCCAGATTTTGCTAAATCTTTTATAATCAGATCGAGGTGCAGCGACTACAGAACTCGCACTTTCTTAGAAGCATGGTATACGAAAATTACAGATTTACCTCTTAACGAAGCAGGTGCAATCCCGAATGAATACTCCGTGTTAATATAACTGTAACTTTGGCCTCAACATTTTGATGCGTTGCATTTTCTATGTGTTGATATTTTAGAACTGTGACTTACGTTAAGAAAAATGTTTGCTGATGAGGGATTTTCATGTAAATCCGAAACGTCCAATTTTAATAGGTTTTTAATGTTTTATGTAATTGTAATGTAATGTCTGTAATTTTAATGATTGTAATATAAATATAGTTTTATGCTTATGATTGGGAAAATGATTACAACAAAGAAATAAAATAATTTGCGAGAAATCGCGTTCACTAAAACTCATAAATCAATCGTTGGTGTTAGGTAGCTTTCAATACAAAAAAGTATAAAGCTACCTATTGCAGCCGTTCGGAGGAAAGCAATTCCGAAAAATTTCGATATATTTTCACCGATCATGACCCCCAGACCCCCAAAATCACCCTCCGTTCAAATGTTGATTTATATATATATATATATATATATATATATATATATATATATATATATATATATAACCATAAATGAAACATTATCATAACACCAACTTAAACCATGAATTAATTAAGTATGAAATATATATATATATATATGCAGAGCTTAACAAATGCGGTCGCGAGGTCGTCACTGGCTACCATGTTTTTTGATCTGGCGACCAAAATGATTTGATCTTTCGGGGTGATTTCTGTAAAAAAATGTACATAAGAAATGCGCACAAAATGCATTTTTTCTCTTTCCCACCCCTGCTCGTGCGCTTCAAGCAGTGATCTTTCACTTCTCTTGTACTTTTAATGGAAGAACCAAGTTTAAAAGGCATTTTACGTCTCAAGCATAGAAATCGCCATTCATTTCCGTTCTAGCCATCTAGCAAGTCTTGTGATTAGACTGTGGGGGGGGGGGGGGGTAAATAAAACAATAATGAATAGTGTCAATCTAGCCTCTGTGGCATGTAAAATTGGATAAAATGCTAAAAAATGCTGACTTCGACAGGAAAATAGGCAAAAAATTGTAGCACTCAACTATTCTAATATTTGAAGCATTCAGCAATAAAAATTTCTGGAATATGCTAGTTAATTCCACCTTTACAGTAATTTTCCTTTTTTTTTAGAGATGCATAATTATATTAAGTTTCATTAGAAAACCTAGTTTATATTATCTTTCAAAATTATGTACTATTCTAAACTATGCTTGTTATTACTTTATCTCAATTAATTCCGAAAAAACTTTATTTTTTTTTTAATCAGTGATGGGGGCAATTTTTTACTGGCGACTAGAATTTTTTGAAGGCTATCAAATTTTATCAAATTTGTAAAGCCCTATATATAGATATATCTGATCTATGTCATACGTTAACGCTCGTATTTATAAATTAATTTGGATGAAACTAATTGTGTGTATTAAGCTCAGCAATGCCTCGACCGAATTCGTTGGCCAGCTTGGTCCGCCAACTTGTTTCAAGATGGCGTCACTGAAAATTTTAAAACTAAAATAAATATATAAAAAAGTTTAAACTTAAAATTTATTTTTTAATTAAGTATTAGGCCTGGATACAAAGATTCCAGAGCATTTTTTATTTTACCTCTATCTTAAAAAATGGCTGAGATAGAGCAGTTTGAAATTCTAGGGTGGCTGACAGTTTGAAACAAGACATCAGCACATTTCATTGTTGTAATCATTTTCCCAATCATACGCCATATATTCATATCCGTTATCGCCAATTTTTCGCCAAACTCGGCGATATTTGGCGAAGTATCGCCAAATTTGGCAACTAAAATAAGTCTTTATAAATGAACTTGGCTATAGCTCAATAATTTGGCGAATTTCTTATTCAAATTCAGTATTAACGAATCTTTTGTAATCGGTTTCTTTGCATTTTAGCTTGCCGTTATCGAGTAACATTAGCTAAAATTTTAAAAAGAAGATATAGGAAAGCTACCTTTTCCTACCGGAACAGGTAAGTGGACTTTTTTGTAATGTGCTGTTTTGTTTCAAAATGTCAGCCACCCTAGAATTTCAAACTGCTCTATCTCAGCCATTTTTTAAGATAGAGGTAAACCAAAAAGTGCTCTGCAATCCTTGTATCGAGGCCTGACACTTAATTAACTCGGGAGAAGTCGCGCATACCCAGATAATGAATGGTTTTTACATTGTCACCAATAAATTCAATTAATAATCGTTACCTTATTCAGTCTAAGATAATTGTTACAAATTCTATGATAATGTAAATCTATATATTTAAAACGCTAAGCGATTTCTTTCGACAATCCGTGAGAACGCACTACTGCATCAAATTACATCATTCTTTTTTTAAATGAAAGCTATTTGGACACAGATTTGTTATCGTACATTCGTTTGTTCGAAAATTTAATTAATTAGCCGTAATTTTCAATTAAACTTTTACTTCTGCTTATGACGTCATAAAGTAGGCAATTCGGATAACGCCCACTGTTGCGAAGCACAGAGTTTATTCTCTAAGCTCTGTGGTCGCGTGGATAAAAGAGAAATAATAAATATTAAAAGCACGTGGCTTTTAGGCCGATTTTTTTAGTTTGCAAGTTAAATTTCGGTAAAAATATTTATCCGCGTGTTTTATAAGCGAATAAAAATTCATATTTATTGTGACGTCACCGGAATGTTGTCCATTGGGTTTATTTTATCATTATGCATTGTAACTTTGTTGATGCCATTTTTTCATTACAATTAAATACAAAATATATTTTTATTTATTATGATTATTATTATAAATATTTTTATTTGTATACATGGTGTTTAAGCATTAAAGTACGTATATAAAGTACGTGTGAAAAGTTTGCGCCGGTGAAAATGACGTTATGCTTAGCTTAAAATGCATTTTAACATTGATAAAACTAAAGTGAAAAATGTATACGATTGTGTCAACATGGCGTCATTTTAACTGATTTTTCCATTCTTAATTATAAAAATTAGAATTGGAGCCGTCATTTATTGCTTCATCTTGATTGCATACCTTGATTACATGTTACCAATTACTTTTTTTTTTAAATTATAGATTATTAAGAATATTTCCTTTTTTAATAAAAAACATCACAAAAGTAAAGGATTTCAGGAGTTTTAAATTTATTAAAAATAGTGTTGTGGTAGAAAAAAAACCCTTGAAATAATGATTTTATTTTTAGCTAGAATAAACAATGTAAGACTAATATTTCATAGGAATTATTTTGGTAGGTTTATTATAAGTTCATTTAACAGTTCCTTATTAGCGCAAAGTCCTATTTCTTTCACTGTGAATTTCTCTTTCGATGTCAAAGATGTTTTTCTACTTTTTGACGCCAGCTAAAATACAGTGGCAATTTTTAGAAATGTAAAACGGTTGTGACAACAAACGGCGCTATCGCTTTAGCATTCATCGCGCTTACATCCCTTCTAAATACTACAAATTTCTATTTTTTACTACATTTTACTACATTTTACAATTTTAATTCTTACATCATCATTTAGAAAAAAAATTAGCTTTCGATTGAAATTTATTTGAAAAACTGCCGCTTAATTTAACGACTTTTTTAATAATTTTCAAGCATCAACAGTTTTTTAATTCTATCTTACCAATGACCACCAGTTTGCTTCAATAATGTAAAACAGCCCCTTCGAAAGTTGCCACAATTGAAAATAGATTTCCCTAACCATCATAAAAAGTTAATAATAATAAAAACAGTCATAAATCATAACATCAGATTATCCATAAGATAGAGACGAAAATCTGTCTAATATATATATATATATATATATCTACCCTATATATATAAAATCCTAATGAAACGAATTTGTGAAACGATTTTATGAAACGAATTTATGAAACGATTTTATGAAACGACTGATTAAACGACTGATTATGTTTCAGGGCTATTTTTAATAAAATATTAAACGCTTGATGGTGAAATTAATACCAATTGTCCATAAAAATCTGCGGATGTCAAAACTGGTAATAGAATTTTGAAATTGGAATTAGTTTTCGAGATATTAATTTTTTTCTAATTTTGATGACATTTCTGTAATGATGGCAACTAATTACTCAGTTTTTTTGTGACAAAAAAGGGAAAAAAATCGAAAAGGATCCCGATAGGGATTATTGATTTCTTTTTAATCGTCATTTTCAAATTGAAATTGAATTTATCTTTTATTTCAATCGATAATGAAGACAAGATTGTGATTAAATTATGTTTTTCAGGAAAATTTGAAAAAAAAAAAATCACATTTCTATCGTCAGGATTCAATCGCCTGTCAGCATTTAATTTAATTTATAAATTGAAAATATTTTGAATAAATTCGTCCAAATGACGTCATTTATGTAAACGCAAAAGAAAGGGGATGAAAGGAATTAATAGTAATTATTATTTATTGATATCATTTTGTTATTTTTTTGTAAAATTTAATTAAAAGAATTTATTTATTTTTATGTACAAAAAGAGGTAAATTGAAAGACAATTATAAATAAATTGTATATATACATATAAATACATGTATAAACAAGCATAAAAGTTCGGTGCTTTTCCAGTATATGGGTCCTTGACGAAACAGAGAAAATAGCCTTGGCGGAAAAGGAAATTTGGCAACATACTTTCCGTCAACCTATTCACTTTGTCATTTCGTATACAGAAGCATTTTTTCAATATTTATACAATTTGTTTAGCGTAGAATGTCATTTATCCTATTTTATATATAATCAGAAGTAATTTGTATAGAAAAAACAATAATAATATACGTATAATTAAAATACGCATATAAACAAAAAAATCATCGAATTTGTTTCCATGGCTGTTTATGTCATTTGGCACCAAATCTCACTTTCTGATGCCGAATTGCGCCAAGCTTTTTAAAAAAGCGTCAAGACCCCCTATAATAGAAAAGCACCAAAAGTTCATTGAGTGTGTTTTTATAACTTTTGGCAACAAATGTATGTATATTAACGAATCTATCCGTTTTTGAAACTCGAATTACGCCAAACCTAAAAGCAAAGGATCCTATACTGAAAAAGTACCCGATTTTCTTATGGATATTCAAGTGACATAACATGGTGTAAAATTATCGCGGATAGCAAATTTGTTTAAATATCTCAATTTATGCCGAATAAATGCAGGCATGCATGCACAAAATATTTAATTAATTTTGTATGATAAATAATTATTAGAAAATTCATATATATAGATACTAGCTGTTACCCGTGACTTCGTTCACGTAACATTAAAAAAAGAATAAATGCATTAATTTAGTAAAACATTTCACTTGATAATTAACAACATAAATAATTAACCAAAGCTTTATCACATTTTATAGGAGACCATACGGTATTTCTTTGCTATAGGGGCCTTGACATAACCCAGTCTTAAAAAAGTGAAATTTCATGCCAAATAATATATACAATCGCAAAAATGAAACTGCAACTAATGAAAAAAGGAGGACCAAGTAAAATCGTGAAAATCGAGGAATTCCTCTTCGTAAAACGAAAAACAACACTGGCAGAATTCTTCTTTACAACAGTGCATTTTAGGTGGTATTTGGTGTACAATTTGTGTATGTGTACATTGCTAAATGGGCAATATTATATTGTTTATTTGCATAGACATATGTTATATATTTCTTACGACATTATCTTGTTTATGTATATATTAAATTAAGTGCTTCACGCTAAGTGGTGTAAATAGTGAACAAACTGCTTGTGGATTTTATACATTGATAGATATTTCAAAAAGTTATAACAATCTGATGCGATTCTAAAAGTAAAGAAAGGTTGCTAGAAAGTACTTTAAATTCTGCCCAATTTAACCTCGATATTTTCTCTATCGCGTCAAGAACACTATAAGCAAATAAATACCTACGACACAAATCTGATGATCTAAAATTACATATTTTTGTTAGTATATATAGGATTATTTTTTGATTTATTTCATGCGCTTGAAATATTTCACGCTTTCTCTAGGGTTAGGTGTCAAATAAATGTACTTTCTTGTTATTTTATTTTGCCATTTCTATTTATTCTATTTTCCATTCATTCCAATTATGGATATTGATTTAATTTACATATTCGTGTCAAAGAATATTCTTTAAAGTTATTATCAGGTTTAGGATAGGATACGTTTAGGATTAGGATCAAAAATTGAACGACAATGGCATGACCAATTCAGGTTTAAAGTATGAACCAGGAAGTCTATTTACATCATGAAGCAATAAGAAAATTAGAAAATTATCGTCTGATATTTTTTAATATGTTTTACAGTCATAGTTGGCATCAAAGGTGAGCGAAGAAATGATCATCTAAAATACCATTAAGTGTTTACCATGCAAAAAACAAATCTGGTTACAACAATGTATTTAATTTTGTGCCAAATTTCACTTGATAAAAAAAAAAAAAAAAAAAAAAAAAAAAAAAAAAAAAAAAAAAAGCAAATTGACTATGGACCTAATTACAGACCCCTCACCTTCCTATTCTCGGAGATGTTCTACCTATATGTAAAAAAAATATCTACTATATAGAACGCGCTTTCACGTTTATAATGTTATGAATTGGCACGATTGGCTTGTTCAAGTTTACACAATTCGGCTGGAAGAAAAGATTCATTACTTTTTGATTTCTTCTTTGCTTTTGCATTACGCGAATTTCTTGGTAAAATCGATTTTCTTTTCGATAACATTGTTGTTTTTTAAGTTTAAAAAATATTGTAATTTTACTTAAACATTGCTTTAAAATCTATGCAATTTTTCTTATCCTACAAGACTTTACAAAAATCTATTATGAAACAAATTTAAAAAAAGCAATATTTAAAAAATACAACAAAGTTTTTCCTATTTTAAAACTGAAAGAAATGTAAAATTAAATTCCGGTTCGAAACGACGATTTACAAATGTGTTTCGATTGTGGGAAAATGATAGACGAAAAATGCTGTTACTTCGACACAATCATATTAAATCTTTAGCTTTTATGAGAAAAGCAACTTTCTTTTTAAAAATATAGTTATTTTTATTAAAATTTTCCGATTTTCGATACGGATAATTTTGCGATGCATATCATTAACATTTGCCCACCAATATATATATATATATTTACTTTTTAAAATTTAAATTAAAAATATTTAAATTAAAAACATCATTTGTATTGAATTCATTAAAAATATAAATCTTTCACTCATTTCATTTAAAACACAGAACTTTAATTTACAGCACATACATTTAAAATACATATATTACGTACATTTAAAATAATTCCTTTCATGTGAAAAAGAAAAAGAAAAAAAAGAAAAATTAATCACAAATAATTTGATAACCCAAGATCATTTTATTTCAACATCAAAACAAATCTGTTTTATTTTTCTATATATGACATCATATTCGCTTGCTTTCCATACTTACTCGTATTTATGCACTTTGTATTATTATCAAATATTTGAAAACGCACGTTTTATGTCTAATATGACATCATTTCATATTCTGTTTAATTCTTAAATAATTCATTTCCTTTTCATTTTTCACGGGAAAAATTTTCACTTGAAAATAAATTGTTGATTAAAATTATTACTCAGTGGTTTATTTTATATTGGCAACGATAAAGTATTAGCAACGGTAAAATAAATTTAACCATTTTAAAAAAAGCTGCAAAACCGGGCTCTTTGGGCCAAACCAACCAAACCAACCAACCATTTTAAAATATACGAAAAAATGTCCATTTATTCTGTATTAAAATAATGAAATTTTTAATTTTTAAGAAAAATATTGATATAAAATTAACAAAAACCAGCCTATATTCATTTGAGGTTTATAATCAACTTATATGCAAAGATACAGGATCATTAAATGCTTCATTTTGACGCTGGCTTCAGCCTAACATTTGCACACAATCAGATTTATAATATTACTAGCAAGCTTCGCCCGCTAGGCTGGTCGGTTTCTCCAAACAAATTTTGAATCAAACGAAATATACCGGTGAATTGCATGCATCCAATAATGTACGCTTTCGATCAGACAGCTACAGGAAAATATTAAAAGAGATCGCATATCAAATTACTGCCTTGGACTACTAAGTATTTGTCTGGCTTTAATTATGTTCCTCATATTGATCATTCCAGGAATAAGACTGTTGATCTCGGATCTTAGTTACCCTGTACCTTGTGCCGTACTTTGAAGTGGCAGGATGAGACTCCCTGGATATATTGCGGTGGCGGTAGTAACGAAGATATAGAAATAGGTGTATTTTTAGAAATTATAACTTGTAATGTTAAAAATAAGGATGTGTTGGCGCTAAAAGCATCACCAAAATATAGAAAATGTGCTATATCGAAACCGTACAGACCATCGAAACTTTATTTCAGCAAGCATTTTTTATTTCAAAATCACAATTACATAAATATCCGTAAGAATAATAGGTACTTTTATGTTAGCTGCGCGCCTGTAAAAACTCGCCAAATCATGTTTCAATTGGCATGATTTGAATTGCAACATTTTGCGTGACATTTTATTTGTATTGATATGTTTGTGTATATGTATTTTATTATGATTATATTTTAGTTATTTTAAGTAAGTTTTTTAAGTATATTATATCGCAGTGTTAAAATAATGGCTAGTTGTTATTAGCTAATGTTAAAAAATGAACGAAAAAAAGGATTGGCGAGATTAAAAAAAAAAAAAAATTGGCGATCGCTGGCGTCCAGCTAACATAAAAACACCGAATAATATTCAATTCTAAATTCCCGAAGCAAAAAAAAAAAAAAAAAAAAAAAAGGTTTAAAAAAGAGCCCGAAAACTGGCATTATTGAGATTTCATATGATCAAACTTTAATGTGCATTTTTTTCTTATCCAGTATCTTATAAATCGCCAAGTATTGTTTGATCTTTAACAGTGACGAATGTATTTTAGAAAATATCACTTGGCGATCAATGCAATAAATTTTAAGGTTTTGTTGCCAAAGACAATGCCAAATTCGAAAATCTGCAATACCTCCCGAATTGTCGGGGTTAGAATATTTTTATTTCATACCATTCGATTCAGCACGCAAAAATACATTGAAATATGTTATCATTTGACAAATAAATATAAAACACGATTTTTAAGGAATTTTGTTAATGTTTGTTCCCATTTTTACCCTCTTTAGAGATGGAATTTTAGAAAACCTTTCTTATTGCGCCTCTACATCCTAAAAAGTATTTTCCCCGCAATTTTCGTGTTTGTAATTTCAATAGTTTGAACTCTGCGTTGATGATCTCCCCAGTCAGGACTTTCCTTTACATATATAGAATTTTATGTACAGATAAAATTAACCATTATTATTCCCTAGCAGGCTTTGCTCGCTACGCTGGTCGGTTTCTCCAAACACAACATGAATCAAACGAAATATATCTGTCAATTTGATCTTGTGTTTTAAAGAAACATGAACTTTTACCTTGCATGTCCTTCCGCATTTTTGTAAAACGATAGACAGCTATTACGGAATTTAGGCTGTTAAAGACCAACTCACTTATTTAATCATTTAGCGTAGGATTTTCTAAAGAACGATATAACGTTATGCAATATACTAAAACTATCCCTGAAAAATTTACAATGCAAGTTACATCGAAATCCGATTATAGAAATGCCTCCCCCCGCCTTCCCTAAATCTATAACTAAGCAACATAGAACGATATATACACTAAAACTTTCCCTCAAAATTTAGCTAACTAACAGTGCAAGTTCCAGCAAAATCCATTCAGCAGAATTCAAGGTATAAGCAGCAGGATCGAAATTCCCCTTTCATTATACATATACAGTAGACAGAAAAATGTATCTTTCATAATCATCTTCACCTGATGATAGAAGTTTCAGAGGTTTTGTAGAGAGTATATGCTGTTATACGCCTTCAACCTTCTGGAATTTTCAAGACGAAACTCTACACATTTTTATGCCTGCACTACTGACAACTTTCTTCCATAGCTCCATAACTAAACATTGTAGAAAATCAATTCCTAAAATCGCACTGCGAAAGTCCCATCAAAATCCGTTCAGTAGAACTTTAAAAAGGGTAATCTTTCATAATCGGGTTCATCTAATTTTATCTATATCTTTCTCCTGTAGCTCTATAAATAAGCAATGTAGAACAATGTGCTTTATTTTAAAACCTTTCTAAAACATACATATACAGTAGACAGAAAAATGTATCTTTCATAATCATCTTCACCTGATGATAGAAGTTTCAGAGGTTTTGTAGAGAGTATATGCTGTTTTTAGAGAGTTAATAGAGACCTAACCAACAGTGAAATCCTATAAAAATCTGTTTGGTAGAATCTGAGTTTTATCCGATCGGAAGGAAATACGAATTTGCGTTTTATACATATTGTAGATGATGATGGTATGATTTCTGTAATCGGATTCGTTGTCAAACGTTCGCTTCAGAAAACACAACGCAGACGAAAACTTTGCTTCAGATCCAGAGTAGTACCAACCATCCCCACAAAATTGCCTAACTAACAGTGTAAATCCCACCAAGTCCATTCAGCAGAACTCAAATTATAAACGGTCGGAATGAAATACGTATTTGCATTTTATATATATAGTAGATATATCTTTCATAATTGCATTCACCTTTCCCAATCACTTTTTCATTAGCTCTATCACTAAGCAAAATAGAATGATATGTTATAGGGTCATTAACCATACCTGAAAAATCACTTCCATCAAAATTTGTTCAGTAGAATTTTTTTAATGTAATATTTAATAATCTGGTTCACTTAATTTTAGAGCTTTCCTCTGTAGCTCTATAACAAAGTAACGTAGAATATCTATATGCTAAAACCTTTCAAAAAACATTAACTAACTAACAGTGTAAAACCTACCTAAAATATCATGAATAATCTGATTATAATGCGAATATGCGGTTTATACTCATAGTAGATGACGATATGATTTTTTGTAATAGAATTATTCATCATGAAGGATTCGCTTCAAACATAAACGATGCTTTCAACATTGTAGCTAATACGCCAATTGGCGAGTTATCCGGTTAGGGATAATGTGCCCGAAATCGCATGAATAACTTTCCAAAGAAAAGAATGAAACATGGCTGAAGGCTGAAAACATATAAATATGTGATACATAATACTAAACAGAGCTTCCAAACTCTATTTTAGCAAGCACGTTTTATTTTAAATCGTGGCGTTTGTAGAAATAATAATACACAATTACATAAATATCCGTAAGAATAATATTCAATTCACAATTGATCAGTTAATGTAATCTGTAAAAACATCTGTAAAAATAAACAAAGGAATTAAATAACAAAAAAAGATTTAATTTGAATTTCTTCCATTGCTATAGTAACGGGCGTATTTTTAGAAATTATCACTTGTATTGTTAGAAATTTTGAGATTTTGACGTCAAAGATATTGCCAAATTAGAAAAATGTGCAATATCTCACGAACTATTTGACTTATGAGTATTTAATTGGTGCCATTCGATTCAGCATACAAAAACACATTAAAATATGTTATCATTTGTCACGTAACTGTAATACCCGATTTTTAAGGAATTTTTTTAAAGTTTGTTCCCCTTTTTACCCCCCTTAGGGGTGGAGTTTTTGAAAATCCCGTCTTAGTGCGCCTCTACACACTAAGAAGTATTTTTCCTGCAAGTTTCGTCTTTGTAGGTTCAGTAGTTTTGGCTGTGCGTTGATCATCTAGCCAGAAAGGACTTTCTTTTATATATATAGATTAATTAAAATAAATAATTTACATATTTAAAATAACATGAAAATATGCATGATGGTGCACTAAAATAGAGAGAAAATTAAAACCTGTTACTGAAAATGTCTATAACATAGTACTTTTCAATACCGTGGATCTTAATGTTATTCACAAACAGATGTAATTTTTTTCATCCTTAAACGCAAAGGAAGAATAGAATACAGATCGTTGTTATAAAAGTCCGAGAGGTAGCCACAATTTAAACCTAACCATTTTATACAAGCTGGTTTTCAAGGTGTAATTGATTTTACTTATCAATCCCGAAAACAGTCGTCAGTTGTCGCAACAGTTGTATATGAGGCCATGATAATAAAAAAATGCCCCATTAAAACGTTAAAAGCATGGCAACCCAATTACAGATTTACCAATATTTTTTAAACAAAGCACGCTGTCATGTTTTTAGAGGCCTCGAAGTCTGAGCGGGGGTTGGCGAGCGTAGCTCGCAGGGGGTAGGCCCCCTAGTATATATATATATATTCAGTTTGTGAACATAAAATTGATATTTTGAATTCATTGATGTATATGTTCCATCAGATATCAGAATATGCTAGGAATTGTATTTTTTTTATTTTTATTTTTTAAAGATCCATTTGCCAACTGTATAAGAGGGAAAATATCCCCGACTGTGATGGAAAAGGGTTAATCATCCTGATTATGTGAAGGAACCGAAGAATCCAAACAAATAAATTACACTTGAAAACATTAAAAATCTCCCTCATCTGCAGATTAATTTATTACTATAAAAAAATTCTTCATCTTTACATAAAAATTGATTAGCTTAAAACAATGGATGTGTTTTAGAAGACATGAATTTGAAACGAACAATGATTAAAGAGGACATTTTATAACTTTTAATTTAAACATTTAAAAACTTTTTTAACGTCGAATTTCGACGGTGCTTTTAGGTAGATGCAATGCACATGCGCATAGGAGCTCATTCAGTTGCATAATCACAGGGGGGGGGAGATGTGCGCTTTATTTACTATGTTCTTTTATTTACTGAATATGACATGAACGTAGGAATATACTATTTGTATTATACTTCATAGGTCCATGAATTTTTTTTCTTAGCGAGGGGAATATGGCGGTAATGTCAAACTGATTTGTATTACACAGTTGTTTACGGATTGTTTGCTTGAAGTTTGCATCGGAAATAGTACTGTATTTGACTGGGGAAAAAACTTTTAAAATAAAATATTTGAAAGACTGTTTCTTACGCACCCCTTCTTAAATAATAAAGAAACTCATTTTACTGATATTGTTATAGTATTTTTTTTCCGTCAAGTTTTGACGGGTTCCATCTAGTTATAGATTACTTTCCTAAAAATAGTGGTGACAATTGTAAAAACCATACGCACCCAGGATATGTCATATCCCATGCGACTGCTCCCGGGTTAAATAATAAATTTGAATTTGTAGTTAACTTTTTAGTATATGTATTTGAGTTTTAAAATTTTCAGTGGCCGCCATCTTGAAACAAGATGGCGGACCAAGCTGGCCAACGAACGCGGTCGAGGCATTGGTGAGTTTAATACACACAATTAGTTTCACCCAAATTAATTTATAAATAAGAGCGTTATCGTATGACATAGATCATATATATATATATATATATATATATTATAAATCAACATTTGAACGGAGGGTGGTTATGGGGTATGGGGGTCATGATCGGTGAAAATATATCGAAATTTTCCGGAATTGTTTTCCTGTGAACGGCTGCAATAGGTAACTTTATACTTTTTTGCATTGAAAGCTACCTAAAAGCCAGTGAATCGGACGATTTTTAAGGGAGCTATAGTTGGGGACCCAAAAGGGGTCAACTGATAGTTTTGTGTAGGTCCTTAAGAGGAAAACATCTTAAAACGTCCTAGTACTTAGCGCTTTAGATATTCAGTTAGTCGAAATTAAGAATAGGGTGCGAATTAATCATTGTCGGAGCAAAGCTCCGGCTTCCCGTAAAAAATTACACTTTTATTAACACGATAACGCCCAAAATATCAGTTGCATTAACACCAAAATTGGACTGGAAGTCAGTAGTGCCAAAATCTCGCCGGGGATTGGAAATCAGAAATATTCATCAACTCAAACGCCCCTAAACGCAGGGCCTGATTAACGACGCACAGGCCAAGTATGCCATGGCCTTGGGCCTACTGCTGTTGGGGGCCCCAAAATGAATAAAATAATTTAGAAAAAGTTTCTTAAAAATGAAGTTTTCTGCAATTGTTTAAAAAAAATATTTTGTTTAACTTGGCAATTGTATCATAGAGTCTAATAATAATCCTCGAAAAAATTTCTAACTACAATTTTAATTTGAGAGGGCCCCAAAAAGTTGCTGGGCCTTGGGCCCCAGACGACCTAAATCGGGCTCTGCCTAAACGTCTGCTCTAAAATTTTCCATTTCCCTATAGAGATAACATTATGATTGTTTGAATTATTAATTAACACATTAGCTCCATTGTAATAACTTATGCATTTTAACCTCATTAAGTTCACATCGCTATGACATCAACATTACTGACGCACACATTTGTGATTTATGATATAGATTGGCTTTTAGAAGTTTTACTCCATACGGTTTTCAAAATCGATGTAATTCGGTTTGAATTTTACATTTAAAAAAAAAAAGGGAAAGAAATCTAATCATAGAAACTCAACAGAGTTTCTCGCCAAGCATAAGAAACAGCAATGCATTGAACCGTAAATGTAAGGAATTTCCGCCAATGGATGCCAAACGATTTTACAATTTTTTTTTTTAACACTTTCCAACCTAGTTGAAAAGTGTTTATGATTTCGGTTTGTCTGGCCGTCTGCCGTCTGCCGTCTGGCCGTCTGTCCGTGCTCTAACTCCCGCAAATATGCTCGGATTGCTCTGCAATTTTTATATGTTATAGTCGTTATCTATAGCATGTTCCCTATTTCAACGGAAGTGTGTAGCACTTATACTTTTTTTACAGGGACACTCAAAAGAATTCCATTACATTGCGGTCTATGGGGAAAAATCACTTGAGGTTTATTTAAATAATGTTTCACTATTTTAAACGCATTGAAATTTATATATATCACTAAGGTGCATTAGAAGAAGCTTAATATGGAATAGTGTGTGCATAGCACTTATAGTTACTTTACAGGGACAGTCAAAAGAATTCCGTTACATTACGTCTATGGAGAAAAATCGTCTGCGGTTTATTTAAAGAATGTTTCCCTATTTTAAACGCAATGAAATTTATATAAGGTGCATTACAAGAGGCTTACTACAGAATATTGTGTGTATAGCAGTCATCGTTCATTTACAGAGACACACAAAAGAATTCTCTACTGTCTGTTAACAATAATTCCTGGAAGTACGTTTTAAGTTACTGAACGCGATTTTAATTTTAACTCGCTTTTTGTCTATTACGTGGTGTGTATAAATTCTGTAGATCCTATACAGGGAAGCACAAAAGTTCGCAAACACATTTCCGTATTATTTAACTCCAGACGGAGAATTTTAAACTGTGCTACGCGTTTCCTAACTGAACTAAAATTTAGCATCCTATGTAGTATATATACAAATCTATAGATCCTATACAGGGCTGATGAAAAGTATTCGGATTACTTAGATGTTATCTTTTAGCTTATTAAACGGTATGATTTGTAAAATTATTTTGGAAGCGTTGGAAAGTGTTACATAATCTATGCTTGACGCATGATTTTTCGTTCTTGTTTAACTCTGTCTAGTTTATATTTTGTGGACGGGACAAAACGGGTTTTTGACACATCTATATCTCGCGTTCTATTTATGATAGGAACAAAATTCTTGATTCTATGGAATGGGGCGTGCCACGGGACTAAGAATACAAAAGTAAAGCAAAATCCGACGAATAGTTTTTCAGTAAATGCGATTTTAAAAGGGCTGTTTTTTGCACTTTTTAAATCTTGTTCAGACCAAAAACTGTTGACAGGGCTACAGCAATGTGTAATTATCGGATTTTTACGCGGTTTACGCTATTTGAATCGTTTTTATAAGTAGTTCGGACCTTTGTAAGTTTCATGTAAAAATATTAATTAGTTTTTGATTTATATCAGTTTAAAGTTGTTGATTCCTATACTTAACATAGAGCAAAAAACTGTTGACAGGGCTACAGCAATGTGTAATTATCGGATTTTTATGCGGTTTACGTTATTTGAATTGTTTTTATGAGTAGTTCGGACCTTTGTAAGTTTCATGTAAAAATATTAATTAGTTTTTGATTTATATCAGTTTAAAGTTGTTGATTCCTATACTTAACATAGAGCAAAAAACTGTTGACAGGGCTACAGCAATGTGTAATTATCGGATTTTTATGCGGTTTACGTTATTTGAATTGTTTTTATGAGTAGTTCGGACCTTTGTAAGTTTCATGTAAAAATATTAATTAGTTTTTGATTTATATCAGTTTAAAGTTATTGATTCCTATACTTAACATAGAGCAAAAAACTGTTGACAGGGCTACAGCAATGTGTAACTATCGGATTTTTACGCGGTTTACGTTATTTGAATCGTTTTTATGAGTAGTTCAAACCTTTGTAAGTTTCATGTAAAAATATTAATTAGTTTTTGATTTATATCAGTTTAAAGTTATTGATTCCTATACTTAACATAGAGCAAAAAAATAATAAATGATCCAACTCTTTTAGGAATGGTCGTATACACATGATATTAAGATATGTTATTACACTCGACCCAAGTAAGCTTCCTATTATAAAAAATCTTAACATTTAAGGTTCGTTTACAGGGTCTCACAAAAGATCTTTTGATATAGGGCTAAAGAGTTGTGTAATTATCCGATTTTTACGCGGTTTGCAGCATTTGAATTGTTTTTATAAGTAGTTCAAATGTTTAATATTTCGTGTAAAAATATTAATTAGTTTTTTATGTATACCACTTTAAAGTGATTTATTACTATACTTAAGATGAAGCAAACAAAATATTAAATGGTCTAACTCTTTTCAAAAAGAACGTATGCGCATGATGTTAAAATATGTTACTACGAACTACCTAAGTTAGTTTCCTATTGTAAAACAGAAGTGTAGAATTTACTGTTCGTTTACAGGGTAACTCAAAAGATTTTTTAATAAGACTAAAAAGTTGTGTAATTAGCAAATTTTTACGTTGAAGTACATGATTCCTGTACTTAACACAGAGGAAAAACAATAGTAAATTGCATAACTTTTGTCAAATTCGCTATATACACAAGATATTCAAATATGTTACTACATCCTCTCTATTGTAAAGCGGCATTGAAGCATATACGTTTTGTTTACAGAGTCTCTTAGAAGATCTTGATTACACTACAACCGATGTATATTTACTGAGTTAGATGTATTTTAATGATTTTACACTGTTTCAATCTCTGTAAGGTTTCATTATCTTGCTTTAAAATTTAATATAAGATCATTTTGTCCGTCTGAAATTTCGTCGATGTTAAGCTCTAAATCTATTAATATATAGTATTTTCATCGCTTAAAAAAACTGTGTTTATTTATAAATATATAATTCTAGCGTATTAGGAATTGATTGAAATAGCGATTACAAAATTCCAACTTTACGTTCATGCGCTGAGTAATAGAATGTAAAAATGTTGATACCCCAAGATTACAAGTTTTACGTTTAAATATTTGCCGTTCATCGAATCTCCGGCTATGACGAACTTAAAATGCATTGTATACAATAGGTGATCGGTAACGAACTGTTCGGTTCACGAACAAATCGGTTAACGAACACTTTCGCGTGAGATTTTTATGTTCGGAGAACGAACTTCTCTCGAAACAAAGCCATGATGAAGCAATGCCGTGTTTCATATTTGCCAAGCTATACTTATTGCCTCTATTGTCAACTTTGAGAACATTTTAACAGTTGCATTCATATGTCCTAATTAATTCATGGACTGCCGGAGATTGGGGACCTATATTTTAGGATCACCGAATTGAAATGAATAGACTATATGAACAGAAATCACTTTAATAGTTTTTATACTTTTGCAAACGTTGCGAATTTTATATTTTTCAAATTCTCGAAACGTTGAGTTAAAAAATTTAAACAAATAAAAAACTTCTAAGGTGCTCAGTAATTTTCAAAAATAATATATTTAATATGTTAGTATAAAAATCCCTGTAAATTTTTATACTAATAGAAATAGGTTCGTAGGAAAAAAAAATGTTGATTATTCTCGGTAAAGTATGCTCCATAAACTTATCGTTGTAGTTGACCGAAAAAAAGTGCTTCTTATTTTTCCACATTTTTCTGAAACTGTAGTATTTTAATTAGTTTGTAAACTATTGTAAAATTGAGTAATTTTTTGTTTTTGAATGTACAATATAAACGGAAGAGTGATATAAACAAAAGAAAAAGGAAAATAAATATGTCATAAATAATCTGATGAATACAATGTAAGGAAATTAATATAAAAGTTTCCCAGTTGTTATGGTAGCGACATATGTACATTGGAATAAGTTACTCAATAAATTGTATAATTCTGATGTATAATTCTGTTTATAGCATCACTATTATTTTTTTTGCCCCTTTTATCTTTTCTTTTCTGAATAAAAATGGAATCCGTATAATTGAAATTAAATACCTTACAAAAAGGAGTGATATCTCATCAAAAACAACTCGTTGTAAATGATCCCGCCAAGCCACAAACCTAAAACGTCAGTCACAAAAAGAAGTGATATCACATAAAAAGAAGCGATATAGAAGTGCATACTCCGAGTCCCGTGTAAAAATCTATCACCACTCATAATGTTTCCAAAGGACTCGGAGTGATGTGAAAACTGCTTGGCGACCTGCAGGCTTTTATAATGTATGCGTTTCCTGCAATTACATATGACTATATTATTTTAATTTAATTTAATTTAATTTAATTTAATTAATTTATTTATTTTGCTCCCATAAATTTGTAAAAAGTTGAAGCTTCTGTGTTTGCATGTCCTTTCTTATTTATGAGCTTGAAAAATCAATTTGTTGATTTTATTTACCATTATTTAAACTAGAAACACCACTCTTACGAAGAGGATTTTTTAAGTAAACATGTAAAGATTTTAGTTTGTAATATATATATATATATATTATATATATATATATATATATATATATATATATATATATATATATATATATATATATATATATATGATCATACGCATATTAATAACATTGTACCTTATAATAAACGTTAACTAAATTGAGATACATTGCAGTAATTCTATCGTAAGCGGAATCGCATAGATCTGGGGAAAAATCCGTTCTGTCAGTTCTTTCGCATACAAAAATATTTAAAAAATGATGTAACAAAAATTAAAAAATTATTTTTTTCGATTTTCAAAATTGATATACTGCATATATTATAAAAGCCTGCAGGTCGCCAAGCAGTTTTCACATACTGTACCTCACTCCGAGTCCTTTGGAAACATTATGAGTGGTGATAGATTTTTACACGGGACTCGGAGTATGCACTTCTATATCGCTTCTTTTTATGTGATATCACTTCTTTTTGTGACTGACGTTTTAGGTTTGTGGCTTGGCGGGATCATTTACAACGAGTTGTTTTTGATGAGATACAAATTTAGGTACTTCTGTATTTGCCGCCTGCCAACAGATAATAACCAAAGAAATCAAGAAAAATATAATGTCATGTAAGTATTCATTATATGTATGTATGTATTTTTGTATTCGCATGTATGAAAGTTTGTATATGGAAATTTCCATTTCCATAATCGGGTTCGCAGACAATTGGTATATTTTAAAGAGCGTGGCGCAAATTTAAGTTCGTTGTATTAATCTGTTTTTGTTTTTCTTTCTGTACACATACAGCGTAAGGAACATATTGTAATCATGATCCCATCAAACACGTCACCTTTAAAAAATGCAGCATAGTCTCGTGTATTTTACCGTAAAAATTTTTTAGATCATGTAAAGCCAAGTGTATGCTATCTTACTAGGACTTCCCTCAAAGGGATTAGTCTGAGTGATATTGCTGAGAACATAGGGTTAACAATTACAATATAAAGAAAAAGAGCAAATTAAATGATAGAATTACAAAATATCATATATAAATTCATATACACTGTTAAAAAAATAGAAAAGAAGTACCGTTCATCAGATGTGCTGTCATAATTTTTTTTAACCTGTGGCAAAGGATCTCATTTTCTTAAGCGCGTATTGCGCAAAACTTGAAAAAAAAAAAAAAAAACGCCGGATCTTTTAAAACGCCAAGCTTTTTAAAGTTACGTAATTGGATTTGCAGCCAATAGATTATTCTATCAAGCGTGGCTTAACGCAAATTTAGTTTCATTGTTGCACCTTTTTTGTGTGTGAATTTAAAATTTTTCTTCCTTGATTATATATCTATTATTTGTATAACTGTTTATAAAAACTCTTACACTTCAAACCACATTGATAGCATGTTTTGCTACAAACCAGATTGCAAAACTATAGTCTAAATTACTATTAAAGTATAGAAAAAATCTTTCGATGACTTCTGTAAAATAACTTTTACATTAAATCTTCATATCGGCAAAATTGAAAATTATATATATTACAAAGTTAAGCTTAACAGATACTTCTTGATTATTCTATAGGAGGCTCTGCCCCCTGCGCCTTTAATGCGCCTTTACAGCGCCAATACGCAGACTTTTCTTTTGCCTGTCTGTCTGTCTCTCCACAGTCTGTCTGTTTCCCTATCCGTTTTTCTGCCCGTCTCTCTAACTGATTGTCTATCTCTCTACACGTCTCGCTACCTGTCTCTATATTTCTCTACCGGTCTCGCTACCCGTTTCTATATTCCTCTACCAGTCTCGCTACCCGCCAATCTATTTCTCTAACCGTCTGTCTATCCGTCTAACTACTTGTATGTCTAGCCGTGTCTCTATCCACTTCGCTACCCATTTGTCTATCTGTCTCATTACCCGTCTGGCTATACGCCTCTCTACCCATCTTCTTACCCATCTCCGTACCCATCTACTGTCTCTCTACTTGTCTGTATACCCGTCTCACTATCCGTCTGTTTTTGTACCCGACTCTTCACCCGTCTCGCTATCAATCTCATTACCCGTCAGTCAACTCGTCTCTGTACTCATCTCTCTACTCGTCTCTTTATCTACCACGCTACGCGTCTCACAACCTTTCTCGCTACATTCCAGTCTACCGGTGTCGCTACCCGTCTCGAGACCCATCTCGCTACCCCTCTGTCAACCCTCTTTTTACCTTTCTCTCTAGCCGTCTGTCTATTCGTTTCGCTACCCGTCAGTCTACCTATGTCGCTACTCGTCTCTCTACCCATCTCACTCAAGCTTTTTAAAAAAAACCACAAGGTCTGTATAACTGCAAAGTACCCTGAGGGCTATATTAGCTACATGTTATTAAGTTTCGTTATCGCGTTTACAGCCAATTGCTTATGTCAGAAAGCGTGGCTTAACGCCATTTTAAATTCATTACTGTAACTTTCTTTTCTTTTCTTTTCTTTTTTTTGGAGAGGGGTGGGGTAGGGGGGAAGGGTTTCAAATATATACATTTAAATTAAAACTTTTGCCTCCATGCCATTAGTGTTGTTTGTATTATTAACTAATACCTTGTAGACCGAGCTTCATTTGAAACAAATGTAAAAGACTTCTACAGTTTTTTTGTAGGAGAAACTTTTGTAATTGGGCCCAAAGCCAATCGGAGTATTTAATATCATTATTGTAACTCTTATAGAGTTAAAACAATATTGTTGCTATCTTTACTCTTGTTTGAGACCAACCTTGCATGTGTATCTGAATGGGAAAAAGTTTCGTATCCTATGTCGGTTGGCGAAAAAAATTTTAAATGGTGCCAAAAGGTAGTTTTAGCAACTTACAAAATTTTTCAAGAGAGCGGTAAAACATGTTTTTCAAATATTTACAAACATACGTTTATTAAAGCATGTTTTTGCGCCACCTTAAAAATTTAAGCACGATGCTAAAATGAAATTTTATCGCCATATTGGATATTTTAATAAGTAATGAAAACACATAAACAAACTTATATAACAAACCTAAGAGGCATTTTTGTGATAAATGATTGTTATTGTCAGGGGGTTAAATTGTAAACAATTAATAAACGGCTAGTAAATAATAAATAGCATTTAAAATCTAAGGTACTTTTCGGTTAGCCGAGCGCCAGTGAAATGTATATATCTATATATACATATATATATATATGTATACATACACACATATATGTATGTGTATATATATATGTAAATATACATACATGCATATATAAATGTGTGTATGTATAGATATATGTATATATATGTATACATAGATATATAAATTTCACTGGCGCCCGGCTAACCGAAAAGTACCAAATCTAAAAATGGAGAAGTGGTCCGTATAAAAATTAAGCGCTTGATATATGTAAATCTTTTTTTATTTTTTAATATTTCCGAATGCACAGATAAAAAGGTAAAAATCTCTTTTCCAAATGCCAAATAGAAAATATACAAAATAGAAAAATATCTGCTAAAAAATATATTTACATAATACTACATCTGCAAAAAATTAAGATTTAGAAAAAGTAAGCCAAATCCTTCAGATCCCAACAATCACATCGAAAAACTTATCACCAAAAAAGAACTCGCCAAATCTTACGGCACAGGAGATGGATCTTTCCCTCTGAATGCAGAATATTAGTTTTTTTCTTGTACGATGGGTGATTATAACTGTTTCATTTCACATACTACATACCGTTTGATATATTGGTACTTTTATGTTATCCTGGCGCAGTTGATAAATCGCCAAATATTGTTCCTATAACATTTTCATATTGAATTCATTTCATTTAAATATAAACCTTTCACTCATTTAATTTGAAATACATGCCTTTCATTAATCCCATTTAAAATGCTAAAAAGAGAAAAAAAAAGAAATAATGCCATAAATCGAAAACCTTTTATTTAAACACCAAAGAATTTTTTTTTATTATTTACACATGAGAAATAAAAAAAGCTGCTATTGCTGAGATTTGCGCCAAATCTCTAATACCAAGTCTGCTAAGTTATTGCGGGGTTTTTCTTTCAAAGAGAAAAAAATCCAGATTAATTTTCGATTTCTACTTAATTGAAATATATTTTATTGTGCTGAATATTAGCGCGTGCATATTTTTTTTGCTCCTTGTACTCCATGAACTTTTCAATTCCGATTGTCTACGAAAACCTCGCGCCGGTGAAAATGACGTACCACAAAATTTCGTGACGTATGTACTTTAATTGTGCTTTTTTATCTATTTTTGTAATATAATTTCCAAACGGTTTTATTTATTCTTGGTAATAAATAGACGTCGTTGTCACCTTTATAGGTACCTGCTGTAAAAATTTGAACGAAATCCGTTAAATATTTTTTGAGTTATGCTTGACGAAAGGTTTTAATATCCATCGTAGCTATATATGGGGCAAAGTAATACTGCGCTGTGTATGAGTCTTCGTTGCACTCAGACAATTAACTTTGAAATTTTCATTCACAAATCACTCCTAGTCTCTACATCTTTTGTTAATTATTATTTTGCGACTTGGTAATTACGCAGCACAGGGAAGTTATTACACCTTACTAGTTATGGGATGGGATAATTTGATTAAGCCTAATTATATACGCACAGGGAAGTTATTTCACTTTAATATGTTATGGGATGGCATGGTATTATTTGATTGACTAATTATATACATCACATTCTCGTGCTACGTAATTGCCAAGTCACAAAATAATAATTAACTAAAGATGTAGAGACTAGGAGTGATTTGTGAATGAAAATTTCAGAGTTAATAAGATAGCTAAACTTGGCTTTACATGATCTCAGAACTTTTTACGGAAAAAGAGTCACGAGACTCGGCTGCATTTTTTACAGGTGACGTTTTTGATGGGATTTCACTTCTTTTTGTAGGTAATCCTCCTTTTCTTGATTTTATGCTCTTTTTAGAGATCATCCACTATTTTTCGCTAAGCCCACACTCCGTCCCGATTATTTTCAAGTACCAAAAATTTGAAGCTTTAGTTTCGTTTGCAAAGTCCTGTAGATAAAAAGAAGTTTCAGGTTCCTAGACAAGCACTAAGTTATGGGAAGGAGGGGGAGTACTCTCAATTGCTTCCAGGAAAGGTGCTATCCATCTGAGATATTACTCGCAGCCGTAGATACTTGATATTTAGCATAAAAGTACTGTTTAATTTAGGATAAAAAGAAAGAAAAATAAAAATTTCAGGAAATTTCAAACTGTATTCGATTTTTTGATAAATCAAACTATATTCGATTTTTCAATGAGTTTTTTTCGTTTTTTTTTCCTATTATTTGTGGATTTTTAAATGTCGCCTCACCTTATATCCTAAACACCTAAACCCTACCTTTATACCTATATTCTATAACTACAAAATTGATTTATTTTCAAACTTTCAATTTTTTGTAATTTTTTTAATTTTTCGATTTTATTTCTAAGTTTTCCGATTGTCATTCCAATTTAGTTATTCTTTGATCCGTCTTCTTAGGATCATTTAGGTTCAATTTGGAGATAAATCAAGGCAATTTTAGAGTCACCATGATTTTATTTAGAAAGGACTATCAAGCCATAACCAGCCAGTAATGTCGGGAGGAGAGGAGGAGCTGTGAAAATTTTTGTAGGAGTAACATCATTTAACAATCCATATTTCATATGCAAATTAAATAGAATATAACCTGTAAATATCTACAGGGACATTCAAAAGAATTTGGTAACAGCACTGTCTATGAACAATAATTGCTGGTAGCTCGTTTTCAGTTGTGGTACTTGTTTTTAAATGTAACTAATATTTTTATTAATTGTTGTATATAAATTTTATAAGGTCATATACAGTGCTGCTCAAAAGATCTCACGTACATTTCCGTTTATTGACGGAAATTCCTGAAGGGTAATTTTCAATAGTACTATGTATTTCCTAACCGAAGTAAATTTTAGCATACTGTGTAGTATACATTCAAATCTGTAGATCATATACAGAGCTGCACAAAAAAATTCGGATATTTAGTTCAACTATTAGTAATAATTGCTAAAATTGGATTTGTGTTTGGAATTGTGTTATGAGTTTTCTGAATTGTTTACTAAGTAAATTGTGAAGTTTTGTTAACATATTCTGGACGTGTTGGAAAGTGTTTCATAATCGATGCTTGACGCATGATTTTTCGTTCTTGTTTCATTTAATTTCTGCCGTGTTGTTATTTGTTTAAAGAATTTTTAGGTTTTACTCTCACATTTTTCTTTAATAAAGAAAAACTATCTATGTTTAAGTCGTAAGATTTAAAAACAAGAATGAACTATCATACGTCAAGCATAGATTATGAAGCACTTTCCTACACATTCAAAATATTGTTACAAAACTTCACCGTTTAATAAGGTGAAAGATATCTAAATAAGCAATTTGGAAAACGCATAAAACATTTGAAAACTCTATTTATGCAATTATTCACTGTTATTCCGAAAATAATTCAAATTATTTTATGAATCTCTCTATAGGATGCATCCTAATCCTAATCTTAATCCTAATAATATTATAAATCTGATTGTGTGCAAATGTTAGGCTGAAGCCAGCGTCAAAATGGAGCATTTAATGATCCTGTATTTTTGCATATAGGTTGATTATAACCCTCAAATGAACATAGGCTGGTTTTTGTTTATTTTATTCAAATATTTTTCTTAATAATTCAAAATTCCGTTATTTTCATAGAGAATAAATGGACATTTTTTCATATAATATTTTAAAATGGTTAAATTTACTTTACCGTTGCTAATACTTTATCGTTGCCAAAACTAATTCAAAACCCAGAGTAATAATTTTTACTCAACAATTTAGTTTCAATTGAAAAATTTTCACGTGAAATATGAAAATGAAATAAAAAAATAAAAGAATTAAAAAGAAGATTAAATAATATTATTAGAAATAAAACGTACTTTTTTTAGTTTTTGATAATAATACAAGGTTTCAATATGCGTAACCATAGGAAACAGGCGAATATGACGTCATTCATCGAAAAAAAAGCGGATATGCTTTGATTGGTGAAATAAAATGATCTTGGGTTTTTTTCTTCACTGTTTTTCTTTTTTTTTTTTTTGTTTTGTATGGTAACAATACTTGGCGTTTTACCGTCTGCGCACGGCTAATATAACTATACCGTATTTTTATTTAAATTTTTAAAAAGTAAAAAGAAGTTTCAAAAGAAAATGGTTAGCAAATGTCAATAATATGCTCCGCAAAATTATCCATGTCGAAAATGATGTCATGGATAGCGAGAAATAGTTATTTTCATTCTTAAAACTAAAAGAAATAACTCGATTACCTAAAAAAAAATGACGAATGTTAATAGTTCCATTTTTGTTGATAAAACCTAAAGATTTATTATTTTTTCGTTAAAGTAACATAATTTCCCCTATGCCAGTATTGAAATTAATTGCCAGGAAAAGAAAATTAATAAGAATTATGTCATTAAAAAGGGATTGATATGGGGAAAAAGAGACGTCATATTTGAAATAAAACGGGAATTTTCCAATATGTTTTAAAATGAGTGTGAATCAATTCCTTACATTAATAATACACGGATCAGTAAGTATAGAAAGTAGATGACTTTCACGCCATATTTATAACGAAAAATTTAAATGTTTTGTTATCTATACTGATTATTAAACATGAGTATCCGTTATATACAGATGAGAGTTTTCTGCTAAAAATCACATCATAATTTTAAGAAAGGGAAAATGAATACAAATCTATTACATTAAAATCTGACGGTGTGTTTGTATTTCGCAACTACTCCTAGACTATCGAACGCAAAGCGGTTTACTTAATACCGGTTATCATTGATCCGAAGATATCACACAAACTCTCAGAATTGAAAAAAATTAAATTAGATGACAAGATTTTTTTTTTTTTTTTTGTAAATTTTAACGAAGTTTATCTAAAAACGGAAAGTAAATTACTCCATATTTGTGTATGAGAAAGGAGAAATAAAACAGATCAGTATATTTTTTACACCATTTTCTCATTAAAACTGAAAAATAGAATTTATTTTCACTTTGAACAGATAGTGAAAACAAAATCTTGATTTCAGAAAATTATCTGAAAAATAAAAACATATTTTCACATATTCAAACTTCATGAATCAATTTATTCTGGAGAACAAAAATTGTTTGTCAACATATTGCCAGTTAGAAAACAAGATTTGTTTCAGCTATACATTAAACCAAGGAGGCAGAATTGAATTTAAAGAAAAAGCATATACTATTTCCAATTAATGTTTTATTGAAGGATGGCTGTTAAAACATTTCACAAAGGCGTTAAAAGTAAAATTGTTTATCAGGTAAAACTGACATTTGTTTTAATCAATTCGTCTATTTCCACGATTTTATTTGGCCCCTCTTTTTGCATTGGTTGCAATTTCATTTTAGGGATTATTTGGCACAAAATTGCACTTTTTAAAGAGTGAGTTATGTCAAGGTCCCTATAACAAAAAATACCGTATTGTCTTCTATGAAATGTGATAAATAGTTAGTTAATTATTAACGTTTTTAATTATCGGGAGTGAAATATTTTGCTTAATTAATGTATTTATTCTTATTTTAATGTTGCGTGAACGAAGTCACGGGTAACAGCTAGTAATATTATAAATCCGATTGTGTGCAAATGTTAGGCTGAAGCCAGCGTCAAAATGAAGAAATTAATGGCCCTGTATCTTTGTATATAGGTGGATTATAACCCGGAAATGAACATAGACTGGTTTTTGTTTATTTTATTCAAATACTTTTCTTAATAATTCAAACTTTGATTATTTTCATAGAGAATCAATGGACATTTTTAGATAAAATTTAACCATTTTACTTTATCGTTGCTAGGGCTTTGATCGTTGCCAATAAATAAAAATGCGAAACAATAATTTTTCCTCAACAATTAATTTTCAATTGAGCGATTTTCACATGAAAAATGAAAATAATTCAAAAGAAGATGAATTTCTGTGATATTTGAAACAAGAATATGGAGTATTTGTTATTATACATGAAGTATGAATATCGGTTACATTAAAAAGATTTTTTTTCTGTCAAAAACTGCGTTATAATTAGAAAGAAGAATTAACAATAATTATATTATTAAGAAAAATATTTCTCTTGAACCATGGAACTATGAAAAGTATCCTTCTTGGCTTGAACAAATATGACGTCATAAATAAAACATGCATTTTCAAATATTCGTAATATTACAAAGAGCATGACTATCAGTGTATAATAAAAGTATATACATAATGGACGTCACATTTAAGATGAATAACTGAAATATTTTTTTGAAACTAATTAATAATAAGCTTGAATATCAGTTACAAACAGACGTGAGTTTTCTGCTAAAATTCACGTCATTATTGCCAGGAAAAGAAAATTAACAAGAATTATATCATTGAAAAGAAATTTCTCTGGGATCAAATTGACGTCATAGTAAAACGGGATTTTTTAAATATGTTTCAAATGGAGCGTGTATCAATTTCATACATTAATAATCACTGAGTACAGTTAAAGAATAGAGAGGTAATGAACCGTAAAATCGGCTTGCAATATGAAGCCGGTTATCGCTCAAATCATTAGGCCCAAGGGCTGACTTCATTGGATGGAGAGAGGCTGCACCTGGAACAATAACTGGATTCATTGGACGGGGAGAGGTTTTCAAAGCAAGCCGCCAGTCGTTTGGGCCGACTGTAGGGTTGCGATTTCAGCATCACGCCAAACATGAACATTTCATCTCTATTTATTCTCTGAACTCAGTGATTAATAATATTTTGTGGATAAAAAAAAAGAAATAAAACGGATTAATATATTTTTATGCCATTTTCTCATTAAAACTGAAAAAAAAATTTTATTTTCAATTTGAATAGTTGGTGAAAAAAAAATTCTTGATTACAGTAAAATTTCCGAAGAATAAAAACATATTTCCACATATTCAAACTTTATGAATCAATCTATTCTGCAGAGCAAAAATCGCCTGTCAGCATATTGTCAAGAAATCAAGATTTGTTTCAGCTATAGATTAAACAAAGGACACAAATTTGCTCTTACATGCAAACGTAACACTTGCAATTGCAAAGCTTTTTGCAACCCCGAATTACATGCAAACGTAACATTTACATGTAATTTGCACCCAAATTAATTTTAATTTGAACCGTTATAAATGTTAATTTGCAATGAAAATTACATGCAAAAGTAATGTTTACATATACTTTTGGGTTGCAAAAAGCTTTGCAATTTAAGTGTTACGTTTGCATGTAATTTTAGGTGTAGAACTATTCATCCCTATTCACAAGAATTGAATTTAAAGAAAATGCATATACTATTTCCAATGAATTATTTTTAAATGATGGCTGTTAAAACGTTTCTCAAAGTCGTTAAAAGTAAAATGGTTTATCAGGTAAAATTGACATTTCTTTTTACCCAATTTGTTGATTTACACGATTTTATTTGGCCGTCCTTTTTCCATTGGTTGCAGTTTCCTTTTCGCGGTTATTTGGCACAAAATTTTACCTTTTTTTAAACTGATTTATGTCAAGGCCCCTATAACAAAGAAATATAATATTTTCTTCTATGAAATGTGATAAAGAGTTAGTTAATTATTTACGTTTTTAATTATCGGGAGTGAAATAGTTTGCTTGATTAGTACATTTATTTTTCTTTTAATGTTACGTGAACGAAATCACGGGTAACAGCTAGTAATATTATAAATCCGATTGTGTGCAAAAATTAGGCTGAAGCCAGCGTCAAAATGGAGAAATTAATGGCCCTGTATCTTTGCATATAAGTGGATTATAACCCGGAAATGAACATAGACTGGTTTTTGTTTATTTTATTCAAATACTTTTCTTAATAATTCAAAATTTTATTATTTTCATAGAGAATCAATGGACATTTTTAGATAAAATTTACCCATTTTATTTTATCGTTGTTAGGGCTTTGATCGTTGCCAATAAATAGAAATGCGGAAAAATAATTTTTCCTCAACAATTAAGTTTCAATTGAGCGATTTTCACGTGAAAAATGAAAATAATTCAAAAGAAAATGAATTTCTGTGATATTTGAAAGAACAATATGGTGAACAATATGGTATGAATATCGGTTACGCATTAAAAAGATCTTTTTCTGTCAAAACTGCGTTATAAGTAGAAAGAAGAATTAACAATAATTATATTATTAAGAAAAAGATTTCGCTTGAACCATGGAACTATGAAAAGGATCCTTCTTGGCTTGAACAAATATGACGTCATAAATAAAACATGTATTTTCAAATATTCGTAATATTACAAAGAGCATGACTATCAGTGTATAATAAAAGTATATACATAATGTACGTCATATTTAAGATGAATAACTGAAATATTTTTTTGATACTGATTAATAATAAGCTTGAATATGAGTTACAAACAGATGTGAATTTTCTGCTAAAATTCACGTCATTATTGCCAGGAAAAGAAAATTAACAAGAATTATATCATTGAAAAGAGCTTTCTCTGGGATCAAAGTGACGTCATAATAAAACGGGATTTTTTAAATTATGTTTCAAATGGAGCGTGTATCAATTTCTTACATTAATAATCACTGAGTACAGTTAAAGAATAGAGAGGTAATGAACCGTAAAATCGGCTTGCAATATGAAGCCGGTTATCGCTCAAATCATTAGGTACAAGGGCTGACTTCATTGGATGGAGAGAGGCTGCACGTGGAACAATGACTGGATTCATTGGGCGGGGAGAGGTTTTCAGAGCAAGCCGCCAGTTGTTTGGGCCGACTGTAGGGTTGCATTTTCAGCATCACGCCAAACATGAACATTTCATCTCTATTTATTCTCTGAACTCAGTGATTATTAATACAAGCATCAGTAAGATTATCAGGAAAAGAAAATTGAACACAAGTCTATTAAGTTAAAATCTGACTGTGTATATTTCGCAACTACTCCTCTTAATGCAACGCAATTTACTTAACACGGGTTATCATTGATTCGAGGATGTCATATAAACTCGGAGAATTTAAAATTTTGAATTAGACTCCGAGATATTCATATTTTATTTTGTAAATTTTAACGAAATTTCTCTAAAAATGGTACTTAAATTACTCCATTTTTGTGGATAAAAAAGGAGAAATAAAACGGATTAATATATTTTTATGCCATTTTCTCATTAAAACTGAAAAAAATTATTTTATTTTCAACTAAATAGTTCGTGAAAAAAAAAATCTTGATTACAGTAAAATTTCCGAAAAGTAAAAACATATTTCCACATTTTCAAACTTTATGAATCAATTTATTCTGCAGAGCAAAAATCGCCTGTCAGCATATTGTCAAGAAATCAAGATTTGTTTCAGCTAAAGATTAAACCAAGGACACAAATTTGCTGTTACATGCAAACGTAACGCTTGATATTGCAAAGCTTTTTGCAACTCCAAATTACATGCAAACGTAACATTTACAAGTAATTTTCACCCAAATTAATTTTAATTTGAACCGTAATAAATGTTAATTTGCAATGAAAATTACATGCAAAAGTAATGGTTACATATAATTTTAGGTTGCAAAAAGCTTTGCAATTTAAGTGTTACGTTTGCATGTAATTTGGGGCTGCAGAAAGCTTTGCATTTGAAGCTCCTTGCATTTAGGTGTAGAATTATTCCTCCATATTCACAAGAATTGAAATTAAAGAAAAAGCATATACTATTTCCAATGAATTATTTTTAAATAATGGCTGTTAAAACGTTTCTTAAAGTCGTTAAAAATAAAATGGTTTATCAGGTTAAATTGACATTTCTTTTTATCCAATTCGTCGATTTACACGATTTTATTTGGCCGTCCTTTTTCCATTGGCTGCAGTTTCCTTTTCGCGGTTATTTGGAACAAATTTTTACCTTTTTTAAACTGATTTATGTCAAGGCGCCTATAACAAAGAAATATCGTATTTTCTTCTATGAAATGTGATAAAGAGTTAGTTAATTATTTACGTTTTTAATTATCGGGAGTGAAATAATTTGCTTGATTAGTACATTTATTTTTATTTTAATGTTACGTGAACGAAGTCACGGGTAACAGCTGGTAGATATATATATATATGTAGAACATTATTTGGATTATATGGGATTTCCCCCCGAATTGGTCAGTTAGCTTACTGTATTGCTGGCATCTTTCTGAGTTTTCCCGATATTTGACTGGTCTTTTACATGAGTTACTCTATTGAATTGACTACCAAAACATGAAAAAAAAAATCTTTGGTATAGTTCGCGCATGCGCAGTTATAAATTGTTTCATACATATGCCCTTGCCCATATCTCATCAAATATTCAATATATTAATTTTTTTAATTGCAGTATACTGTTTCTACTGTTCTTCAAGTCAAACATGTATTTTACATCCTCGAATATCAAGAAAAATTTGTCAAAAATTTCAGTAGATATTCGACAAACGGTGTAAAAAGCGAAAGCGTCCGGTCACTGACTCTTAATTTTTGGACAGCAGTGTACATTTTATCACACTCGCAAGATATCTTGAAAATTCCCCAATGTGAAAATCTGTCTATTGGATATTTGAGATCTGTAAATTTGATCTCATCAAAAAGTGACCTGTAAAAAATGCAGCCAAGTCTCGTAACTCATTTACCGTAAGAAGTACTGAGATCGTATAAAGCCAAGTTTAACTATCTTATTAACGCTGAAATTTTCATTCACAAATCACCCCTAGTCTCTACATCATTAGTTAATTACTAGCAAAACCCGCGGCTTTGCTCGCGAAATTCTTGAAAAATGCCAAGTGGTATTCGCTGGCCTATTTTCATTAGAGGAAATTTTACTGCCACAGAAAATTCAAAAATTACTAATTAAGCTACACAAATCTCGAAAAAAAAATCGAAATTTTAGATCGTTTTTTTACTTTTTCACCCCCCCCCCCTGTGATATGGTCACCGATATAAAATATAGCCTATGTTGCAGCAGGGACACTTTTGAAAATGGTTCTGCAGTTCCAGAGATTCCATAGAAATTGTAATTTAGAATGTTTTTAGACCGCTTTTCGCTCATCTCACCCTTTTAAATTTCGAATTTTTTTTTTAGAATTTGTTCTTAGAGAACATTTACATTTTATAAATAACTACCATGCCAAATTTCAAGTTTCTAATTCCTTCAGTATAAAAAAAATCGAAATTTTAGAACGTTTTTCGCTCTTGCACCTCCCAGTGGTAGTGGCACCGACATAAAATATAGCCTATGTTACAGCAGGGACTGTCACCATCAATTTGCTACCATAACTTTTGAAAAGGGTTTGGTAGTTCCAAAGATTCCATAGAAATTGCAATTTAGGATGTTTTTAGAACGCTTTTCGCTCATCTTCAGTTTTAAATTTCGATTTGTTTTAGAATTTGTTCTTAGAGAGCATTTACATCTTATAAGTAACTACCATGCCAAATTTCATGTTTCTAACACCTTCAGTGTAAAAAAAATCGAAATTTTAAAACGTTTTTCGCTCCTGCACTCCCCTGAGAGTAGTGGCACCGATATAAAATATAGCCTATGTTGGTGCAGGGACTGTCAATTTGCCACCATCATTTTTGAAAACTGTTTTGTAGGTCCAGAGTTTCCATAGAAATTGTAAGTTAGAAAGTTTTTAGAACGCTTTTCGCTCCTCTCCCCCTTTTAAATTTCGAATTTTTTTATAATTTTGTTCCATAGCCTCGTCTATTTATTTGCTTTGTTATTTCATCAGCAGAGCGTGGTTTAATTCGCAGACAGAGTGACGCTAGTCCCTTTTCATATTTATTGCTGTGGTTTTGAGAGAGAAAATTTTTTTTTTTTTTTTTGTTTCTGTTTTTTTACCCAGCGATGGAAAGTGAAAAAGAATTATACGGAGTTGCTTTTTTTGACGGCGACGGTAGAAATTTTTCTGTTTGGAAAAGGCGTGTTAAAGCCATATTTGCGGCGAAAGATTTGGATAAGTTTTTAGACAATGAAGCGACAACTGAAACTGCCGAAGTTGTAAAATCGAAAAAGGCTTATGCTTTATTATTATCGCTTTTAAGCGATGGGCTTCTTGCGTCATTGCAAGAAGAAAATACTGCGCATAAGATATGGAATAAATTAGAACGAACATATGATACCAAGCGTGCAGTTAATCAAATTTTAATTAGAAAGAGGTTAGCAACTATTAAAAAGGATCGTGTTGCGTCTATGAGAAGTCACATTGATGAAATAAATAAATAAATTTCGGAACTTAAAATTTCCGGTGCTGAAGTAAGTGAAACCGGTACTATTGTTTATATTCTAATGTCGTTGCCTCAAGAATTTGAAAATGTTAAAACTGCGTTAGAAAATCAACCTAATACTGTTTTGACTCTAGATTTTGTCACACAACGGCTGTTAGAGGCTGAAGCACTTCTGCTCGACTCTAAGAAAGAAAAAGTGCAGTCCAAAACTGCTCATGATAATACCGCGTTTGTATCAACTCGCAAAGAATATGTGTGCAAAAACTGTAATTCAAAGGGGCACATAGCTAAATACTGTAGAAAGAAACTTACTTGTTTCAAATGTGGACTTCCTGGCCATTTTAAACGAAACTGTAAAGCTGTTAAAAATTCAAATGAGGAAAAATTTGCTTCTGCAGCGGTATCTTTTGTTGCGGCGAACGTTAAAAAGAATGAATTTATAATGGATTCTGGAGCGACTTCCCATATGTGCTCAAATGAGAAATATTTCACGTCTTTACAACCCTCTTCAGGAACTATTAAGTGTGCGTCGAAAACAATGAATCTTGAAATTAAAGGTTTTGGAAATATTATTGGAAAATTATCAAACGGAATGGAAATTACACTAAATAATGTTCTTTACGTACCAGATTTAAGTGGACAGTTGATTTCCGTTAGAAAAATCGAAAATGCAAATTATGCAGTTATTTTCAAGAATGAAAAGGTGTTCATAGAAAAAGGAAGAAATCGTTTTTGTTTTGGTGAACGTGATTCAAATGGACAATATGTTAATTATTTTGTCCCAAATTATAAAACTGTTCTCACATCAAAAGAAAGTGATTCTGAAATTTGGCATCGCAGAATGGGCCATCCAAGTGACAAAGTGTGGAAGGAAATGAAACTTCCAATACCACTTTCTTTTTGTAATGTTTGTGATCGAGCAAAACAGAGTGCAACACCAATGGGAAGAGGACCTAGGAAAAGAGAAAGTACTCCAATGACTGTTATTCATTCTGACATATGTGGCCCTATTGTTCCGAAAACTTTTTCTGGTGAGTGCTATTTTATGACTATCATAGATGATTTTTCACGATTTACTGAAGTTCGATTATTAAAGCATAAAAGTGAAGCTTCAGAGGAATTGAAAGTTTTCTTAAAAACTAATCCTACAGTAAAGAAAATCAGATGTGATAACGGAAAAGAATATTTAAGCAATGATTTAGTGAATTTCACTCGAAATCTTGGTATAGTGATTGATCCTGCTCCTCCATACACTCCTGCTTTGAATGGAGTTGCTGAAAGATGCAATAGATCGCTCCTAGATATAGGAAGGGTTTTAATTGCTGAATCACATTTACCTAAGACTTTTTGGGGTCGAGCTATTCTTACAGCAGCTTACTTGAAAAATCGAATGCCAAGCAGCTCCAATGAGAACTTAACGCCGTGTTTCTTAAAATTTGGAGAAGATCCCGATTTGAAGCACATACGTGTTTTTGGATGCAGTGCCTACATGTTAATTCCTTCCGTTCATCGTAAGAAGCTTGATGATAGGTCTAAACATATGATCATCATAGGTTATTCTTCAATGGGATATCGATTGCTAGATCCTGAGACGAAACGCATAACTATATCAAGAAATGTCAAATTTGATGAAGAGAAGAAGCATACCATAAACTCAAAGCAACACATAGTGGAAAATTCAGAATTGACTGATTGTGAAATTAACCCAGATGCTCAAGAAAGAACTAGTGAAGAATCAGAGGATTCTGAAGAGAAAGAAGATAAAATGAGAAAATCCGAGAGATCAAGAAAACAACCTATTCGGTATCCAGCTCTTGAGGTGTATGAAGCATTACTTTGCCAACAAGAAACTTTATCTTTTGATAAGATCAAATTTATCCCTGTTGATGAACAACGTTTATGGAAGGAAGCTATGGATGCAGAGATAGAAAGCATGGAAATCAACAACGTCTGGGATCTCGAAAAATTACCACCTGACAAACGAGCTATTTCCTGCAAATGGGTGTATACCATCAAAAGAGATGGACGTTATAAGGCTCGCCTTGTAGCCCGTGGATTTATGCAAAAAGAAGGACTAGACTATAGTGAAACTTTTGCTCCTGTAATAAGTATGCCAGCTTTACGTTTAGTGCTTTTTGTGTTTTTAAATGAAGACTTACATGCATTTGTTTTGGATGTAAAAACAACTTTCCTGAATGGTAAGTTAAATGAACTTGTTTTTATGGATCAGCCGCAAGACTATGATGACGAAAGTGGGTTAAAATGTAAACTCAAACGGAGTTTATATGGCCTGAAACAGGCCCCACGACAATGGTTTGAAAGGTTTCTTGAATTTGTTTCAAAATTAAAATTTAAATCTTTTGATAATGAACCTTGTATTTTTATTCGTTATAGTAATGGTCATAAAATAATTATTGCTCTGTATGTTGATGATATGCTTATAGCAGGTTCAGATTTAAATGAAACTAATGTAGTTATTTCTTTACTCTCTAAAGAGTTTCATATGTCAAAATCAGAATGTGTTTCAGAATTTCTGGGTATTCAAATGAAATTTAAATCTGATAGTTTAATAATGGATCAAGAGTCTTATATAATTAAATTGTTAAGTAAATTTAATATGCTAGAATGTAAACCTAGTGATATTCCTATTTCTCCTAAATCCACTCCATCTGATTTCAAAAATGGAAAACCATTTAATGGTCCATACCGTGAACTTGTAGGTTGTTTATTGTATTTAGCATATATTTCACGACCTGATATTTTATATAGTGTTAATTGTTTGAGTCAAATGCAGGAAAATCCTACTGAAGTTGCATGGATTGCACTAAAGAAAATCTTAAGATATTTGAAAGGAACTTTGTCCTTAAAACTTGTGTATAAAAAGCAAAAATCTGATCCTAAATTGTCTATGTATGTTGATTCTGATTGGGGGCTAATACAAATGATAGAAAATCAGTATCAGGTTACATTTTAATGTTTTGTAACATGCCTGTTCTCTGGTGTTGTAATAAACAAAAGTCAGTTGCATTATCTTCAACTGAAGCTGAAGTCATTGCCTTAACTAAAAATTTGCAAGACCTGTTGTGGTTCAAAAATATTGCTTGTGAAATTGTAAGTATTAAGGATTTAGTTATTTTAGAGGATAATCAGTCTTGCATAAAATGTATCAGTAATGAAAGTAGTTATGGTAGAATGAAACACATAGATATAAAACTAAAATTTGTTCGTAATGTTGTAAAAGAAAATAATATCAAAATTGAATATATTCCTACAAATATGCAAATTGCTGATATGTTTACAAAGGCATTGCCTAAAGTTAAATTTTATGAATTGTTGGTTCTTTGCTGTTTGTATAAGTAATGTTTTAACTCTGTAATACTTTTAATGTTTGTTTATTGTAATTTTTTATTCTGCGTTTTCTAATGTAATGCTAGATTATGGGCGGGTGTTAGTATATCGTATCGTAATTGTAATCGTAGCATTACATCTTAAATTTTATTGGATGATACTTTTGTCTAAGCTTTCTCGCACGTCCGGGAACATGACTGGCAGAATCCCAGACGAATTTATAAATATAAGTGATGTTCAATTTTCAGTTTAGTTACTATGTTTTTGTCATTGTGTAATGTTCTTTCGTAACTCAATATATATTCGATCCAAGGCCTCGTCTATTTATTTGCTTTGTTATTTCATCAAATTTGTTCTTAGAGAGCATTTACATCTTATAAGTAATAACTACCATACCAAATTTCATTTTTCTAGATCCTTCAGTATATATAAAAAAAAAACAATGGCACTCCGGGAGTGCCGGCAGAAGTGAAAACTTGAACAATTACGTGTGTATTTTTTGAATCGTCAGGAAACGTTTTATTGTGCAGGAAATACTTTTAAATGAAGTGTTTTTTTATTCATTATTATAAACTACGACTACAAAAATTATATTACAATATTCATTTAATACACTATTGTACATGAAAAATAATGCATATACAAAAATTGCAATCTATTGCTTAAAACGTAAATTTACAAATACATGAAATATGAAATTTAATTAATTGGTATTCTTTGAAATGAATACTAATGAAACTTATGAATTTTCATCCACAATTTAAACAACTCTCAATACATTCATCATTTCTTCCATGAGATGTAGTTTCATATCTTTTGTCTGCAAAATAGTGTTCCCGCTCCCTATCACTCCAAAAATGATAACTTCTTTGCTGCCTGTCTTGTTTACGGTATTCGTGAACATTATGCTTTTTTTATTTTCAGACTGCGCGTATTGTTTGCGGTATCTATATAATTTCTATCAACAAACTTTTCTTTTCTATAAAATGATTTCACTTCATTCCCGTATCAGTAACCACGTTTCTTAAAACTTTCGAGAAATATTTCATTATTTTCATTTTTTCTTTTTATATCACTTCCGTCTATTTCTTTCCCTGTGCTCGTTAAATTATAATATTTTCCGTGTTTTGTTATTTCATTTTCATCTTTTGATTTGGTCTCGCGAGTTGAGTCACTTTTATCTGTTTTCACAGCACGTGCTAAATTTATCTTGAAATTATTTTCTGAATTATTTTTATTCATAATACCAATCATTTCGTTTTCTGCACGTGAACTATTTCCTTTTGATACTTTCGCTTCATTGTATGAATTGGCAACATAATTTAATTTTTTATCGAAATTATTTACAACTTTAAGGCAACCTACTTGAAAAGTATTGCGCTCGCCAACAATTTTAATTCCCTCTGCATCTATCGCCAACTTTAGTTTGCTGATCACGTCTTGCCCTATTACAATATCATATGCGAGAGATTTTGAAACATAAAATTTCGTTGATATAAGAAACCCATCAACACGTATTTCATACACAAAATATCCAATTAGATTTACAGTTTCTCCGCCAATGTCAGTTAATAAGATATCAACAAAAGACAAATTTGGCGACCCAATATTGACATAACATTCGTAAGTGAATAAAGAAATATAGCTGTCTGTATCAAACAATAGATTTGCTTCTTTGCCTTTGATATTAATTATTTTAGCCATTCCATTAGGTTTAGACTTATTTCTGATTCATTCGAATTGTAGCAATGTTAGATTTTTCCTGTACATCGGCATTAGAATTGTGATTTTGGCGATTATAATTTCGATAGTTTTCGGTAGAGTCTTGACTGTTATTAGTTTGACCGTTATTGCTATTATTACACTGAGACGCTATGTGGCCTTGAGAGTTACATCTAAAACACCTAATTTGAGATTTATTTCTTTTGTTTTGGTATTGGGTATGAAAGAAAGATTGTGAATTTTTATTTTTACTTACTTCGGGTTTTCTATCTTCAAAGTGGTGTGAAATTCTATTCATGGTTTTAACATTACGTCTCGCCGCATCATAATCGTCTAGTTTACTTACTAATACGTCTACATTTTTAATTTTTGGAAGATCATCAATAAAATGTGCTTTCATTTCTATAGGTAACCTTTTCTTAATTTGATCTAATACTATTACGTCTTTTAAGGATTCAAAATCAGATACTTTAAGACCACTAATACATCCTTCCAAATAATTTTTTAATTCAAATGCTAAATCGCGCCAAGTGGCTGAAAATTCTTTTTATGTGCCATTAATTTCTGCCTAAATTCTTCTGGCGTCATTTTGAAGCGTTTAAGAAGTAAATCTTTTACGTAATCGTAATTGTTCGCCAATGTTTCTGGTTCTCTAGCTATAACATTGGCGATTTCTAACGGAATTAAACTTAACAAATGTGTGACCCAATTTCCTTTTATTATATTCATTCGAGAAATTTGTCTTTTAAATAATGCTAAATAGAGACTAATATCACTTTTGCTGTCAAAGTGAGATATTAATTTAAGCAAATCTGGTTGCTTACCTGAACCAGCTATTGCAGAATCGTCGCCAAATATACAGAGGTGTCGGTAACCGTGACGGTAACAGTGTCGCGAATTCAATGGTTTTTTCCCATCTCAAAAAATGCCCAACGCGCCTAAAGAAGTTTTCACTTCAAAAATCGAAATTTAGAACGTTTTGCGCTCCTGCACCCCTCCCCCCTGTAGTAGTGGCACCGATATAAAACATAGCCTATGTTACAGACTGTTACCATCAATTTGCCACCATCACTTTTGAAAATGGTTCTGTAGTTCCAGAGATACCATAGAAATTGTAATTTAGAATGTTTTTAGACCGCTTTTCGTTCATCTCACCCTTTTAAATTTTGAATTTTTTTAGAATTTGTTCTTAGAGAACATTTACGTCTTATAAATAACTACCATGCCAAATTTCAAATTTCTAGCTCCTTAAATATAAAAAAAATCGAAATTTTAGAACGTTTTTCGCTCTTGCACCCCCCTGTGGTAGTGGCACCGAGACCGACATAAAATATAGCCTATGTTACAGCAGAGACTGTCACCAGCAATTTGCCACCATCACTTTTAAAAACGATTCTGTAGTTCCAGAGATTCTATAGAAATTGTAATTTAGAATGTTTGTAGAACGCTTTTCGCTCATCTCACCCTTTTAAATTTCGAATTTCTTTCGAATTTGTTCTTAGAGAGCACTTATATCTTATAAGTAACTACCATGCCAAATTTCATGTTTCTAACACCTAAAATCGAAATTTTAGAACGTTTTTCGCTCCTGCACCCTCCTGGGAGTAGTGGCACTGACATAAAATATAGCCTATGTTGGAGCAGGGACTGTCACCATCAATTTTCCACCATCTGTTTTGAAAACGGTTGTATAGTTCCAGAGATTCCATAGAAATTGTACTTTAGAATGTTTTTAGAACGCTTTTCGGTCATCTCACCTTTTTAAATTTCGATTTTTTTTTTAATTTGTTCTTAAGGAGCATTTATATCTTATAAGTAACTACCATGCCAAATTTTATGTTTCTAACACCTTCAGTATAAAGAAAATCGAAATTTTAGAACGTTTTTCGCTCTTGCACCTCCCAGTGGTAGTAGCACCGATATAAAATATAGCCTATGTTGGAGCAGGGACTGTTACCATCAATTTGCCACCATCACTTTTGAAAATGGTTCTGTAGTTCCAGAGATTCCACAGAAATTGTAATTTAGAATGTTTTTAGAACGCTTTTCGCTCATCTAACCCTTTTAAATTTTGAATTTATTTAGAATTTGATCTTAGAGAGCATTTACATCTTATAAGTAACTACCATGCTAAATTTCATGTTTCTAACTAACTCCTTCAGTATAAAAAAAGTCGAAATTTTAGAACGTTTTTCGCTCTTGCACCCCCCTGTGTGTAGTGGCACCAACATAAAATATAGCTTATGTTGGAGCAGGAATTGTCACCATCAATTTGCCACCATTATTTTTGAAATCGCTTCAGTAGTTCCAGATATTACCCCCTACAAACAAACAAACAAACAAACAATCTTTACTACTTTATAATATTAGTACAGATTATTTTGTGACTTGGCAATTACGCAGCACAGGGAAGTTATTGCACTTTGCTATGTTATGGGATGGGATGGGATAGTTTAATTAAGGCAAATTATATACGCAGAGGGAAATTATTACACCTTAATATGTTATAGTATTATTTGATTAAGACTAACTATATACATCACATTCTCGTGCTACGTAATTGCCAAGTCACAAAATAATAATTAACTAAAGATGTAGAGACTAGGAGTGATTTGTGAATGAAAATTTTAGAGTTAATAAGATAGTTAAACTTGGCTTTATACGATCTCAGTACTTTTTACGGTAAATGAGTTACGAGACTTGGATGCATTTTTTACAGGTGACTTTTTGATGCGATTTCACTTCTTTTTGTAAATAATCCTCCTTTTCTTGATTTTGGGCTCTTTTTGGAGATCATCCACTGATTTTCGAAAAAGTTACCTTAAAGAAATTTCAGGTAACTAGGCAAGCACTCATTTATAGGAGTAGGGAGTCAGAAGTTCTCAATTGCTTCCAGGAAAGGTGCTATCCACATGAGATATTACTCGCAGCCTAGATACTTGATATTTAGCACAAAAGTACTGTTTAGGATAAAAAGAAAGCTAAAATTATAATTTCCGGAAATTTTCAATAAATCAAACTATATTCAATTTTTCAAAGTTTTTTTTTTTTTTTTTTTTTTTTTTTTTTTCGGATTTTTTAAATTTTTTTTTATTTTGTATCCTAAACCCTACCTTTCTGCCAAATGTCAAGCAGGTAGGGCTACAAAATCAAATTATTTCCAAACCTTCGACTTTTTATAAATTTATTGATTTTTCGATTTTACTTCTAAGTTTCCTGATTGTCATGCCAATATAGTAATTCTTTGATCCGTCTTTTTAGGATAATTTAGGTTCAATTGAAAGATAAATCAAGATAATCTTAGAGTCACCATGATTTTATTTGAAAGGACTATCAAGCCATAACCAGCCAGTAATGTCGGGAGGAGAGGGGGAGCTGTGAACATTTTTTTGGTGCTAACATCATTTAACAATCCATATTTTATATGCAAATTAAATACAGTATAACCAGTATAACCAGTGAAAGAAAACTAACATGTCTATAAAGAAACCGCCCATAACGTAGCCGGTCTATAGCGGAACTTTTCTATACCGAAATTCGTAAACGAAAAGAAAAAAAAGCGTAATCCGGGGGGAAAAAAACATAAAAAAATTAGGGGCAGTGTACTAGCTATATAATAGGACAATTATCTTAAAACTCATGTTTCTAGAACTACAAAATTGAATTGTTTTCGAATTTTCGATTGTTTACAGATATTTCGATTTTATTTTCGTATTTTACAAATTTTTAAAAGTTTCTTTTTTGAATCGTAAATATTACATTTTAAGTCTCTAAGACTACAAGATCGAATTCTTTTAAATTTTTTATTTTTTTCGAATTTTTTTTCTAATTTTCCGGATTTTTTCATTTTTCCTTATTTTGTATCCTGAATACTACCTTTATATTACAATTTTCAAGTTTCTAGCGCTACAAAATCGAATTATTTTCAAATTTTCGATCTTTTTCGATTTTTTAATTTTATTTTCGAATTTATTGTGTTTTAATTTTTCCTTTTTCTGTATCCTAAATGACTATAGTACCTTTACGCTGAATTTTCTGTTTCTAAAGCTACAAGATCGATTTTTTTTCAATTTTTCGAATTTTCGAAATTATTTTCGAATTTTTGAGATTTTTTCTTTTTTCTTTTTTTGTATCCTAAATACTACCTTTATTCCATATTTCAAGTTTCTAGCGCTACAAAATCGAATTATTTTCAACTTTTCGATTTTTTTCGATTTTTTAATTTTATTTTCGAATTTATTGTGTTTTAATTTTTTTCTTTTTCTATATAACACTACCTTTACGCTGAATTTTTAGTTTCTAAAGCTACAAGATCAAATTTTTTTCAAATTTTCGAGTTTTCCAGTTTTTTTATTTTATTTATTTATTTATTTTTTATTTTTATTATTTTTTTTATTTTTTTGTATCCTAAATACTACTTTTATTCCAAATTTCAAGTTTTTAGCTGTAAAAAATCGAATTATTTTCAAATTTTCGTTTTTTTTTCAATTTTATGATTTTATTTTCGCTTTTTGTTGTGTTTTTAATTATTTTTTCTTTTTCTGAATCCCTTTACCCAAGTTTTCTGTTTCTAAGACTACGAGATCAAATTATTTTCAATTTCTCCTTTTTTTTTTTTTTCGAATTTTGTGGATTTTTCTTTTTTTTTTTTTTTCGAATTTTGTGGATTTTTTTTTTTCGAATTTTGTGAATTTTTTTTTTTCGAATTTTCCGTATTTTTAAATTTTTCCTTAAATAGTATCCTAAATATTACCTTTATTCCAAATTTCAAGTTTCTAGCGCTATAAAAGCGAATTATTTTCAAATTTTCCTTATTTTTCCGATTTTATTTTCGAATTTTATTGTGTTTTTCATTTTAACTTATTCCTAATCTATCTTTAACTATCTTTACGCCGAATTTTAAGTTTCTAAGACTTAAAAGATCAAATTGTTTTAAATTTTTCAGACATTTTCGAATTTTGTTTTCGAATTTTCCGGATTTTTAATTTTTTCCTTTATTTTGTATCCTAAATACTACCTTTATTCCGAATTCCAAGTTTCTAGCGCAACAAAATAGGATTATTTTCTAATTTTTGATTTTTTTCGAATTTTTCGAATTTTTTATTTTATTTTCGATTTTTATTGTGTTTTTGATTTTTTTTTCTGAATTCTAAACACTACCTTTTTTACACCAAATTTTAAGTTTCTAAGAGTACAAGATCGTATTATTTTCAATTTTCAATTTTGTTGGATTTGTTGAATTTTCCAATGATTTTTTTTTCGAATTTTCTGGATTTTATAATTTTTTCTTTCTTTATATCCTAAACACTACCTGTATTCCAAATTTCAAGTTTCTAGGAATACGGGATCCACCTAATCCTTTTGATCACGCGTGAGTGAGTGAGTGAATGACAAAAAATCGAAACTTTCAGTTTATATATCGTTTGCACTAGAAAAGACAGAAATGTGAATTTTTAAATTTTGGTCTTATTTGCCAGATACTCTATATAAACGAAGTTTCAGGTTTTTGGGATACACCAGCTCAAAGATATGGGAATGTCAAAAGTGCCCTGAGTTGCTTCCAGAAAGGGATGCTTACGGTTGTGCTCTCTCGACTTGGCGGAGGCACTGCCGTGCCTCCAGATACAAAATTGAAAATTCAGGAAAATTCCAACAAATCAATCTTTTTTCAATTTTTTTTTTCGATTTTTTCAAATTTTCGAATTTCTTTTTCAAATTTTCTGGATTTTTTATTTATTTCTTTTTTTTTTATCTTAAGTACTACCTATATTCCAAATTTCAAGTTTCTAGTTCTACAAAATTGAATTATTTTCAGATTTTCGATGTTTTATCGATTTTTCCGATTTTTTAATTTTATTTTCGGTTTTTATTGCGTTTTTAATTTTTTCTTATTCTGAATTCCAAACACTACCTTTACGCCGAATTTTAAGTTTCTAAGGTTAAAAGATCAAATTATTTTCATTTTTTCGACTTTTTCCGACTTTTTCCAGTTTTTGAATTTTTTTTTCGAATTTTCTGGATTTTTTTAATTTTACTTTTTTTATATCCTAAATACTACCTTTATTCCAAATTTCAAGTTTCTAGCGCTATAAAATCAAATTATTTTCAAATCTTCGTTGTTTTTCGATTTTTTCGATTTTTTAATTTTATTTTCGATTTTTATTGTGTTTTTAATATTTTCTTATTCTGAATTCCAAACTCTACCTTTACGCCGAATTTTAAGTTTCTAAGGTTTAAAAGATCAAATTATTTTCATTTTTTCAATTTTTTTTCGAATTTAAAATTTTTTTTTCGAATTTTCTGGATTTTTTTAATTTTTCCTTTTTCTGTATCCTAAATACTACCTTTATTCCAAATTTGAATTTTCTAGCGCAACAAAATCGGATTGTCTTCAAATTTTTGTTTTTTTTTTCAATTTTTTCGATTTTTTAAATTTTGCTTTCGATTTTTTTGGTGTTTTTGATGGGTTTTTTTTCTGGATGCTAAACACTACCTTCACACCAAATCTTAAGTTTCTAAGGCTACAAGATCGTATTATTTTCAATTTTCAATTTTGATGGAATTTGTTGAATTTTCGAATGGTTTTTTTTTTTTTTTTTTTTTTTTTTTTTTTTTTTTCGAATTTTCCGGATTTTATAATTTTTCCTTTTTTTTTGTATCCTAAACGCTACTTTTTTTTTTTTCCAAATGTCAAGTTTCTAGGGCTACGGGATCTACCTAATCTTTTTGATGACGCGTAAACGAGTGAGTGAATGAGTGACAAAAAATCGAATGTTTGAGTTCATATATCGTCTGAAATAGAAAAGACAGAAACTTGTAATTTTAGGTATAAGAAATACTACCTATAACTATTACATTCTCACCTAAGTTTTTTATATTGACAAGTTTATTAATTATCATAGGACCAACACTTACAGCAAAAAAAAAAAAAAAGAATTAAAAAAAAAAAAAAAATCCCTGCCGGCTCTGCCTGCAAACAAGTTATTTTTCGAAGTAGGAGGTTGCAACTCCCGCATCTCTTCGAAACTGATACATAAAATCAAGGGGCATAAAATCTCGGTCAAGTTCGTTAATGGGCAAAATCGAACCAGGAGGGGGGGATGGGGGGGGGGCTTTTTGTGAAAACAGAAAAAAAAACCAATTTCTTAATTATGATACGTATCGAATCCGTTTGAAGTTATTATTACTTCTAGGAGAAGGGCCGAAAATTTATGTATGACAGATTTTTGATATAATTAAAAATGGCCCCAAGGGGGGGTGGAAAGGGGGTGTTTTAGAAGAAAAAAAATTCATACCTTCGTCAATTCACAAGATATCAAATCCGCTTAAATTTATTATAAATCCTCTTAATATTATCTGAAACTTTTATATTGACAAGTTTTTTATAGGACCAACACTTAAAGCAAAAAAAAAAATTAAAAACAAAGAAATCCCTGCCGGCTCCGCTTGCAAACAAGTTATTTTTCGAAGTAGGCGGTTGCAACTCCCGCATCTCTTCGAAACTGATACATAAAATCAAGGGACATAAAATCTCGGTCAAGTTCGTTAATGGGAAAAATTGAACCAGGGAGGGGGGACTTTTTGTGAAACCAGAAAAAAACCCATAATTTCTTAATTATGATACGTATCGAATCCGTTTGAAGTTATTATTACTTCTAGGAGAACGGCCGAAAATTTATGTATGACAGATTTTTGATGTAATTAAAAATGGCCCCAAGGGGGGGAAAAAAGGAGGTGTTTTAGAAGAAAAAAATTCATACCTTCGTCAATTTACACGATATCAAATCCGCTTAAATTTATTATAAATCCTCTTAATATTATCTAAAACTTTTATAGTGACAAGTTTTTTATAGGACCAACTCTTATAGCCAAAAAAAAAAAAAAAAAAAAAATCCCTGCTGGCTTCGCCTGCAAACAAGTTAGGTTTCGAATTAAGCGGTTCCAACTGAAAGTTACTGAAAGCCCCCACCTCAGGAACCCGCTTTTGGCATATGGTTGGGACAAGCCCCAAAGCCTGAGGTAGGAAAATAGCTACTACTAGCGTCTTCAGTCATGGGAACGCCCTTCAAAAAACCCCCCAGGCAGAGCCGGCCCTGATTTATTGAATAGAAAAATTTTTGGCTTTTTACATTGAGGGTTACAATTTCTGAAGTCCTCATTCGGACTTAGACAAGTTGTTAAAATGCCACATGGCATATTGTTGAAGTTTCTTCTTTTCTTTTATACATACTATTGCCCAGTGGCAAGATAATCGCATTATTTAATGCCACATGGCATATTGTCTGAGTTTCTTCTTTTTATGGAAGATCTTATTTGACATAATTTTGCCAGTTGGCAAGAGGGTGGGCATTATAAGGGGTTAATATATATTAGTTGATTTGATTATTACTTGAAGTTACATTTGCATTATTCTTGAGTATAAATATAATATTTACAGTTTAAGATGAGTTGATTGCTTATTTACAGTTTATCGGTTAGTATTTACAATTTGTTATTGATAGTGCAGTCTTGATCACAGGTATTTATTAAATTTGAGATGTAATTATTTATTTTAAGTTTATTTAAGTTAGATATTTGTATCTGATAAATGAGTATTTTTCGTTTAGAATGTTATAGTTTTCATATAGTTTTTTAAGTTTAGTATTGTCTTTGAGGATTTCCATTATGTTTTGTTGGAAGGTTTTACTTGTGTCTTGTGGGAATTTATGTTTCATGTAGCGACACTTACCAAAAAGATAGTGAGTCGGGTCTCCACGTTGACCACATTGACAGAGGTCATCATCTTTCTTGCCTATTCTGTGTAGAAATGATGGAAAGCTACCACAGCCTGATAGAAAGAACATGGAGACCCTGTCGCTACATATGAGTGAGAAATGAGCTTTCGGTATTAATGAGTATGTGTGTCTGCCACTTTCCGAGTGGTCCCAGTTATATTGCCATTTATCCAGGAGACTTTGTTTAATTATTTTATTGAGGTACGATTTTGGGAGTTTAAAGTCTCTGGATAATGGGTGATCACAGTAAGTGGCAGCCTCATTTGCCAGTTTGTCTGCAAGCTCATTTCCCTTGTTCCCAGCGTGGCCCTTCATCCATGTGAGATAAAAGAGTTTGTTTTTGTTTTGTTTTATTGTTTGATGTATGTCGTATATGTTCTGGATTGTTGGGAATATGTTAGTTAAGGCTAGTATTGATGATTGGCTGTCGCTGAAAATTTGGAATATTGATTCTGTTCGGTTTATGGCCCATTTTATTGTGTTTATTATTGCTAGGAGTTCTGCCTGGAATACCGTGTTGTTGTTTTGTAGCTTGTGTACTTGTTCATGGATTTTAATATCATTTTTAAAAGCTATTAATGCACATGCCGTGTTTGTTTCTATCTTTGAACCATCTGTGTAGATGTGTATTGTATTGTGTTGTTTTATTATGGATTCTGTCGTTATTAAGTTATTTATGTGGTTTTCTGGGTTTATTTGATATCTATGGATTTTTTGTTCTATTTTTTCTTTTGTTATTATTTCGTTATTGTGTATTAGGATTCCTTGTTTCGTGTTAATATTATTTTTGATGTTTTTATATTCTAGAGTTATGAGTAGCGGTGGTATTCCGAGCAGAATTTGTAGGGACGGTGTTGATACGTTTTTGTAGCATTTTGTTATGGATGTGAGACATAGTCTTTGAATTGATTGGATTTTTCTCTTGTCGATTATTCGTAGGTGGTCAAACCACACCTCTGAGCCGTAATCAATGATTTTTTCAAGCACGGTGAGGTACCATTCTCTGAGGAATGCTCGATTCACCCCCCAGTTTGCCGAAAAAACCCTTTTGATTGAAGATGTTATTGATAATAGTTTGTTGTTGATGTTTTGGAGGTGGGTTTGCCATATAAGTTTTTGTTCAAAGACTATGCCTAGGAGGTTTATGTTTTCTACTTGTTTTATTGTAGTGTTATTAAGTTTTAGTGTTGGTGGGCGGGCTTTTAGGATGTTGTTACCAAACATTATGTATACTGTTTTTTCTGTAGATAGTGTGAGGTTTAAGTTGTTGCATATGTTTAGGAATAGTTTTATTCTTTTGTTTGCTCTTAATTCTAGATCGCGACGACTGTTCGCATGGATTATCATGTTAAAGTCGTCGCAGAAACATCTAAGGTTTTTAAATTTTTTATAGAACTCTATTAGTATTTTGTTAGCTATGAGTAGCCACAGCAGGGGTCCAAGGCACGAACCTTGTGGACAGCCCTGGTGGACTTTTCGTTTTGATGTGTTGTCTGTGTAGTCTGTTATTACATGTCTATTGGTTAGAAAACTTAGTAGTTGTTTCTTGATATATGTGGGAAGTGGAGAATTTATTATTGTTTCTCCCAGTACCTGCCAGTCTATGCTGTCAAAGGCTCCCTTTATGTCGAATGATATTAGGATGCAATATTTATATGTTTTTAGGAGGTCTTTTATTTTTGTGTGTGTTAATTTTAATAGTTGTGTTGTGTTTTTGCCCTCTCTGAATCCATATTGGGATGGGTGAAGATAGTTTAGATTTTCTAGATGGTGTGTTATTCTGTGTTTTAGGAGCCTCTCCAGTATTTTACCGAGCATCGGGAGGAGACAGATGGGGCGATATGATGTAGGTAGTTTTGGGTCTTTGTTCTTCTTAGTGAAAAATACTACTTGGGCTATTTTCCAGTTTGTTGGGAAGTGATTAAGGGTAAGGCATTTATTTAGTAGGTCTCTTATTATGTGTTTAAAGTTTTTGAATAGGTTTTTTATGATGAATGCGTCTATTTTATCATAGCCGGGAGCTTTAAGATTATTTTGTTCTTTTATTGCGTTTTTGATTTCTTTAAATGTGAATAGTGGAGGGGATGTAGAGTGTGCGTCTTCTCCCGTTGTCAGGTCTGTTAGTTGTTGTTGTGTGACTACAGGCACTGGGAAGTGATGTGTTGTTAGATCTTTAAAGATATCTGATTTTGTCGCGTATGTGTGAGAGTCCTCTAGTGTTGTGTGTATAAAGTGTTTATTAGTTATGTTTTTGGATGTTGCAATTTTGAAGGTTTGGCCAAATTTATCTTTTGTTTGTGTGCAGAAGGTTTGCCACGATTTTAGTTTTTCTGATTTAATATGTTTTTTATAGAGGGCTCTCTCTTTGTTAAGTTGAATTTTCCATTTAGTTTCGCCTGTTTTATTAAACCTTTTTCTGAGTGCCGAAATTTTGTTTCTGTGTGTTTTTAGTTTGTTGTTCCACCAGTTGAATTCTGGGTAGAGTTTGAGTTTTTTGGTTTTTAGTGTTTCATTTGCTGTTGCTGTTATTGTATCGTTAAAGTTTTCTAACCAGGTGTCTAGATGTTCTTGTGTAAGTGTGTCTTGTAGTTTTGTTTGTAAGTTATTTAGCTTATTTTTTATATGTTTGTTGAATTTTTTAAAAGTTGTGTGTTTAGTTTTGTATCTTTCTAATTCTATTTTTTTTGTTTGGAGTTTAATTGTAAAATAGATATACCTGTGATCTGAGTGGCTATCATTAGTGACGTCTACGTTCCAGGATTGGATTGTTTCTGCCACATCTTCGGTACATAACGTCACATCAGGCGTACTTGAGCACTTCCTGTTTGGTTGTCCAACAAAAGTCTCTGGGGCCTCCGTGTCGTTTATTAGTATTAGTCCTTTTGACATTATTAGGTATGTTAGGAGGGTACCTCTACTGTCCTCTTTGAGGTATCCCAACAAGGAGAGACGGGCGTTGAGATCTGCTCCTACTATGATGTTCTGTAGTGGTGTGTAATTGTCGATCCATTTCATGTCTTGTGTTATGTCTGATGTTGGTTTTGAATATATCGATCCGATGGTGATGTGTCCTGTTGTTGTGGTTATGTTTGTGAAGCTGGAGTTTTCATCTGTATATGAGTGTAGTGCTTCTATGTCCGGTCTTGTTATTATTATTGCTGCTGTGTTATTTTTACTTTCGAAGATTTGCCATCTTTTTGATGGTACTCCCCAGATCATGTTTTTGTGTTTGTAATAGTCCTGTATGAGCAGAATGGTTATTTTTTCTTGATTGGCTCTGCCCTAGTCCTGTATGAGCAGAATGGTTATTTTTTCTTGATTGGCTCTGCCCATCAGGTTGCTTGTAGCTGCTAATGCCGCATCATGGCAAAAAGGTAATTTCTTCCGCAATTCCCAACAAACAGGCGCCCCACGGTCTGCGTCTTCGAAATCTACCTGTGCCTGTATGCCGAGCCGTCAGGGATTTTTAAATTTTGGTCCCGTGTGACCGCTGGCTGGGTGCTTCTCATTGGTCTCCTTCGTCACATGGGGTCTCCTGTCTCCGCTGTTAGTTTTCTAGCATTCATCGCCATTCTACCTTGACAGCAAGCGCAGACGCTTGCATACTGATGTGGCTTACACACTTACACCTGTTTTTAACCTTGGCACTGAGGATGGAGCTTTGGAAGATCCGAAACAGCTGTATGACATTTTAACATGTATTTCATTTGTGCTGTTTTTATGCTGTTCATTTGTTTTTAATAGAACGGCACAACGTTCAATCCTCCCATTTAAAAAACTTATGTGAACGTCTAACGCAATCTGCAGTTTGAAGAAAATCCGCGCATTAGTTCTTGAGATAGAGCTATCGAGGAAATCATGAAAAATACAGCATAGCAGCTTCACCTGTTGGGCGATTTAAACCAAAAACTAATCAGCACCAATTTATATCAAGATCTAACAGAATCTAAAGTTTCATTAAATTCCGTGCATTAGTTCTTGAGATAGAGCACCCACAAAATTTGTGTGATACACAGACAGATAGACATTTTTTAAAAATAGTCAAATCTTGTTCAAGATCTCCTAAAACGTATAATTCCGTCGAAAACCGGAAGTCAAAATTTTTCACGAATCCAATATTTTTTTTCTAGTAAAGATAGAAGAAAGTAAAAAAGAGAGAGAGATTGATGGAGGTTCGGTTTATCAGCGCTCTACTGATAGTTCTTTTCGTTATTCGGAATAATCATGCAAATATCTAACTTTTCTATCAACAACAAAATTTCCAAGTGCATTAGCAAATCTAAGTTATATACTTCCAAATCCTCATGTAACTTTTCACAAAGCCATATGCACATTTTAAAATGAAAAGCTATTTAAAAGTGTCTCGACCCATGAGTTGGGGAAAGCTATGTAAATTATGCAAATGCAACGTTGACAATATTTTATGTAGACGTTGCTGCTGCTTCTAGATTACTTTTCGTAAGGACGTGTGATTTCTAACCACCTGTATTGATTGAATCGCAGCTGAAATACACAGTCTGGAATGTAATATAAACAGAAATCTGAAGTAATGTGGATAATTTTTTTTAAAACATTAGAAAAACCTCGAAGAAATAATTCGGTCTAATTACAAGAAAGAGATTCGTCTGAATTCTTAGTACTTAATCATTAATTAAAGCTGAGAATTTTTTTTCTACCGGGATTTGTCGTGATTAAGTAGATTTTCGGCGGTATCTGATGCTGCTGCAGCTGAAAATTAGTAAAAATCGTTTAACATTCTTGGTTACATTTAATTAGAAGGATGCAATTAATTTCATTCCTGAAAAAAAAAATATCGTTATTACTGAAAAATAAATCACACATTTTAAAATTGAGATTTACTTAATAATTAAATTTATATATAACTGTCACTTTAAACTTATAAAACTATTTTCTTGTATAAGGAAACTAAAATAAAATCTTAAGAAAAGAGATAGTTACGTAGTCAGAAATATTTGCATTGTGCATAGATAGTTACAGACTTTCCTACCTTATTTTTAACAAGAACGAAAAATCATGCGTCAAGCATAGATTATGTAACACTTTCCAACGCTTCCAAAATAATTTTACCAATCATACCGTTTAATAACCTGAAAGATAACATCTAAGTAAACAATTTGGAAAACGCATAACATACTTAAAAGTACATACTTTCAGGAATTTCCAACATATACAATATTCGGAAAAATATCCGAATACTTTCATTCAGCCCTGTATACGATCTATAGATTTGTATATATACTACATAGGATGCTAAATTTTAGTTTAGTTAGGAAACGCGTAAGCACAGTTTAAAATTCTCCTTCTGGAGTTTCTGTCAATAAACGGAATTTGTGCTGCCCTGTATATGATCTACAGAATTTATACACAAAAAGTAATAGACAAAAAGTGAGTTAAATTTAAAATCGCGTTCAGCAACTTAAAATGCACTTCCAGGAATTATTGTTAACAAACAATAGAGAATCCTTTTGTGTGTCCCTGTAAATGAACGATGACTGCTATACACACAATATTCTATAGTAAGCCTCTGGTAATGCACCTTAGTGATATACGTATATCAATTTCAATGCGTTTAAAATAGTGAAACGTTATTTAATTAAACCGCAAACGATTTTTCTCCATAGACGTAATGTAACGGAATTCTTTTGACTGTCCCTGTAAAGTTACTATAAGTGCTATGCACACCCTATTCTATATTAAGCTTCTTGTAATGCACCTTAGTGATATATATAAATTTCAATGCGTTTAAAATAGTGAAACATTATTTAAATAAACCGCAAATGATTTTTCCCCATAGACCGCAATGTAACGGAATTCTTTTGAGTGTCCCTGTAAAAAAACTATAAGTGCTACACACTTCAGTTGAAATAGGGAACATGCTATAGATAACGACAATAACATATAAAAATTGAGGGCAATCCGAGCATATTTACGGGAGTTAGAGCACGGACAGACGGCAGACGGCTATACGGCCAGACAAACCGAAGTCATAAACACTTTTCAACTAGGTTGGAAAGTGTTAAAAATATGTAGAAGTGTATAGTAGGGTGGAACGAAAAAACTTTTTTTTAAATTTCACAATGCTATAGTTTTCAAAAGTTGCCTTTGATCAAAATAAAAACGGAAATTAAATATTAGCGTAATTGGATTATGTTTTTAGGTGCCGCAAGAAGGGTAACCTTTAGGTTTTTATTAAAATTTTGACAATTTTCGCAGTTATGTAAAAAAAAAATAATAATAATTCCAATATGCTATAGTTTTCAAAAGTTGCTTTTAATCAAAATAAAGACGGAAATTAAATATCAGCGTAATTGGATTATGTTTACAGGTGCCGCAAGAAGGGCAAACTTTAGGTTTTTATTAAAATTTTGACAAATTTCGCAATTAGGTTTAATATTTTTTTCAATAGGCTATAGTTTTCATAAGTTGTGTTTAATCAGTTTTAAATCTTTTTAATCAGAAAACATGGTAAACTTACTGCGTAATACAGTTTAATTACAAAAATAATGAAACATAAATAGTATACAATGAGGTAGAAACAGAACAAAGTTCAGAAGAGAACACTATACTATCCCAATTTTTTTATTGCCTCTACGTTCAGTGTCTCTGAAACCTCAAGTAATTAAAATCATTGTCAAATGCGCATGAAATTGCGATTTGTGGCTTCTACTTGCGATCGAACTTGAGTATCAGACAAAATTGCTGCAACAATTCCAAGCGCCGCTCTGCAGGATATTGGTCTGATAAGTGATGAAGAAAGAAGTATGACAGAAATGTATTGACAGAATGAAAATTAGATGAGAACAAATAAAGAACCGAAAAAGATATGTAGAAGAAACTGTAAAACTAGTTACAGAAAGTAATTTTTTTATGCAAGAAAAGACAAGACTATTGTGCAAGAGAAGAAAGGAACTAAGTATTACAAAATAACTGTTATCGAAGAACTTATATCACTTGTTCCAGAACTTGGATCAAAATTTTCAAGACACGTAAAACCGATTTCTGACATTGGAAAAGGTATAAAACACAACATAATGACATTTTTAAATGGCAACAACCAATACTTAAACATTACTGCAATTGGATATGATGGAACTGCCTCGAACACTGGATTGAATAATGGTGCGATTGCTTTATTGAATAAAGAATTATGAAAGCCACTGCAGTGCTTGATTTGTCTGGTTTCATGCAAATGAACTACCCGTTCGTCATCAATTTTCTTTCCTAGATGGAAAAACTAAAAATCCAAATGAGTTTGGAGTGAAAATAAGGAAACAACAGGAAAAGTGTTATGAACTTCTAGTGACTGAGTTTTCACCTATTAAATATAACACTCCATTGCTAAAATTTAAGGAAAATTTAAATATGGACCAAATATATTTCTTAGAAATGTGTAACACAATCTCCGTTAGAAGTTGCTCTTCTGATTTGTCTATGAAGAAACCAGAAAAAATTTGTCATTCACCATGGTTTACCTTAGCAAACAGAATAATTCGCTTATACGTGGGAACAGAATATCCATATACTGACTAAGTACATTTTGAAAGTGTATGCAACTGTTTGGTTTAACATAAAGTTGAAACCATCTTCTATCTATGGACGAAGCACTTGTGAAAACGTGTCAGCTATTTACGATACCTCAATTACACTACTAAAAATGTAATTGATTCAATCAGCCAAAGCAATGCATACTTTGCTGCACATGAAAATGTACTCCATTGTATGCTATCAGGTGATATAAGTCATTAAGGAGTTTGCATTACGCCGAATTGTAAAAGCAGGGGCTGGAAATGAAGTTGGCATCAGAATTTTTTTAATTCCTGTATGTATAAACTTTGATGTCACGGATTATATTGATATGATTCAATGGCATGATGTTAAAGTAACATAACCTCCTATGATGATGTATATTGCTGACTACAAACTAAAGCAGTAAATAAAGCAAGCAGAAGAACCTGATCATGAGAGTCAACTTCAATTTTTTCCTATGTCGCACACAAGCAGTTAAAAGGATTGTTAAATTAGTTACCGAGTCATCCTTGTCAGTTTGCAGCACTCCTGCAAGAGATGCATTGATAAAAACCAAAATAAATTTTCAAAAGATAATGCCAAGATTTGAAACAAAAAACAAACAAACAAAAAAAAAAAAATCCAATGTGTCAGTGTGATTATTATGGACCATGTGTGATTACTATGGACATTAGAGAAAAATTAATGTTTCTTAAAAATAACGTTTTGCCTTTAAAAACAATATAAAGTCAAACCTCTTTTAACGGACACCCGTATATATACGGTCACCCTCTCTTACGGCCAAATTAAAATTTCTCACCGAACAGTAACCTCTCGTTATAACTAACAACCAATCTCCTGCAGTCACCTCATTTTTTCAGACATTTTTTTTTTTTGGTCACATAGGTGTCCGTTAATCAGAGGTTTCACTCTTTTAAAGTTTTTCTAAATAAGTGTGATTTGTTTAACTAAGATACGATAATTAAGGATAGCATTTCTTTCATTTCATTGTAAGTACTATAAGAATATGTTACTGTAAAATTAATATGGTGAAAATCGCTAAATTCTACAAAATAATTCTTTCTGTAATGGCATCTAAAAATTCGTAATACATAGAATGTGCAAGTTTTCTGAAAAAGAATCATATTTTGAATATTCCGTTTACAAAACATATGTATATTATGTTAATAATCAAGAAAAGAACTTTTTTTAAAAAAGGCAATTTTTATCGTTTTACTTACCCATCATACGTAGTATAGGATAAGTCTTGTAATCGTTTTGAAAAAAAAAAAAAAAAAAAAAAAAAAAAAAAAAGACGGATTTACACGTTTCAGACACTGGAGATTCCGAAAAACATATTTTTAGACAAAAAAAAAAAAAAAAAAAAAAAAAAAAAAAAAAAAAAAAGACGGATTTACACGTTTCAGACACTGGAGATTCCGAAAAACATATTTTTAGACAAAAAAAAAAAAAAAAAAAAAAATGCCGTCCGTCTGTGTGTCTGTAAACCCTCTATCTCCCGAAAACATTGAGATAGAGATGTGAAATTTGGTATGTACTTAGTATGTAATAATGGGAAGAAGCCTTTTGAATTTCAGTAACCTCGATTAACCGGAACTATTTTTTTCGTATTCTCTAAATATTCGTTCTGATAAAGGTATATAAAAGTTTTCGAAATTGTTTATTTTAAGGAGTGAATATAAAAGACAATAAAAAACATAAATTTTGCATAAAGCATGAAGTCGATCGGATAATGAGTTGCCGAGATATTTGTAATCGTATTTACCACACTCTTCGAATTTTCATGACCCTGTATTTCATCCAAATTTCAATTCAAAGATATATTTTAATTGGAAATGAGACGCTTAATCAGATGCAATAAACCGCTAGTTAATAGGATTATTGGTTTTGGAGTTATAAGGATGTTTCTTTTACGCAATTCAGTAATCGAGCCTTCAAAGTTCATGACGTCATCAAGCCACGACTTTATTCGAATTGCAATGCATTTTATAAGTAGTTTACGCATTTTTAATTTTAATATTTTATATTATGCATATCCATGATGGGTAAGTACTACAGTGTTTTCATAGACACGACTAGTTTTCATAGAAAAGTCATTTTTGAAGCTCTTTGCGGCACCTGAAAATATTTTAGTACAGCAACAAAATTTTATATTCTTCATTCTAATCCCAAAAGGCAACTTTTGCCGACTATACCAAATTTCTAACTGAAAAAAAACAACAACGAAAATTCATGCGTCAAGCATAGATTATGTAACACTTTCCAACACTTCCAAAATAATTTTGAAAATCTTGACCGTAAGGTGCAAGATGATTTCTAAATAAACAATTTTGGAAAACGCATAACATATTTAAAAATCCAATTTCAGGAATTACCAACAATATTCGGAAAAATAGCCAAATACTTTTATTCAGCCCTGTATATGATCTATAGATTTGTATATATACTGCATAGGATACTAAATTTCAGTTTAGTTAAGAAACGCGTAGCACAATTTAAAATTCTCCTTCTGGAGTTTTTGTCAATAAACGGAAATGTGTTCGCGAACTTTTGTGCTGCCTTGTATATGATCTACAGAATTTATACACAAAAAGTAATAGACAAAAAGTGAGTTAAATTTAAAATCGCGTTCAGCAACTTAAAACGCACTTCCATGAATTATTGTTAACAGACAACAGAGAATTCTTTTGTCATTTTGTGTGTCCCTGTAAATGAACGATGACTGCTATACACACAATATTCTGTAGTAAGCCTCTTGTAATGCACCTTAAGGATATATATAAATTTCAATGCGTTTAAAATAGTGAAACATTATTTAATTAAACCGCAAACGATTTTTCTCCATAGACGTAATGTAACGGAATTCTTTTGACTGTCCCTGTAAAGTAATTATAAGTGCTATGCACACCCTATTCCATATTAAGCTTCTTGTAATGCACCTTAGTGATATATATCAATTACAATGTAGTTGAAATTGTGTAACATCATTAAAATAAACCGCAAATGAATTTTCCCCATAGACCGTAATGTAACGGAATTCTTTTGAGTGTCCCTGTAAAAAAACTATAAGTGCTACACACTTCAGTTGAAATAGGGAACATGCTATAGATAACGACAATAACATATAAAAATTGCAGAGCAATCCGAGCATAATTACGGGAGTTAAAGCACGGACAGATGGCAGACGGCAGACGGCCATACGGCAGACAAACCGAAGTCTTATAAACACTTTTCAACTAGGTTGGAAAGTGTTAAAAATTAACCAGTGTCAGGTTTCTCTCACAGCTGCAAAAATTGAAAGCTATTCTTAAGGGATTAGCGTATTGTATCTGTATCTATTGTGTACCGTTAGAGTCCGGTTTAAGAAAAATCTTAATCCGGAGGGTGGCGACTTGGACATAATGAAAGAGGTATTTCCATTGCAATGTGTTCTTGGATAGATAAGAAAGAGAGTGCACCCTTTTATTTAGGAAGACAGATCAGTCAAGAGGGAGGAACGGTTGTCAAGCGACCCTTGGAAATAAAACAGCAGCCCCGTAGAGAGAGAGCGGGTGCGCTGGGGAATGAGCAGAGGTGAAGATAGTTGGAACGTGATAGTGAAGGAGTAAGGTCGTTAAGAGTGGACGATCTGAGCCACGTGTGTTTAACGGTATCTCTCGAAAGAAAGAGAGAGCGGGTGGGAGATGAATAGAAATCTCAGTGCGGAATGAATTGACGTAGTCTAACGGTACACGTAGAGCGTTTTCTGTAATTGTTTGGATTTAGTGTTAAACCGGATAATTTACATCCGAGTTTAAGTGTAAATATTGTTAATAAATTGTTACTTTAACTTTAATTGAAAGAGTTAGGTTTTTCTTGAATATACATCAAGTATCGTGCCCGATATCACGTATTCATATCGGTGGTGGCAGCATATCAAAAGACCGGATTTATTTCGAAGTTGTGTGGACGGAGAAGTGGAATCCGACAATGGTGGCAGCGCGACGGGATCTGAATCACCGAAGACCAGTGCCAGTTAGCCGTGTTACAGAGAGTTTGTGCCGGATCGCCCAGCGGAAGTGTTCGTGCCCTATCGTCGTAGACTAGTGCCAGATAGCCGTGTTACAGAGAGTTTGTGCCGGATCGCCCAGCGGAAGTGTTTGTGCCCTATCGTCGTAGACAACCAGTGCCAGTTAGCCGTGTTACAGTCAGTTTATGCCGGATCTTCTAGCGGAAGTGTGTGTGCCCTATCATCGTAGACCAGTGCCAGCTAGCCTTGTTACAGAGTGCCTTGCCGGATCGTCCAGCGGAAGTGTTGGTGCTGTGTGTAGTGTTAGTTCCAGTGTTTGTGTGTAGTGTTTGTGTACACAGTGATTCTAGTTACAGTGATTGTTGCCCGGGAGTGCAAGATTTACCCTGTGGAAAAGTGAGCAGCCCCAGCGAATCAAGTACGAGGTAAGGTGTTTTGATCATTTTACTCTACTGACATTCTCGAACCTACTTTTTTTTTTATTGTGTATAATTGATGGTAATTTGGGTTAATGTTGTGGATAATTTAGGATAATTTATGTGCAATATAATACTTGGACTAAATCAAATGAGATATTAACAGCCATTTTACACTATTGTTTTAAGAAAAGGATCTTATATTAATTACTAGAAGTGATTTTCTAATTGTTTTAAACGGATAAGATTAATGATTAAAATTAATGCATTGTGTTAATAGTTGGAAGGAATAATTGGAATTTCTTAAATGTAAATTATTATTAAAGTAATATTTAAATTAAGTGATACTGTTTGTTTTAAATTTGAAGTATTGATAGTAAATGAGGAAGGCAAATTTGTGTAGAATTTAAATTAAATTGAAATAACCTTCAAGGCAGAATTTCAGGTACAAGGAAAAAAAAAGTGCTGTGATTTACTTTTTTATGTGAAAACAAATTTTGAAAACTGAAATATTTTATTGAGATTAAATTTAGGAATTTAGGCGTATTTCATGCAAATTTTTGTTAGATGGATATCTTTATGTAGTGATTGGCATCAGTGTGTTATTCAAATTGCAACGTATTAGTATTATTGTGTAAATTGTATTTTATTATTTAATTGTATAAATTTAAAATCTGTATTACATAATAATCAAATTGAAATTATTGTTACTGTGTTATTGGAAGCAAATTGTGGGGTACCATTGTTAAAGGAAATTTATCATTTTATTATTACTTATTTGAAATATGTTAAATAGTATAATATGTGGAGGTAATTTATGAAGGTAGGATTGGAGGAAGTAGTAATCTGATATTGTGCTTAAGTATTGTTGTAGGGTGGTAATAATTATCGGTAGAGGGTATGGCTTTCTTACTAAAAATAAAAAGGGTGGATCTTCAGGCGATATGTGAAGAATTAGGGATTGAAGTCTCGGAAGATGATACCAGGTTTAAGCTTAAGAAAAAGATAGTGGAAAGCGACGAATATGAAGAGAGGGCCGTTATGGAATTATCTAACACTATTGTTACGGAGCGGTTAGAAAACTTAGAAAGGGAGGAAAAGTTACAACGAGAAAAGTTAGAAAGGGAGGAGAGGTAAGAACGGAAAAAGTTAGAAAGGGAGTTAGACCATGAGAAGTTAGATAGAGAAGAAAGGGCTGAAAATTGAGATTGGAACATGAGTTAGAGTTGGAAAGGATAAAGATTCAAAGTTCGGCTAATAACGCTAATGGGACTAGAGAATCTAATCATGAGAGTAGCCTAGAGAAATTGATTAAAAGTGTTAAAACTTTGTCTATCAAGGTTCCAGAAGGGACTGAGGGATGGAATCTGTTTTTTAGCAGTTTAGAACGAGCATTCCAAACAAAAAATGTACCGGAAACCCAGCAGGCAGAAATTTTACTAAATATGCTAGGGGATAAGGCCGATAATTTGCTAATATACACGACTAGGGAACAAATTGAGAGTTATGAGAAGTTAAAGGAATTAGTTCTAAGGGAACACGAGCCGACACCGAAGGCGTGTTTGGAAAATTTCAAGAAGGCTAGAAGGAATCAAAATGAAACTCATGTATTATTTGTGTCACGTTTAATAGCAACGTGGGAAAATTACTGTAAGATTAGAGGTGCAGATACGTATAAGAAGGTTAATCAGTTAATTGTCACGGATAAGTTGTTAACTACGTTAGATGAGGAAACCGCGACGCACGTTGGATTAACTCAGCACAGTAATTGGTTAGAAGTTTCTAAAATTGCTAAGGAATGTGATAATTTCTTTGATGCTAAACAAAAATCTTATGCGGTAACTTATGAGGGTTATAAAGGTAAAGAAAGGTATGTTAATAATGAAGATTCTAGAAGGGCAAAAGATGAGGGATTTAGTAGTAATTGGAAACAAAATGGGAATAATGAAGTTAGTCCATTTTTGGGTAGAAAACCGGAATATAAGAAACCTAAGGATACGACGCCTATCTGTTTCAAGTGTTCTCAACAAGGACATGTTCAGCGATTTTGTACAAAAGGAAATAATGAGGGAAGTAATCAAATTAATAACCGACAAGAACCAAGGGCTAGTATCAATAATGTCTCAGTGCGAGGAATTAAAGAATTACCAAGGGGAGCGAGTATGGTAAGAATCGGAGCAAGAGGGAATTGGAGAGCTAAAGTTATTGGAGAGAAGTTAAATAATCTCGAGAAAGTGGAAGTTAGTGTAAATGGGAAGATAACAAAAGGATTGGTGGATTCTGGTTGCCAAATTAGCGTCGTTCATAAAGATTTAGTACCAGCAGAAAAATTAAGAGGGGCTGGGAGCATCTATTTACAAGGGATATTTGGTAAGGCAGTGAAATCGCCATTAATTCAGTTACCATTAGCTATTCCAAAACGTGGTCAAACTAATGTAATTCATCAGGATCTACTGTGCGCAATAATTAATAATAGCAAGGAACAGGTAATTTTACATCCTGACGTGGCTAATAAATTGTCAGGGTTAAACAACGAGAAATCATTAAGAGAATCGGTAGAAAGGGAATGTAAGGAAGATAGTAGGAATAAAGTGAAAGAAGGGGAAAGGATTAGAAATGGTAATAATAATCGTTATGTCGTAGACGCGAGATCGGAAAATTTACAAAGTCAGGAGAAGGAAAAAGCCGAGGTAGAGAAAAGTAAGATTAATCAAGTTACGGAAAGTAGTTTAAATGTATTTCAGGAATCCCAAATGAGTTGTAAGGATTTAGAGAAAGCTTGGGAATTGGCTGAAAATGAGAAATGGTCTTACTATGTTGTAAATGGGTTATTGTATCATAAAGAGAAATTAGTAGACGAAACTGTAGCTCGATTAGTATTACCTAAAATTAGAAGGGAGGAAATTCTAAAATTAGCGCATACTTCCTTATATGGAGAACATCACACGGTTAAGAAAATGTTAGAAAGAATCAAGCATTCATTTTATTGGGAAAATATGGCAGAGGAATCTAAAACGTTTTGCGAATCATGTGTAGAATGTCGTTTAACGAGAGAAATGAATGTGAGTAATAAGGAGAAAGAGGAAATATGTCGACCTGCAGTTATAGTTGAGTTAGTGGACGGGAGTAAGAAACTGGTGTATCAAAATGAAATGAGAGAATTTATGGCTAAAAACAAAGTAGTGGATATTGTCTTTGATAGTGACGGAGAGTTTGAAAACCGTGGGAAATTCCTTTTGTTAGATAGAGAACAACCGGAAAATAAAGACAGGAAGGGATTTGAAATAAAAGGGTTTACAAATATTCAAGTTGGGGACATAAAATCAATCTTAAGGAAAAATAAGGAATTATTTATGGGTCCTATCCAACTAGTAGAAATGGAGAAAAATCGGATTGGTCGTAAACCGGAGAGGGGTAAGATAAAGCAGAAATTGTACAGCGTTATCATCACGTACAAAGAGGACCTGGAAAGGCAAGTGCCTGATTGGCTAGAGGAAAATTTAATTAGGACATCAGAGGCAGAAGTTAGCCATTCAAGCGGGTGCATTACGAAAAGGGATGTACCAATTAAGTTAACGAGGAAGGACTGGAGGGAAAAGGTAGTACCGCCTCCAGCAATCTGAGCCTAAGGACTGACATTGAAATGACATAATACTAGTGTAACTTTATTTTTTTGTGTATTTATAATTGTATGTACATCCTGTGTTTATAAAAGTGTATTAGCATATTGTGTATTTTTTCGGTAGTTATCACATTAGTATATGGTTCATTAGAGATGTCAGTAGTTAAATTTTCAAACACCTTGAAATATTTATGTAATTGTAGTAATGAAGAAACCTATCAAGGAACTGTTGAACTCTTCTCAGGCATTACATAGTTTGAGGAAAATTAGCCCCTAAAAGGCATATTTTCCGCTAAGGTGGGGGGTGTCAGGTTTCTCTCACAGCTGCAAGAGTTGAAAGCTATTCTTAAGGGATTAGCGTATTGTATCTGTATCTATTGTGTACCGTTAGAGTTCGGTTTAAGAAAAATCTTAATCCGGAGGGTGGCGACTTGGACATAATGAAAGAGGTATTTCCATTGCAATGTGTTCTTGGATAGATAAGAAAGAGAGTGCACCCTTTTATTTAGGAAGACAGATCAGTCAAGAGGGAGGAACGGTTGTCAAGCGACCCTTGGAAATAAAACAGCAGCCCCGTAGAGAGAGAGCGGGTGCGCTGGGGAATGAGCAGAGGTGAAGTTAGTTGGAACGTGGTAGTGAAGGAGTAAGGTCGTTGAGAGTGGACGATCTGAGCCACGTGTGTTTAACGGTATCTCTCGAAAGAAAGAGAGAGCGGGTGGGAGATGAATAGAAGTCTCAGTGCGGAATGAATTGACGTAGTCTAACGGTACACGTAGAGCGTTTTCTGCAATTGTTTGGATTTAGTGTTAAACCGGATAATTTACATCCGAGTTTAAGTGTAAATATTGTTAATAAATTGTTACTTTAACTTTAATTGAAAGAGTTAGGTTTTTCTTGAATATACGTCAAGTATCGTGCCCGATATCACGTATTCATATCGGTGGTGGCAGCATATCAAAAGACCGGATTTATTTCGAAGTTGTGTGGACGGAGAAATGTAATCCGACAACCAGTATATTTTCGTTCCACCCTAATGTATAGGGGGTAGAGTAACCCGATTTTATCCGAACCGGACTCGACCATCGGTTCGGGTTCGGGTCATGTTGGGGCTTTTTCAGAATATTTTTCCCATTGGAAAAACTATACAGAGTGGGCGAAAAGCCTTTCACATTTTAAATTTCAATTCAATAAAATATGAAATAATTGGCGTGCGACAGTGTGGTTTGCTGAAAAATGCTTCACATGATCGAAAGTTTTGTTTAAGCGAATTAAAAAAAAGCAAGCACGAAAAATCATGCGTCAAGCATGATTAGAAGATTATGTAACACTTTCCAACGCTTCCAAAATAATTTTACAAATCATACTGTTTAATAAGCTAAAAGATAACATCTAAGTGAACAATTTGGAAAAGTCATAACATATTTAAAAACATAACTAGATGGAACCCGTCAAAATGTGACGGAAAAAAATACTATAACAATATCAGTAAAATAAGCTTCTTTATTATTTAAGTAGGGCTTCATATGAAACAGTCTTTCAAATATTTTATTTTAAAAAATCCCCCCCCCCCCCAGTGAAATGCTATTTCCGATGCAAACTCCAAATGAACACTCCGTAAACAAATGTGTAATGCAAATCAGTTTGACATTACCACCATATTCCCCACGACAAAAAAAAAAGAAAAAAAAAAAAAAGAAAAAAAAAAGAAAAAGAAAAAAGGTCATGGACCTATAAAGTATCATACAAATAGTCCTATCATAAAGTATCATATAAATTTCCTACTTTCATCTCATATTCAGTAAATAAAAGAACATAGTATAAGCACCGCCCCCCCCCCCCTGTGATAATGCAATCGAATGAGCTCCTATGCGCATATGTATTGTATCTGCCCAAAGGCACCGTTGAAATTCGACGTTAAAAAAAGTTTTAAAATGTTTAAATTAAAAGTTTTAAAATGTCCTCTTTAATCATTGTTCGTTTCAAATCCATATCCTCTAAAACGCATCCATTGTTTTAAGCTAATCAATTTTTATGTAAAAATGAAGAATTTTTGTTAAAAATAATAAATTAATATGCAGATGAGGGAGAATTTTAATGTAATTTTAATGTAATGTAATGTAATGAATTTTCAACTGTAATTTATTTGTATGGTTTCTTCTATCCCTTTACATAATCAGGATGATTATTCCTTTTCCATCACAGTCGGTCTCTTATACAGTTAAATATCCAATGGATCTTTAAAAAAATAATAAATAACAGTTCCCAGCATATTCTGATTCAACATATACATCAACGAATTCAACATATCAATTTTATGTTAATCATAAACTAAAAATAGTTTTTTTTTTCTTTTGACAGACTTTATATTAGCGCCAAAATACTCTATCTTATGGATAATCTGATCTTATGATTTATCAGGTTTTTATTATTTTTTTTTTTTCACTTTTCATGAAAGTTAGGGATACCTATTTTCAATTGTTGCAACTTTCCAAGGGGCTATTTTACATTATTAAAACAAACGGATGGTCATTGTTGAGATTGAATTGAAAAATATTTCATGCTTGAAAAATATTTAAAAAGTCGTTAAATTAAGCGGCAGATTTCAAATAAATTTCAATCGAAAGCTAATTTTTTTTTCTAATTGAGGATGTAAGAATTGAAATTATAAAATGTAGTAAAAAAAATAAATTTTTAGTATTTAGAAGTGATGTAAGCGCGATGAAAGCTAAAGCGATAGTGCCGTTTGTTGTCACAACCGTTATACATTTTTAAATATTGCCACTGTGTTTTGGTTGGCGTCCAAAAGTAAACTACCATTTTTTGACATCGAAAGAAAAATTTACAGTGAAAGAAATAAGACTTTGCCGCTAATAAGGAACTGTTAAATGAACTTATAACAAACCTACCAAAATAATTCCTATAAAATATTAGCCTTACATTGTTTATTCTAGCTAAAAATACAATCATTATTTCAAGTTTTTTTTTCCTGAAATTCTTTACTTTTGTGAATTTTTTTATTCAAAAAGGAAATCTTAATAATTTAAATCCTATAATTCCTATAACTTAATCCTATAATTTAAAAAAAAGTAATTGGTAACATGTAATCAAGGTATGCAATCAAGATGAAGCAACCAATAAAGGCTCCAGTTCTATTCTTTAAAATTAAAAATTGAAATATCAGTTAATATTACGCCATGCTGACACAATCATATAAATTTTTCTTTTTAGTTTTATCAATGTTAAAATGCATTTCAAGCTAAGCATAACGTCATTTTCACCGGTACAAACTTTCACACGTACATTTATGCTTAAGCACCATGCATACAAATAAAAAAATATTTTGCATTTAATTGTAATGAAAAAAATGGCATCAACAAAGTTATAATGCTTAATGATAAAATGAACCCAATGGACAATATTTCCGTGACGTCACAGTAAATATGAATTTTTTTTTGCTTATAAAACACACGGATAAATATTTGTACCGAAATACTTAAACATTTTAACTATATTTTAACTTACAAATTAAAAAATTCGGCCTAAAAGTCACGTGCTTTTAATATTTAATATTTATTTTTTTATGCTCGCAATCATTGAGTTCAGAAAATAAACTCTGTACGTCGCAACAGTGGGCGTTAATCCGATTGCCGACTTTATGACGTCATAAGCAGAAGTAAAATTTTAATTGAAAATTACGACTAATTAAGTAAATTTTCGAACAAACGAATGCACGATAACAAATCTGTGTCCAAATATCTTTCATTTAAAAAAAAGAATGGTGTAATTTGATGCAGTAGTTTGATCTCACGGATTGTCGAAAGAAATCGCTTAGCGTTTTAAATATATAGATTTCAGGAATTTCCAACATATACAATATTCGGAAAAATATCCGAATACTTTTATTCAGCCCTGTATAGGATCTATAGATTTGTACTACATAGGTACTACATAGGATGCTTAAATTTTAGTTCAATTAGGAAACGCGTAGCACAGTTTAAAATTCTCCGTCTGGAGTTTCTGTCAATAAACGGAAATGTATTCGCGAACTTTTGTGCTTCCCTGTATAGGATCTACAGAATTTATACACACCACGTAATAGACAAAAAGCGAGTTAAAATTAAAACCGCGTTCAGTAACTTAAAACGCACTTCCAGGAATTATTGTTAACAGACAGTAGAGAATTCTTTTGTGTGTCCCTGTAAATGAACAATGACTGCTATACACACAATATTCTGTAGTAAGCCTCTTGTAATGCACCTTAGTGATATATATAAATTTCAATGCGTTTAAAATAGTGAAACATTATTTAAATAAACCGCAGACGATTTTTCTCCATAGACCGCAATGTAACGGAATTCTTTTGAGTGTCCCTGTAAAAAAACTATAAGTGACTTCCGTTGTACTTCCGTGTAACTTCCGTTGAAATAGGGAATATGCTACAGATAACGACAATAACATATAAAAATTGCAGAGTAATCCGAGCATATTTACGGGAGTTAGAGCACGGACAGACGACAGACGACAGACGGCAGACGGCAGACGGCCATACGACTGACAAACCGAAGTCATAAACACTTTTCAACTAGGTTGGAAAGTGTTAAAAATAGAAACTTTCCCATAGATGGCGCTATATATTCAAAGCTGAAAGAAAAAAACTCTGCACCACATGTTATTTTATCACCATGTTGCAGCGAGATAAGAGAGGTGCCATTCAAAATATGTTTTCTTTCTGAATATGGATACAATTTTTGAAATAGGGGTTGTCTACATTTAAAAAAATTAACAACATTGAATTTTCAAATGGTAACACCCACTTTTGATACCACATTTGAGTTCCTTGGTTCCAGGCAGCACGAAAGAAGGCATAATTTATGCCCTTTTTCTTAAATATGGATAGAGTTATAAAAGAAAATATGTTAGGACTTTAGACATAAATTTCGAAAAATAACATTGAGGAAAAATACCGGGAACATTCAAATAGTTAACAGAAAAATTATATTATTAAATCATCAATTATCAAATCAACCCGGAAAAGCATATCTATACTAATATTATAAAGGAGTAACGATTGTTTGTTTGCTTGTTTGTAGGTTGCAATCTCTGGAACTACTGAAGATATTTCAAAAGTGATGGTGGCAAATTGATGGTGACAACCCCTACTCCAACATAGGCTATATTTTATGTCGGTGCCACTACCCCAGGGGGGGTGCAAGAACGAAAAACGTTCTAAAATTTCGATTTTTTTTATACTGAAGGAGCTAGAAACATGAAATTTGGCATGGTAGTTACTTATAAGATGTAAATGCTCTCTAAGAACAAATTCTAAAAAAAATCGAAATTTAAAAGGGTGAGATGAGAGAAAAGCGTTCTAAAAACATTCCAAATTACAATTTCTAAGGAATCTCTGGAACTACAGAACCATTTTCAAAAGTGATGGTGGCAAATTGATGGTGACACTCCGTGCTCCAACATAGGCTATATTTTATGTCGGTGCCACTACCCCAGGGGGGTGCAGGAGCGAAAAACGTTTTAAAATTTCAATTTTTTTTTATACTGAAGGAGCTAGAAACATGAAATTTGGCATAGTAGTTACTTATAAAATGTAAATGCTCTCTAAGAACAAATTCTAAAAAAATTCGAAATTTAAAAGGGTAAAATGAGCGAAAAGCGTTCTAAAAACAGTCTAAATTACAATTTCTTTGGAATCTTTGAAACTACAGAACCACTTTCAAAAGTGATGGTGGCAAATTGATGGTAACAGTACCGGCTGTAACATAGGCTGTATTTTATATAGGTGCCACTACCACTGGGGGGTGCAAAAGCGAAAAAACGTTCTAAAATTTCGATTTTTTTTATACTGAAGGAACTAGAAACTTGAAATTTGGCATGGTAAGTTACTTATAAGATGTAAATGTTCTCTAAGAACAGTTTCTAAAAAGTTCGAAATTTAAAAGAGTGAAATGAGCTAAATGTGTTCTAAAAACATTCTAAATTACAATTTCAATGGAATCTTTGAAACTACCGAACCGATTTTAAAAGTAATGCTCGCAAATTTATGGTGACAGTCTGTGCTCTAACACAGGTTATATTTTATGTCAGAGCTACTACCTTCAGGGGGTTTCAAGAGCGAAGAAAGTTCTAAAATTGCAATTTTTATTATACTGAAGAGATTAGAAACTTGAAATTGGGCAAGACAGTATAATATATACATGTTCTCTAAGGACAGTTTTTAAAAATTTTGAAATTTAAAAGAGTGATATGCCTGAAACAACTGTTCTAAAAACATTCTAAATTACGATATCTATGGAATTGTTAAGGACAGAAACTTGAAATTTAACATGGCTGATACTTTTAAGACGCAAGTGCACACGCAGAACAGTTTTTTTTTTTAATAAATCGAAATTTAAAAGGATGAAAGAAGAAAAAAAGTTCTAAATTACGATTTTTAAAAAAAATATTTATTTATTTATTTATTTATTTTATTTTTATTTATTTTTTACTAATAGGATTAGAAACTTCAAATTTGGCATTGCGGTTACTTTTAAGATACAAATGCTCGCTAACAATGGTTTGTAAAGAATTTCAAAATTTCAAACGGTGAAATTAGCAGAAAGAGTTTAAAAAGCATTCTAAATTGAATTACTTTGGAATTGTTAATAGTAGAACTTTAAATTTTACATGGCTGCTGATTTGGTCGCACATAATTAAAATTTAAAATAGTGAAACGTGCGAGAAGCGTTCTAAAAACGTTCTAAATTACGATATATTTGGAACTATTAAGGCTAGAAACTTAAAATTTCACCTGACTGTTACTCACGTAAATGATCACCCAGAACAGTTTACTAAAAATGCGAAATGTAAAAGGACAGAAGAAAAAAAAAACATACTAAAATTTCAATTTATGTGATACAGCTGGTATAGAAGCTTCGTATTTGGTAGGGTGGTTACTCTTAAAATGCAAATGCTCGCTAAGACCGGTTTCTAAAAAAAAAAATCGAAATTGAACAGGCTGAAATGAGCGGAAAACGGTCTAAAAACGTTCTATATTATGATTTAATTTGGATTTATTCGGGTTTAAAAACTGGAAATTTAGTACAGTTGTAACTTTTAAGAAGCAGACGCTCAGTATAAACAGTCTATTAAAAATTCGAAGTTTAAAGGTGTAAACTGAGCGGAAAAAGTTATAAATTATGTTTTTTTTCCAAACTGTTAGCGATTTAAATTTAGAATTTAACATGCCTGTTATTTTTTATACGTAAATGCTTCCACAGAACAGTTTTTAGAAAATTCGAAATTTAAAAAAGATGCAGAAGCAAAAAACATTCAAAGATTGCGATTTTATTGATGCTGCTGTTACAGGAAATGGTGTATTGGATCTAATGTACGGATTTTCATCAAACATCAGATTCAGTTAGACGTTGAGATAAGTTGTTGCTGATTGGGTTTTGGGTAAATCGCCCAACAGGTCGTGCTGCTATGCTGCCTTTTTCACGATTTTCGCGATAGCTATATCTCAAAAACTAATGTACAGAATTGTATCAAACTTTATATTCTGTTACACTTTCACACAAATAGATCCTTATTAGGCTTGGGTGTATACTGCCCAACAGGTGTCGCTTTTATGCTCTTTGGATTGGGAATTTAGGTTGCAGACATCTAAGGGGTGGGTGCCGACATTCAATAATTTGTTTTAAAAATGCGATGCTTATATATACTTTTTAAATGCACAAAATTCAACGAACCTATACCTTTAGAAGCCTTATGATGGGCATAGACTGTCACTTAATTTTGGCAGTGATTGCGAATTTTGAAGTATTAACATGTATGAGATAGAACAAAGTTTTGGGATTGGCACATCCAGCTAGTTTTTCGAGATGTAGAGAAATTTTACTCCCTGTGAGATCTTAATCAATTTTTTTCTAAATGTATGGATAAACCCCTAACACATTTTCTATTATAACTCTATGAAGATTTAACAAAAAATACATAAGGTATGCCTTTTTCGTGATGCTTTGATCCAAGAAATTCAAAATTTGGTGAAAAAAAAAAAAAAAGGTGGTATCATTTAAAAGGTAAAGCTGGTACATATTAAGTAGCATTTAATACAAAAAGTAAAAAGCTGCGTATTGTAGCCGTTCGCAGGAAAGCAATTCCGGAAAATTTCAGTATATTTTCTTTTCACCGATCATGACTCCCCCCCCCCTCCAGATCCCAAAATTATATATATATATATATATATATATATATATAATATCTTTGGATTCAAAAACGAACAAGTTCTTTTATTAAATCTGACCAAATGTTTAATTTAAAGATGACATGTAATTATATTTTCAGATTAAAAAAAAAAAAGTTATGAATTATCTACATAAATTCTTGCACAAACAGAAAGAGCGTCGTCAAAAACATGGATGAATAAGTTACGCGTGTTCAGTCCATTCATTATCATTTTCTTCTATCTTTACAAGAAGAAAGTATTGGATTCGTGGAAATTACGATTCTGGAATTCGCAATCACTTAATTTTGGCAGTGATTGCGAATTTTGAAGTATTAGCATGTATGAGATAGAAGAAAGTTTTGGGATTGGCACATCCGGCTAGTTTTTCGAGATGTAGAGAAATTTTAGTATATATAATATATATGGAATAACTAACTTGAAATCAAAAGCTAACATATTTGAACAATAAATGACTTAAACATGAATTTAGAGACGTCATATAATAGTTTCATACATTAATCAGAGTAAAATTGCAAAACATCATCTACTATATATACAGCGTGTCCACGTATAACCTGACCGACCTTTATTTTCGCAACCGTTGGTCCTAGATGCATACTTCCAATTACAAAAATGGTTTAAATAAGGTAAAGAATTACTTTTAACGTGATTTGGGTCAAGAAAAACATTTATTAAAAAATTACGAAAGTTAAATTTTTATACGGTCCCCCGGTCCTATAAGTGATATTTAGTAAAAATTTACTGTGACACTAACAAGTACGACAAAAAAAGTCCCATTCATCTAACATTAAAATTGACCGAATAATAGCTGTTTAAAGTTGGAGTATATTTTTTGCTGCGAAATAGGGGTCATTCACAAATGTAGTAGAAATATAAATAATCGTCAGATATATCAAAAAAATAGTTGAGAGAAATATTAACATTGCAATCTAATATAATTGTGAAATCTATAATCATTCTGACATATTAGTGCAAAATATACAATTTGCACTGTACATATAAGAGGATAAAAATAACATAATTTTTGTTAAATAAAAGGATGAAAAACAACAGCCTCAATTCTTTACAAAATGATACAGATTTTAAAATGCTGTTAGATTACACTGTCTTTCAAATTCTGGATTGTGCCATGTTTTTTATCTTTTGAAAATTGATTCTTATGGATTTTTTAGTGCTGAATCCGAAAATGACCTTCATTTTAAACCATCACGTTAGGATTTTTCTCAAATCGCAAATTTCAAAGTTAAAAAGCTCAAAGTTAAAATTGATGCCCCCTCCCCTCCCAACCTCATCGGACCCCTGAGCTGTTTAGCTGCAGGAAACCCAGTATAAGCCAAAAATTTGAATAAACTATTGAATTAAATAAAATTAAACTGAATAAAAAAGTCTTACGTCTATTTTATAATATCAGATTTTTTGCTGTTTTTTAACCTTGAAATTTACGATTTGCGAAAAATCCTGATATGATGGTTAAAAGTGAAGGTAATTTTTTTTTTATTCGGCGTTAAAAAATACATAAAACGTAATTTTAAAATTTAAAAAACACAACCATCGCAGGTTTATGTTATCTAATCTAAAACTCTTTCCTAAACTCGTTGACGATAATCTATCCGACTTTTTATGTGTTATCCTCTAATATGTGAAAGTTAAAAATTAGAAAATCATAATAATATTACATTGACATCGGATTTAAGTCAGTATGTAAAATTTAACTTCGATCGGACATTTGAAAGTGAGTTAAACTTCGAGTACAAATTTTAAACTGGAAAGACGATCGTTGCAAGTTAAATAAAACCTTATGAAAATAACATAATTTTTGTTAAAAGAAATCATAGCCTCAAATCCTTTCAAAATAAAACATATGTTAAAATACAATTATTTTAATTAATCTGAAACTTAACTAATAAAAATTAACTCAATCGTAATAGTTGTACGATTTATTTCAAAGCGCATATACCTTGAAATAAGTTTAAGTACTTTATATACGACCCCTGAAAGCATGGCCGAAATCATCTCTTTTTAGATGAAAAAAGTGGTATAAGTCATGCATTTCAAAGTTTCAGAATTCGGTCAATTTTAATGTTAGATGAATGGGACTTTCTTTGTCGTACTTGTTAGTGTCACAGTAAATTTTTACTAAATATCACTTATAGGACCGGGGGACCGTATAAAAATTTAACTTTCGTATTTTTTAAATAAATGTTTTTCTTGACCCAAATCACGTTAAAAGTAATTCTTTACCTTATTTAAACCATTTTTGTAATTGGAAGTATGCATCTAGGACCAACGGTTGCGAAAATAAAGGTCGGTCAGGTTATAAGTGGACACGCTGTATATAAAACACAAACGGAAATTTCGTTCCGTTCCTTTATAACTCGAGTCCTGCCGAATGGATTTTGATGGAACTTACACTGTTCGAGAGATAATTTTTCAGGGAAGGTTTTAGTATATAACACAACGTTCTATGTAGATTAGTTATAGAATTATGATAGAAAGTTCTGTTATTTTGACCGAAAAGGTTACCACTGCTAATTTTTTGGCGATCATTACTGTTGCAGAAAGAAATAAAAAGGCTATACATGTCGAAAAATAAAAGAAACACTGTTACTAATTTTATTTTTTTAAAAAAAGAAAGAAAAAAAGAAAAAAGATAGAGAAAGAAAAAAAAGAGTTTTGATGAGAGAATATTATAAAACGAAAATATTTAATTTAAACATGATTGGGAATGTTCGTAATGCTTAAAAAATTATTCAAGGGGCAAGATTTCTATATTGAAACAATATTTGGCGATGTATCTTTTGTTTTTGCGATTTTGATTCTACTTTTGACCTCAAACAATTTAATTTTAAGCCAAAAGGTGTCTTTTTTTGTTGCAGAAAGAATTGAAATGGCTATATATCAGGAAAAATAAAAGAAAAAACTGTTACTAATTTTATTTTAAAAAAAGAAAGAAAAGAAAAAAAAAAGAAAAACAGTTTTTATGAGAGATTTTAAGCCAAAAGGTGTTTTTTTTTTAAGTGTACGACTGAATTTTTGTAGTATATTTTTTTTTGGCACTTTTCGGTTAGCCGGGCGCCAGTGATATATATATATATATGGTGAGTCAGTGATATATATATTATTCTGGGGAGTTCTATAATCAGATCAATCCGATTATGAAATATTAGCCTTTTATATATATCTACACAAATACATGTATATACATACATATTGTATCTACACAAATACATGTATATTAACATACATATATAAACACTTATACGTATGAATATATATATATATATATATATATAGATCAATCGATATATATATATAATCAGATCAATCCGATTATGAAATATTAGCCTTTTTAAGAGATTTTGACGAATGGATTTCGATGGAACCTACACTGTTAGATAATTTTCTAGGGAAAGTTTTATTATATAACATATCATTCTACGTTGCTTAGTTCTAGAATTATAGGGGGAAATTCAAAAATCGGGTGACCATTTTTTTAATCAAATATTTGCCTTTTCAATATTTGATTTCCGATTACGAAAGATAGCCTTCTGAAAAAGTTCTACTGGACGGATTTTGATGAGAATTGTATTGTTAGTTAGATGCTATTTCAGGAATGGTTTTAATGTACTACATATTGTTCTACGTTGCTTAGTCAAACAGTTATGAGTGAAGGTTATATAGTCAGGTGAACCCGATTCCGAAAGATTCGGCTTTTTGAAAGTTTTTACTGGGCGTATTTTTTGCGACTTGCATTGTTAAGTAGATAATTTGTAAGGATGTTTTTAGTATATTTTATATCGTTCTGTTAGTTTTAGAATTATGTGCAAAAGTTCTATAATCAGATGAACCCGATTATCAAATATTAGCCTTTATAAAATAGTTCTACTGAAAGGATTTTGTTAGTTATTTGTTTGCATTGTTAGTTCGACAATTTTAGTGATGATTTTAGTATATTGCATATAGTTTTACCATTCTTTAGCAAACCTTAACTATAAATGACCAAATAAAAGAGTTGGTTCTTAACAGCTAAAATTTTGACTGCACATTAGAAAATATAATAGCGCAATCACGCCATTTTTCAGTAATGTGGAAGGATATTCCAGGTAAATATACAGATTGCTTCCAAATACAAGGTCAAATTAAACGATATATTTCGTTTGATTCAAGGTTCATTTGTAGAAACCGACCAGCGCAGCGGGCGTAGCTTGCTAGTAACGGATAAAACCCATTATGAAATTTCAATATAATAGGGAACAGAAACATATTTAATTACATTTGAAGCAAGTTAAATTTGAAATGAATATTAACGAAGCATAGATCTGAATAACAAATGGAATATAGATATCAAATAACGATAGAAATTAAAAAAAAAAAAAAAGCAACATGTGGATGTCTAATCGTTAGTCGGCAGAACACCACATGTCACAAAAAATGCATTATTTCATATAACAGACTGGCAAAATTGTAAAGAATTGTCAGTCACTGCCGATATAATACATTGAAAGAATAAAACAAAAGAAAGCACAAGAAAACAAGAGAAAATCGAAAATTGTACTTACATTTTACGTAACCATACGGACAGAATTATAATCCGTTCGTCTACTTCGCTAGAAATAAAGAAGAAAAGAAAAGTGTTTCAAAAGAATCTGCTTTGATAACCAACTTATTCTAAACAAATAACGAAAATGAAGTCCATCATCAAAAACGACAACCAGATTGGAAATAAGTTAACACACACACACACACACATATATATATATATATATCTGATCTATGTCATACGATAGCATTCGCATTTCTAAAACGATTTGGATGAAACTAAGTTTGTGTATTAAGCTCATCAATATCTTGACTGAGTTCGTTGGCCAGCTGCCTATAACAGCCTACTTGATGGTATGCCAACTTGTTTCAAAATGGCGGCCACTAAAAGATTAAATATATATATATATATACAAATAAATTAGAAATTCAAATTTATTTTTTGTTTAAGTGTTTGGCTTTGATACAAGGATTCCGAGGCAATTTTTTTCTGCCTCTATCTTAAAAAATGGATGAGATAGAGCAATTTTAAATTCTAGGGTGGCTGACATTTTGAAACAAGACAGCAGATTACAAAAAATCAGGGATTAAATTATGAGTTTTAGTGACCGTTATTTCTCGCAAATTATTATCTTTCATTGTTGTAATCATTTTCCCAATCATACGTATAAAACTATATTCATATCCTATTAGTTGTAATTTTCCTATGATTTCTTTACCAATTTGAATAATTGTTTTAAAATTAATCTAGTATATTCGTATCCGTTAGCGTCAAATTCTCGCCACGCCTGCCGACACTCGGCGAAATATCACCAAATTTGACGTCTAAAATAAGCCTCCATAAATGAAGCCAACTTGGCTTTATCTGACTAATTTGGCGAATTTCTTATTCAAATTCAGTATTAACGAATCTTCTGTAATCGGATTCTTTGCATTTTTGCTTATTGCTTTCGAGTAACATTAGCTTAAATTTTAAAACGAAGATATAAGAAAGCTACCTTTTCGTCCCGGTACAGGCCGGAAGGGCTTTTTTAATATACAGACTTTCAAATATTGCATTTATTACTTTATTCAAATATTGCATTTATATTCTGAAAGAGGACATTATGTCAATTCTAATGACACTTTTTTCCCCCCTTTATAAATGATCTGCGAATAAAGACGGGCGTATGGAATCTTTATTTGGAAGTTTGTATACCGCTGTATTGAAATTTATTTTGACTCAATAAATTGCAGAATAAATAAATAAATAAATAAATAAATATTGCTTTAGAATTTATAGAGTTTTAAAATTATTATGATTTTCATTAATCATATTTTTTTCCCTTTTAAACTACATTATTATTATTATTACTTTCTTCTATCTTTACAAGAAGAAAGTATTGGATTCATGAAAATTTTCGACTTCCGGTTTTCGACGGATTTATACGTTTTAGAAGGTCCTGAACACGATTTAACTGTTTTTAGAAAATGTCTGTCTGTGACAAAATTTTTGTGGGCGCTCTATCTCAAGAACTAATGCACGGAATTTAATAAAACTTTATATTCAGTTAGTTCCTGATATAAATTGGTGCTGATTAATGTTTGGTGAAAATCGCCCAACAGGTGGCGCTGCTGTGCTGCCTTTTTCAATATTTCCGCAATAGCTCTTATCTCAAGAACTAATGCACTTATTTTCATCAAACTTCCGATTCAGTTAGACCTTGACATAAATAGACGCTTATTACGTTTTGGTGTAGATATCCCAACAGGTGGCGCTGCTATGCTGCATTTTTCGAGATTTCCGCAATAGCTCTATCTCAAGAACTGATGCACTTATTTTCATCAAACTTCAGATTCAGTTAGACCTTGACATAAATAGACGCTTATTACGTTTTGGTGTAGATATCCCAACAGGTGGCGCTGCTATGCTGCATTTTTCGAGATTTCCTCGCTAACTCTATCTCAAGAACTAATGTACTTATTTTCATCAAACTTCAGATTCTGTTAGACCTTGACATAAATAGATGCTGATTACGTTTTGGTGTAAATAACCTAACAGGTGGCGCTGCTATTCTGCATTTTTAAGGACTTGCGATAGTCATAACTCAAGAACTAATGCACGGAATTTAATAAAACTTTAGATTCAGTTAGACCTTGATATAAATTGGTGTTGATTCGTTTTTAGTGTATGCAAAATCTGTGTGAGTTAGAAGAAAGTTTTGGGACTGGCACATCCGACTAGTTTTGTGAATCTGTTACTGTATATGTTACAATTAAAGTCCGAAATCGGTCGGTTAGCGAATTGGCCAACTTAGTTTTAAAATGATTGGCCAATTCAGATGCCAATTCAGAAATTCAGTTATTGTTGAACTAAAATGGATGAAATATCTTTCCAGATTTTTTATTTTTTTTAAATTTGCACATTTGTCAGTTTATTTTAAATTTCTATTTAAGTAAAGCCTTAAATAAAAAGGCTCAAAATTTATAGTTTAGTTAGTTGCTTCAGAAATAGTGTTCGTGGATTACGGATTTTATCTGTAATATCTGAGATCTGTGTGCTACTTATATGTTAGAAAAATAGTAGATTATCTTACGTAAATATACCTCTATTTAACTCATGACTTTTTATCACAAAAAACGTGTCAGCTTGCTTTGATAAGAGACTAAGTAAGTGTTAGATAGACGTGGATTTACATGGAATTTCAAAAGATTAAGTCTGCAGAAAGTATGTAATAGAAGCACTTTTTTTTTATCAATAATGAAAAATCAAGTGATAAAATTAAACTTTTCTTTCACATTACGGTTAATTGATTAGAAAATATTGTTTTACCGATCTAGTGATTTTAGTATCGTGTTTTATGTACCTGTTCAGTGCTGAGTTTACCAAAATATGGTACACGTACTGCTTGGGTTTACGCGAAAAAGATCTAGGGGGTACACAATCAGTCTGTGTCAACAATCAACATACGACATGGTGCAGCTAAATGAATCCTAGAATAGTTTTTTTTTTATCTCATTGACTGACCAAAAAATAACATTACTCTATGAATGAGATGAAATATCTAAAAGATGACTTATGCTTGTACCTCAGAAAATTAACAAGGGAATTTCAACAAATATTCATGAGCACACAAATGCAACTGTCACATTTAAAAATTTGCTACATGTAAAGCTGCATGAAATGTAAATAAAAGTATGTTTATTTGAAAGCATTTGTTGTTATTTTTGTTTCTATTTTCTATTCATAACTACCATAAGTAAAAAAAAATAATAATAAATAAATAAATAAAAATAAGGGACTACGGCAGGCACACGTAATTCTTCAAGAACTACGCGAGGCATGAAAGTTTGAGAACCACTGAAGTATAATCTTTTATTCTTCTCTTCTCCACATTCCTCCAAACTGTAACTCTATTTTGTACGAGAAGACTACTGCAAAAGAAATATTATAGTACAGTAAAACCTGTGAAAATGGTGCCTATATATACTATAACGAAATCCTGCTGGAGGCCCTAGCTGAGGTCAATCTCTGTGCACGCTCCTTTGTAGTTTTTCGATTTTGGTTGCAGTTTTTTTTTTTTTTTTTTTTTTTTATTGACGATACTTTCACTTTCGGAACCGGTTCCGAAAGTGAAAGTATCTGAATAATAAAACATTGTGATTAAAATTGAAAAGTACAAAGGAGCGTGCATAGAGATTGATCTCAGCTATCCAATGCAAAAAAAAATCATTCAAAAATATTGAAATGCGAACAAGATATCGTAAATTATTTCCCCCATAGGATTAACATTAGCGAGCGGGTGTTTTCACCTGGGTGAAGTAGCCTCTTAACCTTTCAGCGAGCGAGCTTAAAATTTTTTGACGAGCAGGCACGTGACGTATTTTTTGCGGGCATAGTATAGTTACGCTATTACGAATGCAAAATTTTTCATAACAGTAATGAGAGACATGTTGGATGAGCAATTATACATCTCAATAATAAAAATTAAATTTTAATTTCAGTGCTATTTGTGAAAGTAAAGTTTAAAAAAAAAATACGTTTGTCGTAAAATTTACGACAACGCGCCCACTGAAAGGCTAAACGGAAAATTTCATGGAGCCGACAGAAGAAATATAATGCAATTATAAAGAAAAATGTATCTGTTAAGACGGAAATCCGTCTAAAACAAAATTTTTTCCTGGCCCATTGCAAATCGAATCATTTTTAGAAAGTTTATTCCAGAAAATAAAGGATTTTTGTGGGAACAAATTCCTATAAAGCAAATTTTTTCCTCAGCGGATAGACATATTGTCAAGAGATGTATTTCCACAAAAGTCCCCTCCCTCAATGTTCATTATTGAATACTTAGTATATAAATTCGTCAAAAATCACGGGATGTTGATCTGCGTTTCATTTTCATAAGACTTCATTACAAGCAAACAGCGTGTAGATTTTATGAAATAATCTACAATCCTTTGATATAAACAACGACTTTCCCAAAGGAAATAAACTTCTTTGATTGAACTTCAATAGTTCAAATATTTCACTATAAAAATATTCTGTAAAGATTAAGAACGATAAATCTTCAAAACAATGCTTAGATCAACAAAGATGTTTAAACACCCAAAAATAGACAGAATCCCAATAACAAAAGGGATTAAAAGTAAAATGGTTTATCGGGAAAAAATGACGAAATTTTTTTCATTTCATGCAAAACATTAATTTGAATTTTAAATTAATTTACTATATTTTTTATAAGTTCGACAACGTGGCGTCATTTACTTTTCACCAGCATCGAAAGAAATTATTGTCCAATTATTAAAATAAAAAATTATTTTTGAGAAACAATGTTTTGCCTCAAAAATCACATAATTCCAAAACGCAATTTAGCAAATTGTGTTTAAATTACATTGTAAATATAATTTCTTTGTTAAATTTAGTATTTAATAATACTAATGTTTGACATTTTTCTATGAGTACAATAATATTGGATTTCTTTAAGCGCTTTCATGTTTTAAATAGACAATGTGCATGTAACGTCACGCTCTCATGTAAAGCTGTATTTCTCAACTAATTGTCGGCGAAAAGTAACAATTCTTGCAGAGTTAGTAATTCATAATGCATTATTTTCTACACACAATATAATGTATTCTACATACTTGAAAATTAAGAGAAGTTTAGCGAAACTTCAAACAATTTAGCTCAACGTTTTGCATACTTTAAGTTGAGTAGACACGCAACAAACCAGTTTGTTGGCATACATGCACATTATCTATAACTAGTAAATCTGCAGATCAGGAGCCTCAACGTCAACTCTGAAAGTCATTGTTTTTGAATCTCACTTTTCAAATTATTTAGCATCTTGCAATCCGCAATTTAATTTTTTTATATTACATACATATTTATAGGCATATGAAATACTCCGGAGGTTTCAGAAATTAGGAGCGTTAAATTAAACACGGTTTATGCAATGATATTCTGAAATTCTTATGAACTTCTCATTCATGTAATTTTTTAGATAAAAAATACATTTCTTCTGCCCTCCTGTAATCTTATTAAATTTATATTCAAGATTTCCTATTGATTGGTGAATGATTCTAATATATCTTGGATTTCATTCTATACAGTGGTTTTATTAGAATAAGCAACAATTTCAAAAATAATTTATATTATTCCAATACCCAAATAGCAATATTTACTTACCTGCCAACCACGAAACACCTGCATCTGATGAATAAGTTGAATAATATCTCATGTACAAAAGCAACGCATGGAAATGTAAACTGAATCTACTACATTTCACTTTTATATTTTAGAAATCTAGTGTAATTACAATTTTTGTTTCGAAAAAAAAAAAAAAACAGTTTTGTTGATTATTCTATAACATTTGTTTTATCTAATTACATCCTGACTTATAGTCCAGGCATTTGGTAGAAAATAAAGGAAAGTTTTGGTGTAGTTTTTTTCTTGGGGTCCCTTTATGTTTTTTGGGTCGCTGAACACGAATCCGAGGTTTTCCAACAAATTTTTTTTCGGGAAATATGTTTTTTTTACAAAAAACGTGCAAAAAAACGGACTTTTTTCTGTTTTTTTCAAAATAATTCCAAAATTATGCATTTTACGTGAAAGTCGGCACTATATGAATTAAAGAAAATAAAATTTCTTACATTTTATGTATTGAAAGTTTTTTTCTCTGATCAATAGTTTAGCCGTGAGAGTGCCTCAAAAATGGGTGGAAAAAACAAAAAAACTGTAAAAAAACGGGAATTAGGGTACTGTATGTCAATGTAACATAGAAACTAATCCTTTTACGCAAATGTTAACTATTAATGTTACTAAAGATTATATATTTGACTATATTTTATGCATTTGAGGTAGAGGAAAAGCGCGGATCTGACACCAGGGGAAGGTGGGAGCAGTGGGGCAGATCCAGCTACTCTCATGAGTCGAAGGTGCTACTCCTCCAGAGAGCTCGTATTCTAAGAGGCGGTAACATTGCAGTCCAGTAGAAATAGCATTTTACCTTACAAAAATTCGGGTAGTTCTGATTTTTGGGTATGTTGTAAAGGTTGACCCTCTAATAAAAAAACTAAGTTTTCGACCTTCTAGACCTTGTGCGTTTTTCACAATATTGAAAAAACCAATATTTTTCGGCACTTTTTTCAATTTTTCTTAAATAACTCAATTTTAGTGCATTTTACAGAAAAAAGCACAGTTACTATTTTGTAGAGCATAAAATTCTCTACAACATGCAGTATTCAGGTTTGTAAATTGTCCAAATAGGAGGTAAGATACGGAGCCGGGAAAATAGGGTTAAATTTGGAAAAAATGTAAAAATCCACAAATGACGTTAGTTTTTGCTTAATAACCTACTTTTAGTGCGTTATAGAGACAAAAGCACTTTCACCATTTTGTAGAGCATAAAATTCTGTACAACATGCAGTATTCATGTTTGTAAATTGTCCAAATAGGGGGTAAGATACGGAGACGGGAAATAGGGTTAAATTTGGAAAAAATGTAAAAATCCACAAATGACGTTAGTTTTTGCTTAATAACCTACTTTTAGTGCGTTTTAGAGACAAAAGCACTTTCAACATTTTGTAGAGCATAAAATTCTCTACAACATGCAGTATTCATATTTGTAAATTGTCTAAATAGGGGTTAAGATACGGAGCCTGGAAAATAGGGTTAAATTTGGAAAAAATGTAAAAATCCACAAATGACGTTAGTTTTTGTTTAATAACCTACTTTCAGTACGTTTTAGAGACAAAAGCACTTTCACCATTTTGTAGAGCATAAAATTCTCTACTAAATGCAGTATTCATGTTTGTAAATTGTCCAAATAGGGGGTAAGATACGGCAAAAACTAACGTCATTTGTGGATTTTTATATTTTTTCCAAATTTAACCCTATTTTCCCGGTTCCGTATCTTACCCCCTATTTGGACAATTTAGAAACATGAATACTGCATGTTGTAGAGAATTTTATGCTCTACAAAATGGTGAAAGTGCTTTTGTCTCTAAAACGAACTAAAAGTAGGTTATTAAGCAAAAACTAACGTGTTTAGTGGATTTTTGCAAATTTTACCCTATTTTCCCGGCTCCGTATCTTACCCCCTATTTGGACAATTTGCAAACCTGAATACTGCATGTTGTAGAGAATTTTATGTTCTACAAAATGGTAAATGTGCTTTTTTCTGTAAAATGCACTAAAATTGAATTATTTAAGAAAAATCGAAAAAAGTGCCGAAAAATATTGGTTTTTTCAATATTGTGAAAAACGCACAAGGTGTAGAAGGTCGAAAACTTGGTTTTTTTATTAGCGGGTCAACCTATAATAAATGAAACTACCGACTATCTCATGCTTTAAAAAGTGGATTACAACAATTTTGTTTCTAAAATGCACTAAAAGTGGGTTATTAAGCAAAAACTAACGTCATTTGTGGATTTTTACATTTTTTTCCAAATTTAGCCCTATTTTCCCGGCATATCATCTTACCCCCTATTTGGACAATTTACAAACATGAATACTGCATGTTGTAGAGAATTTTATGCTCTATAAAATGGTGAAAGTGCTTTTGTCTCTAAAACGCACTAAAAGTAGGTATGAGCACTCCGGCGGAGGAGCACCTTCCACTCATGAGAGAATGTGGAACTGCTCCACTGCTCCCACCTTCCCCTGGCGCAGGATCCGCACTTTTCCTCTACCTCAAATGCATAAAATACAGTCAAACATATAATCTTTAGTATCATTAATGGTTACCGTTTGTGTAAAATGGTTAGTTTTTATGTTACATCGACATACACTACCGTAATTCCCGTTTTTTTGCAGTTTTTTGTTTTTAACACCCTTTTTTGCGGCACTCTCACGGCTAAACCATTGATCAGAGAAAAAAACTTTCATTGCATAAAATATAGGAAATTTTATTTTCTTTAATTCATATAGTGCCGACTTTCACGTAAAATGCATAATTTTGGAATTATTTTGAAAAAAACAGAAAAAAGTCCGTTTTTTTGCACGTTTTTTGTAAAAAAAACATATTTCCCGAAAAAAAATTTGTTGGAAAACCTCGGATTCGTGTTCAGCGACCCAAAAAACATAAAGGGACCCCACCAAAAAAACTACACCAAAACTTTCCTTTATTTGCTCTTTTTTATCCCCTAATGCCTGGACTATTAACTCGATGGCAATAACATGCTAAAATATCCTCAAAATAGGCATATTTGGAAACTTTTAAACCTGTTGGGTAATCAATCATTCATAATCGTGCCCACTGCCAATTCACTAAATAGCAAACGTGATTTGGCGCTATAAAGTATGTTTTGTGATAGTTTCGTTGTTTTCAATTTCCAGTAATTGTAATATTTCAGCATTTGACGATATGTATGGATGCCTGTTACTATTCTAATTTCTTTAGTTTAACCACCTCGTTGAACGAGTGATTTTATCTTAGTTTTAACAGAATATTATTAACTTTTCAATGATGAAACATCCACATCTGTACCAGAAAATGAATAATATCTCACATAAGAAATATACAAATGTAAACTGCGAGATTTGAATTAAACGTTCAATATTTTTGTAATTTCCGTTTGGAAAAAATACACAGAGTAAGGAGATTTAAACAGATAATCAACTCTCATACACTGCAATGGTAACTTCTTTAACATGGGATTACACATAGACAGTGGCGATAGCTGCGGATGGCGTAGAAACTACGGCCGTAACAGATGCGAGGTTTCTAAAAACGGCTATATATCGCTTTCATTGGCGACAAATGAAGGAAGGAAAAAAAAAACGGCGACTGCTTGTTGCTGCTTGTTTTTTAAATCTCATTTTTGATATCATTTAACATCGTACAATCCGCAATTATTATTTTTTCAATTTCATGCATAGTTATAAGCATATAAAATTCTTCGAATGTTCCAGAAATTAGAATAATTAAATTAAACACGGTTTTATACAATGATAGTGTAAAATTCTGATGAATTGCTTATTCTTTTAATTTTTTAAATAAACAGGTATTCATCAGCAACGAATAAATTAAAGCAGAAAGTAAAAATAAACGCTTTTAAAAATTCTAAAAAATATGAAAAGATGTTTATATTTCCCGAACAGATGCAAAAACATTTTCAAATATTTTAAGCAATTAATTTCTAAATTTTATTAAATTTATCGGCAAAATTTTGAAACTATTGGTAATCCATTACGAAAATTTACCATTCTTAATTTTACGTTATGCAAATGTTCCATTTTCATTTCAGATAAAAATGAAATTTCAAAAATCGTCTGCATCCCCATAGGAAAGCATTATGACCTAAAAAAAAAATGTTCTATATTTTCCGAACGAATCAACCAAATTTAACCAAAAACTATACAGCCAATTCCGGATACCTCGCCAACATACCTACTAAAAATCAACCTAATCGGACCATTTTTACGGAAAACAGACACACGGAAACCAAAAACTTTCACGTCTCCACAGTGAGCCTTAACATGACGTTTCGGCAAAAATCTGACAACACTGAATATATGTAAAATATTTCAAACATTACGGAACTTGAAAAACAAGAACAAAAATAACACATGAAAATAAATCATAACTTAAGTTTTTGAAGAATTATAATGACCTATTTGATCTTCAAAGAGTAATTTTAATAATAAATATTAATCAAGATTCAAAAATCAAATAGCGAACGCCGAAAATTTGCACTTGTGAAAATGAAAACAGCAAAAAGGCGCCAAGCAGAATAGGGTTACAATTAAACGGAAATCACGAACATAAAAATCGCCAAAGCGATGATTTAGTTTTTAAGTCATCCGCTGCAGTCGCTCTTTTCAGGCGAAGTTGGGTCTCTGTTTAAATCTCCTTACTCTGTGGAAAAAAATATTTCGGTAATCATTCTATAGTAGTTAAAAGGTAACTTGTATCAAAATAAATTCTCATTTATGTCAATAGAATGCTAATCACCCAAAAATAAGTTATTTTGCTAATAAAATATTGCAGCGAAACAGTGCGAGTTACTTGAATTTTATTATTTTGATATTCTTTGAAATATGGTTGCTAAACAACTAATAAAATAAAGAGGAAAGAAAAAGAAATGCATTTTAAAATTTGTAAAATATAGGAAAGTAAAATGTTTTATATTTCCTGAACAGTTGCAAAATTTTTTCCAATAGTCTAAACAATTAATTTCTAAATTCTAATAATATCTAATAATCTAAATTCTAATAGATGTATCGGCAAATTTTCAAAGTTATTGGATATATTTAAGACCTCCATATCGAAAATTAAACATCCATAATTTTATGATTAAATCCATTATTCAAATATGCGATTTTTATTTCAGTTAAAAATGAAATTAGATAATCGTCTGCATTCCCATAGGAAAGCATTATGGCCTAAAAAGAAATGTACTATATTTTTCGAACGAATGAACCAAATTTAACCAAAAACTATACAGCTAATTCCGGGTATCTCGCCTGCATACCTACCAAAAATCAACCTAATCGGATGTTTTTTACGGCAGTTATCACGGAACAGACAGACAGACAGAAACCAAAAAATTTCGCGTCTCCACAGTTAGTATTCTAGTAAATCTGTAGATAAGGAGCCTTAACGTCAGCTCTGAAAGTGATTGCTTTTTAATCTCACTTTTCATAATATTCAACATCTTACAATCCGCAAATTAAAAATTTTAAATTACATACAGTGTCTCACATAAGTGATGGGACACTTGTGCTTTACAAAAGGAAACTAATCAAATAAATTAAAAAAACATGTACACATTTTTTTTGTGGGTGTGTTTCATACTTAAATTTAGTAAAGATTATTACATAACATACATTTTGTCAAAATATTAAAATATTAATTTAATAAAAATACAAATGTTTAGAACGGAGCAAAAAATAGCTCACATAAGTGATGGGACACCATTATATATGCAACAAAAATCGTCTGAAATAAGCAATAAAAATATTTTTTGGGGTTTTATTTTTACTTAAAAGCAATTGGCAATAATTTATAAAATCGTCTGCAGTATTTCTCTCCAGTTTGTTTTGGAATTTTTGTGTTTTTTAGCTCTGTGTAGTCATGAATGCTAAACGAAAAGAAACTTCGCCTGAAATTCGAAAATTAGTTATTAATTTGCATATTGAACGTGGAAAATCTATTAGAAAAACTGCTGAAACAGTTAACTTGAGTCGTTCAACAGTTTTCAATATCATTAAACGATATAAAAAGAATCATATGATTCAGGATAAAAGAAGACCTGGCTGACCATCAAAGCTATCCAATGGAATAAAGCGAATTATCGTTCGAAATATTAAAAAAAATCCAAGAATTAGTGCTTCAAAAGTTGCTGCTGATTTACAAGCATTATATGGAATAATTGTTAATCCTGAAACTATTAGAAGGGTAATTCGATCTGCTGGATATCACGGTAGAGTAGCCAGGAAAAAATTCTTCGTAAGTGAAAAGAATAGAAAACTCAGACTAGCTTTCGCAAAATCCAACATAAATAAGAATTCTGATTACTGGAATAAAGTTATATTTGCTGATGAGAGTAAATTTAATATATTTGGTTCTGACGAATCTTGGTGTGGAGAAAACCCAGGGAAGAACTTCGCAAACAGAACTTGGTACCAACAGTAAAACATGGTGGAGGAGGAGTTATGGTATGGGGGTGTATGTCGTCCGCTGGAGTTGGTAATCTTGTTTTTATTGACAGTATAATGGATCAGTACAAGTATATTGATATTTTAAAGCAAAATTTGAAATCTTCAGCACGAAAATTGAACCTTCATAACGATTTTAAATTCTACCAGGACAATGACCCCAAGCACACTGCTCTGAACGTTAGACTCTGGCTGCTATATAACTGTCCTGAAATAATAAAAACACCACCACAATCTCCAGACTTAAATCCCATAGAGAATATTTGGCAAGAATTGGAATCAAGAATTCGCAAACACACCATTTCTTCAAAACAACAACTAAAATCGGTGCTTCAAGAAGAATGGGGTAAAATCACTCCAGAAATCACAAAAAAAATAGTCGAATCCATCCCAAAAAGATTAAATCATGTTTTAAAAGTAAAAGGAAATCCAACAAAATATTAAAACCTTTTAAAAAGTAAAATTTTTGGATAAATATTTGATGGAAAAGTAAGTGTCCCATCACTTATGTGAGCCATTTTTTGCTCCGTTCTGAACAATTGTATTTTTACTAAATTAATATTTTAATATTTTGACAAAATGTATGTTATGTAATAATTGTTATTAACTTTAAATATGAAACACACCCAAAAAATTTTTGCACATGTTTGTTTATTTATTTTATTGCAGTTTCTTTTTATAAAGCACAAGTGTCCCATCACTTTTGTGAGACACTGTATATCTATTTTAGAAATCTAGTGTTATTACAATTTTTGTTTCGGAAAAACAGTTTTGATGGTTATTCTATAATATTTATTTTTTTTTTTAAGTACATCCGACATCTAACTTCATTCCGGCATCTAACCGATCATTCTAACTCGATGGCAATAGCATACTAAAATCTCCCCAAAATAGGCATATTTGGAAATTTTCTTTACCTATTGGGTAATCATTCATAATAGTGCCCACTGCTAATTCACTAAATAGCAATCGTGATTTGGCGCTATAAAGTATTGTTTGTGATAGCTTTTTATGTTCTCAATTTCCAGTAATTGTAATATTTCTGGATCGTTTTACTAATCTAAATTCTTTAGATTATCCACCTCGTTGTACGAGTGACTGTATCCTATTTTTTAAATTATATTAACTCTTCAACAACGAAACACCCACATCTGTTCTAGAAAATGAATAATATTTCATGTGAGAAATATATACAAATGTAAACGACACTTTAATACAAATTACACATTCAATGTTTTTGTAATTTTCGTTTGAAAAAAAAAATATTTGATTAATCATTCTGTAGTAGTTAAACGGTAGTTTGTATCAAAATAAATTCTCATTTATGTTAATAGAATACTAAAATCACTTGAAAATAATTTATTTTGCAAAAACAATATTGCAGCAAAATAGTGCGAGTTATTTGAATTTTATAATTTCGATATTCTTTGAAATATGGTTGCTAAGCAACTAATAAATTAAAGAGCAAAGTAAAAAGAAATGCATTTTAAAATTTGTATAAATATGAATAAAATGTTTTATATTTCCCGAACAGATGCAAAAAAAATTCCAATAATTGAAACAATTATTTTCTAAATTCTAATAAAGATATCGGCAAAATTTCAAAGCTTATGGATATATTTAAAACCTCCATATCAAAAACTTAACGTCCATAATTTTATATTTAAATCCATTATTCAAATATGTGATTTTCATTTCAGTTAAAAATGAAATTTGAAAATCGTCTGCATTCCCATCCCATAAGGAAAGCAGTATGACCTAAAAAGAAATGTTCTATATTTTTCGAACGAATGAACCAAATGTAACTAAAAACTATACAGCTAATTCCGGGTACCTCACCAACATACCCACAAAACATCAACCTATAATAGGACGACTTTTACGGCAATTATCGCGGAACAGACAGACAAACAAACGGAAACCAAAAACTTTTCGCGTCTCCACAGTGAGCCTTCACTGACGTTTCGGCAAATACTAGTAAATCTGCAGATCGGGAGCCTCAACGTCAGCTCTACAAATCATTTTTTATTAATCTCACTAATTTTCAACATTATCTGCATAATATTTGATATCCTAAAATTCAATTTTTTGAAGTTATTTATACATTTAAAAGAATATAAAATGTATCGAAAGTTCCGGAAATTTTAGAAGTATCGCATTAAACACAATGTTATGCAATGATACGATAAACTGCTTACTACTGTGTTTTTTTAGAATGACAATACATGACTTCAGGGGGACTCCGCCCCCCTGAACCCCCCGTTGTCGCTTTAATTTTATATTCTCAATTTCCAGTAATTGTGCTATTTCATTTCTTGAGTATATGTTTGAATGTATTTACTATTTTAATTTCATTAGAATAACCATATCTTTGTATAAGATATTTTAGCATATCCTTAAAAGAATACTTACATTGCAACCAATAAACATCATATGTTGCTGAAATTGAATAAAATTTCGTGTATAAAATATACTTATACAAATGTAAATTCCCTCTTACGTGATCTATATATAAAATTTACACATTCAACGTTTTTATTAATTTTCATTTGGAAAACCGATTTGGTAATCTTTCTTTTGTTAGATAAAATAAATTCTCATCTATTTCATTAAAAAATAATCATATTAAAAACATAAATCACCCGAAAATTAGCTATTTTGTTAATACAATTTCGCGTCAAAATAATGCGATTCACTTGAATTTTCCTTTGTTGATATTCTTTGAAATTTAGTTGCTTAGGAACCATTTAATGAAAGAAAGAAAAAAATGCATTGGAAATTTTTGTAAAAAATGAGAAATTAAAATGTTCCTTATCTTTCAAATTAATGCATAAAATTTCCAATAATTTATACAATTAATTTCGAAATTCTAATAAATATATTGGCAAATTTCCAAAGCGATTGGATTAAATTAAGATCTCCATTTCGTAAATTTAACATTCATAATTTAGCATTTGCAATTATCCCAATGCGACATTTTCTTTTCGGTGTGAATGTTAAAATTAAACAAGTAATATATATATATATATATATATATATATATATATATATATATATATATATATATATATATATATATATATAATAAGTCAATTCCTACTTAGGTCAACAAAGAATTTTTTTTTTTAGTTACTTTTTATTAAATAATTACAATTAATATAAATATGTTATGTACATATGACAGAATCACAATATTAAGTGGCAAAATAGAAATTAAATTAAATTAATGAATTAATATTTGAAAAAACTGTATTAACATCAAGTGTCATCCACTACAAGTTTAAAAAATTTTATTTGAACTTGAGTGGATGAATAAAAAGTATTTTATTAACGAGTGAAAATTTGAAAATATAAAACTAAAATTAATTAATTTAATTTAATTAATGAATTTAATTTAATTAAAAACATAAGTTAGAAATTGTACGTCAAACGTAACAAATGAGGTGCGTTCGTATTATAGCTAGTTATATAAATATTCAGATCTTGATGATTTTTAATTCCGTGAAATGAATTATATCGTTTGCAGATTAATTTTTGTAACAAAATAAGTATCTCGGTCGTTTGACGATTAAACCTCGGAAGCTCCTATAACAAGAAAGCACCGATTTTTATATAAATATAAAACTAAAATTAATTAATTTAATTGATTAATTAATATTTGAAAAAACTGTATTAACATCAAGTGTCATCCACTACAAATTTAAGAAAATGTATTTAAACTTGAGTGGATGAATAAAAAGTATTTTATTAACGATTGAAAATTTGAACAAAATATATAAATATATAGAGGGTGTGAACTAACAGTAGGAATTGAAAAAATCGTCTGACTTCCCATTGAAAAGCATTATGACCTAAAAAGAAATGTTCTATATTTTTCGAAAGAATGAACAAAATGTATCTAAAAACTATACAGATGATTCCGGGTACCTCGCCAACATACCTACCAAAAATCAACCTAATCGGATCATTTTTGCGGCAGATATATTTTTATATATTGTTTTTATATACATTTCACTTCTATCAGTATATAAAAATAGATAAATGGCTTCTTTACATTAAATAAATTGTATAAAAAATGAAAAAAATTGCTTGAGTATATGAAACAATGAATAGGTTGCCAGAAAATATATTGCCAAATTTACTTTTCTCTCCATAGCCATTTTCTCGATTTACTGTTTTCTCATGATCATCCAATTTAAAACTATTTGATAGGTAGGATTTTAAACTTTCACATGAGCTTGTTGTACTATTAGCTAAATTAGTTAATTTTCTTAAGTAAGATGGAGAAGGTAATGTCAAAACTTTACTGTTACGAATTAAAATGTATGCAGCATGAAAGTTAAAATAATTTTTTTAACACCAGAGAATAAATTTACAAGAATATCTTGGTCGTTTCATGGACTATAATAAAAGTTGATGCGCAGTAAATTTTAATTTTAAATATTTGTCATCATTATAATCAATATCATTAAGACATTTTTTGACACTTTCAACTGCGCATAGTATTTTTTCTTCCAATGTTTTTCTGTTTTCATCATAACTTGATAATTTATTTACAAGATTTTCAAAAATGGTCCATTTATTACACTTGTATTCAGGACCTAATAACCACTCAAAAGAACTCATATTGACCGATTCATTTTCATAATATATTTGTACACTTAAGTCAACAAAAATTTTAAATGAAATTACTATTTTGGGGCAATCAGTTACTTTTAATTTTATAAACAAAGCATATTCACCTCTAAGTAAGGGTATCCAGTCTCCATTCAATTTATTAGCATATTTATCTGTGAAATCTTCAAAAGATGCTATAATATCATCGTTGCACCATTTCTTAAACTGTTTATCGTCTGTTTCTATTATTTTTTCCCAACGATCATTTGGGTCTTTACGTTTTGGAGGCAAACTTTCGTTCAAATATGTCGGAATATTTTCATTAATTGTAGGATAGACATTCGTTGTTAGGGTTAATTTTTTTCTCTGCACAACAAGTTCAGTGCCATCATATTAATTCTAGCTTCACAAATTATAAAACGTATATCGAAACGTTTAATGCAGACCACTGCTCCACTGCTGTTGAAATGTAAGTATCACAATGTAATTTTCCTAGCTAAAATTTCTTCTTTTCATTATCAGTAGCGAATTTGAAGACTTACAAGGAGACCGCCAAACATGATGCGCACAGATTTTGATGATTTTAAAGTATGTTATAGAGATCATAACCCTAACTATTCAGATCAAAGGTTTCCTTCAAATGGTCTTTAGTTTTCGAGAAATTTCGGGTTAAAGTTCAGCATGCATTTCAAATACCCATTAGTTCGCAGTCTTGAACAAGGTCTCCGTGGTGCCGATGTAGCGTTCGCGATTTGAGAGCCGGAGGTGGGTGTTCTGTCCTCTTGCGTGACTTTTACCCTTTTTTAACAAATTTTATATATTTGTCGCGTAATAAGTTTTATGCAGAATTATGAATTCTGCATTTTTGAACTTTTTAATATTTTTCTAATAAATTCCATTTACATTTTCGAATATTTCGGGAAAATTTATAGTTTTTGCGCAATTTTTATTCTAATATTTCTTTTGACGAAAATCCAAACTAATTTATGTCTTGATATCTCGTCTTTTTAAAATGATTATTGTTTACATTTATGTATATTTACTTATTTATTTATCGTATTTATGAAATAATGCATTTATTCTATTTGCATTTTCTATTTTAAAAAATTTAAATGATTAAAAAAAATTAACAAAATAATATATAATTTTATTATTTGATTTGTTTTAAATATATTGAAATATGTTAACTGCTCAATTACTAAAATATTTATCATCACCGACATCGACATTTTTAGTTTATTAAATATGGAACTAATTGTGTGATACCTATCGCAAAAATATTCTAAACAAATTCCGCATTAAAAATCGCCTTTAAATAATTCTTTTAACAATATTGGAAGAATGTATAAATTAGCATATTATATATTCTTTAAATAAAATTGTGATAACTATATTAAAAAAATGCATTAAATTTGAAAAAGAAATTATTTCAAACGTGGTAATAGTCTGCAAAGGAAGCTGAACGAAATGGATAAAAAGAAAATTTTATTTATTCTGATATTGCCGTAAAAGTCATTGCAGAGATTTTTTTTTTCAGATATTTTTTTATATGTATTGTAATTTACAAACGATTTTTTATTTCTAGTTGAATTTTTCTGCATGGCATCGACTTGTTAGACTGAAAAAAAAATATTTGTAATATATTTTTTTATTTGTGCAGATCAAAAATGATGTTGAGTTTGAACTTTACAGTTAAATGTATTTAAATAACATAAAATATATATATATATATATATATATATATATATATATATATATAACTGGCTAAAACTTGGATATAAGCGTTATTGCTTTAATATTTGATTACTCCTTTTAAGATATGTTGTTGAAATTAATTAGCTTGGAATTTCGTCAATAGAAATATTAATTTCAAAACTGCACAAAAAAGAAAAAAAAATGTAAATTTTCACGAAATATTCGAAAATGTAAATGGAATTTATTAGGAAAATATCAAAAAGTTCAAAGATGCAGAATTCATAATTCTGCATAAAACTTATAACGCCACAAATATATAAAATTTGTTAAAAAAGGTAAAAGTCACGCAAGAGGACAGAACACCCTCCTCCGGCTCCCAAATCGCGAACGCTACCTCGGCACCACGGAGACCTTGCTCAAGAGTGCGAACTAATGCGTATTTGAAATGCATGCTGAACTTTAACCCGAAATTTCTCGAAAACTAAAGCCCATTTGAAGGAAACCTTTGACCTGAATAGTTAGGGTTATGATCTCTATAACATACTTTAAAATCATCAAAATCTGTGCGCATCATGTTTGGCGGTCTCCTTGTTAGTTTTGAAACTAGGAGTACAACATTTTCTTCTCATTATTTTATAGATATAATCTACACTTTCTTTAATAGTTATAATCTATAATTATTGATAGCGTTATAATCTAAATACACTGAAAAATATTATTAATTACTAAATAAAACAACAAATAATTATCAAAATACTATCGTAAACAATCCGTACAAACGAACAAAGTACATACATGTAAAATTTTAAGTAATATGGATCACTGTTTTGGCGTCAGCAGGTTGTGACGTCACTTGTAGCAGGCCCGGTTGATTATCGCTATTTATTCAATAACGCGAATCTCTCTTTTTTTATTATTATTATTATTTAATCGTAAGCATGAAAAACATTTTAATTTTCTATTTTTTTGAATCGTAAAAACTTTTTATTAAGTTATAACTTACATTTTTCGCTGATTCAAAAAGGAAATGTTTACTAACCTTGCGGAATGGATTTTGGCATGCCTTGCACTGTTAGTTATATAATTTATCAGAGATGGTTTTAGTATCTCGCATATTGTTCTACTTTGCTTAGTTATAGAATTATGGGGGAAAGTTTTATAATCAGATGAACCCGGTCATGAAAGCTTAGCCTTTTAAAAATATTCTGCTGAATGGATTTTGACAGACTATGACTGTCAGTTAGATGAGTTTTTAAGGATGGTTATAGTATACTAGCAAGCTACGCCCGCTACGCTGGTCAATTTCTTTTAACGCACCTTTAATCAAGTGAAATATTGACTTTGAATTTGACCTTGTATTTAAAAACCCTATGGATCTTCACTTGGAATGTGCTTCTGCATTTCTGAAAACGATACGAACGCCATTGCATTATTGCATTTTTAATGTGTCAGACAAAATTTGGGCTGTTAAGGACAAATTAGGCCAATTCTCTGTAGACTTTATTATGGAATAGGTCAGCATTAAAAAAAAAAAATGAATAATTGTGTTAAATTATGGTGTCTGTGGGGAAAAAAACATTTCCGTTGGATTCAAATTGGATTTGAATGAAGTTACAATTTACAATACTTCAAATTTAATGAAATTGATATGCCTTACTGAGGTGGACATAAATATGGTACTCGTCGAGAATTAAATAAAAATCATGCACTCGCGACACCATAATTCACTTTTATATTTTAACAGAATAATAAGGCTACTATAATTTGTGACTCGTGCTATAGTCAGTATATATACGTCAGGACACAAAGCCGTTATCATTATCTTTTTATGCGTGAAGATTTCGCTAGGGTACTCCATTGTAAAGTTTGGTAATTTTTGAAATTCAATATTTGAAAAACGGCATAATCATTAGATTTGAAATTTATATCAAGAAAAATACAATTTTTTACCTTTCAAACGCAGTTTGTCTAATAATTTTCTGACAAATACTTTTCGAGCTATTAATTTTTTCAGTAACTTCAAATGTTTCATTTTCCGAGATTAATCTGTGGCAACGATTAACGAAAATACCAGTCGTCAGCAACAAATACATTTTTATTAAAGAGGATAGCATATGGTTTTATCGTTCTTTACCCAAATCCTACTGTAAATAATCAACTAAAAGAGTTTGTCCTTAACAGCCCAAATTTTGTCTGACACTTTAAAAATGTAATAATGCAATGGTGTTCGTGTCGTTTTCAGAAATGCAAAAGGACATTCCAAGTAAAGGTCCATATGGTTTTAAAACGCGAGGTCAAATTCAAGGTAAATATTTCGTTTGATTAAAGGTGCGTTAACAGAAATTGACCAGCGTAACGCGTAGCGGGCGTAGCTTGCTAGTTCCATATATGAAGGAAGCTATACAAATAAGGAAAGGAAGGGAAGCCCTACATAGCTATACAAATGGTTGTTACTAACGATATTCAAAATCAAATTGTCTATCTTTATTATGCCGATACTTCGATTTCTCAGACATCGATCTCAACTGGGCCTAATTAAGACTAATCTCTGAGTCAACAGTGTTAAAGCTTTTCACTTGGAACAGCGTTCAAAATATTTTAACAAGAGTTAAAGCTATTGCAGGAAAGACTCCAAAATACTAAGTTTAAAACGTTTAAAGTAAAGAGATAACGTTGAGTATTTTTTTAAAAGCAGTGTTGGTAGTTTAGGAGGGTCTGTTTTTGTTAACGGTGTTGATCGGGGAAGCTGTTTAAAGGGAAGTACGGAGTAATTTATACATTATATTATTGTATACATACAAAATACCAGTTACCAACCCATCTGAAACAACTGAACAGAAATCGAAATTTGTTCAAACTAAGATCTAATACTCAAAGCTCTATCATATACCCAAGTGACAATTTTTTTTTTTTTTTTTTTTTTTTTTTTAACATGGTTGACTAGGAGCTTTTAAGATATTTTATCAACTAAAATCTGAGTTAACAGTCCAAGCCCCATTAAAATATAACCCATTAATATATATATATATATATATATATATATATATATATATGTATGTATTATTTATTTATTTATTTATTTGACGAGTTAGACTTGGCTGAAAAAATTTCAACGATAAAAGCCGTGGGTGGCCAATCTATATTCTGCCGTACGATAGAATTTTTCCCGCTTGTTTTACTTATTTTTAAACTTTTATGCTCCACCATGTTTTAATACCATGTTTACATATTCAAGAAGATTACTTAACATTAACAAGAACAGTAAAGCACAAAAAAGCATGCGAAATGAATAATAAATACTAGGGAGCTCAGCCCCCTACTCGCTAACGCTCGCCAACCCCCGTGAATTGCGAAGCAATTCACATTAAGACCGCTATGCAGTCCCAGTTCGCTTCGCTCGCGGGACCCTTTTTTGTTTTTGCAGAAACTCTAGCCGGAATAAGTACTACCATAAATCATTTTAACATGAAATTGGCAATTTTTTTAATGTAAAAAAAGTAATTGAAAACTTCGTTGAAAACACAATTAAAAATGCATTTAGTTGGTACTCCCATATAGACATCTAATATAAATATTATATTTATATTAGATGTCTGTGGGCTACCAATGGGCAAAAATCATTTAAATACTATAAAAAAATGGTCTTGGAAACACAATTAGTTTAAAACTCATTGCACCTATATAATATTGTACAACACGACTTAAATTCATTAAAAAAAAAAAAAAAAAAAAAAAAAAAAAAAAAACACTACGTGATAGGAAGATAGTTTATATATACACTATATTTCCAATGATGATCGGTCACTTGCGATTTTAGACGCTTTGTTAAATATCTGGAAAGATACATGAGGAATTATCCTGAAACTTCAGGAGTGCAAACAACATGATAAACGTCATATATTTCCGCGAAGATTTTTTCCCGAAACCCCATGGGCCGTCAACAAATTGAAGAAAAACGAATATCTTTTGGATAACCCTGTAGAAACTAATATTGCAAAAGCATTCAAACTATAGATTATGATTAAGTGGCTTATTGTAATAATTTGGGTTCATTTTTATGAAGATAGCATGTATACTCGAAGAGAAATTCGGGTTTTTATAAAAACAGTCCCAAATTTTACCAAGTTTTTTGCTTATAAAATGCAGAGTTTTTAATATAAAAACAAGTTATTTTCAGAAAATATGATAAACAAAATTGTACACAATACCCTGCAATCAGAATTAAACAAGAGCGAAAAATCATGCGTCAAGCATAGATTATATAGCACTTTCCAACGCTTCCAAAATAATTTTACAAATCATACCGTTTAATAAGCTAAAAGCTAACATCTAAGTAAACATTTTAGAAAACGCATAACATATTTAAAAACATAATTTCAGGAATTTCCAACATATACAATATTCGGAAAAAAAAACCGAATACTTTTATTCAGCCCTGTATAGGATCTATAGATTTGTATATATACTACATAGGATGATAATTTTAGTTCAGTTAGGAAACGCGTAGCACAGTTTAAAATTCTCCGTCTGGAGTTTGTCAATAAACAGAAATGTGTTCGCGAACTTTTGTGCTGCCCTGTATAGGATCTACAGAATTTATACACACCACGTAATAGACAAAAAGCAAGTTAAAATTAAAATCGCGTTCAATAACTTAAAACGCACTTCCAGGAATTATTGTTAACAGACAGTAGATAATTCTTTTGCGTGTCCCTGTAAATGAACGATGACTGCTATACACACAATATTCCGTAGTAAGTCTCTTGTAATGCACCTTAGTGATCTATATAAATTTCAATGCGTTTAAAATAGTGAAACATTATTTAAATAAACCGCAGACGATTTTTCTCCATAGACGTAATGTAACGGAATTATTTTTACTGTCCCTGTAAAGTAACTATAAGTGCTATGCACACCCTGTTCCATATTAAGCTTCTTCTAATGCACCTTAGTGATATATATAAATTTCAATGCGTTTAAAATAGTGAAACATTATTTAAATAAACCGCAAATGATTTTTCCCCATAGACCGCAATGTAACGGAATTCTTTTGAGTGTCCCTGTAAAAAAACTATAAGTGCTACACACTTCCGTTGAAATAGGGAACATCCTATAGATAACGACAATAACATATAAAAATTGCAGAGCAATCCGAGCATATTTACGGGAGTTAGAGCACGGACAGACGGCAGACGGCCAGACGGCAGACGGCCAGACAAACCGAAGTCATAAGCACTTTTCAACTAGGTTGGAAAGTGCTAAAAATAATAAAAATTGTATGGAAAATGAGCAGGTTTACTAAATATTGTTTCACTGCGCATGTGCGAATTCAATCAAAATATACTGTGCATAATATATTAGCTAAATGTATCTATAGACCAACTTTTATGAAAGTCTCAAAAATATAGCTTGAAAATTCTGATAGTAATCGTCGATAGAATAAGCTCGAATTTCGCTGTTCCCAAAAGGAAGCAAAAAGATGAGGGGTTGTATCCAAATATACTAGCTTATGAAAGTTGACATAATAAGAATGAAGTGTCTCTCATTCTATATTTGATACAACCCATATATGAAATATTTAGTAAACCTGCTCATTTTTCATACAATTTATATTATTTTTTAATTCTAATTGCAGGGTATTGTGTACAATTTTGTTTGTCATATTTTCTGAAAATAACTTGTTTTTATATTAAAAACTCTACAAATTATAAGCAAAAAACTTGATAAAATTTGGGACTGTTTTTATAAAAACCTGAATTCCTCTTCGAGTACACATGCTATCTTCATAAAAATGAACCCAAATTATTACAATATAATCTACTTAATCATAATCTACAGTTTGAATGCTTTTGCAATATTAGTTTTTACAGGGTTATCCAAAATATATTCGATTTTTTCTATTTGTTGACGGCCCCTTATGGGGTTTCGGGAAAAAATCTTCGCGGAAATATATGACGTCTGTCATGTTGTTTACACTCTTGAAGTTTCAGGATAATTACTCATGTAGCTTTTCAGATATTTAACAAAACGTCTACAATCGCAAGTGACCAGTCATCATTGGAAATATAGTGTATATCACCAATCATTGTTTACATTTCGTTCGACATTTTACTGTTCTAATTGATTATAGATTTTTGCAAAAGATATTTTTTACTTCATCAATATAGCAACATATGGCAGCAGGTGCAATCTGGACAGTTCATATTTTTATTCTCTCCGATTTTCGAGTGAGTGAAATTCTTAAATAAATTGTAAATAACAGTTGAGAATTCATTTGAAATTAACGATATTACTCATAATTAAAATGAGGAATCATCTCGAACGCCTTGGATTACGTACATGTTATTTTATTTTTAATAATTGCTAGTTTGAGTTTGACTGCTCTCACACTTGCCGCCATATTGAAGACAGAGAACTACGGCTGTTGCCAAACGCTAAGCTAGAAATTCAGCCCTACCGAGAAATATATATATATATAGATAGAGCACAATAACACAATGTTTGTTTGTAAGGTCTGCTTTGGAGTGCACTGCGGATCAGGCTGTACCTGACCCGAACCCAAAAATTCTGCTTAAAGTCAACCCGAAAGGCGATCGAAATACGACGCACTTCAACCCGAATGAGACATTTTCAAACCCAAACCTGAAGTGAAAGAAAATTAAACCATATTTTAATACAATTATGGAAAAGTAGCGTACAATTATGTCTCTAATATCATTTTTATCTTTTTGTATTAAAATGAACATATTATACACTTATTAATTTTCAAATATATAGTTGTTTTATTATTTTTATTTTTTTATTATTGAAAAAATAGTCATATACTTTTACCAGATTCGAAAGAATCAAATCTCAATTCCAACCCGAATCATTGAAACTCAACCGACCCGCAAGAAAAAAAAGTAGCGTCAACCCGACCCAACCCGAACCACTGGTTTGGTTGGGTCATGTTCGGATAAAATCGGGTTACCCGACGTGATATTGGACTCTAGTTTACATAGTTCTGTTGGGCTTTATGTTTTTCAAGGAATTCGGTGTGGTCCAATTTGATTTCGATATAAAGGGAAGGAAAGAGAAGCAATTAAAAGATTTCCCACAGTTAAAGTAAAACAAAAAAAAAACAAAAAAAAAAAAAAAAAAAAAAAAAAAGAAAAGAAAAGAAAAAAAAGTTAAAAAAAAGAAAAAAAAGTAAAAAAACAAGTGGGTAAGTGTGATCGAAGATCGCTCAAAGGGTTTAATATTCCTTTCAAAACATTTTATACTTTCCTTAATAAATGCAAACAAATTTCATTTAGCAAAAAAAAAAAAAAAAAAAAAAAAAAAAAAAGTCATGTTTTTTATAAAGTAAAAATTTACCGGTCTATTTTTTTCGTTTTTTCGAATATCTAAACCAGCCGGATAGCGGTCCAAGCCCGCTATTATATTCTGTCGTAATAATATCCGTCATACGGACTAAATGCAATATTTAAAAAAAATAATTTCAAAATTAAACAAATTGTACACTTTCAAAATGTTAAAATATGCGAATATTTCCATAATCGGATTTTTATCACGATTCAATATGTTTCTCAAACTCATATATTTACTATTCTCTATTATTTATATTGATACTCGCTTTGTATTATTCTCAAACATTTGAAAAATTAGTTAAACTTACCATATGACATCAGATTTTCTTTTTAATTCTCTAATGACGTGATATTAATCTACTTTGTGTACTTACACATACTCATACTCCTTGTATTATTGAGAAATCTTAGACATTTTCCGTTTTATTACGACTATGACGTCAATCAATTTTATTTCATATTTATCTTTTTTTCAATTGGTGAAACTTTTTATTTCATTTTTATTTTTCACGTGGAAATCGTCTGATAGAAATTAATTATTGTAGAAAGAATTTCATTGTGGATTTTAAATCTTTGACATCTGCTATAACGAAAAATGTTTAAATTTAATTGGAAAAGGCTGTTAGAATTTGGTTTTTTTATCTCTATTTATTAAAATAATACGAATTTTTCAAATTTTAATATTTTCAGCTCTTTACAGCTGATATTCTGATTTATACACAAAGTTTCAACTCTGTAAGTTACATAGTTTTCGAGAATGGCTCTGTGACAGACAGACAACAGAGCGGGAGCAATAGGGTTTCGTGAGATGAACGAAACCCTAAAAACGAAGGTATGAGAGGAAATGACCCTTCCTTATACAAGCATTAGGGCTTTTTTTCCGAAAATCCGAATACCGCCGTACGAAACGCACATCCCTTATATATATTTGTTTTTACTTGCTTTCTACTTCGATGGAAATGAGTGTGGAGTTTTCTCTAAAAGTAAGGCAACTATCATAAGCATTTTTTTTTTCATTTTTAAATTACAATAACAACCGTTTATATGAATCATGATTTTTGAACAGAATTTTATTTAACAAAGTGGCGAATTTCGAACAAAATTTTAAAATAATACTGATTTTAGTACTGAATTTGGTTACATTGAAATGATACTTTGGTAATACTGAATTTGGTTAATTTTATTCATAAATTTGACTAATTTTATCAACTACTTATTCATACAAAATACAAGGGGCAACTACTGTATTTTTTTATTACACTGTAAAAAAATATCTCTCAAATTTAAAGAAAAAACAGTCCATTTTGACGCCAGTGGAAAACCGTTTAATTTACAGAATCTATCTTAGCCCAGTCAAATTGTAGTTTGAGGTGGAAAATTCTGGTGTAATTGTTTTTAGTGGCTTATTTTATGTTTTTTGGGGTGCTGAATACGAATCTGAAGTTTTCCAACAAAATTTCGTTCGGCAAATTTGTTTTTTTTACAAAAAACCTGTAAAAACACGGACTTTTTTCGTTTTTTTCAAAATAACTCCAAAATTGTGCATTTTGCGTGAAAGTCGTCAATATATGAGTTAAATAGAATAAAATTTCCTACATTTTATGTATTGAAAGTTTTTTTCTATGATCAATGGTTTAGCCGTGAGAGTGCCTCAAAAATGGGTATTAAAAACAAAAACTGTAAAAAAACGGGAATTACGGCATTGTATGTCGATGTAACATGGAAACAAACCATTAACGCAAATATTAACCATCAGTGATACTAAAGATTATATTATTGACTATATTTTATGCATTTAAGGTAGGGGAAAAGTGTGGATCTGGCACCAGTGGAAGTTTTGAGCAGTGGAGTATCTCCACCTCCTCTCAAGAGTCAAAGGTGCTCCTCCTCCGGAGAGCTAGTACTCTAAGAGAATATAAAATTTTGAAAAAAGGGGTAAAATTTGGTACAGGAGATAAAACTATCTAAAATCGTCGAAAAACAGTAATTTTTGGAAAATAGCAATAAACACTTAAAAAAAATCCATTGAACAATTACATAAATATAATAATGAATCCTCTTCAGACACACAAACAATATTTTTAATTCAAAACTTAACATTTAGATATGTGTATGGTCCCCCCCCCCCCCCGCATTCTAGAAATTTCTGAAATGGCAGTTTCCTTGCAGGCAAATATGCAACAGATTTTCGCCATTTTAAAAAGATATTTACTGAAATATAGATTTTTTTAAAACCAATATGCTTTTAAAAGAACTGTTTATAATGTTGTCCAAAAAAGGAAATATTAAAGTGCTGATAAGCTCAAGATGAACGCAAATTAAATGATTGGTCTCTGTAGGGGCATACATTCAAATGTATATTTTTTAAAGCCAGGCAAAGGGACAGTTTCACACTCATTTTTTCTCCTGACTGCAAACTTGAACAATCGGTTGCTGACAACATATTATTTTTACATGCCATGAGTGGTTGTGATACTACTTCAGCCTTTTTCAAAGTAGGAAAAATGAGGTTTCTTCAGACTCTCAAAAGAAACCCGGCATTAATTAAAGCCATTGAAATTTTTAAAGACCCTATGGCAGATGCTGATGCAATTACTGATGCTGGCAATCGTTTTTTGACTTCCTTGTGCAAATTATCTGACAAGGAAACCACGTCATTAAACAAATTGAGGTATCTATGCTACCTTAAGTCTGCATATAAGCCATCAACCCATTTGGCGTCCCTACCTCCTACGGAGGCTGCAGCTAAACAACATTCTTTAAGGGTGTATTTTCAAGTTCAGCAATGGCTTGGGAATGAAAAAAATCCTGAACAATGGGGTTGGAAAAGCACCAAAGATGGTGTAGAGCCAATAACCACGCTAGAGCCACCAGCACCTCAAGCCGTTCTAAAACTCATTTCTTGCAAAGGCAAGAAAACATGCCGTAAAAACTGTGGATGTGAAAAAGCAGGCCTCAGCTGCTCTAATATGTGTCTAAACTGCGAGAGCAGTTGTAATAACATGCCTAATATTGAAATAGAAGAAAACGAGGATGACCCGGAATACCCTGAAGTACTTGAAGGTAATTATACATAAATCATTCCATTTCACATTTATTTTTTCATTCATTTTTAATTTGGTGTGGTCAAAATATGTATCCCAATACACTGTGCATAACTATTTAGTTTTTAGACAATTAAAACTATGTCATTAATTATTTTTTAAAACCCTGATACGTAGTATAATAGCGTTTTTGCTCCCTGATTTGGGGTCCAAAAGTGACCGATTCCTGAAATGAGCTGTAAAAGAGGGCTGATATTAAAAAGAGGTAAAAATAATGTTATGATAAAATGCTGTATGAATCTTAACTTAGTTATAATTAATTCCACCGTTTAAAAAAATATTATACACGGCAGTTCTTCTCCGGAGCATAAGTTTCGATCCTCGGGACAAAAACGGCTTTTCGCGCCCGTATGCGTAAATAGCTATTATATAATTAATTTCTTTTTTATAGGTGTAGAAGACCTAGAAGGCATACCCTCAGGAAACATGAAACCATTGGCCAAGAGGACTCGGTTTGACTGACAAGTTCCTTTCAATGTTCATAATAATTATTAATTAATAATGTATAAATACATAACTACCTATTTTACTATATCATTTAACATTAAACAGTTTACATACTAATCAATCGTGAATCATTTATCATTTTTTGTACCTATGTAACCTAACATCAACGTTTTACGTATCTGCACACATGTATAATGATGCATATAAGTTATATGCATTTAATAAGGAGGTGGATGACTACTTCGTGTATTCGTCATTGCTTTTTTCATAATTATTCAAGGTCCAAGAAAGTTACTTGCACATAAATTGTAGAGAATTTTATCTATTTTTTTAAAGCATAGTATAATGTATACAGTGAAATGTTTATTTTTAGGCCTTATGAACAGAAAGGCTGTAAAAAAATGTGTTTTTTGCTATTTTCCGAAAAGTACTGTTTTTCAACGATTTTGCCTAGTTTTACTTCCTTTACCTAATTTTACCTCTTTTTAGAAAATTTTATCACCTCTTAGAGTAAGAACTCCCCGGAGGAGGAGCAACTTTGACTCATGAAAGTAGGTGGAGCTGCTCCACTGCTCCCAACTTCCACTGGTGCCGGAACTGCACTTTCCCCCTACTTTAAATGCATAAAATATAGTCAATCATATAATCTTTAATATAAATGATGGTTAATATTTGCGTTAAATGGTTTGTTTCCATGTTACATCGACATAAAGTGCCGTAATTCCCGTTTTTTTACAGTTTTTGTTTTTAATACCCATTTTTGCGGCACTCTCACGGCTAAACCATTGATCATAGAAAAAATCTTTCAATACATAAAATGTAGGAAATTTTATTCTCTTTAACTCATATACTGCCGACTTTCACGCAAAATGCACAATTTTGGAGTTATTTTGAAAAAAAACGAAAAAAGTCCGTGTTTTTACAGGATTTTTGTAAAAAAAACAAATTTGCCGAACGAAATTTTGTTGGAAAACTTCAGATTCGTATTCAGCACCCCAAAAAACATAAAATAAGCCACTAAAAACAATTACACCAGAATTTTCCACTTCAAGCACTTTTTGAGCACAATTTGACTGGACTATCTGTATATTTTCATTAAAACAGTTTATTTCTGTAAAAATTACAAAATCCACATTTTTTACTCTATAAAAACTACAATATTTTTCTGTCAAAATTACAGGTTTTTTTCACAGTGTAGGCCTGTTGGAAATTCACGCTGAATCCCCCCCTTCCCTTCTCTCTGCGCCAAAATTTTATTATTATTTAATTAACAGAATACTCAAAATTATCTGCTAAAAAATTATTTCCCAATAAATAAGTAAACAACAAATTAAAAATAATTTAAAGATTTTTCCCATATTCGTATCCCCTCCTACACACACACCAAACACATTCAGGCTTTCATTTTGGCGCATACAAACATATGATACTTTCAGACTTTACTATTTAGTTACCTAAGAATCGAATAAAGTTTTTCATTATTTCATAAATGGGATACATTTGTAATCACAGTCGATCGCTCCCTGATGTTGACCTTTCGGAGACTGCCGCGTCCCAAAAATCTTTAAAAAAAAAAAAAAAAAAAAAAAAAAAAAAAAAAAAAAAAAAAAAAAAAAATGCTGCCAAATTTGACAGCATTTTCTGAATAGATTACAGTCATAAAATTATGTTGATAGGGAATGTTTTGTATGTTCAAGATTCAGTCCTTCAAGTCCTTCAAGTCCTTCCGGCCTGTACCGGGAGGAAAAGGTAGCTTTCCTATATCTTCGTTTTAAAATTTTAGCTAATGTTACACGAAAACACCAAGTTAAAATGCAAAGAAACGTTTACAAAAGATTCGATAATACTGAATTTGAATAAGAATTTCGCCAAATTATTGAGCAATAGCCAAATTGGCTTCATTTATAAAGAATTATTTTGGTCGCCAAATTTGGCGATATTTCGCCAAATGTCATAAATTTTGCCAATTTTGTCGCCAATGTCGCCAATTTTGGCGCTAACAGATATGAATATATTGATTTATGCGTATGATTGGGAAAATTATTACAACAATGAAAGAAAATAATTTGCGAGTAATCGCGTTAATGTGCTGTTTTGTTTCAAAATGTCAGCCACCCTAGAATTTCAAACTGCTCTATCTCAGCCATTTTTTAAGGTAGAGGTAAACCAAAAAATGCTCTGGAATCCTTGTATCAAGGCCTAGCTCGTAATTAAAAAATAAATTTGAATTTTTAACTTTTTTGTATATTTATTTTAGTTTTAAATTTTTAAATGGCCGCCATCTTGAAACAAAATGGCGGACCAAGCTGGCCAACGAACTCGGTCGAGACACATTGGTGACCTTAATACACACAATTAGTTTCATCAAAATCGATTTATAAATACGAGCGTTATCGTATGACATAGGTCAGATATATATCTATTGCTGTGGTAGCGTGAGACGTTGTATATATAATTAATAAATTCCATTTATCGTTTGAAACGAAAAAACTTTATTTTAAATTAACACATTAAAAAAAGAAAACAAAAGTAAAAATGAAAAAATATGATAAGCATCCATGCTGTAAATTTACATGGTCAGCCAAACTCCGATTCTGACGTCCGCTCCAAAGTGGAACCTCACTCTAGCTTGTTTCACAACCAACTCATTCAACATTCAACTCCTTCCACCTTCCACTGCCGTCAGCAATTTCACTTCCCAGGGGCTTTCCTTGCATTCCAGGAATTTTTCAGAAAACATTGCATTTCGTAGGGGCCCAGTTCTTTGTATCCACAAGAACAATAATTTACAATTCTTATGTACTCATTCAGAGAGTATAGCTTTCAATACAATGCCTGCATTCTAGCTGGACTTATCTCAAAGTGATAATGAAATTTCACCATTCAATAGAATTCTTTCTCACAAGAGAGAGATCAATCTATCAGATTATTTTCATTCCAGAGAGATTATCCCTTTTCAATAAGTAAGGGATTAGTTGATTCCTGTGAACTCATCACAACACCTCCCCCTAAGGAAAAATTTCTGGAAGAAATTTGGCATATACATGGATAGAATAAGCTCCTTCAATCAATTTCTAAAGAGGTCATCAAAGCACAAAGGAATTTTGAATAACACATGAAAAATCCCTATAGAATACAAACACATTCCCATACTCAGTATCTGATAGACTACACTGTCAATAGGATTTACTATAATCTCTCACCTACAATACCTAAGTATAATTTCAGGAATAATTTTATACAAATGATGCCCTAAGAAACAATTTTGAATTGTTTTGAAAGAACATTTTTATATTTCTCATACATATAATACCAAATACAGATTACACTTTACATGATTCTAACAAAAAAATAATAATAATGAAAAAAAAATCTATATACAACACAATGCCTAAAACAATTCTCTTAAAAACTTGCCTAACAGCCTAAATTTAGACGCTTCTACAAACAAAAAGAACGCATACTAAATTATGCAATTATTAAATTAATGAAGTTTTATTATTACGAAAGTATTAAACATTAAATGATAAATAAACCCAATATAGATATTACAATAATGAGCACTACCAAATTTAGAATAAACTTAATTCAGAGAATTCCCCCGAAAACCAATATCTATATTACTTCTACCAGAAAATCTTTTCGACAATAATTTTCGACTCACAACTTCATGACCACAATTTTTCTTTTCAAAATCTTGTTTGATTTTAATAAATCGTTCTTTATGATCCGTTTTAAAAGTAGAATGCTCCATTCTTTTTAACTTTGAATTACCATATTCACTTTCTTGGCATTTAGCCCCCCAATTTACTCTATTATTTACCTTCATCCAAGAGTTATTTTTTTTTGCCCTAGTCATAGGTGAACTCAATTTCTTCCGAATTCTATCTCTAACATGCTCAACTCCCATACTACCAACAAAATACCTGGGTATATTAACATCATGCTCAGAATTCTTTTCCCGAAATTGACCTCCTTTACCTGAACTTTTAACCATATCCATTTGAGACGCATCATCTTTTATATCGATCAATTTAGACCCTTTTTCCAAATTCCTATCAGTCACGTCTCCCGATGAATTTATCTCTATCTCATTAACAGACTTATTATCCCTTTCACAGATTTCATTTACAACCATTTTTCTAACAAATTTTTGCTCATGATCGCTAGACAATCTGAAGGTTCCCTGCCCATTTAATTCTCTCTGATTTTCCACCTGTTTACACACTGAATTTTTCTTATCCATATTTCCTAACTTTAATAAGTCATAAACAGCTGGTGTTATAAGGGGCGGAGAATTTAGTTTTCTCACAACTGCAACCACCACATTTTTTTCAACATACTCTTTTTCACCTTCCATCAAAGCAACCGGCACTGACACCAAATCCGCTTTTTGTCTATTTCCGAGGGCCGGTATAAGACAGACATTTCCCACTTTCTTAGCACTCCACGGAATGTCATTAGCATCAAAAACCGCAATTTGCGCACTTGTGTCCTTAATCGCTTTTACTTTCTTACCATTCACGCATAAATCAACCATAGGTAATTCGGTTTCCACACCTTCCCTATTATTTTCACTTTTCCCATCACTAGTAATGATCCAAGCTATGCTTTTATCTTCATAATTAGTTTTACTTTTTAACAATTCCGGACAATTTGGACGGATGTGACCCACAGCCAAACAATTATAACATTGGACTTGTCTTTGCTTTTCGAAAGCATTGTCCCTCTTAAATTGGTCAGTTTTCCCACTCTGTTTCGTATTCTCAAATTCCGATTTTGATTTAATTTCCTTTCTACTTTTAGAATTAAACCTGTCTTTTTGCTTATCCTGAAAAGATTTATTTTCCCACGGTTTTCTATCCGACCTGTTAAATTCTCTTCTTATACTCTCAAATTTATCCGATTTTTCCGCGAGTTTAGAAGCAATCTTTATTTCCTCCCAATCATCCATAAATTTTTCTTTTATCTCAAAAGGGACACGTTTTTTCAATTGTTCCGTGAGCATTAGTTCTTTTAAGGATTCAAAATCCCTCACTTCTAATGAATCTAACCAATTATCAAGATAACCCCTTAACTCATAAATCAGATCTACCCATAATTCACCAGATTTTCTTTGATGAGTTTCAAATTTCTGTTTTAAGGCGCCTGTACTTAGCCTAAACCTATCTAACAAAACTTCCTTTATATGTTGAAAATCATCACATTTTTCTGCTGGTTGTTTTACTATAATTTCGGCAATATCAGAAGGTAACAAAGGAATTAATTGACTAACCAGATCTTCCTGAAAAATTTTAGCTTTATCGGCTTGTCTTTCAAAAATCATAAAGAAAAGAGTTATATCAATTAACTTAGAATCAAAACGCGGAACCAAATCCTTTAAATTTACCTTGGGAGTTCTATTAAAATCTACATTTGATTCATTAGATGAAACACTAACAACATCCGCAGAATTTTGAATACTCAATTTTTCTAATTCAAATTGCTGTTCTTTTTCAAGTTTTTGTAATTCAAGTTGTTGCTGTTTTTCGAGTTTATCTGCCTCAAGTTGTTTTTCAAGTTTATCTACCTCAAGTTGTTTTTCAAGTTTATCTAACTCAAATTTCCTAAGCTTATCTTTTTCCTCTTGCGCAATCCTATCTAATTCAATTTGCCTCTCTCTTTCTTTACGATCTTTTTCGATTTGTTTTTCCTGCTCTTTCCGCTCCGCCTCCTGTTCAAGAAAATATTGCAATCGAATTTTAGCGAAACTTTCATCATAATCCTCTGCATCTACGATAGCCTGAATTATAGCTTTATTTTTACACGTTTTTGACACACTGGTCTCAAATTCCTCTGCTAATAACAGCAAGACACTTTTATTATATTTTCCTAAATATTCTGCCATATTTTCCCCCAAAATATAATAATTTTCAAAATATCAGATATATTCAATTTACAATAATACAATAAATACAGAAATAGAATTTTCTTCACTATACGTATAATAATGTATTCAAAAACGACACAATTTTAATATAGCAAATTCTCATGCAACAGTGACGTCTTTCAAACTGAGTATATCCCCCAAAATAAATTTTATACCCAACCGTAAGTATAACATCAATTTATTTTGAAACATTAATCATAATCATCCACAGTATACCCATAAAATTAGGCTATAACTTTATTACTGTAATAAATAAAATGTATATAAACAAAACTCTTATTTCCAAAAGTTTTATACAAAATTATGATTAAAATACCCTGATTAATAATCTCAATTAATCAATAACAATTTACTATACCCCAAGTAAATTTTAACATATACATAAGTATATAATTTTCTTAACCCAATATTATACCAAACAGATACCAGAAAATCAACAAACATAAAAATTCTAACTAAAATTTAAATACCAAATTAATAGCTTCCCTAGAATTCTTAAATTTCACATAGAGTTTTGTTCCCCAAAATTAAAATTTATACACAAAATTCAATTTAAAACAGACCTCTATAGAAGATTTCATAAAAGAGCTTACCTTCAGATGCAGATATTTCCTCCACACTGATACCAGGCTTCCAAGCACTTATAAAGATGACACACATAGATGTTTGAAGATTTGAAGACACTAGTTTCGCTGATGAGGCATTAATTTCACCTCAGATCCGTATGTAGACAACTCAGATGGTACGCCGCATATCTTCATTCCACTGGATATATTAAGAAGCACAAACACGTATCACCAAATCTATAGTTGACTGTCCATACACTACACAGCTTTTGTCGATAAAGTTCTTTTACCAGTTCTCTGCTTGCTAGAACTCCGAGAAAAAACCACGACTCCAATTAGACTTCACGAATGCACAACTCTGCTTGTCCGTTTTCCACTGGCTCATCATCTGTTTAATCAGGTTAACATAGATCCGTAATCTAATTTATTCTAGATTACATATCCCACCGCTGCCACCAATTAATTATATATACTATTGCTGTGGTAGCGTGAGACGTTGTATATATAATTAATAAATTCCATTTATCGTTTGAAACGAAAAAACTTTATTTTAAATTAACACATTAAAAAAAGAAAACAAAAGTAAAAATGAAAAAATATGATAAGCATCCATGCTGTAAATTTACATGGTCAGCCAAACTCCGATTCTGACGTCCGCTCCAAAGTGGAACCTCACTCTAGCTTGTTTCACAACCAACTCATTCAACATTCAACTCCTTCCACCTTCCACTGCCGTCAGCAATTTCACTTCCCAGGGGCTTTCCTTGCATTCCAGGAATTTTTCAGAAAACATTGCATTTCGTAGGGGCCCAGTTCTTTGTATCCACAAGAACAATACTTTACAATTCTTATCTACTCATTCAGAGAGTATAGCTTTCAATACAATGCCTGCATTCTAGCTGGACTTATCTCAAAGTGATAATGAAATTTCACCATTCAATAGAATTCTTTCTCACAAGAGATCAATCTATCAGATTATTTTCATTCCAGAGAGATTATTCCTTTTCAATAAGTAAGGGATTAGTTGATTCCTGTCAACTCATCACAATATATATATATATATTATATATATATATATATATATATATATATATATATATATATCTGACCTATGTCATACGATAACGCTCGTATTTATAAATCGATATATATATATATATATATATATATATATATATATAACCATTAAATGAACGTTACAACAACCAACAAAAACTGTGAAATTATGAAAAAAAGTAAAATAACTAATTGACAACAAAACAGATCCCGCCAACAAACTGAACATAGATACCAAAAACATAGTATTAAATTTAAAACAAAAAAGAAAAAAGGTCAGAAATTGAATAATGGAAATTTGTGGAATTTAGACAGAATCACCAGGTCCCAAATGCCTAAATTTCCACAAATAAAATGTGTGGTTTCATCTTCATATTAGCCATAAAATAGCTAAAGAATATGACTTTGGGACAACCACACCCAGAATGTAGAGAAATACACAATGAAACAACTATTAAGTTCAAAATGAAACATGATTAAAAAGAATAGAGGGGGGAAAAATAATAAAAATAAAAAACATGAAATTACCACATTTGAAAGCAAAATCCAAACCTGAGTCATCTTATATTACAAGCATTGGAGTTTTAAGCATATGTTGCCAAAAAAAAAGTTATTTAAAAATGATGGACCATGGATCAAGGAACAACATGTAATGCATAGCCAAGCACATACTCCAATATATATATATATATATATATATATAATTATAATATCTATGAATTTCAAAAACATATCAAGTTCTAATATCATTCTACTAAAATCTTCAAAGAGATAATTAATGATATTGTGTAATCAGAATACCACATAGCTAATAATTAACTTGTGCAATCATAAAATTACCTTAGCATGTGCTTCAATGGTAATTAGCCAAATTTACTCATACCTGAAGAACAATTAAAAAGAAAGAGAGAGAAAGGGGAAAAAAATTATAAATTGGAGTTGCTATTAAGTAAACACAAATGGATTAATAAATTAATTATGAACATTATTCAGTGGAAAAACCGGACCACAAGAGAACCAATCAAGAATTGGATATGAAAAAACATATGTGGATGTACTCGTCAGCTTGGCTGCACCCACATGTGTTTTAAAAATAATTCAGTATTTCATAATTCTACTGGCATGATGCTAAGAACAGTAGAATCAGCCAAGTATACTGAATTATTACCAGACAACAATTGGAAAAATTTAAAATTGGAAATATGTAAAATGTAAATAAAAAACCATTAAGAAATATATAATATATCACTTACAACGATTATCCTAAAATCTTTATAAATCACCACACTAAATTACCACCAGATATCATTTTTGAAATAATATTTGAAATTAGAGCCCTTAAATTGTAGAAAAAATGTTTTACTCACAAGAATGATACAGAATCCTCAAAATATATCAACTTCTGCATAATGATCAATTCCACATGGCACGTATCAAACATGTTGACATTCGAGTCGAGTTGAAAGACAAGTTGAGAGCTCATTTTTTTTAAAACACAACTCGATCAATGCCACCCCAACACAAAATAATTCAAAAACACACAAAACTATTCTGTTGATAATACTCTTATAACAAAATTATATCCGTGAATATATAATTACTCCATCTAATTTTAATTCCTGAAAGTAAAATTAATATACAAGCAATAGCTCCCTCTATAGTTAAATTAAAAATAATATCTATAATATCATCAACTAACTAAAACGTAAAGTGTCGCCATCTGTTGGTATTATAATTATTCATAATTAATATTTAGTTACATATCCATATTATTATTAACATTATCACTTCATTAGATTTAATCAATATATAAATTTTAATAAACAATACTTCCTTGTAGTTTTTACATTAAATTCGAATAAAATTCTACAATATGAATAAATATGCACAGAATTTATTCATCCTGCACAGCATTTCAGATATTCTTAACAAGAGTATATTTTGTAAAAGAGATATTATTTTAAAACAAAGTGCTATGCTGCTAGCTGTTTTAAACCACTGATATATATTGTAAACTTATAATTAAATTATTAATTTTTTATTGTTACTTCTACTTAAATATATTTTAGACTTGTTATTAAATAATTAATGTATTGTTTATACTTATACTTAATATTATTTTTTAGATTTCAGAGATTAATTTAATATCAAATTAAATAATTATTATTATTACTACTGTGCTTCAATCAAATTTATGCTATGCAGTAATTAAAAATACTCATTAAATTTAATTTCATAGATAAAAATAAAAAACTATATATATATTTATACACTTTGCAAATAGAAATGTTTGTGAGTTATAACAACCAATGTTATCCATGTATAATTTTATGTTTTATTGTATAAGTTAAATTATAAATGTATGAAAACTGCTCATCAAAGACACCCTAAACATATGTGATCGGCAACGCACAATCACATACTATACAGAGTGTATATAATGTTCAATCAAATTTTAAATTTCCTAATATGTTATAATTGTATTAATGTATGTTATAATTGTAATATTATATCTATTGTTATATGTTATCGCACATTAAAACAAAATTTATTACATACAGTGTTAATAATTAAATGATATAATAAATGTTATTTAAAAGAGTTGATAATTGAATTTATCATAAAAATTGGATAACCATATATTTTTGCTTGATCTCGAATAAATCTAATATTTTTGTTTTTATTTACATCTGAGCATAAGTATTTTATACGATGTAGATAATTGATAATTATATTTTTATATACAGATTTATGTAAACATGAAGCATAATTGGTAAAAATATTTACTTTAAATGGAAAATCAAATCTCTTATCATAAATATCAAAAATTAATTTATAATTATTATTAATATTGATTTTTAAGTCAAGAAAGTTAATATTATTATTAATTAAATCATTTTCGCTTAATTTAAGTTGAGTAGGATAAAAATTGAGTGGTGATGTGCAATTTTTTTCATTGAAATAAAATATGATAATGTCATCAATATAGCGATAAAATACATAATCATTGTTCGTACTAATATTTCTTTCATAATAATATAAGTAAAGGTCAGAGAGAATACTAGATGCTGTTCCGCCCTGCGGAATTCCCTGGCATTGTTTATAAATAATATTGTCATATATGATGTAATTATTATGCAATGTAAAATTTAGTAAAGTTTTAAAAAAATTTACTGAAATATGTTCTTTTAATTTTAATTGAGATTTAAATTCTTTAAATAATATACACATTGTTTTATGTAAGTCTTTTATATCAATGTTATTAAATAAATCATTAAAATCCAATGTTTTTATGAATTTTACCGGATTGATATTATGTATTTTATTAATGAGTTGAAAACTGTTTTTTAGGCAATGTTGGTTATTATGTTTTAACGTTATATCATATATCTGCTTTAAAATATTAAGTAGTAAATTACTTGCATTATTATTATATGTGTTACACCCGATGGTAACAGTGCGAAATTTAATAGGATTTTTATGAAATTTTGGAATTATAACAAGATAAGGATAATTTAAATTACTACATTTGATTTTTAGTAATTTGTGATAATTTAATAATTTTCTATTATTTATTTCAATAATTTAGTTTTATTAAAAATATTACTTGTGTTGATTGCATTGTGAATTAACACTTTATAGTATTCTTTACAAATGATAACATAATTATTTGGAGATTTATCTACATAAGTAATTATAAATTTGTTTTGTAATTCTGATATATGTTTATTTATATTATTAAAAGCTGCATGTGTAATATGATGATAATTTTTTATAATTTCATTTTTCATTTTATCTATAACAGAAAATCTCCATTCACTAAAATACTCGATTGGTTTATTGTAATCAATAGCAATTTTATATATAAATAAATCAATATCTTGAATAAACTGCAATATTATGGATTTGATATTACACTTATATGGAAGGCGAAATTTTGTTCCATTATGCATTAAGTTTTGTAAAATAGCTTGTTCTACAATATTAAGATCACCAGTAATGATATGACCATGTGTTGTATTTATGTACTTTTGATATTTTTTGTCATTACAATAACATGGGTAATTATTTGAAGAGACCATTTGTTTTGCAAAAGAATTGTAATTAAAAATTTTACGTCCAAGTGTGCGATTATATTTGTATGTCTTGTGAATGGTAAAATTTTTTATTGGAAAATTGTTAGTAATGTTGTTTATTATATTGTGTAAATTGATATTATTAAATACGTGATTGGAAAAATTTATAATTAATTGTGTATTATTAGTTTTATATTTAGGTTTATTAGAAAGACATGTATTTAATAGGTTTGCTCTATAATGTAGAATATCATAAAAGATATCACTAAAATGTGTAGAATATTGATTCTTTTTAAATACCTTGAAATATTGGTTCAAATATTTCTTTTTTATACTAAAAACATGTTTTCTTATATCAAGCCAACAATAATCATTACAAAATTTTGCCTCAAGATCATCAAGCTCCTTTTGAATCACAATATCATCAGTGTATTTTTTGTTGTTATGTTTACCTCTACCAGATCTTGAAGTTTTTTTTATGTTTGAAAAATTTAATCCTGAATAAAGATTTTTATAATTTTCATATTTAGTTAAATCTGAAAATACAGGATGTGATTTTTTGTATACTAATTGATTTAATCCATAAGGATATGTAGTATTAAAATGTCTTATATATTTAGATTCTAGAAAAAGTCGTTCAGTAAATTTTTTTTGTATTTTAAGTATTTTAATAGTAATATTTTTAAAATCATGATTTTTGAAATGAGTATATTCAATATTATGAGTTGTTTGAAATTTAGATTTTTTATATTTATCAATGTGAGAACGATGTAAATTTAGCCGCTTATGTAATTTTTGTCGAGACTGTCCTATATATTCCATATTACACGAATTGCATTTCAATGAATAGATTACATTGTATGCTTTGCAAAATTTTACCAAATTAAGATTGTTATTATTTGAAATCTGTGACTTATCAGCTAATGGACATGTAAGGCAACGTTTTGATTCACACTCACGAAAACATAGTACAGGCTTGGGACAATAGAATAGGTTATCTGATAACGATCCAGGAAGATCCCTAATAATCTTCCTCTACCGAGCATTAGTCCTGGATCCACCAAGGCCTAAATTGCCAGTATCTAACATTTTACTAATAACTGCCATAATTGTTTGAAAGCAATAGAAATTGCAAGAGATACATATAAAAATATATTTAAAGATAAAAAATGTTTTGAATCAACCTTATTGTTATAAAGTACTTGAATATCCATAAATAATAAAATAAAATAAAATAAAAATAATAAGATTGACTTTTTAATACTTGATTAAATATAATAAGTCTATATTATAAAACTATATACATATATACATAAAGTCCCATTAAGCAAGCTAACATCAAAAGACAACAATATAGAATCCCCTAGCATTCATAAGTCAATACAAAATTAATGTTGGTAAAAAAAAAAAAAATTAAAAGAACCTGAATAAGATTTTTAAAAAATGCATTTGAAATTTCAATAGATAAACAAATGATACCAAGAAATAATAGTAATATTCTAAAATTATTATTATTAAATTATTATTAAATACACCATTAAAAGCGCAATGCAGCTATACTAACTATGTATTTTAAACAGAAGTTAATCAAAGTGATTTATGTGCCAACTAGGCTAAATTATGGTATCATAAAACTCAATTCTTTCAACCAGCTATAATTGAAAAGAATATTGAAAAGAATATGTAAAAACCATTCCATACCAATTTGCGCAATGCAGCATAATTTTATAGAATGTTAAATAATTATAATATCTATGAATTTCAAAAACATATCAAGTTCTAATATCATTCTACTAAAATCTTCTAAGAGATAATTAATGATATTGTGTAATCAGAATACCACATAGCTAATAATTAACTTGTGCAATCATAAAATTACCTTAGCATGTGCTTCAATGGTAATTAGCCAAATTTACTCATACCTGAAGAACAATTAAAAAGAAAGAGAGAGAAAGGGGAAAAAATTATAAATTGGAGTTGTTATTAAGTAAACACAAATGGATTAATAAATTAATTATGAACATTATTCAGTGGAAAAACTGGACCACAAGAGAACCAATCAAGAATTGGATATGAAAAAACATATGTGGATGTACTCGTCAGCTTGGCTGCACCCACATGTGTTTTAAAAATAATTCAGTATTTCATAATTCTACTGGCATGATGCTAAGAACAGTAGAATCAGCCAAGTATACTGAATTATTACCAGACAACAATTGGAAAAATTTAAAATTGGAAATATGTAAAATGTAAATAAAAAACCATTAAGAAATATATAATATATCACTTACAACGATTATCCTAAAATCTTTATAAATCACCACACTAAATTACCACCAGATATCATTTTTGAAATAATATTTGAAATTAGAACCCTTAAATTGTAGAAAAAATGTTTTACTCACAAGAATGATACAGAATCCTCAAAATATATCAGCTTCTGCATAATGATCAATTCCACATGGCACGTATCAAACATGTTGACATTCGAGTCGGGTTGAGAGAAATGATTTGAAAGACAAGTTGAGAGCTCATTTTTTTTAAAACACAACTCGATCAATGACACCCCAACACAAAATAATTCAAAAACACACAAAACTATTCTGTTGATAATACTCTTATAACAAAATTATATCCGTGAATATATAATTACTCCATCTAATTTTAATTCCTGAAAGTAAAATTAATATACAAGCAATAGCTCCCTCTATAGTTCTGACTATATATGCAAATATTTGTGCTTTATTTCCTAATTGAACTGATTGGTATGATTTAGTTAAGTTAGGAAACGCATAATATAGCTCAAAATTTCCCATCAGCAGTTTCTGCCAGTAAGAGGATATGTTACTTGAATTCTTTTGTGCAGCCGTGTATATAATCTATAGCATTTATACACACTAAGTAATATGCAAAAAATTAGTTAAATTTAAAAACGCATATCACAATTAAAAACGCCCTTTTAGCAATTATTGCTCATAGACAGTACTGTAGCCGAATTCTTTAGTGTGTCACTGTAAATGAACGATAAATGTTACGCACACCAAATTCTATAGTAAGCATCTCGTAGTTCACTTCAGTGTTGTATATAAATTTCAATATGTTTAAACATCATTAAAGTACACTGCGAACGATTTTTCCCAATAGACGATAATGTAACGGAATTCTTTTGAATGGCCCTGTAAACGAACTTACATGATACACACTTCCTTTTCAACACCGAACATGCTATCGTAAACCTCAATAACATATATCCGTTATATGGCAACCCGAGTATATTTACGTGAGTTAGAGTACAGACAGACAGACAGACGGACAAATATACCTAATTCATAAACATTTTTCAACTATGTTGGAAATTTTAAAAAAAGATAAGGATAAAAAAAAATTCAGAGGGAGCGATTACCTAAGCTTGTCATTTATGTAAGCTAAATGACGCCTCTGATTTATATTTATTTTATCATTTCATAACCTATGCAGTAGCGCACAGAAATGAGGGGGCCAGGCTAACACTATTTTTCAATAGACAATTTCGCCTTATTTAATCGCAAAAATTGCTATTAAATAAGGCAAAATTCTCTCCCCCTCGTTATATGCGCTACTCATTCTATGAGTATCCTGTTGTCATCCTACGATTGCCTAAAAATGTCACATAGAGAACATGCTGAAAAGAAGAATGTTAAGAATCTGCTGAAGAGCTGCAATTCTACTCCTTTGATATCATCCTATGAGCTTCCCACTATCATCCCCTATACACGAGACAAGCATAGGAGTCTGTTTTTTTTTGCTCTCCGTTGGATGTCCTCTGGGCAAGAATAGGATATTATGGAATGTATAACGAATGGGGTGTTTTAGGTAGATTTCGTAAGAAATATACTACCTATTACATTCTCCTCTAAGTTGGAATTTTTGAAAACTTTTTGCAGATCTACGCCGATCATGACTCCCAGAACCCAAACCCACCCCCAGTTCAAAACTTTATATATCTATCTATGTCACTTTTTTATGGACACGATAACTGGAAAAATTCTGCATAAATCTCTTCCAAACTGATACATAAAATCAAGGGGCATAAAATCTCGGTCAAGTTCGTTAATGGGCAAAATCGAACCAAGGGGGGGGGGGGGAGGGGAATGGGGGAGCTTTTTGTGAAAACAGAAAAAAACCCATCATTTCTTAATTATAATATGTATCGAATCCGTTTAAAGTTATTATTACTTCTAGGAAAAAGGCCGAAAATTTATGTATGACAGATTTTTGATAACATTAAAAATGGCCCCAAGGGGGGTAAAAGGGGGGGGGGGGTAGAAGAAAAAAAAATCATAACTTCGTCATCAAATCCGGTTGAATTTATTATAAATCCTCTTAATATTATCTAAAACTTTTATATTGACAAGTTTTTTATAGGACCAATCCTTATAGCAAAAAAAAAAAAAAAAAAAAAAAAAAAAAAAGTCCTTCCGGCCTGTACCGGGAGGAAAAGGTAGCTTTCCTATATCTTCGTTTTAAAATTTTAGCTAACGTTACACGAAAACAGCAAGTTAAAATGCAAAGAAAACGTTTACAAAAGATTCGTTAATACTGAATTAGAATAAGAAATTCGCCAAATTATTGAGCGATAGCCAAATTGGCTCCATTTATGAAGACTTATTTTGGTCGTCAAATTTGGCGATATTTCGCCAAATGTCGCCAAGTTTGGCGAGAATTTGGCGCTAACGGATATGAATATATAGTTTTATGCGTATGATTGCGAAAATTATTACAACAATGAAAATTTTTTTAATGTGCTGTCTTGTTTCAAAATGTCAGCCACCCTAGAATTTTAAACTGCTCTATCTCAGCCATTTTTTAAGATAGAGGTAAACCAAAAAATGCTCTGGAATCCTCGTATCAAGGCCTAACACTTAATTAAAAAATAAATTTGAATTTTTAACTTTTTTGTATATTTATTTTAGTTTTAAATTTTTAAGTGGCCGCCATCTTGAAGCAAAATGGCGGACCGACCAAGCTGGCCAACGAACTCGGTCGAGACATTGGTGAGCTTAATACACACAATTAGTTTCATCAAAATTGATTTATAAATACGAGTGTTATCGTATGACATAGGTCAGATATATATTGGATTGAGGAGGTGTGTGGCGGAGTTGTATGGAAAAAACGCATGGTTAATTTATATTAAAAAAGGGGGGAATTTTGATTTACACAAGCGTTTGATATTACACATTTTATAATGGACTGTGATGTGATATTTTTATATGTATATTAATTTAGTTATATTTACATTGTTATTTTAGTTATATTTAATTAATTTAAATGAATTTATATTCATTAATATTAAGAATGTTTTTGATCTAATGCATTTAGATTAATGCCTACGGTGGACAATATCATTTTAACTTCTAATATAATGTATACTTTTCTAAAGTGTTAATATATTACATGTTTTAATTTTTATTAAACGTTCTACCCTTACCACATATATAAAGAGTATTTAATTTTTAACTTTGTATGAAGAAACATTATATGTTACTAATTAATTTCAATATTTAATTAATATTAATTTTAAATCCTTTGTATCTTAATTCAAATATTTATAGTATTTTAATTTAATTTAATTTATGTGATGTTGCATTTTTGGCACAGCTATTTAATAGTTGCTATGTCATTTCATGGTACATATATTTTTATGTTGCTTTAATTATTAATTTTTCCATCTCACATCTTATTTTCAACATAGAATTATTCATTAATACATCCATTACTTTAATGTAATTGGATATTCTATTTATTATTTATTAATTAATTTCATTTATTTATTATTTCACTAAATTTATTTATTATTTAACTAAATTTATTTATTATTTAACTAAATTTATTTATTATTTAACTAATTGCTATCATCTTTAGATAGTATATGGTTTAATTTTTAAATATTAATTTTCATCGAATGCTATTTTTATTCAGCGTATATTCACTTTTTACCCTAATAGATGGCAGCACCATGGTTTCTGTTGTTTTACAATAATATTCATATTATTCTAACACCTATTCTGGCAACATGGCAAATCATTTTCTAAAACAAAATTTGGCAACATGTAATGATTTTTTGCAATGCATTCCCTCTGTTTGGTTGTGTTCATGTGTGGTTCATGTGGTGCACAGGTATCTTTTTTAATCCAAATGGATTATGTACTTTATGACTCTATTTCAAGTTTTATCTGTATATTATAGGTATGGTTTCTTTCCTTTTTAATATTGTATTTATTTTTTATTTTTTCACAGGTTTGTTTCATTGTTTATGAGTGGTAGTCCCAAAATCATATTCTTTAGCAATGTTATGCCGGCTAATGTGATGATGAAACCACTCATTTTATTTGTGGTATTTAGGCATTTGGGACTTGATAATTCTGTCTAAATTCCACGAATTTCATTTCATTCATTCAATTTCATTTATTTAATTTTTAATTTAATTTCTTTTTCTTTTAAATAAGTTTTTGGTATCTATATTCAGTGTGTTAGGGAATACTTTCAATGTCAACTAATTATTACATACTTAATCATTATTTCATAGTTTCAGTTGGTGTTATGGTAATGTTTCATTCATGGTTATATATATATATATACAGTGACCTCTCACTTATACGACTCTCAGTTATACGACTCTCTCGGTTATACGCCGAATTCTCTTGGTCCCGACCACGGTTTAATGGAAATAATGCTAAACTTCTCTCAGTTATACGACTGCTTCTCTCACTTATACGACGCTTTAAACGGTTCAGGCGAATTTACATTTCTCATTCAAGAATTCATTTTTTTAATCATTAAAGTACAAATCATTAACGTTTTTTACCATATCCTTTTGACTATTGTTAAAGTGTTTATCAATAATGAATAACATTTCTTATCTACCTTGATGTGTTATTAACGATGAAATATATGGCGGGAAGGTGGTTGTATGGAATTTTCTTGTGCCTGCCATTTAACAAAATCGATTAACAAAAGCCAAATGACCACCTGCAGATCACGTCTCGGTATTAGTACTGAGTGAGAAATCAGGGTTATTGCAAAATGTACTTTCCTGGATCAATGTCCATCACATCCAGATATAAAAGATCTACCATTTCTGCAACAAATTAAAGTTCGATTTTTGCCAGCAAATTCTGCAAACAGATTAAAGCTATTAGATTTAGGGATTATAAAGAATTTCAAGTAAACTACAGAAGGAGTTTGATTTGACGTTATATTTTTTATCGGGAAAAACAAAAAGGAAGCTGAAGCAATTTCCATTTTAGATGCCATGCATCTTACAGCATCTGCATGGAAATTGTGACATCACAGACAGTTAAGAACTGTTTTAGGAAATGGGGTTTTTTACTAGACCAAACTGCTAGGTCAACAGATGAATCCGATTTTGAGAGCGTATGGGAATCCTTTAATGAGAAATCTTTGAGGATATCAATAATGAAGATGTGAGCGAGGAGGGTGACGAAAATGAGAACAATGTTTCTGCTGTTGTAATTTTTTCAGAAGAAAGTGCCGCTATAAATACATTAAAGAATTATGTCTACCAAAATGATTATTCCCGAAATAGCTTAAAAACTTAAAGATAGTTAGAAAAATACATTTTCTGTTTTAGTCAACGACAGAGACTTAATTAATATCACTTAATTAATAATAGAGAGTCCGAATTAATATCACTTCATTTTTTGAGAAAATCGGATCTGTTAATCTTCAAAATAAACATAGTGGTGAGTGAACTTTCTTGTGAACTATTTAAAATATGTTTTATGTTTGATTTTGTGTTGATGTTTTAATATTATTTTATAAATTTTGTTAAAATCTGTTCTTAGTACTCAAAACTTATCGTTTATAACATAGGTAAAATAATTAATGCACATAAAGTTTGAAACTTGCATAAAAAGACGGTCTCTCACTTATACGACTTTTTTCTACGGTCCCCTGAAAGTCGTATAAGTGAGAGGTCACTGTATATATATATATATATATATGGATATATCTATATATATATAAATCAACATTTGAACGGAGGGTGGTTTTGGGGTCTGGGGCTCATGATCGGTGAAAATATATCGAAATTTTCCGGAACTGCTTTCCTCCGAACGGCTGCAATAGGTAGCTTTATACTTTTTTGTATTGAAAGCTACCTAACAAAAAAAATCCCTGCCGGCTCCGCCTGCAAACGTCGGATTTCGAAGTGGGCGGTTCCCATCTGCCGTATCATGGCAAAAAGGTCATTTCTTCCGCAATTCCCAATAAACAGGCGCCCCACGGTCTGCATCTTCGAAATCTACCTGTGCCTGTAGGCCGAGCCGTCAGGGATTTTTTAATTTGCATAAGACATTTTTTAGATGACCTTCGCTTCAGATGCTATTGTGCCTCAGAGCAACTATGTATTGTGCTGTTTGGGTTTGGAGCAGAATCCCGGCAACCTTTACTTCACGTTGGATCAAGAGACACGAAAAACATTAGATATATTTTTAACTATTACGTAGGCAGCAATTAAAAAGGAAAATAGTCGGGGGTGGGGGGGGGAGGAGAAGCGTTTGTTGTATAGAATAACTGAAAGAGAGAGAGAGAGAGAGAGAAATTGAAGAAATAAGTATGAAATAAGAACTAAGCTGAAATTGCCTCCGGTTCGATCCTTGCCATCGCCATTCGTATTTCCTTCAGTACGATAAGATATGCCTTATATAATTACTAAGACAATTTTATTAATGAAATTGAAAATAATGATACATCAAATTTATTGATAAATACAAAAAGTTGTATAATTGCTGAAACTTTTTGTGATCAGAAATATTAAGATTTCTGAAATAAAATCGAAATAACAATACATTTATAAATTTAATATGTGTGTCCTTTATGGTACCCGAACAATTAAAGAAAATACTTAAAGAAATTTTAGAAATTTATACAATGTTATTAAATATTTAAAGGTTTCATAGAATGGCAATTATTGAATTGTTATCTTTAGTAGTGTTGCCACAATTGTATTATGCTCTGCTATTTGCTGGGAATCTCCACGTGAAAGTGATTTCTACCAATAAGATTTCTTAACACATCAAGTAATATTTCCTCATATCTCTCTCACGTTAGTAGGCCACGGAGGCTACTTTACTTTGAAGGGATCTGTGGTGCGAGTAAGTTGTTATGTTTCGCCTCTCTGTTTTGATAACAAACTTTTGATATTTTAAAATCAATTTACTTTATATATCGCAATATTATCTTTCATTACAGCAACACCCCAGAAAACTGGATACGCACAGGACGTCAATCTACTTTTAGGACGGCTTTTCCGGACGCAGTACGGTAAGTTTCTTATTTTTTTCTAGAGATGTTTTGATATTAAATGACACGTAGACGATTTTTCAAGTGAGCTTTACAGCATGTCACCACAAGTAAAATTATTAATTTGTAACGCTCTGTATATTCATAGTCATAATTTAAATGCCCTTGCTCTCCAGCTGCGCCAGCGTATGTGCGTAACAGCTGATTTACACATTTTCTACATAACTTAGTAAATAAGCCCAGCAAGTTGTCGCATTCATTTTCTTTTTAAAGTTTGCTTTTGCTTCAAAATTGTTAACTTTATTAGTCTAAAGTCAGATGCATTAAGTTTTCGCTAATTCAATTAATGGTCTCTTACTACGTGGCATATTGTAGATTAAATTACCTCTTCCTGTTTAACTATGTTTCGTGTGAACAGATACTTACTAAGTTGATTGTTTATTTTAATAACTAATGCAACATCTGATTTAAGATCATTTGTTATAATAAAAAGTTGTTGACTTATATGAAAATTAAATCTTTCTGTTTTAAACTTTGTTTTGTTTACGTGCAAATTTTTACAGAAATTGATATAATGAGTAAATTGGTTCATCCGTGTCTCTGGGCAGATATTTTAAGCTAAATCATAAACATGCAGATCTTTGATCCAGAAAGCTTTGATCCATTGCTTTTAATAGTCAAGTAAACCAATTTTACTCTCATTATGAAAACTCTTTGAATTTTAATGTAAATCAGTTCTCAAATAAAGCTTGATTTCGGACCCATTTATTCATTGGCTTCTTTGTAAATGATATTTTTACTAATTGTAAAGCAACTTCTATTAACAAGATACTGAATTTATAGTTAAACTCTGTTATTTCTTTTTAGTTGGATTCATTTCTGCTAGTTTAAAGTAAATAAATTGTACTGACTTTTTAAATTAATTTAACCTCACACTGAATATTTAAATATTCATAAAATGTACTTGCCTAAATAAAATTCCACATTTTCTAATTGCATTAAAGAATTGTGATAATGTGTACAAACTTGATTAATTCATTGAATTGTTTGAGTTTCTCCTTTTTATTGAGTGTGAGGTGGGGAGTAAAAATGCATAACAAAGTTTGTGTTTTTTAATCTGTTCAGGGGCAAGAAAAGGCTTCTTTCTTGGTCATATTGTGTCAAAAATGTGTGAAATGGTTTTAACAGAAAAATACTAATTAATAAAAGAGTACTACTTATTTAATTGGCATAAGCTCTCTGTAACAGTGCAGCATGGCAGTAGACACTGCAGATTATTTTAGACTAGACCTTGCAGATTAATCTAACAGCTTAAAAAAATTACTAAAATATTGTTTGTTTCTAGATTTACTGTATTTTTTTTTATTATATTTTCTTTTCTTATTTTTTGGACTACTTTTATTTCTTGTGATAGTAGGCTTGGTCCAGCATTTTTGGGACACCGATAAATTTTGGTTTGCTACAGATTGACACTGAAAATTCTGTTGCTGGCTGATCCTCGTCCCAAATCAGGGTCTTATTTCTCAGGAAATCAGGGAAATTGTTTTGTTTTTCAAATCTTGGGAGAACCTCAGCCTAAAAGACTTTAATTTTTCACAAAACCTGGAAAATTGTTCAGCTACTCTGGTAAAAGTGTCCAATTTATGTTTAATGTTTACATTAGCCAACAGTCATTATTATTCAGCATATTTGGTTGTAAATTGTTGATATGGAAATATTAATTCTGGAAAATTACTCGGGAGTATGCAGGGATTCTTTTTTTTTCTTTGTTTTTTGTTTTGGTGAAAATGAGTGAATTCTGTGCCCCCTCTTTTTTTTTTTTTTCTTTTTTTTTTCTGCTGACAAGATTTATTTCAAATAAATAATTTGTATGTACAGTTTTGGTTTTTCATTAGATTATCACTATTCACTAGACAGGGGTCGGTCCAGGAAAAATTTGGGGCCTATTTAGGGCCCCTTCACAAAAATCAATTTGATAAAATGGGCCCTTTCACAAAATTCTATTCCATAAAAACTTACTATTTATTATTTTGTGATGTTTTAAAATGTGTAATTTGTAAATAAACAAGTTCACCAGACAGGAAAACTTCAGCAAAAGGATTTTAAAAGTTTTTTTTTTTTTTATAAATGCTTGGTTCGAATTGGATTAAGTGGATTTCAACTTTCGTTACAAAATGTTATTTTTCACAAAAATATAATAAAATTCACAAAAATAACCTTTACTTTTCACAAAAATGGGCTCCAAGAAAAAAAACCTGCATCGACCCTTGATAGACCAAAGTTTTGAAGCTATCAAATAAATATACCTAAGAAAAAATCTATACAAAAGCACATCTTTTAGAATGCAAAATGTCTGTATCCACAACACTAAAACATCAGTTGCATTAGGTGTTCACATTTTTATTGCTCTGCAGCGAAGTGCCCTTTCCACAGTCACAATTGTTTTATTCTGGATCATATATGATAATGCTGTTTTATGTTCTAATAATTATGATAAGAGATTCTCAAAAAGTGCAATATAGGAAATATTCTGGAGATTCTCAAACAATGTATTATAGAAATATAGTGGACTACATTAAATTGCTTATTTTTTAGTAACCTCATTAGAAGTAAAATATCTAACTTCAATGTATTATTAAACAGGGGTCAAAGCATTTATTAATGCTAATTTTAGTAAGTTTTCCTTTTTGATGAGCTTATTTTGTTTAGAAATTATGCATTTCAAATCTAAACAAGATAAAAAAAAAATATGAAAACTTAGCTTTTAACACGTAGGTACACGTGCCAAAATTTGTAACTTTAGCACACTCGTCCCATCACATCTCGCCCAATTTCTCCCATTGTATTTTATACTGAATGTTCTTAAGAAACAAATTTTTTGACACATATTGTTTGTAAATTGGATCATTCTATTTCTTTTTTAAGGGAAAAATCATGCTTTTTATATTTACCAACAAGAAAATATGAATTTTATTCATAGAAGTAATGAATTTTTATTTGAAAAAAGTTTGACTGGGGTGAAATCTACCCTGGTGCGTGTGCTTACAGGAATAATGAATAACATTTCATCTTTTAAAAAAATGAGATTTCGTGAATGTTCATTTTTAATAAATGAGTTTTTTGAGGAGTCCCAAAAGGTTCTTTAGATTTTGTTTCAATCGACTTCTGTTAAAAGAACTTAATGTACCTCGAGTTAAGGAATAGCATTTCATGTAGGTGCTACTTTTTGAAAATTGAGATTGTGCGGATGGTCATTTTTAATAAATCGAGATTTTTGAGGGTCTCAAAAGGTTCTCTAGTTTTTGTCTGGATAGACTTCTGTTAAAAGGACTTAAAAATGTACCTATACCTCGAGGTAATAAAGAATACTGAACACCACCAAAACTATTCAAAGAAAAGAAGTATTTCTAATCTGTAAGGAACTAGTTAATTTACTAATCTGACAAACATTGTTTTCTTGATATTTAGTCATTTACCACTTTCCACGGAAGAGAAAATTCTCATTTCACCTCATATGCAAGTAGTACTTGTACAATTTAGCAAAAAAAAAAACATAAATTGCAGAATAAAGCTATTTGCACTAAAGTTCTTTTGATTTTCGCCTCTACTGTGTTATAAAATTGTCTTGAAGGACCACATGCATACTTATTTTTATAAGAACTTTGACACTTTCAATACAAATTCCTTAATTTTTTTTCTTTTATTTGATTTGCTGTGCTGCATTTATGGTAAATACAAAGTTTTATTTCTCTATCTTGGAAAAAAAGTAAGTAAGAGCTGGGGGCTGTGTCAGTATTAAGAAATGTGTTTTGAAGATTGAGATATTTTGTTAAATTTATTAAATATAATGATCCATGAAAAAGTCCGCAGTTTTCCATATTTGTTCACAGCCAGTGACCAGAAGAGAATAAAAATTTATTTTGATTATGTAGGTTCAAATGGTGTCCCAAACAGTGATGTCGCGAGCCTTTTCAAATCTGAGTCCCTGGGACACCCACTTCCAGAAAAGTGGGTCCTCTTTCAGAAATGATTAATTCAATGTATTTAATATTAAAATATTTCATTTGCAATTTTTCAAATAAATTAAAAAAATATGCAAAAATTAAAACCCATAGAAAAAATTTGAATTCATCCCTTCTCCAATTGTTTGCTTAAATGATAGTGCATCCTGGCATGACTGCCCAAAAAATATTTATTATATTAATAATTAGTATTTCAAAAATATTTTAATGCTAAATCAAAAATAGCTTAAATTAAATACAAAAGTAGTTTAATGCCCAATATGCATTAGATTTTTGCTGTTACAAAGTATTGTATAAAACATGAAATACATAAATTGTTAGTTATGTCTAAACCAACTTTTTTTTTTAAAACATTGATTGGTTCATTTTTTAATAATTTATATTTTATTAGTCTTTCAAAAGTACAGATTTTCTATTTACGTATTGGAACAAAAATTGTCTGGTTTGCTGCTCTTTTACAAAATTTCACTTTATAAAAACTGCCTTCTAATTTCTATTGTTTACTTATCTCTCTATATTAAAAAAAAGTAACTGCAGCCATTGTCAATGAATTTTTTGTGCCTTTGGGTCTTTTTGAGCTAATATTCAGCATATAAAAGTATGAAAATTGGTAGTTTTATAGAGAAATGTTTGATAAACACGCTGTAGCAGACAGGTTTTAAATCAAAGAATTATTTTAAGTTATTTAATATTAGTCTGTCAAAATAGTTCTCTTAAAGTTTTAGAGGAACAAAAACTATGCATAGAAATTTAATATTTTGAAAGAATATAGTTGGTAAGCTTGCAGTGTGCAGTAATTATATAATTTGGCTAATTTTTTTTAGCCTTTATTTCAATTTTTTATTCTAATTTTCATTATTTTGATGGAGATTTATTTCATATTTCAAAAAGTCCATTATTTGAATTGTTGAATTTGTAAAATAGCACACATAATATTCCCTTTCAATTAAAAAATGTATTTACACGCGATTATTAAAAACTGAAATAAAACTTAAAATAATTAATCACATGTTAAAATCAGTAAATGGAGAAAATTGTCATAAAAAAAGTCCTTCCGGCCTGTACCGGGAGGAAAAGGTAGCTTTCCTATATCTTCGTTTTAAAATTTTAGCTAATGTTACACGAAAACGGCAAGTTAAAATGCAAAGAAACGTTTACAAAAGATTCGTTAATACTGAATTTGAATAAGAAATTCGCCAAATTATTGAGTAATAGCCAAATTGGCTTCATTTATAAAGACTTATTTTGGTCGCCAAATTTGGCGATATTTCACCAAATGTCGCCAATTTTGGCGCTAACGGATATGAATATATAGTTTTATGCGTATGATTGGGAAAATTATTACAACAATGAAAGAAAATAATTTGCGAGTAATCGCGTTAATGTGCTGTTTTGTTTCAAAATGTCAGCCACCCTAGAATTTCAAACTGCTCTATCTCAGCCATTTTTTAAGATAGTGGTAAACCAAAAAATGCTCTGGAATCCTTGTATCAAGGCCTAAAACGTAATTAAAAAATAAATTTGAATTTTTAATTTTTTTGTATATTTTAGTTTTAAATTTTTAAATGGCCGCCATCTTGAAACAAAATGGCGGACCAAGCTGGCCAATGAACTCAGTCGAGACATTGGTTAGCTTAATACACACAATTAGTTTAATCAAAATTGATTTATAAATACGAGCGTTATCGTATGACATAGGTCAGATATATATATATCCCAAGCTACCTAAATGTACTTGCGCATGAATATTGAAAAGAAATAAAACTTGAAAATAGTAATTAAATTATCCATTCAAAGCATTGAATGGGGAAGCTTACACTGTGTTTAAAATGCTCAAATAAAAATATTTCCAAACAGTTTCAATTAAAAAAAAAATACATGATAAATTCATTTATTTTGACAAAATCGTATATACCTATTGTTGGGTCAGTGTATGTCAATTAAACTAATTTTTTTATGGTTTGTAACCCCTCTGATACGGATTTCAGTGAAAATTTGTGTACATACTACCTCATCCTTGATTATGAACAAATAAAAAAAATTTTCTTCCTAGACTTCATAGTTTTTAAGATATTTGGGGGGGGGGGGGGATTAAAATTTTAGATTTTTCTCAAATCTCACATTTCTGTATTTGTATTTTTAAACTGCAGTTCCATCTTCAAAAAATTGTTTTTCTGAATCTAAAATTCTTTCCATTCTTATTTAATATAACACTGAAACAAACCGTTATTGCTTTGAAGTTTGTTTTTCAGTAACAGATTATCAAAAATATCCTGTTAATTTTGGAATGATTTATTCATTTCCCTTGCAAAAACTGAATGAAGAGATATTTTAGAAACACGAACTCTATATTGCGATGTAATTAAAATTGCAAAATCTTTTTTCTAGCTTTTAATAAACCTATAAGAAAAAGAAAATTCTTCTATCACAAAAGAGACAAGAAAACACTTCTTTAAATCATACTTGAGCGCAAGATGCAAAACCCGAAACACATTCATCTCTTGTATGAATGAAAAAAAAAAAAGCCAGTAGTATAAATTACCCGTTGTCATTTCATTACCCAATCACCCTACATACTATACCTTCACCCCCACATACATTAATAGTCTAATCTAAATCGAGACGTCCAAACAGATTTTATCTATCTGTGGAAAATTTCTCGTTTCTGTTGTTCGGAATAAAAATTCTCTCGGTTGTGATTATTCCTTTGGAATAATTATTCTATTGTCGACTGTTAAATGTTACAATATTATGTTTGTACAAACATGGAATAGTTCTTCCTGTTTTGATGAACAGAAAGAACTTAATCATCTGTCTGACAGATTAGTTTCATAGATTTTTTTTATAAACTATTTGTTCATACAGTCATACAGTTTTTATAGAAGAATATTTTAATTAATGAATTTTGCTTTAAATCTAATTACGACTGTAAGATTTTATTAAATTATTTGGTACTTCTCCATTATCCTGTCGACCACTTTCCATAAGATAAACTATCGCCAAACTGTAGCGCCCAGTAATATCAGATTAAAAACCATTTGATGACGCAACAAACATATGTAACGCTTCTGATGTCAATTGAATGTGACGCCACAATAATTAATTTTTGGCCTTAAATCCTATAGTTTGGCGATAGTTTTTTGTTATGGAAAGTGGTCGACGGGATAATGGAGAAGTGCCAATTATTTTTAATAAATCATTTTCCTATATTCATAATGTTATTGGAAACGCTCTGTTAAAAACAAATTTAGATTAAAATAGACAATTGATTGTATCACACCCTTATTCGTTAAGTGACGCACATGAAAAAGTGAAGTTTTTTCAGAAAAAGAAACATTTTTAAGTGGGGAAAAAAAAGGTTTGGGAATACATAGAGTAAAAACATTTATTTTAATATGAACCACAGAGTTAATTGAATTGATTAATAGTTTTTGTTGTGATTTGTAAACAGTGGGATTATATAATGCACTCCAATTTGGAAATTTTTATTGATATTTAAACAATGAACACCCTTTTTTAATGTTAAATGGGAAAATATGTTTGATAATTCATGTTAAAGAACCCTCAAAAAATATTTGTTTTTTAATTTATGCATTTTACGAATAAGTGTGATATATCTATTGAATGGTGTAATTATTAGTTTGATGAATCTACAACAGTAGTAAATTTACTTAAATATATAATATTGCACCCTAAAATGTTGAGACTTGTTCTAGAGATTGTATGATATTTGAATTGGGAGCATTTTAAATTGGAGTTTTGAATGATAGAAATTAAGAAAATTATGAAACAAAATTGTACTTTCTCCTTATCTACAGATGTTTTTAGATGTATGTTGTAGGTGTGTTTTTGCCGAAACGTCAGTGAAGGCTTACTGTGGAGACCCGAAAAGTTTTTGGTTTCTGTCTGTCTGTTCCGCGATAACTGCCGTAAAAATGATCCGATTAGTTTGATTTTTGGTAGGTATGTTGGTGAGATACCCGGAATTAGCTGTATAGTTTTTAGTTACATTTGGTTCATTCGTTCGGAAAATATAGAACATTTCTTTTTTGATCATAATGCTTTCCTATGGGAATTCAGACTATTTTGAAATTTTTCAGTCGTTGAAAATAAAATGTCGCATTTTATTAATGTATTTAAACGGTAAGTTATGAAGGCTAAAATTTATCAAGTCAGGTGTTAAATTATTTAAATTAATTTGAAATTTTGTTTATACATTCGTCAGATTTTTTAAATTAGGTGTATAATTTTTGGTGCAATTTTATACATCTGTTCTAATAATATAATACATTTATTTTATCACTTTTTGCAAATATTAAAATGCATTCATTTTTATTTTCCTTTTCAATTTAACAGTAACCTAGCAACCATATTTCAAAGAATATCAAAATGATAAAATTCAAGTAACTCAGACGATTTTGCTACAATATTTTATTCGCAAAATAAAATATTATTGGAGGATTTTAATATTTTATTGAAATAAATGAGAATTTATTTTGTACAAGTTACCTTTTAACTACTATAGAATGATAGCCGAAACATTTTTATATGAGATATTATTAATTTTCTGGAAGAGATGTAGATTTTTCGTGGTTGAAAATTAGTATTATTTTAAAAATAGAATGTAATATCTCGTACAACGAGATAGTTAATCTAAAGAAATTAGCGTAGTAAAACGCATCCATACAGCCTGAAATAGCACAATTACTGGAAACTGAGATCATAAAATGCTATCACAAAAAATACATTATAGCGCCAAATCAAGGTTGCTATTTAGTGAATTGGCAGTGGGCACGATTATGAATGATTACACAATAGGTTTAAAAGTTTCCAAATAAGCCTATTTTGGGGAGATTTTAGTATGCTATTGCCATCGAATTAGATCAGGATGTACTTAGGTCAAATAAATATTGTACAATGACCATCAAAACTGTTTTTCCGAAACAAAAATTGTAATAATACTAGATTTCTGAAATAGATAAGTGAAATATATAGTAGATTCAGTTTACATTTCCATAAGTTACTTTTGTACACGAGATATTATTCCACGTATCAATCAGATACGAGTGTTTCGTGATTGGTAAATATTGCTATTTAGGTATTAGGATAACATGAAATTATTTTCAAAATTTTTGCTTATCGTAATAAAACCACTGTGCAGAACGAAATGGAAGATATACTAGAATCATTCACACAAATAATAGGAAATCACGAATAAAAATTTAATAAGATTACGGAGGGTTCAGTGGAGTTGAGCCCCCACCCCCCCCCCCCTGAAGAAATGTATTTTTTTGAATCTAAAAAAATAGAATAAGAAATTCATAAGAATGTCAGAATATTATTGCATAAACCGTGTTTAATTTAAGTTCTGAAACCTTCGAATTATTTTATATGCATATAAATATATATGTAGTAATTTAAATAATTTAATTTGCGGATTGTAAGATATTAAATATGAAAAGTGCGTTTAAAAAACATTGACTTTCAGAGCTGACGTTGAGGCTCCTGATCTGTAGATTTACTAGTTTAATTCTGTTTGGAGTGTGCATGTGCATTAAGACAGGATATAAAAATAGGATGTTTTAGTAATGAAAGGAGGATCATGTTGAATATAGAATCTAAGATATTCATCCTTTTTAATAAAGATATAATACTGTTCAGTTTTTTCTTGCCTCCACTGCTAAAGTTCGAAAGTTTTTGATCATTCATAAATTTTAACTCTACGTTTTAAATCTGAGCCTACTAGAATCTTTTTCAGATATTAATATTTTAAAAAGATAAAATATGCAAAATCTTATCCAAAAGTCCAAAAAATGTTAAAGTACAATTATTTATCTAAAATTCATAAAAATGCCCCGCATTAAAAAAAGGTCTTTAAAAAAGAAAAAATCCTTAAGATTCAAATTGCAACTTTCTAGGCTCTGGTAATGAGTTATAAAATTAACAGGTTGTTGTAACATTTTACTAAACTGGTGGTATAACAATGGAACCTGTTAAAAAAAAGCAACTGTTTTTCCCATCCCTACAAGACATTAAATAACCAGACATATTTTATTGTTTAAATTTGAAATAATATTGATGGATTTGATTTGTAATGCTGTTAATTAGCAGAAATACTTTTCAAAATTTAAGCAAACAGTATGGATTTTTCAAAACTATTTGTATTGCACAATATATAAATATCTGCACAAAGCCCTTAAAAGAATATTAAGAAAAAATAAATTTTATTAGAGCAAAAACATTTAGTTACAAAATCTAAGTATACATTTAACAATGTTACATTTTTCATTTCCTTCCTTTATTTATTATGTTCAAAGATTTTTTTTTTTTTTTTTTAATAAAATGAAAAGTTTGCTTACATATATCCATGTAACTCTGTTAATAACCCTCTCCTGCCCCAATTGGTCATTATTTGTAAAACTGGAAAAAAAAATACATCTATTAAAAGCAATTACAACAATTCTGCAATTTTTTTCAATTTAAAATTAAATATATCCATTTAATGTAAAACTTTGATTTTCAAAACATTTACGATGCAATTGGGGTTTCTTCATTAGTGTGTAAAACTCCTAGATCAGTGGCATTGCTAAGGCCATCCTCTCCCTATCTCTCCCCTGAACGCAGAACTAGTGTTTACTGAACCATGGATACAAAAACACTAAAAACTGCTTAAATGGAATCGAATGGGACTGTTGAAATTTTCAGTTTTAGACAGGTTTCCATCTTAAAAAATATAATTTTAAGGTATTTCTTTTGTCAGGACCATGAGTTTGTTCTGTTTAAGACAAGTTCTGTTTTCACATGTATCTTCTAAAACTTATCCACTCCATTACACCACTAGAGACAATAGATATATTACAGTTAAACTTGTAAATTGGAACATATCTATGATGGAATTCAGCCTCAAATGGAAAAAATTCAAGGTTTGACGAAGAAAATTCATACATTTATACCTGCTAAGACTGAAGCCTGTCTAAAATGGAACTTTTATCCAGTCTTTTGCAATTCCTTCTTGGCAGGTTATACTGCCAAGAAAAATGTTGAAAAAAATTATTAGACTTTAACTTTCTTTTTAATACTATCTTAAACTGATTGTAGGTACAAAATTTATTATGAAGCTGCACCTATTTAAGAGTCCTTCTTTCAAGCAAATCTTTAAAGATTGGTAAAAATGCAATATCATATGAAAAGAAACTTCTATTTAGCTCCTTAAAAGAAAACAAACCGAAAAACATCTTTTCTTAATTTTTTCTGATGTACGAAATTTTTTTCCATGGTATAGATGTAAGTTAAAATACTTTATTCTTTAAAACTTCAAAAATACCTAATATAATTTTAGAAGGTCTGAATTTCTTTAGAAGGAAGAATTCTTTGAAATAGACAGGCATTATGGTGATTATTTCCCTGATGTATTATACTGCTTATTATGTAGTCATTTTAATGTATGTAAATTCTGTGTATCTAAAGAGTCCTTGAAAATACATTAATAAATCCTTAAATAAAGTCCTTAAGTGCTTAAATTTTATTTGTTCTCACTTTATTTGTTGAAAGTGTATGAACCATAGTATACAAAAAGTTGCCTTATTTAATATCGGAATCTTTGCAATTAAATAAGGCTATTACCTTTTTTAAATTTATGGTGGCAAACGACTTTTAGACAAAAAGGTTAAAGACCCCTAGAATAAAGTGTAAAACTTCAACAGAGACTTTGATGGGGCCAGTTGTTGCTAACACTTATGGGAAAAGACGAGTTTACTTGAATTTGAATGTAATATAATGGCACATTTATTTTTACAGTTTGGCAAATTTTATCTTTGTCCACTTTATAATTTTCTATCGAGCAACATAATCTGCTTTAAATTTGCTTGGTGAAAATGAAAAATATAGCTTTATTGGTGTGTTGGTTGTTTGTAATTCTTTATTCAACATTACATTGCCACTTTCAAAATACCTGCAGAAAAATGAAGTTGTTTGTCTTCTGCTCTAAAACAGGCTGATATCATTTCACCTTTATGAAGTTTGCATGAATCAGTAAGAGAGGAACAGAAGACTTGAGTTCAAGTTTGCTGACCTATTCAAGAAGGCAGAATCCTTGGCTAAAGAAAATTTTGATACATTTTTTTTTTTTTTTTTAGCCACACACATGCCTCATAAACACAAAAAAGAATATTTTGCTCTGCAACAAACCTTCAGCTTATTAAAAATGTGGGAGTAAAAAATAAAAACATAGAAGGATGTTGTATATGTAGGAGTGCAATTTCCACTTTTACTGAAACACAAAAGACATTTCGTATTTAGTCAGTTTTTTTTTTTCTCCAAAATTAAAAAAAAAAAAAAAAAATGTTAAACATTTCACTTGCTGCACTTCAGGCTTGAAGCCTGCTGTTCTTCATCGTACATCACACTTTTAAGCATATTCTGCTGTGGTGTCCATCAAGCTGGCCATCAGACGAAGAGGAATAATACATCTTGTGACAAACTTGGAGAATATTTCAAGAGATCAGTGTTTCTTCCTTTCTTGTGTACTTTTATTTCTGGACTCGTTGATCATTTTGGGAAGTACAGAAGGATCTTGGAAAGGGTTTGATGTTCTATTGTGTTTGTAAAAAAAATAATAGCGGAATGGCCCATTGGAGAGAATTGAAGATAAACTACTATCAGCATGAAAACAACGATACAAAGGAGAAAAGATCACATTACAAGTAAATTTTAGATCTGCAGAAAATATGAATAGATTTATTGAAGAATGTTACTTTCATTTTGGAATGGGAAATTACTTGATAAATAGAAGCATTAATTTCATTGTCTCCATAGGTCTCTAACTCCCATAAATATGCTCGGATTGCCCTGCAATTTTTATATGTTATTGTCGTCATCTATAGCATGTTCCCTATTTCAACTGAAGTGTGTAGTACTTATAGTTTTTTTACAGGGACACTCAAAAGAATTCTGTTACATTACGGTTTATGGGGAAAAATCATTTGCGGTTTATTTTAATGATGTTACACAATTTCAAACACATTGTAATTGATATATATCACTAAGGTGCATTACAAGAAGCTTAATATGGAATAGTGTGTGCATAGCATTTATAGTTACTTTACCGGGACAGTCAAAAGAATTCAGTTACATTACATCTATGGAGAAAAATCGTCTGCGGTTTATTTAAATAATGTTTCACTATTTTAAACGCATTGAAATTTATATATATCACTAAGGTACATTACAAGAGGCTTACTACTGAATATTGTGTGCATAGCAGTCATCGTTCATTTACAGGGACACACAAAAGAATTCTCTACGGTCTGTTAACAATAATTCCTGGAAGTGTGTTTTAAGTTGCTGAACGCGATTTTAAATTTAACTCACTTTTTGTCTATTACTTGGTGTGTATAAATTCTGTAGATCCTATACAGGGCAGCACAAAAGTTCGCGAACACATTTCCGTTTATTGACAGAAACTCCAGAAGGATAATTTTAAACTGTGCTACGCGTTTCCTAACTAAACTAAAATTTAGCATCCTATGTAGTATATATACACATCTATAGATCCTATACAGGGCTGAATAAAAGTATTCGGATATTTTTCCGAATATTGTATATGTTGGAAATTCCTGAAATTGCATTTTTAAATAAGTTATGTGTTTTCCAAATTGTTTACTTAGATGTTATCTTTCAGCTTATTAAACGGTAATGATTCGTAAAATTATTTTGGAAGCGTTGGAAAGTGTTACATAATCTATGCTTGAAGCATGATTTTTCGTTCTTGTTTTTTTTTTAAATCGTTTTTTTGCTTTATGAGAGGTATAAAATAGAAGATTGAATGAATAAGATATCAAACAGATACTGGTTGATAAAAAACAAACTTCTCATTTTTGGCAAAATGGGTACTTTAATGAAAAAAAAAATTGCTGTATGAATTCCAAATATATTTTATTGAAATGAGAACAAAATTTACTATCTCAGGCAAAAAGAATGAATCTGGATTGCTTGTATGAATGGGTCCAAAGCGACAGTGAATTTGGATGAAATACGAGAATAGTTTCATTCAATATAAAATATCAATCTTAAATCTGAGCCTTAAGTGCATTTGAACCTGTTTTCATCTATCCAGAACCAAATTTGCAGACCTCTATGTGCAATAGATTTCACTAATCATGCATGCACACAGACATCTTTCTTTTATTGGAAACTTTATAGATCATATATAGAATAAATAATAAAGAAGTTGAATATACATTTTCTGTGGCTGACAATTTCTGAGTATGTTTTCAGTTTTGTTTTTTAGCTGATCTAAATTTTAGAATATGGGTGTGTGTGTTTAATTTATATATATATATATCATATACAGGGCTCAGCAAAGTAATTTAAATACATTGCTATCTATGGTTAGTACTTGCCAGAAGTGTACTTTCATTGGTGTTATACATGCTGCAGCTGAAATAAACTTTAGTATACTATGTGGTGTGTATAAAAATCTTTAGATTATATGACACACAAAATATTAGAAAATAAGTTTTCAACTGTTACGCCTTTTGCAATTGGTTTATTTCCATTATCTACTTTCATTGCATGAAAAGATGGAGTTTCATAACAATATTCTGGTAATGTTGGGAAAATGTCTCTTAGTCTATGTATGACATGTTTTTCTTTCCTTTTTTTAAAATTTTCTCTTTAATATATCTTTATTGCCACATTAACTGGAACTTATGTGCTGTCCATTTGAGTGGTCAACCCTTGTTTGTATATTAAACAATTGATGCTGATAGTGTATAATACAGATAATCACAATAAGATAAAAATGTAATTGTTTTAAAGTTATCTTCAACTTTTTAAGCCAAAAACAGTCGAACTCTTATAACGAGCCCGGATTTAACGAGGAAATCAGAAATACTTGGTTGGTACAGTGTTAAGCCTATGAGAGCATAACTCTCTTTTAACGAGCAAACCCCGGTTATAGCGAGCAATATTTTTGTGATTCATAAAATTTCTATTGAACTCCACCTCTCCAGCTCAGCTAATCGTTTCTTGGAAAGATTCCTTTAACATTCCGAAGTCAACCGAAAGTTAGTGATGAGTCATAAATCCTGATAACAAGCCAGTAATCAGAAGGATACACAAATGATGACATTTATAATGCCTATGAAATGGGAATTTTCTACAATGTAACCCCACAGCAGACTTCTAAGTTCAAGAGTGAAAAGTGCGTCAGAGGCAAGCTCTCCAAAAATCGATTGACAGCTTTAGTGTGCTCTAATATGTCTGGCACTGACAAGAAGAAACTGTCTGTTACTGGCAAGTCCAAAAACCCTAGGTGTTTTAAGTATCTAAAAAAGCTTCCTGTTGTTTATGACCACAGCAGGAATGCCTGGATAACTGTGGACATTTTCACAAAACTCATTTCAAAGTAGGAGAGCCAACTAAGGAAATAAAAGGGTAAAATTATCCTTTTAATTGAAAATGGTTCCATGCATCAAGAAATCACTGGACTTGTAAACATCAGAATTGAATTTTTACCATCGAATTCTACAAGTGTTATCCAGCCTATGGACCAAGGGGTCATCAGAAGTTTTAAATCAAACTTTCATAAGCACTTGATTTTAATGCTTCTCGATAGAAGTGAAAAAATAGGAAAAACCTCAAATGCTAATGTAAACATACTGGAAGCGATAAGTTTAACACTAGAACTACCATGAGCCATCATTTTGACGGTTACCAAATGAATATATCCCGATTCGAACCAGAAATTTCTTTTTAAAATAAATTAAATATAAAACTCAGAAATATGTTAAATGAATAAGTTAAGTAGTTTTAAATAAATTTCTGGTGCGAAATAGTTTTAAAAAACTTGAGTAAAATTTCCGGTAGTTCTAGTGTTAATGAACGATGCATGGGGAAACGTTGCATCAACATGCATTACCAATTGCTTCCGTAAGTCTGGATTGGACATTTCTTAAGAGGGGCAAATGTCTGAGGAAAAAGAAGTGGACAGCTTGAAAAATTTGGAAATTATGTATCTGTTGACGCCAATGTTATCACTTCAGAGATACCTACTCCCGAGGATATTGTAGCTGAAATTCAAGCTAAAGAAGATGAAAACAAATGATGAAAGCAACGATGATAATGACGAATGTGAAGAATTTCAAGCTGAACCGCCCTCAACATACTCAACGGCTTTTGAGTGCTCAGGAAAACTTTTTTTTTTTAGGCCAGGGGTGCAAATGACTTTTTTGGGCCATGAGTCTTCTTCGAAGAACAATAACACAAGAAAGAGACAATAAGACAGTTCATAGCAAATTAACTAACTTCTTTTGTACTGTACAAATAATAAAATAAAAAAATAAAAAATAAAAAAATAAAATGTATAACAAAGTAAGTATGCATGAATTTACATATATATTTTTTATGAACCAGTTTTTTACGAGCACCCGGTTATAACGAGCAAATATTTTTATTTTATTATTTTTTTTTCTCCTTCGTCGGGGAGCAGTCCAAGGACCATAGTTCCCCTCGAGCGGCCCAGTAGAGTTCAGCTTTATTAAAAAAAATCAGCGACTAAGAAGTGCTTGTCATTCAAACGAGAACAGGTCAGAAGGTGGTTAAAATCCATAAAGTCTCCTTATAAAGTCCTCCTGTGGAACAGAGGGAACAGTCTGAAGATGAGACAACACCAATGCGGTGCAGGTGTCCATATAAAAAGCCATGGGATGTCATGATTTTAAAATTTGCAACAGCAATGCGTCTTGGAAGATCTTGAGGAATAGGATAAGTCAACAAGTCATTCCATTTCTTTTCCGTGGCTTGCAATTTGTGTAGATTGTCCACTCTTTCCTCGATTCTGATTTTTATTACTGCACAAGCTCGTTGGTATGGGTAATCCATGAAGGGGCACCACGAGGGCTCTCGCCTCCAGCGATTTTGAGCTCATCTTTTATCTACGCTACAAAACGAGACATTTTTTCGTCATGCGGCCCAAACGTGACAGACTTTTAAACGGTCCTTTTCAGGACCAAATCACGACTGATATTACCTTTCTTTTTTGGAACGCTGGTGGCTTGTCAAACACTAAATTCTCTGAGCTCAAGACAATTATTACTGGTAACGAGCAAATATCACGGTCTCTTCACACTCGCTATAAGCGAGTTCGACTGTACCAGTCTTATTGGTTATCTGCATATAAAATACATAATTAAAACCAAAATATTCTATGAACAGCACTCGGCTTAGATAAAAGAACTTAATCAATGTCTAAAAGTGGTTCTTTACCACCCACCCTCCCCCCCTTTTTTTTTTTTTGTTTAATTTTCTCATGTCTAAAATTTTAGGGCTTCTAATGGAAAATCAGGCCTTGCATATACCTCAACAATGAAGATAAATTTATTCATTATTCACAGTTTATATTATAGGAATTCAACATCAAGATAATGTTTTTGATTTCAATGTATAATATATATATATATATATATATATATATATATATATAAAGAGCATTTTTTTTAAAATATCAAATTTATTTAAATGCATATGTATATAATGGTTACATTAAAAAAAAAAAAAATCCCTGACGGCTCGGCCTACAGGCACAGGTGGATTTCGAAGACGCAGAACGTGGGGTGCCTGTTTGTCGGGAATTGTTGAAGAAATGACCTTTTTGCGATGATGCTGCAGTTGGAACCGCCTACTTCGAAACTAAACTTGTTTGCAGGCAGAGCCAGCAAGGATTTTTTTTTTGCTATAAGAGTTGGTTCTATAAAAAACATGTCAATATAAAAGTTTTAGATAATATTAAGAGGATTTATAATATATTTAAGCGGATTTGAAATATTGGGAATTGACGAAGTTAATTATTTTTTTTTCTTCTAAAACCCCCCTTCCCTCCCCCCCCCCCCCTAAGGCAATTTTTAATTATATCAAAAATCTGTCATACATAAGTTTTCGGCCCTTTTCCTAGAAGTAATAATAACTTTAAACTGATTCGATACTTATAATAATAAAGAAATTATGAGGATTTTTCTGTTTTCACAAAAAGCCCCCCATTCCCCCCCCCCCCCCTTGGTTCAATTTTGCCCATTAACGAACTTGACAGAGATTTTATGACCCTTGATTTTATGTATCAGTTTCGAAAAGATGCGGGAGTTGGAACCGCCGCCTACTTCGAACAATAACTTGTTTGCAGGCGGAGCCAGCAGGGATTTGTTTTGTTTTAACTTTTTTTTTGCTATAATGGTTGGTCCTATAAAAAACTTGTCAATATAAAAGTTTTAGATAATACTAAGAGGATTAATAATAAATTTACGCGGATTTGATATCTTGTGAATTGACGAAGCTATGATTTTTTTTCTCCTAAACCCCCCCCCCCCCCTTGGGGCCATTTTTAATTATATCAAAAATCTGTCATACATACATTTTCGGCCCTTTTCCTAGAAGTAATAATAACTTTAAACGGATTCGATATGTATAATAATAAAGAAATTATGAGGATTTTTCTGTTTTCACAAAAAGCCCCCCCATTTCCTCCCCCCTTGGTTCGATTTTGCCCATTAACGAACTTGACCGAGATTTTATGACCCTTGATTTTATGTATCAGTTTGGAAGAGATTTATGCAGAATTTTTCCAGTTATCGTGGTCAGAAAAAAGTGACAGATAGATAGATATATATATATGTAAACTTTTGAACTGGGGGTGGTTTTGGGTTCTGGGAGTCATGATCGGCGTAGATCTGCAAAAATTTTTCAAAATTTCCAACTTAGGTGAGAATGTAATAGGTAGTATTTCTTACGAAATCTACCTAAAACAAAAACATGTAGAGCATACTGATGAAGTTTAACTGAGACTGGAAGACTGGATAGTAATACTCTTCTAATGCAACTCACATTAAAATATTAAAAGAAAAAATTACTATACAAATTGAAAAATCATCTTAAGTTACCAATATTTTGTAAAATTAGAAAATATTTTACAATTAAATATAAACAAGTGAAGATGCATGTGCCATTGTGAAAAAACTGGCAAGTGCATGTACTTTACTGCCATTTAAAAAAGGGGGCAAGGTATATTTTCCATCCGGCAAGGTAGTGCACCTTGCTGAAAATGTCTAGGAGAAACAATAATTTGTTATGTATTGGCATTAGTTGTTTAAAATGTGGTCATTCAGCTTGGGAATAGAAATATAAGTTATTCCAGTTGCCTGTTACGATAGGGTATGTGCTGATTATGAAAGTATTCAGAAATTTGAAAAAAGGTTATGTAGAGCATAGAAAAAAAGTCATAACCTTCAAGAATGTTTGTGAAATAAGAGTACCTGTGTGTGTGTGTGTGTGGGGGGGGGGGGATGCATGGGAAGTTTTTTGCTAAAACTACCAAATTTAAAATTACTGAAGAAATTTTTGTTTTTAAATTGTAATTTTTTTTTTTTTGTCTTATGAAAATATAAGTTACTAGCTTTATATCACTTCCAACAATTTAATAAATAATTTCAATTGTGTCCAGTGATTAATAAAAAAGTTTATCTCCATTTTCTTCATCAATGAAAAAATAAATGTAAATTGTAGTGAGGTTTCTTGAGTATATATTAATATCCATGCATTAGTGGGGAAAAAAATAATTATAGCACTATATTTCTCATTAGTGCATATTTTAAGTAAATTTATGGACAAGAAAATTTTAGAAATAAAATTGCATGTTGAAAATAAGTCATGAAAACCATCCGATCATGAATTTTTCTCTTAATTTTGTCGACATTCCACAAATTTTTTTTTTTTCAATGTGTAGTTGAATTTACCAGTTTTTTATTTTCTGAAATAAATCTTGTTGCATGTTTTAGTGTACTGTACGACTTGGCTTGAGCAATTGACCATGAATCTGGACGCGGTTCATGAGATGCCTTCTTTTGGAGACCAGACGATGATACCTGTTCACAATAACATCATAGATGAAAATGGTAAAGAGATCATATATGAAGCAGCTTACAGTTATGATGAACTATTCCCATCTCTACCGGAATATGAAGTTAAGCCTGAAGTGCCAGTTGTGGATATGGGACAATGGACACAAAAAATGAAAGTGAAATCATCTGTAATTACCCAGGTATAAAAATGTTTTTTGTAACTGAAATTAATTTAATCACATCATAAATTAGAATATAAAAGTTATTTCCTCACAGATTTTTGACATTCCAAGCACTTTTCCCATTTTGTATAGAAAAATGTACAAACCTTGCAAAATGGTTTTCCTCATCGGAAATTTTTAGTCTTTACCCCTAGCAGTTTACCTCACTGGAATTGCTTTTGATTAAGACACACATAGGACATGAAGATTTCTCCTTGGGGATAAAGGAAGGTAAAAATTTAAAATTAGAAAATATTTCAGTTGGGCATTTAATGGGATTATTGGACCATAAAATGACACCTTTGTGTCAAATAATATTTGAACGGTTTGTTCTTTTGACTTTCCCACATATTTGCCAAAAACAAGAGTTATTTTATGGATCTGCTTTCAGTTAACAATTAAAGATAGACTTACACTTGATGCTACATAAAAGGGATATATATAACAAAAAAAAAAAAAAAACTACTTTGTACTCTGGTTCTTAAAATATAAATTTTTGAATTTTTTTAACAAAAAAAATATATCAGTCTTAACTTGTGAATTCTCGCTGACTTCAATTTCAAATGTCAGCGTTTTTTTTAAAACATGCTTTCATTAATTTGCATTTTTTATTAACAAAATGAACTTTTAATAAATAAATATCTCAATTCAATTTTTCATTAAATTTTGTGTAGAAATTGTGTTATATTTCCTTATCATATTGCCAACAAAGTTGTATGTAAATGAAGCTACGGAATCCCAAATTGTACTAGTGTGGAGTGTGCGGCTGTTGAACCGAAGTGTTGAATCCACAGGGTTAGACTCTCAAGCAGGAATGAAAGTTTTCAGAGTTCTCACATAATTCTTTTTTATTATAAATACCTTTCTAGCTGTTTGATCTCTAACTTGAGGGTCTGTCCAGACTTTTTACTCCGGATCCTGTTTTTGTGATATTGTGAACAGCTTTTTACATTTATGAAGTATCTAGTCCTAATTTTGTGAATTTGAAATCTGTTACATTTAGGTTCTTGTTTATACATCTTTAAGAAGATATATGTATGTAAAATACATATTTTCTTTATATGCGTAAAAGAGACAAGATTTTACTTTTAAATGATTAAATTTGTGAAAGGTTCAGTTTAGAGATGGAAAAATTTTCTGAAAAGCCTATTTTTAAGACAAAGAATTTTGTGAAGAGTTCTGTTTTAAAATAAAAATTTTTGTGAATGGTTCTTTAAAAGACCCAATTTCTTCCGAAACAGATCCCTGTTGTAACTAAAGTTGATCTCTTCCATTTTGGTCCCAATAGCAGAAACAGCGCAACAAGCTCTGCAGATTAATCTAAAAATTTGAAATGAGTGGCTGAAAATTTAAGTCTCCAGATTTATTGTATTTGTTGTATCTGTTTATTAATATATATATATATATATATATATATATATATATTGTAAATTAAAATTTTTGCTTATTTTATGGGTTACTAACATTTCTTATGACAGTCATGGTCCAGAATTGTTTGACTGACACAGAAAATCCTACTGGACTGGTTATTCAAAAAGTCTTTTAATCTGCTCAGTTTTTTTAAAACATCAGTTTTTCATATGTGCACCTAGCTCTTAATTCTGTTTTTAATGTTCTGTTAAATTACTTGCATTTTCTCTTATTTACTCATACAGGAAATAAATTAATTCTATAGAAAATCCCAACAGTGTTTAAGAGAGAACTTCATTGAAGATATTAATTTTTAAATCTTTAAAGATTATTTAAAATCCTTTCCTTGATTTATTATTTAGAATTGAAGATAATTCCCCCCCCCCCCTATTTTATTCATGTGCATTGTATACATAGGAGTGGAAAGAGAGGGGGATTAGATTACAAAGAAAAGTAAGTTATACCCCCCCCCCTTCCTAAACATACCAATCTTCATCTATAGTTTCCCAAAAATTCCTTTAATAGTGCCCTTAAAAATACTTTTATCTCTTCATAAAAACATAACTTGCCCTTCTGTACAGTGCCATTATAGTTTTATTAAACCTTAGTTTATTACTTGTTGTTTCAGTTATATCAAGCAGTAGGGAAACATTGTACTACCTTTTTTAATGATGAAATATAATGGATACAACTATGTATGAGTTATTCTCTTTTCTATACGATAATGTCTGATGAAGATTGGTATGTTTGTAATATAGACATTAGTCAATTATTTTGATTCTTATCTAAGAAAAAGTAAGTTTTTTATTTAAATATTTCTGGGGACAGTGAAAAATCATGAATATTCCAATCAAATGGACCACAAAAGAAAAGACAGGCTTGGCTTGATCACTTTTCAGCTGTAGCTATGCTATATATTTTTATGAAAGCATTTTTTATAAGTTTATCTGTAATTAAACTCATCTATAAATTCATTCAAGACAAAATTCTGTAAAATATGTATATATACTATGTATATATATATATAATATATAATATACATGTTATATATTATATACATATATAACATATATATATAATATATATGTTATATATGTATATAATAGTAGCTTTAAAAAATGTACAAAAAGAAATCATTTTTTTTTTCTAAATTGAAAATTGTTTTTCTGATATAGAAAATCTGAATGGATCTTGAATTTACGTCTGTCTTTTGTTTTAATGCAAGAAATTAATATGGAAATTTAAAATAATTTTTATCAATTTTTAAATCTTACTTATATTTAATGTAATATGATGTAATATCATCTTTGATTGTGTATGTTTTAAAATTTATATTTCTTATATATATATTTTTAATGTGTTAATTATAATTTATTTCTTTTTAGGTATTTCATGTACCTGTTGAAGAACGGAAATATAGAGATGTGAACAGTCAACGGTTTGGAGAACAGGGTGAACAATCTAAGATCTGTACTGATATTATGCAAAAGACAGGTGCTCATATTGAAATCAGCTCATGTAAAGATCAGAGTCTCACCATTTTGGTCACAGGGAAGGAAGATGCAGTACTTAAAGCCCGTCGGCTGATTGTGAAAGAATTGCAAACACAGGTAGAGTCCGAATTTAAAGTTCTAATACATGTTGTCCAAGAGAAAAAATACCAATAAAAATGCCACACTGAATACATATATGCCTGCAACTGGTATGTTTAGATGAAAAATTTTTTCAATACCTTAAAAAAATAAAAACTTCACCTTCCCTCTTACTTTGAACATAAGTCATTTTGCAACATGTTTTTTGAAGTGGTTTATTTTATCAGTAATTTTTGTCCCAAACAACCTATGTTTTATTCAGGGATTACTTATATATTTTTTATCCTTTGTTCTTTCATTCTATTTATTTCATTTTTAAATTCATTCTTCACGTGAGAAGTTAATGAAAATGAAGTTATCCTAAGTGACACATGATTAAAAAATATGTGAAGGAATGTGAGTGTCGCTGTTCTGCAGAAAAATACAGTCAGTAATTTTAATTTCCCAGAGCTTTTATTTCGGGTATTTTGTAGTGTTATTATTATTATTTTTTAAATCTCAATTTTTCCTATCTTTTCTTTGGAAGGTGTTATGCCACCGTACATTGTTTCTGTATTAATTTATGCTAATTTAATTCATTAATCTATTTTAATTAACCACTTCACTTAATCTTATAATCATTTTTCTTTAAAGTCCTTTTTCTTTCTAAACTTTCAAATATTTCGTTAAAGTAATTTTATTCTGTTATTAAATAATAATATTAATCAATAAATCAAATGCTTTAATTATTAAAATCATTAATATAATATCTAGTAAAATTATTCTCAGTAAAAGATACATTTTCCGTGTATCATAACAAACAAATATGAAATATTTCTAAGTCCAAAAACGAAAATCATAATTATTAAATATTTTGTATTAAAACCATATTCAATCTATAGATCTAAATTTTTACATTCAGAATCCGTTTGCGGTTTATAAATACGTTACTTAGTTTGGAAGTTATGGCAAGAGAAAGTATTTATTCAATTTACTTTTCAAAGATCGCGCGTTTTTGTTTTGCAGAAATATAGACATTTTGAATGAGCATCTTCCCCAAAATACTTGTTGTTTACGATCACGTGACAGGATTTCTCGGAAGAAATTGTTTGCAGTTCATTGCACTTCGGCAGGGACACGTTCCCGTCTTAGTGTCCATCCGGGTATTTTCAAGACATCGTTGCCATTCAGGAGTAACTTTGATTATTATACATCTCAACTCTGCGTTGCGTAGCGAACGCTCAATAAAGCTCGATGCTCATTGGCTGAGAGTTTGCTTTCAAAATTCTAACTGATTTTTGAAAGTCGTGTTTCTAGTCACTTGTCGGCTGGGGATTAAGCGTGAAAGTTGTTCTATAAAAACGACGGACCTTCGGGTCCCGCCGCGCTTTTTTCTTCTTTCCTGTGAGGCGTACCGCTGTCCTTGATTCTTGAAAAGTTGTCCGAAGCTTTCTCTCTTTACTGAGAAGTTTACTGTTGACATCTTTTTTTAGAGATACGCTAACTTAGCCGGTTCTCTATCTCGGAGAACGCCATCGATTTAACTCCTCCTAGGCTGCTATCGTCACCTCCAGCTTAATTTGGTATCATGCTCTCGATTTAATTATTCCGAAAATGCTATCTGTTTTCTTCGTCAGCGGTTTAGACAGCTATCAGCACATCGGCTCGAGATATTTTTTTATTCTAATGAAATGAAAGTCCAAGTTTAACTGCTATTCCATTAAGATCAGAGGACTCTTTTAACACCATCTTCTTCGATAATGATAGCTTTCATCTGAGGGTGCTTACTTCATCATCTTAGTGCCATTTCTTTGCTAATGCCAAGCCTTCTTCAGATGCGGTTTGTCTTCCTCCATCTACGGTTCCGACTGCCATCAGCATTAGTGCTCCTTCAGATGTTGCTTTTCTCCATCTGCAAATCAGTCTACAAATGTTCAGATTTTAATTAAATTTCTTCAGAAAGAGACAGTAACGTTTAAGCGCCATTATCTTTACTAATGCCAAAAAAAAAAAACTTACCAACTCTATTCTTACGCTGCATCAATCATTAATAATTATTAAGATTTCTATAAATTATGAATACCCAAATCTAAGTAATCTGCTTCCAAATAACAATAATAATGTGCCATTTTCATATTTAAAGGAGCAGTCTGATGCTCTTATCTTCTCTGTATAAATATAGTATTACTTCACATAAATAAATTTGACTTCTCAGTGATCTAAAATATTTATAAAGTAATGGAATGAATATTTGATTGAATAATTGATCTATGAATATGTAGTGATAAGGTTGGCCAACTAAGTATTTTTCTTTATGTTATGTGTGTAATTTACGTGCAAATCGTGAATAAAAAATCTCTGTGTATCTTACGTCAGTTTCCTCTTTTATTGTCAAGAGTTGGGTGAGTGTTACTTTAATTTACTTTACATCTTAATCTAACAATAGACTTCATATCTTAACTATTTTCCAAATTATCTAGTGAAGTTTATTTGTTTATCCGGCCTTGTTCTTAAATTCTTTTGCTATATATTTCACTGTCATGTCGATTATTGGATTAAATACCACTATACGATCTTCAGCCGTGACGTTGTTTTGGATTGGCAATTTTTAAATCATTTCTTTAAATTTTAACTTCATTAAATTTTTGCTTCTCCCTTTTCCAAATTTATATTTGCTGTACTTAATTTTTTTTTTACACCAATCCGAAACGACATGACAGAAGGGGGATAGTTTTTAACAATAATTATTAAAGTTATAAATACTGGGAAATTCCAGTTATAAGGCCTTTCCTTTTGAAAATTGAAAGTCTACTTAATTTAAGAAAGAAATATGTAATAATTGATACTTGTAAAAAAATAATTGAAAAACTAAATAGAAATATGATAGAAATTAATAAATTCATTGAAAAACTTTTGCAAATAATTTATGAAAAAAAGATAATTTATTAAAAATTAGAATTATTTAGGTACAGAGAAAAATTAACTCTTCAAAGAAAAGCCTTAAATTTCCTCTTGATTGTTATCAGTCTCAACTGTTGGATCATTAATTTCTGTTCTATTTTTCTTAGTTAAATACATGAGTGCTAGAAAACTAAAACTATGAACTGTTGCATAGAATGTTTTAATCTGCAGAAAAAATATTTTTTTAAATAACTGAAAAAAAAAAAAATTAAATTATAGCTAAATGATGCCAGTTTGCTTTTATTTCTGTGTGCTGATTTTATTCTTTAGCTCCTTATCAGGTGTGTTCGTAATTATATAAATATCTAGCACCTATAGTCATCTGGTCCATCCATCTGTCTGCATATAACAGCACAAAAACTACCCAACCGAATGGTTTGAAATGTAATATATATATAATCGTTCCAGAATTTTGTCGGCCCCACCAGTGGCTGAGAGGTTCTGCTCTCAAAGCTGGTAAATAGATGGGGAGGTGTTGTGGTTCAAACCTCTGTCGTGATCGTCGACCTAACCGTTCGTAGTTTTCTGCGGTTTTCTTCAAACCTTGCCATAAATACGGGTTAGGACCCTTTAGAAAGACCCTTACAGAGGGCACTCCTGCCTAGAGCCTGTATCCCTCGTGTAGATAGTCGGCAGTCATAAAATCAACCAACCAACCAAAATTTTGTTGCGTCATTTCAAATTTTATGAAAATGAAGTCAAAACTTAAAAAGATATTAATAAAAGTTTTCTTCATTCTATTAAATCCTATCACACATAATTAATTCAATGATCTCCTATGATAGGTAATGATTTTAGGTTGCCATGGTGATTATGTCATATTTAAGATGGAGTCATATTATTTCTGTATTACTGAATTTAAAAACTGAATTTGTATACAAAAATCATTTAATTATAGCAATCATAATCTTCTGACAGTTTTTTTGGATAAATTTTTCTGGAGAAATAGATATTAAATGGGAAAAAGTCTAAATATGGATTTCAAGTTCTGAAATTTTCAAAGCTGGAATTTTCAGTAAATGTCAACAATAGATAAAATGTTCCCCGCTTAAAATGTACTTATTTTATTATAGAAATTAATCATAACAACAGATAATATAATTCATTTAACTTAAATAATAACAATGATTTTTTTTACATTGTCTTGTATTGGATATTTGCACATAGTATAATTTTAATGTAAGTAATTGTTTGTAAAAATGTATTGAAACTTAATTTCATAAAATAAATATTTATAATATGAAAATCTGCACATAAAATAAATTTTGTATTCATGCATTTGTACATATGAGTACAACAGCTATTGCTCCAAGATCTGAATATTTATAAAACTAGTTGTAGTATGAATGCACCTCATTTGTCATGTATGACATACAATTTCCAACTTGTTTTTTAATGTTATGGTTGAGATTTATGAATAATTTATGCTCATATTTAGAGGCAAAAATTTCATAAAATTTTACCAGTAAGAAAGATGCAATATACAGTAAAATTGTAATGACAAAATTTATACAACTTCAAAATTCATTACTACAATGCATTTTCAGATTTTTACAGTAATATTGTTATAACATTTTTGTATGAAATTAAGAAACATAACAGAAAAGTTTAGAATAAAATTTAGTGCCATGTTTACATTGCAATAATTGAGAGAAAAGCAAAATGAGACGTTGGGGGAAAAAATAATAGAAAGTGTTTACTATCAACTAATTAAGGTGTGGAGTTGTATTTACTCTGTTAATCATTAATACTAACTACAATGATTCTTGTATAGGAATGTTTCTCATTACTGTGAATAAAAATTATAACTATATTTTTTTATTAGAATGTTGTAAAACTTTTTATGTTTTTATAATTTTTAGGCTAGCATCACTGTTCCTATACCTAAAGAACATCATAGGTTTATTTTGGGGAAGAGTGGAAAGAAACTGGCTGACTTGGAATTAAATACTGCCACAAAGATCACTGTACCGCGCCCAGATGAAAACTCGGAACTGATTAAAATAACTGGTACTAAGGAAGGTATTGATAAGGCGAGACATGAAATTGAACTCATATCAGATGAACAGGTATCGTCAAACTATTTTATAGTCATCATTTTTTATTTCAAAATATATAGTCAATTTTTTGTATAACAAACTGTTTAATTCTTTTTGTTTTTTGTTTAATATTTCACATCATTCTTTTCTGCATGCCATTCATATTGCTTAGTTTATTTTGAGTGTTTTAATTGATTTTAGCAAAGTTCTGCTCTCTTGGTTTATCTTATAAAGAAAGTGAAATATTTATACTATATTAAAATCTTAGTTACATTTACCTTCTTAGAATTTTATTGGGACAAATCAAAATAATTGCTAATTCAAAGTATTTTTACAAAACAATAGTATATGCTTGTGCTTCTTTTTATTAGACTTACAAAAAGTAGGTTATACAGTTAAACAGTATATAAAGCATTGTTGCTGACCAATAGCTAATTTCCAAACCATTAATTTAGATGTGAACTTCTAGTTGCAAAATGTTGATCTTAATCCCATCATAAGTGTACCGTTTTAACACTTTCCAACATAGTTGAAAAGTGTTCATGATTGAAAAGTGTTATGAGCTTTTGGTTTGTCTGTGCGTCTGGCAGTGTCTCTGTCCACCTATTTGTGCTTTAACTCACATAAATATACTCAGATTGCCATGTAATTTATATGTTATTGAAATATGCCATTTATAGTTAGTTTACAGGGGCACTCAAAAGTATTCAGTTACATTATGGTCATTGGGGAAAAATTGTTTTCAGTGCTTTTTAATGATGTTGCACTGTTTTAACCCTTTAGTGGGCGGTGTCCTCAAAAAAGGACACCTAATTTTAATTCCAAAACTGACAAATGGCACCAAGAATATTTAATTGAATTTTTCCTTTTATAAAGTACAGGAAAATAAGCAAGTTTTTATTTTCTAATAAATTCTTTGGTAAATTCTGGTGTCAGTCCATAATTTCATCATTTTAAAAACAGACTTACTCCGTGCCGGAAAGGGTTAAACATAATGAAATTTGTATGCGTCACTGAGGTAGATGGCTATGCTTTCTATAGCGTGTAGAGTAAATAGTAATAATTGTTGCAGCCATAGTAAATAGTAATTGTTGTGGCCAGCTCCATTGGTCACACTTCGCAGTGACTTCTAAATTGGATTGAAAGTTTTGTACATTCAGAGTTTGCGACACCAGTAAGTTGTGGCCGGCTCCATCTGTTACTCTTCGCAGCTTCCTGAAGTTTCCGTATGTCTCAGGTTTTTGGTACCCTGAATAAAATTGAAACTCTTTGTTTTTCTTTAGAATTGAAATGAACTGGTAAACTTTTTAGATTGTTTTTACTTATGTTGAATTTGTATGGAATTGTCTCCTGTAGTTTAAACCGCATTAATTATGAAGTTTTAAAATTTGTAGCATTGAAATATTGTAAAGATTTTTTTGTAAATAATTTGAAATAGATGGTTTTAAAGTTTAACTGGTTTCTATTTAGTTATAAGTACATTTGTATATAGATAGACTTTTAATTGAGTTCAAACGTTCGGCAGTACGAATAGAAAACTAGCTTGCACTTATTTGATAGAAAGTTTATACTTGATTTAGTTTATATATAATCTGAAAATGAATGTAAGAAAGCTAGGGTTTCGACAATAATAATTCGTTTACAAGGTCAAATAAAATAATTCCATTCCATTAGGATCTATGGAGAAAAATTGTTTGCAGTGTATTTTAATGAAGCTACACTATTTCAATGAAATGATATACAGTATTGAGGTGCACTATAGTGTTTTCTATAGATTATTGAGTATGTAGAATTGATTTGCAGAGTTTATTTACAGAGTTGAGTTTGTGTTTAGTTACAAAATAATTCGGTTACAGGATTGGCTATGAGCGATGAGCCATAACTGCTGAATGTGAGTTTTCAGCTGTGATATGCATTTTGAAACTTTACTAACTTTTTAGTATATTATGAGGTGTGTAGATCATATACAGGGCTGCATGAAATGATTCACACACATTATCGGCTATGGATAACAATTGCTGAAAATTAAATTTTACTGATTGTTTTAGATATTTTATTTCATTGTATGAATAAAAATGAAATTTCTTAATATTCCGATAATGTTGAAAAATGTTTCATAATCTATGCTGTCATGCATGATTTTTCGTTCTTGTTTTTTTTTTTTTTTTTTTTTTTTTTTCTCAAAAGGCCTTTTGTTTACATAATTATTTTTTCTGTATATTTTTATCCGTGATACATGAAGATAATGTGCTTTGGTTTACATAAAATTTTATTATCTTTCAGGGTAAATTGGCATTTGAACGTCTTGACATTCCAAAAGTCTACCATCCCTTTTTGTTTGGACCTTTCAATGAAACTGTAAATCAAATTAAAAGTGAAACTGGAGCAAGAGTCAATATTCCTCCCCCATCAGTAAATAAAAATGAGCTTACTATTACAGGTGAAAAAGAAGCTGTAGCCCTTGCTAAAGAAAGAATTATGAAAATTTATGAAGAAAGAGTGAGTAACATGTTACTTTTTTTGTTACATGTACATTAAATGTTTTATTTGCTTATTTTTGTTGAGAGTATTAAAACCTATACTTTCTTTTTTAACTAAGTTTTTGTTCATATTTATTAATTTTAAAATGTAATGTGTAATAAATTGTTATTTGACTGTGTTTTAGATAATTGCTATTGTATAATTTGATGGTAAATATTAAACATTTTTATACCAACTTTTCAATGGCGATATGCTAATGAAATAAAATGTGATTTTCATGTTTTGTCATATTAGAAGATTTATCACCTGTGATTGCGTGGGCTGACCTTGGTAGTTTAAATAATGACAGAAAACATCTGTCTGTCCTCAGTGTGAAAACCGATCTTACCTTCACTCCAAAATTTAAATAATCTAGGAATTTGGGCATGAGTTCAAATTTTGGAAAAAATTTCTATATTCCCATGCTTCTGCCCTGAGATTTGTTATCCAGTAAATTTTCTGTACTAAAGACCTTGATATATTGGGCTGTCCTCTAAAAACACCACCTTTTTTTGAATTTATCTTTATATAAAGTCTAATAAAAAAATACAAAAAAAAAAAAAAAAACATAGCTATATTTTCTCAGCTTGTTCTGACTAAGATTTTAATGCTGAGCATTTTTCATTCTATCAATATGTTACAAAATGACAGCCAATTAAGCAAGAATTTGAAAAAAAAAAACCACTTTTCTCCCCAATAAAACTTATGTTACCTAAAAAAACTACATGTAAAAATACTTGGAAATAAAATTATTTGACAGCAAAATATTTTTTTTCATTATTTATTTTTAAACCACAATTCTGCAAAAAAATATTTATTTCATTATTTTTGTAAATTAAAAGAATTTCAAGTGCAAAATAAAAAATTATTTGTAAATTCGCTCCAGATTTTTCATATTTCTTTGCATACATCTTCAGTAAATTTAAAGAAGAAAATTATTAAATGGCATTTGTAAAATCTTAGAGAGTTTATTAATGGAGAAGCATCAGTAATAGCCGCATTTTGGTTTCTTTGGTTCTGAGTGTAAAAAAAGATTTATGGGTTTTACTTTTGCATACTAAAAAAAAAAAAAAATCCTTAGAAGTGCCTTCAATATGCATTAAATTTGCATAATTTAATTATGTTCTTTAAAAATAAATGTATTTTTAAGAAAATTTGTGTATTCTATCATTTATTTATTTAAAAAAAAAATTGGGTTTTTTAAATTCCAGCACATTTTTTTTTTTTTTTTTTTTTTTTTAGCTCCATTTTCAAAGGTCGCCAGCCGAGTCGTACACGACATAATCAGCTGTAAATGTAACATTTTATTCACACATTAATGTTTTAACAAAAACTTTTCAAAATTGATGTACATCATTTTAGCGTAACATATTATAACAAGCAAATATGTGAAAATGAAGCTCATGTTTTGCCAAAATTCTGCATTATTAGATTAAATTCTTTTAAAACTAAATAAACACTCCTTAGGCATTATCAAATGTTTTTACTGTTGTAAATGGTGTATAGAAACAGGGCACAACTAAAAACTGACTTCAGTGAAATATATTTGATAAAATACTAGGGTGGGTTTTTTAAAGGAAACATTTCACAGTGGGTTTTTTTTAGAGGATAGCACAATATTTTTACTTTCTTCTATCTTAACAAGAAAAAAAGTATTGAATTCATGAAAGTTTTCAACAGATTTATATATTTTTAGAAGGTCCTGAACATGATTTGACTGTGTGTGTCTAAGTGTGTATGTGACAAAAATTTTGTGGCCACTCTATCTCAAGAACTAATGAACATAACTTTATAAAACTTTAGATTCAGTTAGACTTTGATATAAATTGGTGCTGATTAGTTTTTGTGTAAATTGCCCAACAGGTGCTGCTATGCTACATTTTCTCCAGATTTTCACAATAGTCATATCTCAAGAACTAATGTACAGAATTTCATCAAACTTTAGATTCTGTTAGACGGCATGAATAGATGCTGATTACGTTTTGGTGTAAATAGCCCAACAGGTGACATTGCTATGCTACTTTTTTCATGATTTTCACGAGATCTGTATCTCAAGAACTAATGCACAGCATTTCATCAAACTTCAGATTATGTTAGATGTTGACATAAGTTGTTGATTACGTTTTGGTGTAAATCTCCCAACAGGTGGCACTGCTGTGCTACTTTTTTTATGATTTCCTCAATAACTCTTATCTCAAGAACTAATACACGGATTTTTATCAAACTTCAGATTTAATTGTCTGAGTGAAATAAAGATTTATACTCAGCACAATTCAATATTACTTTGACCCATATATAGCTATGATAGATATTAAAACCTTTTGTGAAGCATAACTCAAAAAACATTTGACGGATTTCATTCTAATTTTCACAGAAGGTACCTATGAAGGTGACAACGAAACCATTTTTATTACCAAGAATAAATAAATTTCAAACCGTTTGGAAATTATATTAAAAAATAATTAAAAAAAGCCAAATTAAAGTACATACGTCACGAAAGTTTAGTGCGTACGTCATTTTAACTGGCTGAGATTTTCATAGGCAATCAGATTAGAGCACATGGAGCAAAAAGATTATGCACACACTTATTCAGTAAAGCAAAACATATTTCAGTTTAATAAAAATAGAAAATAAATATGGTTATAACATACAGGGTATTCATACATCTTGGAACAAACTTTCTGCGTAGATAATGTGGTCAAGGCAAACATTTTTTAGCAAGAAACATTATCCTAATCCACTTATTCCATCAAAAATACAATACATTCACTCAAAAACACATGGTGTGTCACTGCAAGCTAAAATTGCATTTACCTCACAACTTTAACAACAATGAAGATATTTTAGCGAGATTTGCATCATATTAATTTTGTTTGTAGCAAATATATTATTGGAAGTGGCTGAATTTTGGCCAGTCACACAGTATAAGTAGTACTGTCATCTGCACTCTGATACTCTGAATTAAAGAATATCTAGTTCAGTGTTGTTTAGATATTGTGGTGTAGCGAGTGATTAATTTCAAACATAAACATTCACACACAGCTAAACTAATAAAGAATCCACTGGATTCAATTAAAAATTATTTAATTAAAAAAAATATTCTGTACAAGTTCTTTGTGATTTACAATTTAATCGTGATCTTCATAATCACCGCAGAACACAGCGGAAAGCACTAAAAAAAACATCTCCTAACACCGGAGCTGTTTACAAGCGAACCTCATCGCTCGCTTTCCAACAACAGACTCCTCCCTTCTCTACGTCTACGTGTACACTGTCCACTGGGGGTAAGGGCGGAAGTTCTCGGTCATTGCTCCAAAATGACCAACCCCCTCCCCACTTCTGCGAGCATCTTCTAACGTTCAGAAGGAAACAAGCATTCTTTTGGAGAAATACTGCACCCTGCAGCCGTTGTTACAGCTCCTTCCCCCTAAAGAATTTTCATACGGTGCATACACCTATGAAAATGTAAATTTGAATCAGGTACCGAGCCCCTCATTCTTAACACACTAAATCTGAGAGGTCCCAACACCTAAACTCCAGTTGGAAGTGCTAAGGAAATACCTTAATAACTTTACCTTAATACTTTTACCTTTTGCTAATACCTTAATAACTTTATACACTTTAATTTTTCTCTATACAAGGTTCATACAGACGCACGCGTACTCAGTTTTGAAAGACTCATGATAATCCTAGATTTCACTTATGAATTTCCATAACAATTCAAATAATAAAAACATTTTCGTAATCAAATCTAATATAACAGATGAGATATTTATCTGAGTTCAATAACTGACACAGTGCGATTCCTTGACATTAAAGAAAATTCTAAAAAAATACTAAATTACACACAAAATATATACAAGTGATAAATAACAAAAAAAAACAATAACTCGTAAATAAAAATTATAAACAAATACTATTTCGGGAATCAAGTAAAGAAATTTACACTAATTAAATACTAAAGAAATTACACTTTTCAGTTCTACTTAACCCGTCTGCATTCCCGTGAAATAGTCCACACAGGGACGATGATCCTTTCCCGGAATCTCTGCCAAAATCATGAGGGACGTAAAATCGGACTGCCCTACTTCTATCACTCCTAATTCCAATAGTCTCCTGATTTCCTCTCTTAAAATTTCGGTCTGCCTAGGTGACATTCTATAAGGTTTCGCCCTCACCGGCGATTCATCTGTCAACTCGATATCCATCTCTACCAGATGGGAACGTCCAGGGTCTGAAGAAAAAACTTTTCTATTTCTCTCTATAACCTCCTTAAATAAACTTATTTGGCTATCTGTCACTTTTTTCTCTAACTCGCTGTTATACACAACTTCCCAAAAGTCAATTTGTGTGGGGTTTGGCAGGGGATAAGGGATCTCAGCATTTTCTTCCACCTCTTCCGCATCTATGTCAATCAGCAGATTAACAAATTCAGGCCGCTTGTAATAAGGTTTCAAAAGATTCACATGGTAGATAGTCGCCTTATTGCGCCTCTCTGGCAAGTCAACTGTGTAATTTGTTTCCGAAATCACTCCAGTGACAGTTCCCGGCCCGACCCAATTTACGGCCATCTTATGAGGCTTTGATGTTGCCAAAACCAACACCTGGTCACCAACTTTGAATTTTCTAGTTACCGCATTCCTATCATACCATGTCTTCCTTTTGTCCTGACATTCCTCCATACGCCTAGTTTCTAAATCCTGACACCTTTTCAACCTATTCGTCATATGCACTTTATCATCACCTCTCCGTGACTGCGATACCCGCACAAGCTTACCATCTCTAACACAAAATTCTTTTTCGTTAGGTTTACTGGCCTTCTCCCACAACTGCTTAAGTGAAGCGCAATTTATCTGCTCTTCCTTAAATTTCTCTGTGGATACCTTCTCCAACCCCTTCTCTGCCTCTAACCTTTCCGGAATAACTATCCCATCTTCTTCCTCACCGCCACTAGACTCCTCTTCATCCGGTTCTCCATCCTCCGAACCAAATTCACTCTCAACTTGCACAGCGGGCATTTCTCTCTCATGTTCACGCCTCTGACTGCGCGTCATTACAGCATTTACCGGTACAGGATTACCCCTCGACTCCTCAATAAGCTCAGCCGTTTTGTTTCCTAACAAATAATAACCTTGTTCTAACTCGATAGGTTTCACAGCTGCCTTAGTGACCACCGTTCCAAAATCTCCTTTAATTGTAACTCTAGCCAATGGCAAACATTTACATTCATTATCCAGGGGTTGTTTAATCCAAGTGACTTCACCAATCAAATCCTCATTATCAATCCAGCTACGGTCACAAAGATCAATGCCAGCCCCAGTATCCCGTAAGTAATCCCGTTCTATTCCATTAATTTCTGCCTTTTTGAAATACGGTGCAAAACACTCTCCTAAACTAACATCTACACCCAGGTGACTAACTACATCTCCAGAGTCTTTACGTTTTAAATCTGGGCAATCCGGTCTGATATGCCCTGCACGGTTACACTGGAAACAGACAATAGGTTTCCTTCTATCAAACTTATCTTTATTCCAAGAATTTCTACTTGCGTGATCCTTTTTATCAGCCCCTCCCGACTTTACTGCCTGTTCCCCCTTACTCTTGAAGTTATCCTGACCGTTCCTGTCCCTACCAAATGACTTATTATTCCAAAATTTATTTTCCATTTTCTTAAAATTCCCTCTCACACTCTCATATTTATCGCATTTTTCTGCTAAATAGGACGCTGTCTTCATCTCATCCCATTCGTCTAAGAATTTCTCTTTAATTTCAAAAGGGACTCTACGTTTCACCTGCTCTGTGAGTATAAGTTCTTTGAGGGATTCGAAATCATTCACTTCAACCGTTTCCAACCAGTTATCCAAATACCCTCTCAGCTCATACACAAGTTCAGACCACAGTGCACCTGACTTCCTTTGATGGTTTTCAAATTTAGTTTTAAGGGCACCAGCTCCTAATCTAAACCTTTTTAACAAAACGCTTTTGATGTGCTGATAGTCATCCCTTTTCTCTAGCGGTTCCTTTACAATAATTTCCGCAACATCTACAGGCAACAAGGGTATAAGCTGTGATACATAATTAGATTCATCTAAATTTTCTTTTAACGCCTGACTCTCAAAAATCATAAAAAATAAAGTAATGTCAATGGATTTAGGGTCAAATTTTGGGACTAAATCTTTTAAACTTACTTTTTTATCTTTACTTTCTGCCACTACAGAAACTGTGGAAGCTACAGAGGTAGTATCTACATTGTATTGTAACTTCGCCTTCTCTAACTCCAACTGTCTATCTTTCTCTCTTTCTGCCAATTTATCTAACCTTTCTTGCTCCGCTAATTTGTCTGATCTTTCTTGCTCTGCCAGTTTTTCCCTCTCTATTAATATCCCTTCCAACATATCTTTAGCCATTTGCTCCTCATAATCAGAGGCACGTAAAATTGCCTGAATTATCGCTACCTTTTTACTGTCCGCAGGTAATTCTGTATCAAAATCGGCCGCGAGCAATAGCAGAACGTTTTTATTTTGTTTATTCAAGAAACTGGCCATAATTAAACACAGAAAATATCTCAACACAAAATACAAAAAAGCACAATAATTTTCCCGAACACAATTAGCAATAAAAAAGCAAAGAAAATCAAGGATCTACTTTTCTTTTCAAAACTGAGTAATTCCCTAAATAAAACACCATAAATGATAAGATAAACCCAAAAAACACTCATAAAAATACTACACAGTAAAGAAAAGACTTAGTAGATTAATTTAAACAAAATTCCTTTCTACTAGGAATATGAATTTATTTTAAAAATGAATTCACAGTGATAATTTTCATTAATTCAATCTCCTACCTCTAAACAAATGCTTTCACACTGTAACACATATTGTTTAGCTGCATTAGCACTCTACATGTGCATAAAAAATAATTTAATCTTTATACTTATCACAAAAGAACAAAAACACACATAAAATAAATAACCCGCCACTTCTGCAATAAATATTTACCTGAGAACATTAGTACAATAACCAGAGAATATAAAATAACTTATAGCTATCCCGTACGCATGAACCTTGAAGTAATAATAATAATAATAAACCCTACTTCAATTTACTTAGCCCAACATTATTTCTACTAAATTTATGTACATGTATATATAACAATGGGACCTCCCAAAATTCAGCATGCACGAGAAATATAGGGGCTTACCATTCCATATTTGATGTTTACGCTGGGGGACACATAGCAAATTCCAGGCAAATTCCAGGGTCGGCAGATAAACAGTCCAACAGCAATGAAGCTCCACACCGGATCTTTATCGATGGTATCCACTCGCTCCACTTCACAAGAATGAATCCTTGACCTTCCGGACAGAACACTGATTCTTCTTTACAGAGACTCCAAATGTCAGAAAATAAAACTCTGGATACTTGGCCGTTCCAAAACTCGTGGAAATCGTCGACAAAGTTCTACCACAAAATGCGTGCTTATACGATAACTGCACTACTTTAACAAATATAATTTTTTTTGCAGAAGGTGGCTAAGAATTCGTGGAACTAATTAATCTAGTTCCAACATCCCACCGAGCACTGCCACCATTAATCATAAGCTGTGGTGTAGCGAGTGATTAATTTCAAACATAAACATTCACACACAGCTAAACTAATAAAGAATCCACTGGATTCAATTAAAAATTATTTAATTAAAAAAAATATTCTGTACAAGTTCTTTGTGATTTACAATTTAATCGTGATCTTCATAATCACCGCAGAACACAGCGGAAAGCACTAAAAAAAACATCTCCTAACACCGGAGCTGTTTACAAGCGAACCTCATCGCTCGCTTTCCAACAACAGACTCCTCCCTTCTCTACGTGTACACTGTCCACTGGGGGTAAGGGCGGAAGTTCTCGGTCATTGCTCCAAAATGACCAACCCCCTCCCCACTTCTGCGAGCATCTTCTAACGTTCAGAAGGAAACAAGCATTCTTTTGGAGAAATACTGCACCCTGCAGCCGTTGTTACAATATGTATGGTTGTAATTTCCAATATTTCTCATGATTCACAGGAATCAAAGTAACTATGTTGAAAATATACAGGGTGTCCCACAAGGTACGCAGCGTCTAATATGTACAGATTCAGATAGAGCACGTCAATATGAGTATTTTGAGTGGTAACATGTGGGGTTCCCGAATATAGCGCGATAGTGTAAGTAAGATGTGAAGCTTGTCATATGAAAAACACAAGAAATGAGTAAAAAACCAAGTGAAAATCAATATTTATTGAGAAATTTTGGATATATTCGCGGATTCCCACATGTTACCATTCAAAATACTCATATTGACGTGCTCTATCCGAATCTGCACATATTAGACGCTGCGTACCTTGTGGGACACCCTGTAGTTACAATATTTTCAATATTATTAAAATAACAAATGAAAATTCAAATTTGACCTGGAGTGAGATGCAATTTATTTTTGATTAAATAAGTGTGTTGCGATCCTAATTACCTGGACACAAAAGGTCTGTCTTGATGTCATCTATTATCACCTGTAAAAGATTTTTTCCATTTTGTTTAGAAACAGGATGTTTGCAAAAAAGCAAGAAATGTGTTATTTACTAGATAATATTCAGGAACTTTAATTTATTTGTACATCAATTCCTATGAAGGTCATCATTATTGGTTAATTCTTATGCGACACTTTTCAAACCGCAAATAAATAACGTAAAAGCATTCTCTTTCATTTAAATGTGATTCTATTTCTAATTATTTTGAATATCTTTTTTAATTGACAGTTAAAAGTAGAAATTGGGAGATTTAAAAAATATTTAAAATTTAACTATTTGGTTTGGCCGAATATTTCGATATTTGGCTAAACTGAATATTCAGCAGGCCGAATATTTTGATATTCAGCCAAGCTGAATATTTGACAGACTGAATAGTTTGATATTCAACCTAACCGAATATTTGGTAATATGGCCGAATAGGCACTTAATATTCGGTGCATCCCTCGTTTAAATAAATTAAATTTTCAACATATTTATAGATAGATATAAAAATGACTATACTATAATGACTTCTATCACTTTCATTCAGAATAAATGAATTTGTTAAGAAGATTCAAGCCACAGGCTCGTTTGGAAATCTGTTTGAGCAGTGTGGCTCCATCTGACATTTTTTGAAATACTTGTTGTTAAAAATAAGGAATCCGGTTTCAATAGCTAATTTTCAATAGCGACCTAATATAGCAAATTTATCCCTCCACGATTTTTGAATTTTTAATGAGTGAAACGTACAATTTCTGCCAAGACTTTTCTTACAGAAATCGCGATTATTTGTTAATTGTTTAATGGCAATAATGAAGTTTCATAAAATGCATCACATTAGCATTTCACAAATCTTAATTTGCCATATATCAAGCCTCGATCTTATACAGCGATATACCATTTAGGTTCAACAGTAAGAACTTCCCTGACCTTTTAATTCTTTAAAAGTAAGTGTAGTAATTTTCCCTGACAGTTTCATGTTTTAAACGTAACTGTTATACTTTTGAGATATTAGCTCTGATTTAATTTTTATTTTTCAATGACAGTCTGCTTGGGCAACACCGGGCGAGTCAGCTAGTATGTTTGAAAAAGAAATATATATTGTATGTATTGGTCAGTATGTTCTCCTCTGTTAAATCTGATTGAGTATGTTTGGATCACACTTGGACGATGCATTGCAGCGGGCGCAATGCCTCTGTTGAAGTTAACTGCTCGGGAATTTTGGATAGCACTTTTTAAAAAGTGGAGTAGTATTTCTCAAACTCCTATCGACAACCTCATCACTTCCATGGAAAACAGATGTGCAACAGTTTTAATTGTCCGAGAGGACTACACACCATATCCTAAAAACATTCCTTTGTCAAAAACACCTTTTTTGACATTTATAGGTGTTCTAATTAATGCTAAAAATCTCCATGCTCTTGACATCATTTCAAAGAATTAAAATTCAGATATATAATGTTTAAGTGTCCTATTTTCTGTATTACTTTAAATACATGTGTACTTCCAATTTTATACCATGCATGGCTGTCATGCATGCTTTTCTCTGTTTGTTTGCTTCCCAATATTTTTACTTTTTTCTATCTGTACAAGAGGAAAGTATTTGATTCATGAAAATTTTCGACTTTCGGTTTTCGACGGATTTATACGTTTTAGAAGCTCCTGAACACGATTTGACTATTTTTAGAAAATGTCTGTCTGTGACAAAAATTTTGTGGGTGCTCTATCTCAAGAACTAATGCTCAGAATTTAATAAAACTTTATATTCAGTTAGTCTCTGATATAAATTGGTGCGATTAGTTTTTGGTAAAAATCACCCAGCAGGTGGCGCTGCTATGCAGCATTTTGCAGGATTTACATGATTTTAGCGATAGTCATATCTCAAGAAATAATACACGGAATTTAATAAAACTTGAGTTTCAGTTGGACCTTGATATAAATTGGTGCTGATTCTTTTTTGTGTATGCGAAATCTGTGTGAGATAGGAGGTTTTGGGATTGGCACATCTGACTAGTTTGACAGTGTGTATGAATTTTTATATGGTATTTTGTAACTCTACCATTTAATTTGCTCATTTTCATCATTTGAATTTTTCCCTACCAATATATGATTAAAGATAGCCTCTCATTTTCATTACTTATCAAAAGTTATTAACTCTATGTTCTCAGCAATAGCATTCAGACTAATCCCTTTGAGGGAAGTCCTAGTTAGACATTGACATAAGTTGTTGATGATTAGGTTTTGGTGTAAATCGTTCAACAGCTGGTACTGCTATATTGCATTTTTCAGGATTTACTCACTCTCAGCAATAGTCATATCTTAAGAACTAATGCATGGAATTTCATCAAACTTTAGACACAGATCTTGATATAAATTGGTGCTGATTCGTTTTCGGTGTATGTGAAACTGGTATCAGATAGAAGAAAGTTTTGGGATTGGCATGCAGACTTGTTGAGATTTGTTCTAGGAGCAGAGGAACAAAATTTTGGGAAAATCTTTCTTAGCCTTTCAGTGCCCATATCCTAATTTTACTATCCTGCAAAGTCTCTTCTCCAAGTTCTTAATTCTAATAGATTCTTATGTTTTTGTCTCCTGATGGCAGATAGGGGTAGAAGAAAATGAATTTTGAAAGAAATGCTGTTTCTTATCCCTGCACTAGTAATCTCAATATTGCAAAACTTCTCTTCTAAGGTATACATGTTATGATACTAACAATTATGTTCTATTCACATTTTTTAAATATGGACAAAGCAATTTTATCTTGTGGCATATTTGCAAATATATAAAACTGTATTTCAAACACTGGTTTTTTATGTGTGCTTAGAATAATTTGTTCTTTTACAAAATGTTTTTGAAAGATTGTTAAAGTAAAACTTTTATATCTCAATTTAACTTTTTTTATGTAAATGAGAGAAGGATTTTGTAATTTGGATCATATAACAGATGTTTTCACTTTACTCTACCTTTTTACAATTCCAGTTGGCTTAACAGCATAATTTTTAAATTGACTTAAGATGTTATTGAGATCAAATAAAAATTAATATAAATTTAAGTGTTTTAATATTTATTCTATGGATTAGAAAGTGTGTGTGTGTGTGTGGGGGGGGGGATATATGGAGAATATTAGAATTTTAATATGTTTGCAGTTTATTACAACTAAAAAATTTGATAGAATAGAATAAAGCAAGATTTTATATTAGCTATCGGTGATGTTGCTAGGCTTTTGAAACAGTCTCTGAGACCTCAGATACTTCCATAAAACTAGGTACTATTTTTTTTTTTTTTTCTAAAGTTTGTCATTTTTTTTAGAAATGAGACCAATTCAATGTTAAACTACAAAATATGCCCCTTTTGCAATCTTTTTAGGGGGAAAATTATGCATCCTGAAAGACCATCACAATTTTTTTATGCACCCCTTCTGCAATTTTTTGCTGCTGATGCACTATAAAGTTTTCCTGGCATCACTAAGTGAATAAGCATACAGCTTAATTGCTCTATAGACCAAATAAAGCTGCAAGTTAAACATATTAACTTTTCGACTAAGATTGTGAGAGTTGTGTAAAGAAATACTCTTTATTATGTTTTTGTGAATATTTGTATTTTTCTTGGTATTTATTATTTTCAGGCTATTAATTATATGATTTTTATTTTAGAAAAGGAATTGCCAAGTAGTTTCAGTTGAAGTTAGTAAAAATCAGCACAAGTACATTATTGGACCTCGTGGACAGACTATTCAAGAAATCTTAGCTGAAACAGGTGTGTCTGTTGAAATGCCCCCTCCTGATTCACAGTCTGATACTATTACCTTGCGGGGAGAACAAGCCAAATTAGGGCCTGCTTTGACTCTTGTATATTCTAAGGTAAGAAATATTAGGTATAAGCAGATAAAACAATTTAAGCCATCAGTGCAAATAATGATGGGATTTTGCCCATATATAAGAAGATTTGAGGGATAAGATTATTGATCAACAGAATTACCAGAAATTACAGGCAATAGCCAATAAGAAATTGCATAGGGGGAAAAAACTGGTGATGTGGAAAAATATTAGTAGAAATTAAGAAAAGGAAATTTTTATATTGTGTTTCCGACAGTCTAACAATAAGGGAATAGCTAAGTCACAATTAACTTTTATTACTTTTATGCATATGGAATGCTTCAAGAACGTTAAGTTCAAGTATAGAAGTAGGTTTAGAGATAATTTTAGCTGAATTAATGTCAAAGGTGTAATCATTACGTATCTATATAAAAACCATAAATTTGCTAAATTTATTGTACCAGGATAAGACTCTTTAGGTGCAAAATGTTTTTTCTAATTAAAATCTGCTCAAATTCTCTTCTCTTCACAAAACTTATTTCAAGAAACCATGTTCAGTTATGTAGGTAGTGGTGTTGTAAATAATACCTCATCTGATTCACTATGTTGAGGTCTACACACTCAAAATGAAAAAAAAATAGAACAATCCTTGCGCAAATTTTGGGAAATTTCCAATTCACTGCTAAGCAATGAAGAAAAATTTTGCGAAAATCATTATGATGAGCTTCATCATTGTAAATTTTCCGATGGGCAATATTTTGAGCATACCTATGAGGGATGCCACTTTGTTAGGAGAATCTAAAAAATTAGTGGAAAAAGACTTAAGTTTGGCAGTAATTAGACAGGGACTAAAACTTGCAACTATTCTATTCAGGCATTTATGGAAGAAAAAAAAATGCAAATATTATGGAATTAGTAAAGGAATCTGAATCCATAAAAACTTTTATTTTCATCATGGGGCCCATAGATCAGCAAAGTGTACCATTCACTTACCTACCCATTGTTTTTAATGCATCAACACCTGCAATGTCTGGTTTGTCATTGAATGACATTCTTTTGAAGGGATAAATTTCACAATAAAAATTGCTTTTGATCATGATTAGCTTTCGCAAATACAATTTTATATATATATATATATATATATACACACACACACACATGTACATACATACACAGCTGGTGCAGAAAAAATGTATTGAATGATATTAGCTCATCATCACAAAGAAACAGTCTTAGAATTTTGTGGAAGTACATTGACTCATCAGTAAAATTTTATAAGCTGAACAGAGTGTCTTACATGATATCTAATGCCCATAATTTGGCTACTTCTTCTGTTAAAGAATTAGCTGTAGAACAAAAACAACTAGCATCGTCAGTTGTCTTAAAAGTCTTATGTTGACAACATTCTTTCTGGAGAATCTACTCTCAAAAGTGCTAAAATCCTTCAGTCCCAAATAATAGAGTTCTTAAATCTTAGAAACATGAAATTACACAAATGGTGTGTAAACTGTCAAGAACTGCTTGCATCTGAAAGTAGGGTTGTCACCAAATATAGTTCGAAGATCAGCTAGCGTGTACTATGGTAAAAACACAGTGTGTGCTATGGAGAGTTATTGTTTTCTGTATAAATTAAAAATTCCCGAAGGACTTTTATTGTGAACAAGATGTCCTTTCTAATATTTTAAAAATCTTTGACCCATTAGGATTAATTGGTCCTGTCAAGGGTGGGGAAATACATTATTTTACTCACCACTGGTGAGTGGATTTTCTGACATGGTAGGTGAATTTTTAGGCAATCTTTGAAAAACTGCAGGCTATAGAAGATATGACAAAAACTTTATTTTTTCAGCTAGTTAACTATATTTTGTAACTTTTCAAATTATCGCGATGTAAACATGTTGCTAAGTTCTATACTAAACTTTCCTCCATTGTATATATTTCTTAATTTTATATTAAAAAATATGAAAATTCATTGTAGTAATAGTAATTAACTGTTTTTGCAGTCGCATACATTTTGTCATAACTGTTAACTGCATGTTGCATCTTGCTGGCTGGTAAAAAAAATTGTTGGCTGGTAAGATTTTCTGAAAATTCTCCAACCTTGGGTGCTGTGATAACACGGCCAATATTTTTATGCAAATGCCATGGCTATCCAAAATTGATTGGAGTGAGCTATTCTCAAATCTTATGATTATAGAATGTACTAATTTTATAATCATACTCTTAGAATTAAAGAACCGTAAGATTCCTAGAATGTGTGAATTTTTTGCTACTCAACTTCTATCTAGTCTAGGGTTGCACCCATAGAAACACTATAAATTTTTTGGTTGGAATTTGGCTTTTGTCCTCTATTAGTCAAGTTGATGCATAATGTTCTACTGTCATTGAACATTCAGATGAAAAGTTTTCATCAAAAGTTTGTTCCTCTAGGGCCACATGTAGTAGGGCCACTGTTTCAGAAACAAAGCAATAGGGTTAAATCAAATTATGTGAAACTTGCCCTCAGAAAGAGTAAACGCTAGCCTGCCTTTTTAAAATTGTGAAATGAGTTCTGTGGTCTATTTTTGGTTAAGTGCAAAAATAAAAAAAGGGAAATTAAAATAAAATTTATGTAGCATTTGCCACCAGCAATTTATTTAGATATAGTAACAGATTTAAAATCTGAATCGTTCAGATTCTGTTATATTTAAGATTTTTTTAAGAGTTAAAACTCAAGATACTGTCCTTATCCACTATTGGATGTCACAAAATTGCACTGAAGTCCAGACACTGCAATAGAACTCCCACAAAATCCTTGAAAGGGGTCTGGAACAGATAGAATCCTGCACAAAAGTTCCAAGAAAGCTCATAAAAGCAGTTGCGCCCAAGAGCTATCCTAAGGCCTTCCATATATGGGGCTTTCTCTACTGCAAGTTCGGGATATGAATCAGCTACAGAGGTTACTATTTGCTCCTTACCAGTGTTCGAAGTTAGTGGTCGCCGGTTGTCAAAATGCAACTAAATTATTTCATTTGATGACTACAAAATTATTTCCGGTCATAAAATTTGACACCTAGCTGTTTTTAAACATCTATTTTTGTTTAACTTTAAAAACTCAGGTTCAGTTTTTTGTTCTCTTGTCGTATGTGGTCTTGTCAAAGTTGATTACCCGCTTTTGAAAAGAGTGGAGAAAATTGAGGTACATGTTGTAAGTTCCATTCATCAGTTGAATTTAATAAAAAATAATACTCTTAACTGTTTATCCACTGATGCTGTTAAAATGATTTATTAATGTTAAAATTGTATGGACCCAATTTAGCAGATTTTTGTCCACATAAAGCTATAAATCTCTGGTTGAATGATATAGCTGAAAAACAGATTAGACGTCCCAATTTAAAAATAATTCGGTTTGAATGATTGTTTGGTTTCTAAATAAAAAATAGTAGCCTGCATATCATCTAAAAACTTTTTTAGTATCTAACTTTATTAAAATTAGTGGCTATTGCTTGAGTTTCATCTTTGCAATTTATATACAGTCAAACATTGTTAGCATTAAATCACTTAATGTTAAATTTCGCTTGACACTAATTAATAATGCAGTCCCAATAGAAAAGATGGTACTATTATTTTAACAGTTAACAAACACAAAAAAAAAATTAGTGCATCTTTTGTATCATGTTAACAAGATTCGACTGTAGTTGCATTATATTGTGTTTTTAACTAAATTCAAGTGTATTTATCAACATTGGATAAAATTTGTTTCCGACTTGCTAGGAAGTTATCAAGTTTTAATTTCATTTTACATGATTAAGTGCATTTTTCTAGTAATTTCTATATATAGCAATAATTAAAAATGCTTTATCAGTTTTACAGTTGCTTCAATTATTATAATCATGTTGATTAAAAACAAAATCTTTTTACTTTTCTAAAAACGAGTAGCATACAATGTTACAGTTATGTTTAAAAATGAATTTTAAAAATTGAAACTAAAAATTTTAATTTGACACCTAAGATATTTACAGTAGAAGAAAGTGCAAAGCTTGGTCTGGTCGGACCTTGATATCATGTGCCTATGTTAGCTCACCCACCCTCATGTGAGCAACATAACACCGCCGAGTTCCATGCTCTGTTACTAACAAAGCAGATTAGGCACCGCTCCTCCCAGAGTAGGCAAAGCTTTGGCAGTGCCGGCCACCTTCACAGGCATGGGATCCCCTGAGACACAAATTCAGTACATCAGCACCTGCCTCTGTCAAGGATCCTGCTTCAGATACCCTCCAAATGTGGATGGTCCCAGATCACAGCATCCTTGGCTGAGCTCTATGTGTAATCATTATATATTCATTCATAAAGTTAGCATGTTTATCTCTGTTTTGATTGTAAAGAATGCACTACTTAAAAAGATTTTAGAATCTACTCAAATTTTTGCAAAATTTGAATATGTTGCTGGAGTTTAACGTTTCTTTTGTTTTAATGGTCACTGTAAGCAAGACCAGATTAAGAATTTAATTGCCTTTGTTTATTTAATGTTTGACTCTTATTTGAATTGTAGTTTCTATTGGAGCTTAAACTACAGTTATGAAATTATATTTAACAATTATTAAAATTCTTTTATAGGCCACTAGTGTCATTATTGATCATGTGGATGCACCCAGTTGGCTTCATAAATACATTATTGGAAAGAAAGGAGCAAATATCAAACAGATCACAGATGATTTGACTAAGGTAAAAATTAATGACTGTTTAATTTAAAGTTTGGGTTTGTATTTTAATGGAATTATAAATAATAGCAATGATATTTTGAAATATTGAATGTTTGTTTGTTTTTAGGTTCAAGTTGACTTTGCTGATGGACATGACAGTATTAAAGTTGAGGGTCCACCTGAAGAAGTTGCAGAAGCATGCCGAAAACTGAGGGAAATGATTGAAAATCTTAAAAATCAAGTTGCTTATGAAGAAATTAGAATAAAACCAGCTTTTCATCGTCATATTATTGGCAAGAATGGAGCTAATAGTATGTTTATATTTGAACATTTATTGTATGACTCTAACTAAAGTTTCTGTATGACTTTTAGTTTCTAAATGTGGCAAGAGTGTAACACTGATAATTGTTTTACATACTTGTATGTATGATTGTATATCCATATTTCTAAATTATATATTGCAATGCATAGTGCAGTGAAAGGGTGGTAGAGAGATAATGAGGTTCTCTTCCCAAAACTCCAACCCCATTTTTTTTTGTGTTAAAGAATGAATTTGATTAGTTTTTGATGCAGTATATTTGCAATTGAATGCTGTTTTAGAAAGTTTTTGGTGCTTCTCCATTATCCTGTCGACCATTCTCCATAAAAGAAACTATCGATAAACTATTTGCTAATACACAATAAACAAATGGAAGAATGGTGCCATTATGATTTTTTAAATAGTTACAGATAGTGAAGTTAATGAATTATGAGATAAAAAGTCAAAAGAATTAAGGCGCATTTGTATGAGAGTAGCAACATATCGGATACAAAATTTGATTTGTTCAGACAATTTTGGACAAAATAATGCTTTGCTTTAAGAAATAATAATTAATTTAAATAATTATTAGAAGTAATTAATATAATTAGAAGTAATTGTTTGAATGTATAAATGTAAATTATTTAATTAAACAATAAACAGAGGATATTTTTTTTCTACATATTGCATTTTTGAATAAAATATAAGTATTTTAATATTTTACTTCACAAATTGAGTAAGATACATATAAAAAATAGTTACTATGAGCAGTAAGAAATGTTTTAATGCACATTTCATCAATATTACAAAAAAATGTTAACGATCATTGTGTAGTTGAAAAAACGACTATATATAAAATTCGTTAATATCGCAATCACTATATTGCATGTGTGAATGCTTTACGCACATAGAAAAGAAAATCACTGAATGCAGCGTATTGGAGAATCCCCTCAAAAATATACTAAATTAGTTTAATGTCACAATCATTGTATCTTGTGTATGAATGCTTAGTGTGCATGAAAACAGACAAAATAACTGGTTGCAGTTACATAGCTGTATTGGAATCCCAAAAAACTCAAGAAATTTGTTAATACTGCGAACACTATATCACACATGAGTGCTTCATGCACATGTAAACCAAGAAAATCTCCCTGTATTGGAATTCCTGAAAATTCCTGAAATTTGCTAATGTCGCGATCACTGTACAGCATGTATAAGCACTTCACGAACAAGAAAAGAAAAGAAAAAAATCACTAATCTTGGTTATTTGCATAATTTTTCTTAATTATCCCTCCCGTGTTTGGATAAACGCTAGTGACATCAGTTGAAACTGATCTATTGTATGTAACTATGCAATGCAACATTTTTTTCCATGCTTTTCCTCTTTTAATATCATGACATCACCATTTAATGATGTATTTGTTATTTTAATTAACAAAAGAACTGATAAATCAGTAAAAACATCCTTAAAAATACAGATAAATGTTGAATTACAACACTTAACAAACAAGTGTAATGAATCTGACACCATTTGAATTTGAGTACCGGTCATGCATTTTTGGCGATTGTTTCTTTTTTTTTAATGGAAAGTGGTTGACGGGATAATGGAGAAATGAAAAGTGGTCGATGGGATAATGAAGTACCAAATTTTTTAGCATTATTAATTTACCCAATTTTATTGATAAATTGAATTTATACCATAACCATTGTATAAAAATTAAGCTTTAGGAATATTTTTCCTTAAATTTCTAAATGCAACAAGAGTGTAATAGTAATAATTATTTTCCATACTCGTATGATTGCCAAAATGACAGCTGAGGCTCACTGTGGCTAGAAAAGTTTTTGGTGTCTTTATGTATGTCTCATGATAACTGCTATAAAAAGCATATCCTTATCTTGTAATTAGGTAGGTATGTTGGTGAGGTACCTGGAATTAGCTGTAATGATTTTGGTTAAATTTGGTTGGTTTGTTTAGAAAATGTAGACTATTTTCTTTTAAAATCGTAATGTTTTTCTATGGGAATTAAACCTACTTTCCAAAATTCTTTGAAAAGAAAATGGAACATTTGACTAATTCGTTTAAATTTTAAATGTTAAAATTTCTCAATGAGCATCTTAAATTATTCTAAGTTTCAAATTTATCAATTTAGGTGTATAACTTTTGATGAAATTTTATACGTTTGTTCAAAAAATATAAAACATTTTGTCCTTATCACTTTACATATTTGCCACCATACGTATTTAATTTTATTCCCTTTCTCAGTTACTTAGTAACTGTATTTCATGTGTATAAAAAATCATTAAAATAACCCTGATTATGGAAAATTAAGCAGAAAGTCTGAATGAGGGAAATAAAAAAAAAAAAAGCTAATCTTTCATAATTGAGTCTACAGCTTAGGTTTGTGTCAAACATGAATGATGATAGTAACATTACGGTTTAAATTGAAAATGGATACTATTAAGAGGCTATCGCAAAAACCACTTAATACCAAATCACATTTGCTAAAATAATCAATTGGCAGTGGATACTATTATGGATGATTACTCAGAAGGTTTAGAAGTCTCCAAATATGTCTATTTTTTTAGATTTTAGGATGCTGTTGTTATCTAAAATTGTAGGTATGTATTTAGATAAGATCTTACTTTTAAATATTATAGAGGGACTACCAAAATGTTTTTTTCCAAACAAAAATTGTAAAAACTTCAGATTTCTGAAATAGGTATAAGTATAGTAAACTCTATTTACATTTCCATAAGTACCTTTTGTACATGAAATTTTACTCAATTTCTCTATACGATACAACAGGTAAGCAAGTTTTGCTGTTTGGACAGGGATTTTTTATCTTAATATCCAAACTAATGCTTATCCTAATAAAATAAGAGTGTAAAATGGAATCCTACAATTATGATGTAGCACAATCAATATAAAATTGCAAATGTAAAATCAATGAGATAACAGGGGGATGGAGTCTCTGCCCCTGAAAAATGTACTTTTTATTCTAAACAAATTACAAGAATAAACATTTTATAAAATAGTGTTTAATATTTAACACACTTTAATAGTTTTTTAAAATTTTCTTTTCTGGATGTTTGAGAAATTTGATATGTTCAGAAATATAGCTTAAAAAAAATTGTGAATTGTAATACATTTAGATATAAAAATTTGACTCGCTACTTTGGTGTTGAGGATCCGGATTTACTAATTGTATATTCAAATTATATTACTTTAAAGGAATATTTCTTTGTATATATTTTTTACTCATTACTTCTTATTAGTGCATTTCAGTTAATCAATTAAAGGAAGAAACAAAAGCATTAATCAACATTCCATCTGATGGTAGTAATATTGTAAGATCTATACAGTAGAGCAGCAGTGAAGGAAGGGGGAGGGTATAAGGAGGTTAAACTCTACCCAAACCACCAAACTCCATATCTACACAGCAAAGAAGAATATAAAAGTTCAGGCAAAATCACTGTTATAAAATGTTTTAAGTAAGGTTTGTTAAATAGTTTAGAACATGTCTCAACTTCATTTTTAGTTCACCTTTGTATACTAAAAGAAGACAACTGGCAATTTTAGTTTCTGCAGAATATTGCATTTCATTTGATTGAAAATTTTGAAATTTTCATTGACGTATTCTTTGCTTTTATCTAATAAATTTTAATATGCATTTGTATTATGCAAGTAGAATAGGTTTTGTAATGTTATTTAGTTTTAATGACTCGCTAAGATAGAAAATTTATATGGAAAATTTGTTTAGAGATTACAAACTTATATTAATGGCCTTTTAAAAGACATAATTTTTTTCTATATATAAAAAAATATAATTTAGATGAAAATCTGCTTATTTTATCATGTAAAAATTATATTGTCTTAGTTACTTTAAAGGAATATTTCTTTGTATATTTTTACTCATTCTTTTTTATTGGCGCATTTCAGTTAATCGATTAAAAGAAGAAACGAAAGCATTAATCAACATTCCATCTGATGATAGTGATATTGTAAGAATAGAAGGAGATCCACAAGGAGTTGCTCAAGTTAAAAATATCCTCCTTGAAATGGTTCATAAAATGGTAAGATTTAATCAGTGAAATTATATTGGATAAACACTCCTATATATATATATAATATATATATATATATAAATTTTTTAAATAATCATAGATACTGCTTAGGGACTTCAGAATCTTTATTTTCATAGTTAACATGGATGCAACATTTATAAAATTAACTTTTTGATGGCTAATACTCCTTTTCTTAAAACAAGCCATAGGAATTTTAAAAATTTTACTTCTATTTCTGTTCAGGCATCAATAAAATTACAGTACTAATTTATTGCACCTCTCTGCTTTGTTCGTGTTAATGTAAATTAAAATATGACAATAACAATGATGGAGCTTTGTGCATTCTTGCCCATAAATCGATAAAAAGACAATCGGGGAAGGGGGAATTACTTTGACTCAACCATAATAAAATTCTTCAGCTTTATAAATGAACATTTTCTTTTGTATGTGTAACAGAGAAATATATAATTTTTCTGCCTGACAATGCCCCCCCCCCCCCCCCAAAAAAAGGCGTTTTATTTTGAAAATTTTGTTTTCATATGGCATCTATCTATATTGTAAAACAAAAACCTATCTGGGTAATGCTGACAACATATTGATGATAGCAACAACCTAACCATTAAATTTTGCTTTTACTGCATTTTTTTTTTTTTTTTTTTTTTTACTAAATATTGCACAGTTTTATTTTTTACACTTAATTAGCAGGGGGAAAGATTGCATTTTCAAATTTCATTTTTTACACTGTTGATTAGGAAAAAAAAAAAAATAATAACTTTCAAATGCAATTTGTTTCAAAAGTTTATCTCAATTTACTTTTTTTTTTACAGATTTTAAAGTAATTTTCAAGCATGGATATTTCTATATCTACCCAATTACAAAAGATTACTTTGTTTGATCGTAAAGTTATAGTATAAAGTATATATCCAAAAGTAACGCTAGCATCATATTGTTAGTGGCAACAAGCTCATCCATAAATTTTGCTTTTACTGCAATGTTTTTTATTTCTAAACATCGCACATTCAATTTTTATGCAGTCTAATAAAAACAAAAGATACTTTCAATGCTATTTGTTTGAAAAGTGTATCTCAATTTGCTGATTTATGGATTTTAAAGTAATTTTCAAACATGTATATGTTTAAATCGGCGTGCAACTCAATTACAAAAGATTAACCCATTTGCTCTTAAAACAATGTAAATAATTCAACATTTGTCGTTTTCTGTATAATATTCCATAACTAAATTGCCAAATTAAATCAAAACTTTAAAGAAACACCAAATTACACCAAAACCAACAAAAACATTTTTTTTTCTATTCCTAAAGAAACTACAAAACTGGAAAGTTGCCAGATTTCATTAAAAAGCATGCCGATAATTTTAACAGCAAAAATAAAATAGTGGAAACATGGTCTTAATTAAGGTACTCCTTAATGTCATTTTTACTATTTACTAAAGTGGGTCTCAATTGCATAATAAACCCACTACATAAAACACAAATTTAACAAATATGTAATCAAGATGGATTGCCTGATTATTTTTAAATGGAAACGCATTTTCATTCATAAAAATTAAATCTTCAACTATTTTATGAAAATGACATATATTTCTAGGATACATTATGTTGTGATGTCTGTTATGAAGCTTTGTTTTCGAAAGAGAAAAAAACTTGCTCTAAAACTGAGGCTATGTTTTATTTTTTATTTAATATAAATCTTAGAAAATGTTACTACTTCATTTAAAGTATTAAAAAAGTTAACTCAATTGTGTAACTAAAGATTTAGCTGTAGTATACAAACGAAATAAATACGAACCGGTAGACCCGTGCGAGGATTTCACATTGCAGTCTAGTAATTTTTTAGCAATATCTAATTTTTTTAGATGCAGGGTTAAACTTCTAAAGAAAAATTAAGGATAAAAATATCTGTAAACAACATTAGTCAAGCCAGAATATGGTCTTATTTATTCTATCAAAGTTATAGTATAAACTTATTGAAGATAGCAAAAGGCACGTGCAAGGAAAAAAAAATCTTATTTTTAACTGCATTAGAAGATGTCATTCGCTCCTTGAAAAACATGAAATAAAACAAAAATAAATTGAATGCATTTAAAATACAATTTAATCTAATCTAACAAAGCATACCTTTTTATTCTACACGTGAAATACCACTGCTTCGAGTGATCGATGATGTCTTTTTCTTCTAAACATTTCAATTTCGCCTTTTTAAATATAAAATAAACTCATGCAGAGAAATCATACTTTATCTTCTCTTGTACTTTTTATTTTTTTATAATCATTGTTGAGCATCATATAATGTAGTATTTTACTTTTGTGGCAACACCAATTTGAGGCAACCTTTCATTTCATTTATAAAAACAATAAAGATTTAATTTTTAATTAACAGCAATTTTTAATCAAAAAACATGTTTTAATGAAATGTGAGTGTACTATGTCAGAAGCCGCTTCAAAAACCTTTTGAATGATGCCTCATTTGTTGTTGTGTGTTTTGTAAATTCATAGAAAAAGAGATATTGACAACAGAAATAATATATGTGATTAAATCATAGCGACCGTTTGTTTAAATTCAGTTTGATGTCATAGGTTTTGAAAGTGACATCGTATTTAGCATTTTGTTTCTAATTGTTTTTCTTGAAATTGAAATTCTTATATTATAGGGGGGTCCTTGGCATATATTATCAAGGTAAGCTGAAATCGTGCTGTATTTTTAAGAATCTCATAAAATAATCCGATTAAAATAACTCTATTTTTGTAATATTCCACTTATGGAAAACATGTGCTGTTCTAGGACTATTTTGAACTGGAAAAAGTATTACAATTTGAAAACACAACATGCAGTTGTTGCATCTTTTTTTACATTGATTTAGAACTTACAACATGTGAGTCAATCAGAGCAACAGAACGTTTGTTTTCAAAAGTCTACATGATTTCTGAGAGTGGAGAGGAGAGCGGTAAGAGAAAAAAGCCAAATATTTTGAAGGAAAAAAAAAAGACTCAAAGAAGCTGCTGGGAAAAGGGGCAGGGCACTTTTACAGTGTCTAAAAAGAACAGGGTGCAACGGTATTTTAAATGAAAAGGGCAGGGTGCAGTGCCTTTTGAAAAACATCAAATGGGAATACTATGCAATGCATTTCATAATCTATAGAGAACTTGTTGTAGTGCACCTCAGCGATTCCCTTTTTAAGTTAATTATGTTTGAAATATTGTAACATGATTAAAATTCGTTACAAGCGAATTTTTTTCCCTATAGATCATAATGTGGTAATGGAATTCTTTTGTGCATTCCTTTAAACTAACTATAAATGCTAGATTCCTGAGAAAACTTGTTGCAGTCCTCCTCAGTGATGAATATCAATCACATTATGTTTGAAATATTGTAACACCAATATAATGTACTGCAAACAATTTTCCCCTTTAGGCTATAATGCAACAAAAATGTTTTTTTTTTTACCCTGTAAACGAACTATAAATGCTACACTTTTCATTTTCTATACCGAACATTCTATATTAAACATCAATAACATATAAAAATTACGTGGCAATCCGAGTATATTTATGAGAATTAGAGCATGGACAGATAAACAAACTGAATTCCTAAACACTTTTTAATTATGTTGGAAAGTGTTAAAGTTGCACATAAAATTCGAATTTCTTTAAAATAAAAAGCTCTAGAGAAAATTATCTACTTTAAGGTACCTATAACTACTTGAAATGTTTCACCAATGTATCTTTTAATTTTAAGTAATAATAATTAAATTTACCCTTTGTATTTGTATTTTTTTTTTTCCCTCAGCTAGTATTCACATTCTGACATATTATAATAAGTCAATTTCTGACATTCATTATCCTAAAAATCGGAAAACAAAACATTTTGCTTAATTTAGAGATATTTTAAGTCTTTCTTTTTACTGGAGTTTTTATTTATTTTTTTTTGAATAAACTTACTATATTTTATGTAAATCTTCTAGTAATGTATAACTGGAAATAAACAAAATCTTAATATTTTAATAAGTATCTTTTATTAAAATAGTTATATTCATTGAAATCTTTTTTTTATTTTTTTTTTAGGAAAATGAAGTATCAAAAGATGTAGTTATTGAACAGCGCTTCCATCGCAATATTATTGGTGCCAGAGGAGAAAAAATTAAGGAAGTTAGAGATAAATTTAATCAGGTAAGTTATAACTTTGAGTTTTTCTAAATGGTATTTTAACTATCATAATTCTTTAAATAATTTAAAATTCTTATGACAGAGTTCAATAAAATATGTTTCTAAGCCTTAATCAATGTTTGTTCCAAAATTTTTGATACAGTATACATTTAGATCGATTTCCCTTATAATTTCAGAAAATTAAAGAAGTAATGTTTAATATCTTGTCGATCATTTATGGTAAACAAAATCTGTTGCCAAACAACGTGATTTAACATATAAACTTAACGATTTTAGTAATGCATAAGGCCTGATGTCATGTTCCTTGTTGTGAGTTGTCGTACTGCATGTCACATGTGATGTACATCTTCCATTTTTAGGGTTTCGTTCATCTCACGAAACCCTATTTGTCCAGCTTCTCTGTCTGTCCGTCATAGTCTGTTTTCAGAAACTGTATAACTTAGAGACTTGAAATTTTGTGTACTTGCAGCTGAATATCTACTGTCACAATGAATATCATAAAATTTTGAAAATGTCTTCATTAATGCAAGATATTAATTAAAACCTTTAAAACCCATTAATTAATGGATAAAAATATTAAACTAAAGCATAGAATGTAATCAACGGCAAAGGAAATTCATTCGGAAACTCCAGAAGAGGGGGAAGGGTTGCCATAGTCACAGCATTGCAATGGCGATTATAGATTGAACGTTTTCAAAGACATCCCTATCTCATTAAATTATTCCACCTAGGAACGTGAAATTTCGGACATACACACAAATAAAAATAGCTTTCAGAATTTCTATTTTTTTTTATTACTCCCACTTAGAGATGTAAAATTTCCGGAAATTTTGAAGTGGCGGAAAAAAGCTTTTTCTGTTTGTTTTTTTTTCATGAAAATTTGGAAATTTTGGAAAAATTGATTTTTTACAAATGTTTCTCAAAAATAAGTTACATTTTCTTAAAAAATATATAAAATAATAAACATTTTTTAAATTTCTGCATGCTAAAATATATATATATATTTTTCACTTTACATGAATATATTGCCAAAAAAAAAAAAAAAAAGTCAGCTTTTAAAAATTTAGCTTTTCAGTCTCTGAATTTTCACAGTAGCTTTTCTTGCTTAATTTAACACCATTGTTTGTAATATATCATGTCTCTGTTGAAATGATTTTTCAGTCGCATTTCTTCAATTACCAGTAGAAGAAAAGAAAAAAAACTTGAGTTTCAACCAATATTACTGCAGTTTGAAAGAAAATTCAAATTGCATTAATTATCACCTCAACATAGTATTGCTTAAGTATATAAATGATGCTATTTTAAAGAAACAAATTATTGTAGTTGTGACATTATAAATATTATCATTTTTAAATCTTCCATTCCGTAAAAATTTATACTAATTTACAATATTACATTTTTTCACCCCCTTAGAGTTAAAATTTTCATTTCCCATGTATTTAGTTTTGGTATAGCTTTCCAGTCTAAACCTGAACCAACCGTATATGTTTTGGTTTAAGCTCTAGATTCTTAATATCAAAGTAATACACTATATGGTCAATGATGACCGGTCACTTGCGATTTTAGATGTTTTGTTAAATATCTAGAAAAATACAAAAAGAATTATCCTGAAACTTGAGGAGTGTAAACAGCATAGTCGACGTCACGCGAAGATTTTTTCCCGAAACTCCGTAGGGGGCCGTCAATAAATTGAAGAAAAATGAATATCTTTTGGATAACCCTGTAAAAACTAATATCGCAAAAGCGTTGAAACGGTAGCACATGCTTAGGAGGCTTCTTTTAATAAATTATGTTAATTTTTATGAAGATAGCACGTATACTCGTGGAGAAATTTAAGGTTTTTATAAAAACAATCCCAAATTTCACCAAGTGTTTTGCTTATAATTTTCAGAGTTCTTAATATAAAAGAATGTTCTTTTCAGGAACGATGGCAAGCAACATTATATACAATACCCTGCAATCAGAATTTAAAAACATTAAATATTGGATGAAAAATGAGTAGGTTCACTAAATATTGTTTCACTGTGCATACGCGAATGCAATCAAAATATACTGTACATAATATATTAGCTAAATATGTAGAGTAACTTTTGTGAAAGTTTCAAAAAGATAGCTTGAAAATTCTGATAGTGATAGTTGATAGAATAAGCTTGAAATTCGCTGTCTAAAAAAATATTGCCTTATTTAAAAAAAATCTTACAAAATTATCATAAATATAAAAATTTTGTGAATTGGAAATTATTGTTATATTTAGGTTCCTATTTAGATATTTTTAATAAGATCCTTTATACATATATATATACAGCTAGATGATAGATTCATTGATTTCTGCTGTTTATGTGACAGGTTTTGTTATTCTAAAATCATCACATTTCTAGAGGATTCAGAATGAAGATTAAAATATTTTCTAAATTTTGTGAAGGGTCTTATATTTCAAGGTGAAAAAATTGTAAAGGGTCTTTTAAAGGACAGAAGTTCTTCCTGAACTGCTTACAGATCATATTTTTCATGGTTAACATTTTCATGCGAGACACTGAACATAAAAAAATATCAGAATGCAGCCATAATAACATTTTGAATGTATTATTTTATAAATTAAATTTCATATTTGGAAAAATTGAAAAATACACCTTCAGAAAAATCGGTTTTTTTCCCAACGTTTCCAGTTTTTTTCTGAGCATTCCCATCTCTACTCCCACTGGAAGTGTAAATATCAATTAAAAATAGATTTTAATAAATTCGTTTAATTTCCTTTCATTGGAAAACCACAGACGAGCAATCAGACACCTGTTCACACAGATCAAAGATGGTGGACTAGGCATTTTTCAGGCTTTATAGAATTTTTTTTATTATTGCATTTATTGATTTGAAATTAACACATCTATGCATATTTTTTTACGGTGTACACAGAAATATAATTTTTATAAAGATGGCGTAGTTAGAATGGAAATGATGAATTAATTTTTGTGTTAATGAAAATAATTTTTGAAAAGTTAATGAAAATAATTTTTTAATTGTGATTAGCTAATCTTTGAAAAAAAGAACCAAGTTTGACTGCCTCGAAATTGCACTTACAACTGCACTAAAATTTATTTACAGCTGGTCAAAATAATTAACATTGATTAAATGCAAAAAGGAACATTGTGTTATCTGTTATTTATATCTGGTTGCTCATTTTTTTGACTAAATAAAGAACAATCCTTCAAATTTTTGTCATCATTTGAATAAATCAAAATGTCATCTGATAGATTTTGTTTAATATCCGCACATCTATCTGAAACCTTTAAAAATTAGCTTGTCAAAAATTAATCCATGTTTTCATAAAGCAAATGAAACATGTTATGAGCATTTTTAGATCATTCTTATTTATTACACTGGTTTACAGGGTTTATATACTTTCGCCGAAATGTGTATTTTTTAATAGATTCTAGTGCACTAAGTACAGGAAAATTATTGTAAAAAATCTGTCACGTCTACTTTAAAAAATATTTATTAAATACTTAAAAATAATAACATGAAATGTAAAAAGAAAAAATTAGAAATGATTGATATTACTCTTCTTTTTATAATTTTCTTGATCTGTTTCTCTTAAAATAGACCAGCAGTAGTCCCCTAACATACTTTCGTCCCAAAAACCTTTGTGTCTGTCTTCAAAAAGTTTAAGTTCTTGGGGAAAACTCTCTCCCTGCTCGTCACTCACGGCGCCCAAGTTTTCAGGAAAAAATCCTGGTGCGAATGAAGAAAATGTACCTTCAGAGACATGTTCACATTCATTGCATGAAAGTTTTTTAATAAAACAGCAATATTTTTTTTTTATAATTTTCATCTTTATGATTTCCTAAGAATCCATAAACGACAGTTTTAAAGGAATAACAAGCATTTTTTTCATTGGTAGATAAAAGTTTTTCAAAGTCCTTATCTTGCCTCAGTTTACGTATCTGTGAACCGATAAAAATTCTCTTTCAATTTTGCGTCTGAAATACTTGGAAAAATTTTATATAAATATTTAAAAGCAACACTGTTTTTAACCATGGCTTTGACGAAATTTTTTATTAAGCCCAAATTAATATGTAATGGTGGCAAAATTATATTTTACGGATCCGCTAAAATGTATATTTCACATTCATTTTACCTAGAGTAAATCCATTTCGGACAGGCCAATGTTTTTTGATGTAAGGGTGTTCTTCAGCTCGAATATCCCACAAGCACAAAAAACATGACTATTTGATATACCTGCCTTGTAAGCCCAGTAACATACTAACTACTTTTAAATCGCCACATATTTTCCAGTTGTGCTGTTCATATTGTATCATTTTCCTTAAAATAGACATTGTTTGATACCTTTCTTTATTGTTTATGGCATGGTCAATTAGTAAAGATGGTTTTATATTACCGTTATGAAGTAATACAGCTTTCAAGCTATATTTAGATGAATCGATGAATAAACGCCATTCATTTGGATCATAATTTTGATTCATCGCATTAAAAAGTTTGGGAATATCATGGCAAAAACAAAAATCCTTTTTGGTGAAATAACTGCTGAAAATTTGATTTCAGTAATAAGTTACTTTGGTATTGGTGTCAATAATTCTACTGTTGTAGACAAGAGGCAAGAATCTCTGCCTTAAATCTAGATAGTTGCGAGTCTCGCACAAGATCGTTCACCCATTTTGGTTTATTAAAAGTGCCGTTTTATCATCTTCGATTACAAACTCGTCATCATTTTCATCCTGCATAAACAGATTGCCACTATCTTGGCAAGTCACACTTGACATACCTGGACATACGGGATGTGGCAGAGTTTCCGAATGTGATATCGGTTTTGAGCCTGATGGAAGTCAGGATATTGAATTTTATGTTAATTTTTTGAATTAAAGCCTGCAGTTTTTGTCAAACAAAAATAAGACATTTTCGTGATTTGAAGATTCTGTCCACAGCATTGGTGATCGAAATTGAAAATACTTTTTTTCTTCTGAAGCTCAGTATGGAAGAGTAAGTCTACAGTTTTCACAAAAAACATGTGGGAACCACTTTTTATCTTGATTACTCACTGAGTATCCAAAATAATGCAAATATGCTGTATTAAGACATTCCGATATCGGTCTTCCTTTTTTTGCGAATATAAATTGTCCACAAACGTAACAAAAACAATCCGAATTAAATTTACACACTCTATTAGACATTTTATCAAAAACAAAACCTCTTTAGTTCACAAAAACTCAAGAAAACAGAATATAGAATGCAAGTTGACAATTCGTGTAGGTTGAATGTGACGTGATAGATATATTATGGAATTAAAAATGTGAATATTGAAAAATGTAAAAATTTTTTAAATGTGACGTGATAGATTTTTTTCAAATACCGCCTTTCATTAGTAAGAGGTAGTATAATAAGAAAATAGGTGTTTCATGAGGTAGTATAATAAGAAAATAGGTGTTTCATAAAAAGTATATAAAAAATGTTTAAATTTGTAAACCAGTGTTATTGATAGTCGTTCTGGCAACAGATTATTCTTAAAGAACAGGTTTTCGTGGTTGATTGGAAAGCAACAAATACCCAGTTCCATTTTCTTACTGTTTATATTTAATTTCTTTATTCTGTTGGAAGGTCAGGAAAAACTTCTGCTGTCAGGAAAAAAAATTGCTTTGAATAGGCATACGCCTATCAAAATTTTATCTGCTGTATTGCCATTTACCATGACATTACTTTTACAGGTGAATATTACTTTCCCCGAAGCTGGATTAAAGAGTGACAAAGTCACTATTCGTGGGCCAAAGCAAGATGTTGATGCTTGTTACAAATATTTACAACGTATGCACGAGGAAATGAAACTTAATAATTTTAGTGTTGATGTTCCAATTTACAAGCAAAATCATAAATTTATTATTGGAAAAGGAGGAGCCAATATTAAAAGGGTAAGCACCTTTTTAAAATTTTAAAGTTATTTTCATTGTTTTGTTTCAATCTATCTCACTGAATATGTGATTGCTTTGAATTTACAAAGAAAGACTTTGGTAGCAATTTTGAGAGTAGAATTTCATCTTCTAGTGCCATTTTAGTGTTTCAGTTATACATAGTAAAACCAATTAAAATGTAATCACCCGGGACTGGAAAAAAAATTTCTGTTTTAGACAGATTTCCATCTTAGCAGATTAATTTGTAATCTTTTTCCCATCAAGAGAATGGATTATTTTTTGCTTGAGAAATGATTCCAATATAGCGTTCTATTTTTACAGGTTTTACCATATATGCTGGATGTGCTTAGAATTAGCTCCTTATTTATCTTTACTATGCTTTGGACATAGTCTGACATTTTCTAAAACAACAGATTTATAAAACTTAAACCCATTCCTTGCTGATGATGGTGTGAAAACACACCACTGATGTTTTAGATAATTCCTTCTTATGATGCGATTACACACAGTTTTATAATTCTGAAACTAATAACGCTATTTTTTGAAGTGAAAACTTCTTAGGCACATTGGGCATTTTTTGAGATGGGAAAAAACCATTGAATTCGCAACACCGTTGCCGTAACTGTTACCGACACCAAATTAAATTATGTTGCCAATTCATACAATGAAGCGAAAGTATTAAAAGGAAATAGTTCACGTGCAGAAAACGAAATGATTGGTATTATGAATAAAAATAATTCAGAAAATAATTTCAAGAAAAATTTAGCACATGCAGTGAAAACTGATAAAAGTGACTCAACTCACGAGACCAAATCAAAAGATGAAAATGAAATAACAAAACACTGAAAATATTATAATTTAACTAGCACAAGAAAAAAAAATAGACTGAAGTAATATAAAAAGTAAAAATTAAAATAAGGAAATATTTCACGAAAGTTTTAAGAAACGTGGTTACTGATACGGAAATGAAGTGAAATAATTTTATAGAAAAGAAAAGTTTGTTGATAGAAATTATAGATACCGCAAACAATACGCGCAGTATGAAGATAGAAAAAAAGCATAATGTTCACGAATACCATAAACAAGACAGGCAGCAAAGAAGTCATAATTTTTGGAGTGATAGGAAGCGGGAACCCTATTTTGCAGATAAATGCTATTACAAAAGATATGAAACTACATCTCATGGAAGAAATGTTGAATGTATTGAGAGTTGTTAAAATTGTGGATGAAAATTCATAAGTTTCAAAAAATACATACGTAATTATTCAAATTTTCACTTCTGTCGGCACTCCCGGAGTGCCATTTTTTTTTTTTTTTTCCTTTGTAGTTTTGTCAGTTACATGACCTATTTATCAAAATATTAGTATGAAGCAAAAATTTCTTTATTGTAAAAACAAAATAACTTTCTGAGCAACCGAATATTTACTTTGAATATACTTGAGAATTTTTTGTCTGAATCTTGAAAAAAAAAACAAGCAAACAAACCTCAATTTTTCTGTAATATAACCCTCTCTGATATTTCTCAATTTTTTTACAACCCCTGCAATAAAATATTTTTCTTCTAATTTACAGTTATGGGTGCTATCGTTTCTCTCTCCCTTTTTTAACAGTGATACGAGTTTTCATTTTATTGGAATGAAAATCAAAATTGGTATAAACTATTTGTTTGCAATAACTGTACTCCTTAAAAAATTTTTGTAGAGTAGATTATTAATTACTTTTATTGCATGTTTTAGATACGAGAAGAAACAAGCACTAGAATTGATCTTCCAGATGAGGGTACTGAATCGGATGTTATTATCATTAAAGGCAAAAAAGAAGATGTCTTATTGGCTAAAGAGAAAATTTTGGCTATCCAAGAAGAATTGGTAAGGTCTCCCCACCCCCTTTTTTTATTATTATTATCTAAAGCTTTTTGTAAGTTTTTTAATAACATAAAGTTTATTAAAAGGTCAGTGAAGTAGTTTTTTCTTTCTTTTTTTAATTTGAATATTATTTGGTAGCATTTAGTGTCACCTTTTTTCTGGAATGTACTGTAAAGTAATAAGTGTCTGAGGCTTGATGATATATATTAATAAAAGTATTAATTTAATAATTATTTAAATATCAAATCAACAAATTAGTCTTTGGTATATCGCTAGAAGAATTTTTTCTAATGAAAATTTAATAGTGTTAAGAACATACACAAATATTTAAAATAATAATCTATTGTGTCAAGACAAACTTCCTGACCTTAAACATGCTTTCCAATAATATGTTAAATTTATTTCTAATATTTTTCAATTGATTAGGCCAAAAAATTGAGGAAAAAATTCATTTAATGATGGCAAATAGCATTTTAAGCATGTGGTTAATTTTTTTACGATCATGGAAAATGTTGAGTAAATCTTGATTATATTTTTTTTTTCTCAGCAAATAAAAAAAAAAAAACCAAATTTTATATATATTTTTTTTTAATTAGTAGAAACATTATGTAAATGTCACAAATTTAGTAAAATGCATTTTTCTTCATATATTTGTCATTTACGTGGTACAGTATTTTCATTTTATGGTAAATAAATTATAGTATATTATTAAATAAAATTTCAACATCATTATCTGTAAAAACACAACCACGTGCATGTAAAAAAAAAAAAAAAAAGCTTTTAGAAATATATATATATATACATACAGAGTGGTTATAATATAAGTATTCCTATTTGGAGCTGTCTGTAGCTCGAAGGAGTAACCCGAATGAAGCCAAAATCGGTACACTTACTACTCGTGAAGGGGGAAGAAGAATGGAATAATAAAAAATAATTGCAATAATCACTGACAGATGGCGCTACTGAGTGTGAAATGTAATGTGTAATACAAGAATAAAGAATTAAGGCGTCAAACCAGATGACACACCTAATTTATTGGAAAATGTCACAGTGAATGTGGTTACGCTTTCGCAAGGCGTTGCCGATCATGTTCAGGTTCCACACGGCCATTGTGCTCGAGGACACAATCCAGGCGGTGCACGACTTGCTCAACTGCGGAATGTAACGCATCAGGAGTGATGTTTTGCACATGTTTTGATATGCTATAAAGTAATTGAGGTTTGCGACAACTCCACGGTACATAATATTACACATTACATTTCACACTCAAAAGTGCCATTTGTCGGCGATTATTGCAATTAATAATTTTTATTGTTCCATTCTTCTACCCCCTTCTTGAATAGTAAGTGCACCGATTTTGGTTTCATTCCGGTTATTCCTTCAAGCTATAGACAGCTCCAAATAGAGATACTTATTTTGTAACCACCCGGTGTATATATATATATATATTTTTTTTTTTTACGGGATTGTTTTGTTATTTAGGTACCTAAAGTAAAATTATTTTAGTTGTTAGATTGTGTATAATATTTTATGGTTTTGAAAGTATGAATTTTCATAGCAAATCTTTGTTATTAATTTTTATGAATATGATCAAATTCCTGTTTCTGTTAATACCAAAGTTATGTAATTTTTTTCATTTTAAAATTTGAAATTTAGCAAAAATAAAACATGAAATTTATTAATGCCTATTAAACATTTATTAATAGGCAAAAAATAAGTCACTTAAAAAAAATAAATAAAAGATTTTCAAAGTTAGGATGTTCCCTCAAGAAAATAAACTTTTAAAATGGAAATCATACCTTTTTGTTCCACCCCAACCCCCAATACTGTACAGTTAACTCATATTAATTTATTATTCTCATCTATAAATAAGAAAAAGATCATTTTTAGAAATGTAATTAAGTCCGCAAGTAATTAACAGATATTTTGTATCAAGAAAATTCTGACAAAGTAATTATTTAATAGTAAATATTTTTCATACTTTAATATTTTCTGTTTTGTACTGTCAACTAATTTTCAATCTTTAATGCATCAGGAATTTTAGAAATGAACCTATTTCACAAATATTTAAAATTTCTCAGGTATATATACTTAAAATGATTTTTTTTTTTCCTTTCAAAAAATCATTTTGGAGATTAATCTAGTGTTGTGAGCTTCTGTAATTTGTTTGTAATAATGACTATAAATTGTCAGTATTTAGTTTTATTTTATGGTTTGACTTGTGCATTTAATACAAAGAAGTTTTAATTGACTAATTATTTTTGTTCATGCTTCAGAACTTATGTTGTTACCTTTCTATTATAGGATAATGTTGTTACCCAAGAGATAATGATTCCTGCTAAATTGCATAACTCTATAATTGGCACAAAAGGTCGTCTGATCCGTTCTATTATTGATGACTGTGGTGGTGTAACTATTAAATTTCCAACTGGTGGTACTGGCAGTGATAAAGTTTCAATTAGAGGTCCCAAAGAAGACGTTCTTAAGGCTAAGAAGTTGTTAATTGAATTGTCAAATGAAAAGGTACTTGCTTTTTAATTTTTTCATTATTGAATGTTGCACATAGCAGATTTTTAGGGAGGAAAAATAGGTTTTAAATTTTAAATTTTATAGATATTTTGTAGCAATTAAAGCAGTTCTTTTTAATGGAAACATAATTACTAAATTGCTACAAAAGGAATATTAGATATTACTATACATAACAAATTTTATGTGAAACATATCTGCATAAATTTTAGATATCTTGTAATTGAATAAAAAATTGGTTGTAAAAACAAAGCAAAACTTACTTTTTATTAAAATCTCTACATTTAAAAAAAAAAAAAAAAATCTGTCAAGAAAATACAGTAAGTCGTTTGCTTAACGACTTTCAAGGGAGCAGTAGATATAATTGTTAAACAGAAATAGTCTCTAAACAGAATCAGAGAGAAATTATTTCTCTTTACACTTGCAGGCTTAGGGCTTTCAATACATTCTGTATGGGCAGAAAAAATTATTTGTGTATTTAAATTTTTTTTTAAACTCTTATGTATTTTAACTTTATTAACACATCAAAAAGCGAAATAAAATTAGAGTATAAAGTAAATCTTAGGAAATTATATAGTGTTATAGAGAAAAATATATATAAATGTAAGAAAAAATTAAGAGAATATTACATTCATCATTCCTGGAAATAAATGGGAAAAGAATTATATATTGTTTCAGATTTGGTCAGGTTTTCATAATTTTCTCCTCCTGTTTTACCAGAAGATGAAGGGCTATCATCTGTATTAGACAAAATAATGTATTTTTTTAAAGAAATTAAGAGCTGCAGTAAAATCTTTAAATGTTAGAAGACTTTTTTACTTTTATCAATCACCTCTCATCATACAATCAGATCTCTTTAACATAATATTCTTTAGTAATATTCCTCATGTTTTTTTTTCATTCTTCCACATTTTTCACATCCACAGTGACACTTTCCTCACATACTTTTTACGCATTGGCCACCACACGAGTCAACATGGTCTCATGCGTGACTTCTATTCTGTGCACTGTGAGAACATATGGTCTTATGGCAGATTATTATGGCACAAGATTGCCCAGCCCGTGTACAACTTGCAGGTTAAAGCTGCTGATCATAGGAAATCAAATGTATAAGGGGTAATTTGGGTGTTTTTGAAAAAGTAATCAATTTCAGGCTGAGCGACCAATTAGATAGCAGGAAAATTTGTATAAGGCATATTCATTTTAGAACTGTTACAACCTCTATTCCATCCACTTCCCGAAAGTGTAAAGATGTGGAATTAACTGAAGGAGGGGGGGGGGGCTAGAACTGTTTCCCAGTATGTTTAAATAATAGGGCACAGTCAGGCACCCAACAAAGAAAGGTGTTTAAATAGGGGTAGTTACAAGTGATACAAGCATTTTATTTTAAATGTTAAATTATAAATTACTTTTAACATATAATATTTGTTAGACAGTTAATTTTAGAACTGTTACTACCTCTTTCTGTAACAAAAACAAATTATACATGGCAGAGAGAAAATTCTGAAAAGAGGAATTTTAACCAATTGCAGGACAGTAAGTGTAATTCAATCCTTAGAAGTACAATATTTCATTCTTATCTCTGTAGTTGTTGGTCACCCTTGATATCTAAAACGTGAAAGTTACTGGATAGTATTAGAACTGTTCTCCAATATGTTCAAGTAGTAGGGCACCACAGAAGGTTTAAGGGCACCATCAGGAATCCATAAAGAAAGGGTTTAAACAGTAGTTACAAGTAATTATAAAAGCACTTTATTTTAAATGTTAAATTTCAAGGTAAGTAACTTTTAACATCCAAAATTAAATGCCTTATACGAATGTTGTAACTGTTTATTCCTCTATTCGCTAACAGAAACAATTTATATATGCAGAAAAAAAATCTGAAAACAGGAATTATAATCTACTGTGGGACAATAAGTGTAATTAGATTTCTAGAGATACAATTCTCTCCATATCTAATTAGTTTTTAGTCGCCCTTAATAGTAGAAAGGAAGTGTAAAGAAGTGTTATTTTCTCTTATTTTTTGTGTGTTACTATTATTTTTTATGATAGTAGGCTTCGTCTGGCATTGTTAGATTACAGATAAATTATGGTTTGCTGCAGTTTGATCCAGAAAATTCTGCCATTGGGCTAGTGTATTTCAAATGAAATACAATAGCTTGAAGAAAAAAAAAAAGTACAATTTCTTATAATCAAATTAGAAATGAAATTATGATGTATTTTAAATGAATATAAACTGAAATACTATTGAATTTATTAATGTGTTGATAGGAGTTTGTCGATGTCTATATTTGCATAATAGTCTGCAAACTGTATAAAATTTTGAAAGCACTCATTGCGGTTTATTTTCTTTGTTTGAGATGTTATCTAATTTCACAAGGTTTTATTTAAAAATTTAATGATATATACAATTTATAAAATTTATAAAACCTTAATTTTTAATAATGCTATTAGTACCCTATTATTAATAATAAGTATCCTTAGTGGTTATTGTAATTTAATAATGTAAAAATTTTATACTTCCAGCAACTGACTGGCTTTACTGCTGAAGTAACTGCAAAACCTGAGCATCATAAGTTTTTGATTGGGAAGAATGGTGCTAATATTAAAAAGGTAAGTTGATTTAATTTTTCAAAAATGAAAGTATCTATGTACCTTTCTGTATGTGGAAAAAGAGGATGTTTTTGACTGCAGACAGTATATAAGATTCTTTATTCCCTTATAAAATGTGAATGGATTTTAAAAAATGTGGCACCAAAATGTTAGCCTTCACTCGCCAAGTGTCATATGCTATAATTATATTGCCGATGTTTTCTGGAATAACCAGATATCTCCCAAATGCTTAAAAATGGTTCTGTTAAAAAAAGTACATATTGAAGTTATCAAAAATTAACAATTATTCATCGTCAACTGTAATAAATTAAAGAATTTTTAAATAATTCTACATGAAATTGTACAGCTTTAAATATTGAAATTATTTGATTATATCATAAAAATGGAATCTTTGTGCTTCCCCTCTCCCCTGCAGTCAAGTTTTTTACTAGTAAAATAACTTGCTTTATGACAAATATACTTATCAATAAACTATGTGTTGTCAGGTTCGAGATAAAACTGGAGCCAGAATTATTTTCCCTAATGAAAATGATGAAGATAGAGATACTATCATGATCATCGGACGCAAAGAACAGGTTGAAGCAGCTAAAAAAGAATTAAATGATATAATTAAGGACTTGGTAAGTTTGTAATTGAAATATGTATGTATTATCTGGACTGAATTTTTACTGTTATGCATGCTTTTAGAATTTTAATTGTCAAAAGTAAAATAAAATTATTCATACTCTTAAGTTACTAATTTTAAAGCTGTATGTTTAAAAAAAAATTACCCAGTTTCACTTGCAGAATACTCATAAGTTTTCTTTTATTATTAGTTAGCTTGTAAATAGTTGTTTAAACAATAGCTTGTCATTTGTGTGAAGTAGATTTTTTATATTTTAAAGTAAAGTATAGTTAGCATGTCATATAGTGTTAGCATGTCATATAGTGTTAGCATGTCAAGTTAAAGAAATCGCTTAATTCTATATATCTAATTTGCATAATAATAAATTTGAGGTATTTGCATAATAAATTACATTGTCTATTCATATTTGAACTGGTTATGAAATTATTTTTGATTTAATACAGGTCTAATTTTGCTCCTTTCAGGACCAGACAACTGAACTTATAATGGATATTGATCCCAAGCACCACCGTTATTTTGTTGCTAGACGTGGTGAAGTACTTTCACAAATTGCTGAAGAATTTGGTGGTGTTTCAGTTAGTTTTCCACGTAATGGAAGCAACAGTAGTAAAGTTACTTTGAAGGGAGCAAAAGATTTTGTTGAAGGAGCCAAGCAACGCTTGCTTGAAATTGTAAATGATTTGGTAAGCAATTGTTTTTTTATTATTATTAGTCAGTCTGAAAAACTACAAAATAAGCCCCAAGATAGTTTTTTCATGTTAAAAAGCTATCATATGTTTCTACATTCTTCAAAAGTCTCTATATATTTGTTTATATTTTATAACCCATTTTGAATATACTAAGAAGATTTAAGAAAAACAACCTAGAAAATTTTCTAACATTAAATGTAGCAAAAATTATTTCTTTCCTGTTCAGATAAAGTAGAAAGTCCTCCTATTTACAGTCAGTTCGAAAAACAACAAAATAAACTTGGGGCTATATAAGCCCCAAGATAGTTTTTTCATATTAAAAAGCTATCGTATGTTTCTACTTCTTCAAAATCTCTATATTGGTTACATTACCTCCTATTTACATCTTTTACTCAAAACAGTATTATTAACTTGTTTAGATTCCCAGTTAATTTTATTTTTAATGAATTTTTCAAAATGTTTTCACTCTAAAAGTTTATCATTAATTCATCTAGTAGAATGATGTAAAGATTATTTTATCCAAATTTTTGATTAATATCTTCATTCTTCTATAAATTAAAGCATGTGAAAATGTTATTGTGGTGTTTATTTTAATTCTGTTTGTAATCGTTTTTCAATGTTGTACTGCTTTATACTCATTCTTTCTTGTATGGGAATAAATTAAAAATGGTATATTTAAATTATAATTATTTATATTTCAATTCATAAACATTACGAATTTAAAAGCAACTCTTCAATTAAAAATTTACAAAATACTTTTTTTGAAAAAAAATTTCCAGTCTTTGGTGTGTGTGGGAGAGCTAGACTTTTAAATAGTCATCTTTACCCTGATTACCTATGTATGAATTCTTTTATGAATAAAAGAATAAAATATTACTTTTTTTGAGTGGTTAATAATCAAACAAGATAAGTTTGTATATAAGCAATATCATGATTTGTGTTCATTTTTGGAAGAACACTGGCATAAATTTTCGCTCATGCTGAGTATGGCTGGGAGTTAGAGGTAATCGTATGTTGATAGATATGGAGGTGGGAGGAATGATGTCATTGACGTTTGTTTGGGAAGTGAATTTCAGGTGCTCACGTTAAGTATAATAAAGAAATTTGAGACTGTAGTCAAATAGGATATGCTGGCTGATTACAAATGATGGTTTTTTTGGACAATTGCAACCAAAGTAGCAGTAGTTGATTTTATTTAGAGAATGTGCAGTATTATTAAGGAAGTATACAGTAGTTTATTTTATGTAGAGTTTTCAGCTCTTGTGTTGAATTAAAATTTGATTGATCATTTTTCACAAAAAAATCTCGCTTTTCTTTAAATATGAATAAAAAAATTTAAAAAATGCTTCTTGTGATTTTTGTAGGCAGTCTTTAAATTTTCAGATTATAAGTAACTTTTTAAAAAATATATGTATTGAAAGATGCCATTTAACAATCTATTGCTTTTAATAACTGAGCTCACTGACATCTTAAAGGAAAAAAAAGTTGTGAATGTTATTTTTTAATGGTAATTCATTTTTATTACAGTAAAATATCCCCATCATTTCATTTTCCTACAACTCATGTTTTTAAAAATGAGTCTTATTTTAATACAGGGTGTTCTTGTCATTTACCAATAGCTAGTTCCTAAACTATTAGTTTTCAAGGTATAAAATTCAATTGCAAAAATGTCTCAAATGTTGTTCTTCACCATATGAAAATTGATTTACATCAAACTAGTTATCTTTAACAAACTACTTTACTTTTATTTAAAAATATAAAATCATACAAATTTGAGGATGTACTTTGTCGAAGGCAGTGGGCTCCCAACATTAGGTTCTTTTGAAAGGTTTTCATTAAAAAATATAAAATCATTCCACACTGACTTTAGGAAAATGCAAGGTTATCATGGGCCTAGGCATAGCTGGGAATGTTTTTCCCAGTCTTTTTAGGTGCGCTCATAATTATATAAATACGTAGCACCTATAGTCGTCGTCTGATCCGTCAATCTGTCTGCATATAACAGTGCAAAAACTACCCAAGCGAATGATTTAAAATTTAATATATATAATCGTTGTAGAATTTTATAGTCTCATTTCAAATTTTATGACAATCAAAGCAAAATTTAAAAAGTTATTTAATGAAAGTTTTCTTTATTCTGTTAAATCCTATCATACATAATCTAAATAATAAAAGCGCAAGTCATGTGACTGAGGAAAACAAATATGAGCTAACCACATTTTTTTCATATGCCAAGCGGCCATTTTTATTCAAAATTATTTTTTCGAATAAAATTACATAAAAGTTACATTTTTAGAAAGATTGTTAAAAAAAATTGTTTGCTTGTGAGATGAGTTGCATTAAAAAATGTATAGATTCTGAGATAACTTCAGTAGAAATTAGGTCAATATCTCAATCCATTACAGTAAATAAACAAAAGAGATTCATTCATTGAGAGTCAGAAATATTAAACCACATGGAGGTAATCATTCGTAAAGCAATATCTCCATGGTGAATTTTGCAGTGCTGCCTGGTGTCGAAAAAAAAAAAATTACATCTGTAAACGTGGCAAAATAGTATATACGTATAAGAAAAAGTCATACGTATGCAGTAATCACAGAAGAGCAGAATACATATTATTTGTTGAGAAATAATATTAAGTAATCTATGTAAATAAAGTAACAGTAAATAATCTAGATTATTTACTATTATTTTATTTACATTAATCTTTATAATAGACGATATAATTCATTTAACTGAAATAATAACTAGTTGCACTCGTCGAAATTCGACGCAACAAAATATATTAAATAAGTATGTTATAATTTAAGCTTATGAATAAAAGAATAATGTAATGAAAAAAGAAAGTGACTTTGCAAATTTAAAGCATGATATTCACACAAACATACTCAAAACTTCGCACATGCACACCACATTCCATTGAAGCCCCTATTTCGGTAAAAATCTAGACAATTGCATCATTTAGCTTTGTAAAAATTAAAATTTTGTGTTTGAAAATGCACGTTTTAAAAATATAATTTTCATAAGTCGACGATTTAGCTTTTAATTTCAGTGTATGTGGAATAAAAAATTTGGAAAATAAAATCAGTTTCGCGAAAATATATAGGAAAATATTACCGTAAGAGTCATTTAACAAATTGTTTTAAAATTTTCATTAAATATTTATTACAATTAAATGGAAATGATGTAATTTTCAGAAATATTTTATTTTGTGCATACCAAGGAAGTAAATAAATAGCAGATGTTCTGTCTATTTAGTTGCTGGTTTAAGGATCAGTTAACCACTTCAACGGCTGCCCTGAGTTAAGTCGGGGGTAATAACACTGTTTCCATATCTATGAGGCTGTTGAAGTGGTTAATATTACGTCATACTGACACAAGATTAGTAAAATACTTTATATTCATGGAGGGAAATTCATCTTTTTGTTTTCCCGAATAACGTCATTTTCTTCATCGGAAACATTTCGTTTTTCATATTAATGATTGCGTTCAATTATGCAGTAATCACAAGAGCAGAATACATATTATTTGTTGAGAAATAATATTAAGTAATCTATGTAAATAAAATAACAGTAAATAATCTAGATTATTTACTATTATTTTATTTACATTATTATATTTGCAAATGTTTGTACAGATTGTCATCTTGGTATATTGTAAGGCATCAATACTAGGATTAAGCTAATAAAATTAGAACTTATTTTTCCCTTTGTTCGTTTTCTCTGTAGGATCAAATGGTTACTGTTGATTGCATAATTCCCCAAGAACATCATCGTACTGTTTTGGGAACTAGAGGATCCAAAGTACAAAATATCCAACGGCAGTTTAATGTTAGCATTAAGTTCCCAGATCGGGAGAGAACTGATGGTATGTTTACTACTTGCCATAAAATTGTAACTGAAAACAGTGAATGCATTTAAAAATACTTTAGCTCCATTCTTGTATTTTAATTTTATATTAATAGCTAACTAACCTGCTAACTTAGTATCGTTGAAATTATTAATTCCATTTGTATTTTCAGTAGGTTAATATTTGCTTTTGATGCTTCAATTATGTTTAATGTTGCATATTTAATTTTATTATTCAACAGCATGATCTTAAGTCAGGTTGTTTATTGACGATTTTTTCTTCATTAACATGTAAGTGAATCTGTCAGTTAAAAAATTGCTTAAGTCGCAGATTGAAAAAAAAATTCCAGCAAACAACGTAAATACACAATTACTACATTCCTGTCCAAAATACAAAAATAAGGACACTAAAAAATGTAAAGAATCATAAATTTTATATATCTGTATAAAGTACAGCATATTTTACAATAATTTATTTTTAATTATTAAACGTTGTAAAATTTGTATTTATAATTCAAAGATAACCATCTTGCTCATTTTTATTGAATAAAAAATTAAAATATGAAACAAGAAAAAATATTAATTTTTTAATGGTCATAATTATAAGGACACTCCTTATAAGTTCCAATAGGTACATTTTAATAAGAAATGTAAGTACTTTTTATTTTGGAGACACTGAGCCAAATGTTTCACCATGCTTGGAACAAGTTTAAGATAATTATGATCTGTGTATAAGTTCTCCAGTAAATAGCTTTCTCAAGATGTGTAATGGATGAGTATAGTTTGCTATATGTACATAAAAATGTTCACCATTGCACTTAATTCATTTTTGTATAATGTTCATACTGTGCAACCGTGGTGGCCAATCAAATAATTGTCTGAGTGCAACGAAGACTCATACACAGCGCAGTATTACTTTGCCCCATATATAGTTACGATGGATATTAAAACCTTTCGTCAAGCATAACTCAAAAAATATTTAACGGATTTCGTTCAAATTTTTACAGCAGGTACCTATAAAGGTGACAACGTCGTCTATTTATTACCAAGAATAAGTGTCAAACCGTTTGGAAGTTATATTAAAAAAATAGATAAAAAAGGACAATTAAAGTACATACATCACTAAATTTTGTGCGTACGTCATTTTCACCGGCAGGAGATTTTCGTAGACAATCGGAATTGAAAAGTTCATGGAATACATGGAGCAAAAATATATGCAAGCACTAATATTCAGCACAATAAAATATATTTCAATTTAATAAAAATGGAAAGTTAATCTGGAATTTTTTCTGTTTGAAAAGTATTAGAGATTAGTAAGAGTAGTATTAGTATTAGAGATTTGGCGTAAATCGCACCATTAGCAGCTTTTTTATTTCGCGTGTGTATGTTAGGAACAATTCTTTGATGTTTAAATAAAAGGTTTCGATTTGTGGCATTATTTCTTATTTTCTTTTCCTTTTTAGTATTTTAAATGGAATTAGTGAAAGGCGTGTATTTTAAATTAAATGAGTGAAAGACGTGTATTTTTAATGTATGTATTTCAAATGAAATCAGTGAAAGATTTATATTTAAATGAAATGAATGCAATATGAAGATGTTATGAGAAAAATATTTGGCGATTTATCAACTGCGCCAAGTTAACATAAAAGTACAAATACATATGTGGGTACTTCTCTATTATCCCGTCGACCACTTTTCATAACAAAAAACTATCGCCAAATAAACGGGAGAACGTTGTCGTTGAAATATCAAAATACATAAATAAATAAAATATAAGAATTTAAGGACACAATTGTTATTTTAATGAATGAAATAACTAATAAATCAGTAAAACATAATGAAAAATACACGCAAATGTCGCGTTAAAAACCACTTGATGACGTAACAAACACGTATAATGCTTCTGATATCAAGAAAATGGGACTGCATTTTTGGCGTTTAATCTAACAGTTTGGCTATAGTTTTTTGTTATGAAAAGTGGTCGACGGGATAATAGAGCAGTACCTCTATGTGAAATGAAACAAGGCACAGATGTCATACGCACCATGTTGGCACGATTTTTCCCTCCACCAGCTTGGGGAAAACTTTGTTTTTGAATATTAGTTACAAATAGTGTGACAAATAGTACACGTGATTTTTTATTTCAATATAAAAATAAAATAATGTAATAAATGAAACAGCTTCTATTATTTTAAAAAAGGAAATAAAAATAAATAAATAATAGTTTGATATAAATAAAGGCGCGGATGTTATATACGCACCACATTGGCGCGATTGCAACAAAATGGCAATTTTATGCCTCACATGGTAACCCGGTTATTTTGTTTCAATTGTTGTTTATTAACTTTTATTTTTTATTTTAATTCTATAAATTGTTTTTATTATATATATCAATATTTATTTATATCAAACTATCATTTATTTATTTTTATTTCCCATTTTTGAATAATAGGAGCTATTTCATTTATTACGTTATTTTATTTTTATATTGAAATAAAAAATTACATGCTATTATTGTATGGTATTTGTAACTAATATTCAAAAACAAAGTTTTCGCCAAATTGGCGGGGGGGAAAATCGCGCCAATCTGGTGCGTATATGACATCGGTGCCTAAATTAATATTGATATACATATAAAAATAATCTATAGAATTAAAATAAAAAATAAAAGTAAACAAACACAACAAACAGTTTTCGCCAAAGGGGCGGGGGAAAAATCGCGCCAACGTGGTGAGTATATGGCATCTGTGCCGGGATTTTTACCCTTTTATCTGTGCTTTCGGAAATATAAAAAAATTAAAAAATTCTTATATCAGGTGTATAATGTTTTGCATTTTTATACGGACCACTTCTCCATTTTAAGATTTTAAATGCTATTTATATCAGATATTTCTTTCTTGAGATTCCCACAAGTTTTTTCCGGCAATTTTTTTAGTTCGCTTATTGTTTACAATTTGACCCCCTGGCAATAACAATTATTTATCACAAAAAATGGGTACTTCTCTATTATCCTGTCGACCACTTTTCATAACAAAAAACTATCGCCAAACTGTAACGCTAAATAAACGGGAGAACGTTGCCATTGAAATATCAAAATAAATAAAATATAAGAATTTAAGGACACAATTGTTACTTTAATGAATGAAATAACTAATAAATCAGTAAAACATAATGAAAAATACACGCAAATGTCGAATTAAAAACCACTTGATGGCATAACAAATACGTATAATCCTTCTGGCATCAAGTAAATGGGACTGTATTTTTGGCATTTAATCTTAGTTTGGCGATAGTTTTTTGTTATGAAAAGTGGTCGACGGGATAATAGAGAAGTACCCAAAAATGGCTTAGTTTTGTTAAATTTGTTTGTTATGTATTTTCATTTCTTATTAAAATATCGAAAATGGCAATAAAATTTTATTTTAGCACCGTACTTAATTTTTTAAACTGGCTCAAAAACATGGTTTAATGAACGTATATTTGTAAATATTTTAAAAAACATGTTTTTCCGCTCTCTAGAAAAATTTGTAAGATTCTACAACTGCCTTTGGCACCAACCAGTACATGATACGGAACTTTTTCCTATTCAGATATACAGAAGAGGTTGGTCACAAACAAGAGTAATGCTAGCAACAATATTGTTTTAACTCTTATACGATTTAGAAACAATGATATTAAATTCCCCGATTAGCTTAGGGCCCGATTACGGAACTTTCTCCTAGAAAAAAAAACTGTAGAAGTCTTTTACATTTGTTTTGAATGAAGCTCGATCAACAAAGTTAAAGTATTAATTGATAATACAAACAACACTAATATTAACATGGGGGCAAAAGTTTGAATTTAAGTATATATATTTGGAACCCTCCTCCCCCCCAACCACCCACCAAAAAAAGAAAAAGAAAGTTACAGAAATGAATTTAAAATGGCGTGAAGCCACCCTTTCTGACATAAGAAAGTGGCTGCGAACCAGATTACGAAACTTTCACTTAACTTAATAGCATGTATCTAATAGCCCTGAGGACAATTCCCCTTCCCAGTTATACGGACCTTGGGGCTTTTTTAAAAAGCTTGACGCAGTTCGGGTTGAAGAAGTTGAGATTTACTGTCAAATGACATAAACTACTATGAAAATAAAACTGGTGAATTATTATGCTGGTTTATGTATGTATTTAAAAAAATTGCATCTGATTACACTCTTTAGATAAATTACTCCTGTTTGCATTTAATAACAGATAAACTGCTTCCGTTTACTAAATTGTTTAAATATTGGGAAGAGTTGGCGAGAGATAGATAGACGTGTAAACAAACGGGTAGAGAGACGGATAGTGACAGAGATAAGCTAACGGGTAGCGAAACGAATAGACAGACGGGTAGCGAGGCAGGTGCAAAAAAGGGTTGACAGAGGGGTAGTGAGATGGGTAGGGAGACGGGTAGCGTGGTGGATAGAGAGACGAGTACAGAGACGACTTGACAGACGGGTAGAGAGAGGGGTATATAGACAGACAGACGTGTTGATAGACGAGTAGTGTAACGGGAAGCGAGACAGGTAGAGACACGATTAAAGAGTCGGGTAGAAAGACAGACGGATACTGAGACGGGTATACAGAAGAGTAAAGAGACAGTAGACAGGTGAGTTCGGAGAGAGACTCAGCTAAGACATACGAGTAGTTAGACTGGTAGACACGTTTGTAGCAAAGCATGTTATCAATGTGGTTTGAAGTATACGAGTTTCTATAAATAGTTATACAAATAAACAAAGGAAATTTTTAATTCAAATATTAAATATTTGATTTAATATTTTATTTTTTAATATTTTATTTAGATATTTGTCACACAGAAAATGTTGCAAAAATTAAATTAAACTTGCGTTAAAGTACGCTTGCTAAAATACGCTATTGGCTGCAAATCTGATTATGTGACTTTAAAAATATCGTTTTAAAAGATCCGGCGGGTTTTTTTTTTTTTAAGTTTTGAGCAATTCCCGCTTAAGAAAATGAGATTATTTACCAAATGTTATAAAAAAATGCATATGAAAACATAACAGTATATGAATTTATATATGATATTTTGTAATTATATCATTTAATTTGCTATTTTTCATATGTTGTATCTTTATCTGTCTCTTGTCTATCATATGCTGTATATTCACTTAGATTCTTGTTGATATCTTCTTTATATCGTAATTGTTAACTTTATGTTCTCAGCAATATCACTCAGACTAATCCCTTTGAGGGAAGTCCTAGTTGGATATTGTTATTATTGAACCACTTTTCTGTAACTTTTGAGGTATGGCACGATGCATTATCTTGTTGGAAAATTCATTTTCCTTTCTTAAAAGCAACTGTATGCCAAAATTTGTTTCTGAAATATGGATGTAATACTTTTAAAGTTCATTTTCTTAGAAACAATAACTTGATTAGTCGTATCTCGAGCTGATACAGCACCCCAAACCAAGATCGATCCTCTTTTATCTTGACTGCTACAGGCAATATTTCTATTCTTCGACAACTATGCAAGTATTAAGGTATAATTTCAGACTGATGAAAGACAATTCAATCTTGATGGCTTAAGTTATGCATTAACACTGGCATGATTTGATGAGGAATTTTAGAAGTTGCTGCATTGTGCCAAAAAAGCTAGGAGAAAAAATGGCTTAATGTTAACAATATCCTATTTGATTGGCCACCTCACTTGCAAGATATAAACATTGTAAAAAATGGAGTGCAATGGTAAAAATATTTTTCTTGTAAAATGGCAAACAATATTCATGCATTAGACCTTTTGAGGAAGCCAGTTACAATTCCTGGACAACATCCACATCATAATTAACTTGTTCCAATCATGTCGAATCATATGACTGAGTGCCTGCATATTAAAGGTGGTTACATTTCTTACTAAAATTGTATCTATTCAAACTTATAAGCAGTGTTCTTATATTTTACCACCATTAAAAAAATTTCACTTTTTTTTTTTTAATTAAAAAAAAAAAAAAAAAAAAGCAAGAACAATTTGGATTATAAATACATATATACTACAAGGATTATTATTTATCTACTCAGTTGTATGAAATTTACATTTTTAGTATCCTCCTTATTTTATAAAGAACTTTATTATACTTATTTGTTAGATCTTTAAATTTTTAAGTTTGCTGTCAATTATTACGAGTTAGTTATCAATTATTGTACTAGTAATTAAACTGAAAACAAATAAAACTTCATTTCATTTTGGAAAAAAAATTTATTTTGTATAGTTTTTGAAATGACGTTGAAGTTAGTTCTCATTCATGTAACAATAAGTCATTTCAAATATAACAAGTGGGTAAGTGTGATCGAAGATCGCTCAAAGGGTTTAGTTTAATATTCCTTTCAAAACACTTTATCCTTTCTTTAATAAATTCAAACAAATTTCATTTAGCAACAACAACAAAAAAAGTCATGTTTTTTATAAAGTGGTCTATTTTTTCCTTTTTTCGAATATCTGAACCAGCCGGATAGCAGTCCAAGCCCGCTATTATATTCTGTCATAATATCCGTCATACAGACTAAATGCAATATTTTAAAAAAAATTTCAAAATTAAACAAATTGTACACATTCAAAATGTTAAAATATGCGAATATTTCCATAATCTGATTTTTATCACGATTCAATATGTTTCTCAAACTCATATATTTACTATTCTCTATTTATATTGATACTCGCTTTGTATTATTCTCAAACATTTGAAAAATTAGTTAAACTTACCATATGACATCAGATTTTCTTTTTAATTCTCTAATGACGTGATATTAATCTACTTTGTGTACTTACACATACTCATACTCCTTGTATTATTGAGAAATCTTAGACATTTTCCGTTTTATTACGACTATGACGTCAATCAATTTTATTTCATATTTATCTTTTTTTCAATTGGTGAAACTTTTTATTTCATTTTTATTTTTCACGTGGAAATCGTCTGATAGAAATTAATTATTGTAGAAAGAATTTCATTGTGGATTTTAAATCTTTGACATCTGCTATAACGAAAAATGTTTAAATTTAATTGGAAAAGGCTGTTAGAATTTGGTTTTTTTATCTCTATTTATTAAAATAATACGAATTTTTCAAATTTTAATATTTTCAGCTCTTTATAGCTGATATTCTGATTTATACACAAAGTTTCAACTCTGTAAGTTACATAGTTTTCGAGAATGGCTCTGTGACAGACAGACAACAGAGCGGGAGCAATAGGGTTTCGTGAGATGAACGAAACCCTAAAAACGAAGGTATGGGAGGAAATGACCCTTCCTTATACAAGCATTAGGGCTTTTTTTCCGAAAATCCGAATACCGCCGTACGAAACGCACATCCCTTATATATATTTGTTTTTACTTGCTTTCTACTTCGATGGAAATGAGTGTGGAGTTTTCTCTAAAAGTAAGGCAACTATCATAAGCATTTTTTTTTCATTTTTAAATTACAATAACAACCGTTTATATGAATCATGATTTTTGAACAGAATTTTATTTAACAAAGTGGCGAATTTCGAACAAAATTTTAAAATAATACTGATTTTAGTACTGAATTTGGTTACATTGAAATGATACTTTGGTAATACTGAATTTGGTTAATTTTATTCATAAATTTGACTAATTTTATCAACTACTTATTCATACAAAATACAAGGGGCAACTACTGTATTTTTTTATTACACTGTAAAAAAAATCTCTCAAATTGACAGAAAAAACAGTCAATTTTGACGCCAGTGGAAAACCGTTTAATTTACAGAATCTATCTGTATATTTTCATTAAAACAGTTTATTTCTGTAAAAATTACAAAATCCACATTTTTTACTCTATAAAAACTACAATATTTTTCTGTCAAAATTACAGGTTTTTTTCACAGTGTAGGCCTGTTGGAAATTCACGCTGAATCCGCCCCCCCCCTTTCCTTCTCTCTGCGCCAAAATTTTATTATTATTTATTTAACAGAATACTCAAAATTATCTGCTAAAAAATTATTTCCCAATAAATAAGTAAACAACAAATTAAAAATAATTTAAAGATTTTTCCCATATTCGTATCCCCTCCTACACACACACCAAACACATTCAGGCTTTCATTTTGGCGCATACAAATATATGATACTTTATGATGTATAAAAAAATAATTTCAAAATTAAACAAATTGTACACATTCAAAATGTTAAAATATGCGAATATTTCCATAATCGGGTTTTTATTATGATTCAATACATTCCTCAAACTCATATATTTACTATTCTCTATTATTCATATTGATACTCGCTTTGTATTATTCTCAAACATTTGAAAAATTAGTTAAACTTCCTATATGACGTCAGATTTTCTTTTTAATTCTCTAATGACGTGATATTAATCTGCTTAGTCCACTTACACATAATCATACTCCTTGTATTATTGAGAAATCTTAGACATTTTCCGTTTTATTACGACTAGGACGTCAATCAATTTTATTTCATATTTATCTTTTTTTTCAATGGGTGAAACTTTTTATTTCATTTTCATTTTTCACGTGAAAATCGTCTGATAGAAAATTAATTATTGTAGAAAGAATTTCGTTGTGGATTTTTAGTTTTTGGCATCTGCTATAACTAAAATGTTTCAATTTAATAGGAAAAGGCTGTTAGAATTTTGGTTTTTTATCTCTATTTATTAAAATAATACGAATTTTTCAAATTTTAATATTTTGAGCTCTTTACAGCTGCTATTCAGATTTATACACTAAGTTTCAACTCTGTAAATTACATACTTTTTGATAATGGCTCTGTGACGGACAGACAACGGAGCGGAGGTAATAGGGTTTCGTGAGATGAACGAAACCCTAAAAATTAACATCATTCATCTATTAACCCCCCCCCCCCCCCCCAAAAAAAAAAAAAAAAAAAAAATTATTTCTTTATGAATCTCTTTTTAAATTTGTAGGATTTTTTTATAAATTAATTATTTGCATTTTCAGATGGGGAGAAAGCTGTTATGAATGGGGATTGCCATTCTGAAGTACCTGAAGATGATCAGAGAAATGTGATTAAAATCAAAGGGAAACAAGAAGACTGTGAAGCTGCTAAGCAAGCTTTATTAGTAGGTTTTTTAAAATGTCCATTTTCCTCTGGCACATTTAACCATTTTCTTTCACTTTTATCACATTAAACATTTATCAGTATTTTTAAACAGTAAAATACATTTCTGCCATTATGCAATTCTGATTTTTTTTCTGCAACCATTTAACCAAAATTTCTTTGTCCTTTTTTAAAACTTATTTACTCATCTTAGGATCTTGTGCCAGTTACTGAAGAAATGGAAGTGCCATATGATTTACATCGCTTTATTATTGGGCAGAAAGGCAAAGATGTTCGTAGTATGATGGAACAGTTTGATGTAAATATTATCATTCCTCCTCAAAGTGATCATTCAGATATCATCACAATAAAGGGTCCTCCAGTTAAAGTAGAGCAGACTAAGGCAGCTTTGAGAGAAAGAATTGAGCAGCTTGAAATGGAAAAACAAGATAGGGTAAGCAAGAGAAAATTATATGTATTTATGAAATACTTTTTCAGATTGCAGCATAACTGAGTTTTATGGCTTGAATTCTCTCAAAGTTAACAAATCCAATTTAAATTTGATTTCTCATGTGCAAAATAAATTTATCTTTATTTCACAGAAATAGCATACAAAAACTAGTGACAAGTTTTCCTGGCTTTGTAATTGCATCAAATTTTTAAATAGCCTTTTAAATCAAAACTTGACGTTTTTTAAGGAAGGGGATTTATTATTTTTTTTTGCATGCATGCATTTGTCATGCATTTTTAGCTCACAGGCTATCAAAGCCTGAGAGCTAATGTGCCCGCCCATTCTGTATTTATGTATGTACGTAATGCGATAACTCTTGATAGAAATATCTGATTTGATTAAAATTTTGTTTATAGATTCATTGTTATAAGGCGCTTCCCTGATTAATTTTGGGGGTTGATTGGTTAAGTATAAAGGAGGGAACGGGGGGCTAATCCCCCCCTTAATTTATATAAAGGGGTTTTTCATGCAGAATTATCAGATTTGATTCAAATTTTGTTTATAGGCACATTGTGATAAGGCGCTTCTGTGATTAGTTTTGAAGGTTCATTGGTTAAGTATAAAGGGGGGAACGGGGGCTAACCCCCTCTTAATTTAGATAAATGGGTTTTTCATGCAGAATTATACCATTTTCTTCAAATTTTGTATACAGTGGTGGCCAAAAGTGTGGACATTTTTTGAAAGTTTCATGTTTTTCAACTTTGTGTGCTTATAGAATATATTAATTTTCACTTAAATACAAACGTTTATATATCAAATTGAAGGTAATTTAATGTAGAATTTAATAATAAAAACAGTATTACAATATCTGTATTACAAAAAAAGTTATGCAACTAATAGTAAGATCTATCTTAGATTTGCATTTTTTTTAAAGTGATACTTACACAATCAATACTTAGTAGGATAACCCTTATTTTTTAAGACAGCTTCACAGCATCTTTTCGTCGAGTGAACGAGTGTTTGGAGTTCATCTTTCGTAATCACATGGTGCCAAGAATCAATTATAGCTTCAATAAGTTGTTTTTATTGGATGGACGTTTTTTTCGTACAAAAATTTTCAAACGTCTCCACAAATTTTCAATTGGATTGAGATCAGGGTTGTTTCCTGGCCATGGTAATATATCTATGCCTTTATTTTGAAACCATGCTTTGCACACTTTTGCTGTGTGGCATGGAGCTGAATCCTGCTGAAAAATAAATGGTGCGTTGTTGGGGAATAGATCCCTGATGGAAGGTATCAATTTTGGTTCTAGGATAGTTTCGATGTATTTTTTGGCATTCAGGATGCCATCAACCACTTGAATTCGGCCCACACCATCTGCAGACATACATGCCCAAATCATGACATTTGTTGAGTTTTTTGTAGTTGCTTCAATGCAATCAGGATGAAGTGCTTCTCCTACTCTACGTCTCACGTATTTCTACCATCACTACCAAAGAGCGATATTTTACTCTCATCGCTCCAGATTACTTGCTTCCATTGATTTTCTGACCATTTAATGTGTTCTTTTGCCCACTTAACTAGTTTTTCGCGTTTCTTTTTGATTTAAATATGGTTTTTTCCTTGGAATTCTAGCTTGTAGTCCAAATCCTGATAACCTTCTTGAACTTACTGCAATACCCGCTGCATTCATTTCACATCTAATGGCATCTGATGAAATTTTTCTATCTTGAAGGCATAGCCGTTTAATTTTTCTATCGGCAGTAGCACTTGTGCATTTTTTTCGGCCTGATTTGGCCTTATTTTCCACTGATTTCGTTTTTTCATAACGTAAACAGAACTTTCGTATACCAGAACAAGTCACTGAACCACTAACTTGTCTTGCAATTTCAGCATGAGAGAGGCCATTTTCTCTCAATATGACAATTCGGCTTCTTTTTGTAGATGTCCAATTAGTTCTTCTTGTTGACATTGTTTAAAATTGGTTTAATTAAAAAAAAAAAAAAGGACTTTAAATATTCAAAAACAGCAATACTCTATTTAATTGTACTAGTATGCATCATTCTGCAAAATATTTCCACAACAATAACTCTTTTATCATCCAAATAACCTAAACTATAGTTACAGACATTTGATTGATCCTCTGAACAGTGTTTGTGATTGGCTAGTATGCTTTTATTGCAAAACACGTCCTTATTCAAAACGATTTGTGTTTGTTTGTTCTACTAAAATGAGCATAACTGTTTTTGTAATACAGATATTGTAATACTGTTTTTATTATTAAATTCTACATTAAAGTACCGTCAATTTGATATATAAACGTTTGTATTTAAGTGAAATTTAATATATTCTACAAGCACACAAAGTTGAAAAACATGAAACTTTCAAAAAATGTCCAAACTTTTAGCCACCACTGTAGGTTCATTTTGATAATGCACTTCTGTGAATAGTTTTGGGGGTTCATTGGTTAAGTATAAAGGGGAAAGGGGGGGGGCTAATTCCCCCTTAATTTAGATAAATGGGTTTTTCATGCAGAATGATCAGATTTTCTTCAAATTTTGTATATATATATTCTTTGTTATTAGAGGCTTCCCTGATTAGTTTAAGGGGTTCATTAGTTAACTATGAGGGGGGTAACGGGGGGATGACCCCCCTTAATATATTGTCAATTTCTTTATTTTTCGAGGGGCTTATTTCAAATTCTTTGAAATAAGAGTATAATATACAATTAGTGTGAATAGCCTGTGAGCTCAATGCCCTCAGTTTAACTGGGCAGTTTTCTTTTTTTTATTAGAAAATAAGATAAAGCTTTTTTTTCTGTGATTTTATTTTACTGAAAGAAAGAAAATAGCATCGTATAAGTTGTGCGGTAACTTAATTTTAATGCAGTTGTAATTAATTTGAAAATCATATTGAAAATTTGTTAGGATGAGTTGCATTTGATTGTAAGTGTATAAATAATATTTGTGGGATCCGCTGCCTTTTCCTTAATCATCTCGTTGCTGCTTTAAAACAACAACAAAGTTTAAGACACCTGGAAGTTATTGCAACATAACTTGAACCATATGGTCCCTTAGGCTTAGTTTCAAACACATGACCAAGCAAAAGTTTACTGGACTCTTTTTAACATCCCTCGAGTTCACTATTTGGCAACAAAGAATGAACAAAAACTTTTACCAGAAAATAAACATAAAACTGTGTTCCAGTCTCTAATAAGCAACTGAGTATAAACTGCTTTTTAGCTCTGCAAAACAACAAAATTCTGCAATCTGATAAGATTTTTGGAACTGAACATTGTATGGTTATTTCTGAACGTCTTTTTCAACAGCTTGTGGGTTTTATAATATTTTTTCATTTGGTCTGTATTCACAGTCAGTGTGATCATATATTCTGTTTTTAACCTAAGGGTTAACATGCAGTTTCTGCTATTAAAAATATTGTTACTGTATGAAAATATCTTTTGATATGTATGTATCAAATGATTATAGATTTTTTTAATTTCTTCTTTTGTTTACTGTTTTTTAGTCTTTACAATTAAAATTTCATTCAAATAGTCTGTTTAGTTTTATAGATCTTGAAAGGTACTTATTGGTCAACATTTTGATTTAGATCTTAAGAAGCTTCCAGTTGACAATAGATGTTGATCCCCAGCTTCATCCTAAAATTATAGGCCGTGGCGGATCTGTTGTCAACAAAATCAGAAAAGATCACAATGTTAATATAAATTTTCCTGAAAGAGACGAAAGTACTATTACAATTACTGGTTATGAAAAGGATGCTGAAGCTGCCAGAGATGCCATTCTGAAACTTGTACAAGAACAGGTACTTTTAATTTTTTTAATTCCCTAGCTATATTCTTTAAAAAAAAAAAAAAAAAGCATTTTTAGCTTTGTTTAATTGAACTGCAAAATTTTTATAGGATTATTTAAAAAATTCCGACTTACTTTAATATTTAGACTATACTGAAAAGATCTGTAAAGCATTTTGCTATTTAATTTTTTTCCTCTTTTAAAATGCCCTTTTATGTTTGAATTGTAATTTTGTTTTTATGCAGACTAGCAGTTTACATATGTTCCGTAGTTAAAATAACCATATTCTTTGGCCAGCAAATCTTATATTTAATTTCTGGCTGATATATTATTAGTGATTTTCCTAGTGTGAATTATGTGACTTTTTTATGTATGGTGTCATTATTCCTGTACAATGTTTTATACATAATTAAAGCTGCTAACATACTGATATTTTCTGTAGCAGTTTACTGATATTGTCTTCAACAAATAAATTTGCTTTGAACCAGGAAAACTATTAAATTGTTTTGGTCCTTATTTAATTCAATTAAGTAAAGTTTAAAACAAGTTTATATTATCTGGGTCAAACTGACACAATGCTATGGAAAATGTTGTTCTGTTGGCAGCAATAAATAATTTAAAATTACTATTTTACTCATTAATTTATAACTTTTAAACATGTGGTAGTATTTTTCCACATCTGTTTATTGGTTCATGAAATAATTGTTGTATAAAGCATCAATATGCATTAGAGTATCCTACATATTTATCTTATGCTTTGGAAAAACTGTGTGTAGAACGTTGTAGCATATATCAAAACTTTTCAATTGGTTTCTATTTTCCTTTTAATTATATTTAGTTTCACAACTATAAACACATTTTACTGATTAAAGCCAGAGGCAAGGTAATATCCATTTGCAACAGAATTTCTATTTGTTATTGATTTTTTTTTTCTTTTCATTTGCTAGTTTTTAAAAAAATCTCTTAATTTTATTTAAAATATTGTCTCAACTCTGAATCTATCATGTCTTAATTAAAAGCTAATATGCCTTAGCTTGCTATCAAAATATTTATAATTTGATTCTGTTAAAATAAAGAGCTTTTTTTATCATCCAATTAAGTTTCAAATCCTAAATAAGTTAGTTTTTTTTTTTTTTTTTTTTTTTTTCCTTCCCACCTCTCTGAATTTTTACTGATGTTTTGAGATGAAATATTATGCAAAATTTCTGCTTTCAAACTGTTTATTTTCATAATAAAAGAATTAGCCATTTTAAAAATATAGCTTGTGTGACTACTGAATGTAGAACGTATTCTAAAATGTTTTAAATTAAAATAATTTATAATTTCTCTCAATATTGTAATGAAATCATTTACAATAGTTCAATTATCTTATATTGGTATAGATTATAATCCATATGAAAAGTTATAAATTACATATTCAAATAAAGTTTTGAAATTTATTAAATAAGATACTATCCTATTAGCCGCATGCCAGAAGTTAGTAGACAAAGAAATCGCCAAAGGTTTTGTTACCTACAGCAGCCTTTATGATTATAATTATTTGAGTGTTTAAGCAGGTAGTTCAATTGCATATTTGTTAAATTTGTGTTTTATTGGTATTTTATTTATTGATAAAGCTTTAATTTTTTTATGGAATTTTAGCCAGAAATAAACACACTACTATTTATATTGTTTTAGGTGCAAACAGATTAATCTTATCTAATTAAGCTACATGTGATAGATAAAAATAGAAATCATGCTTGAAAATTATTTTATAAACCATAAAAAATCAATAAATTGAAATAGTTTTCAAACAAATTTCATTTCAAAGCACATATTTGATGGTGTAAAAATTTAAATTATACAATGTTTAAAAGTAGTTAAACTTGTGAAAAAAGAAAATAGATTGCTTACATCATTGTCACCATTGATATGAGGTCAGACATATTTTTGCTTTATTATAATATAGATTTTAGTGCATGAATATTTATTTTTAAATTTGTATGAAACCCAATTAATGAAGATTAACCTGTTTGCATGTAAAACAATGTAAATAATTCAACATTTGTTTGTTTCTTTGTAATATTCTATAGCTAAATTACCAAACAAAATTGGAAATTTACAAATAATAAATGAACACACTAATTTAACAGATACGTTATGAGCAGCAATGTGTTTAAACACTGAAATAATCTATCCTATTAAAATCCATGTGTGCATCTATGTAACCTCAAAAACTCTGAAACCACAGGGCGCAGGGCTATGAAATTTGGCACACGGATTGCTGGTAACCCATGAATGATTGGGCAAACAATTCAAAAATTTTAAATAGATTTTTATTTTATGTTTTTGACAAAATTTTGCCCCCCCCCCCCTTTTTTTTTATTCAACCCGTAATTGCACGAGTTCTAATCAGTTCTAAATGTTTACTGCAATGTGAGATATACATTGTATACGCCACGCTGCAATACTAAGAAGCTGTTGTGGGTTTTACAATAATTCTTTTACCTCTCATGCAAATAATTAGATTATTTAATTGCGCTTAATTATTACCTTTTTTTTAAAAAAATAAAGAAAAACATTTTATCACAAACATCAACAAAACTTTTTATTCCCTTATTCCAAAGATATTGTTTTATCATCTGCTTCCATAAATTAAAAATTTCATTTAAAAAAATGCACAGTAGTAGAAAAATATTTTTCTAAATCGAATAGTTATTGAACAACTGAAAACTTTCCGCACTTTAGCATTTTTATGCTAATATTTGTTTCATATTGGATTATTATTATGTCTATTTGATATGAATTTTTTATGTACTACTACTTTTGCATGGAACTTCCCATGCGTAGAACGGGTTAAACAGCTAGTCAGAATCTTAAAGGTTGCTATAAATAGTGAAGTGTTTCACCACTGGCACGCGGCTAATATTAAAGTACCAAAAATGCTTTTCAGGGTAGTTATTGGGCCATCTAAAGAAATATACTAAATGTAAAAAATCCTGTTGGCTTTAAATCAAACTATTTTCATCTATATTCTCAACGCTGTACAATGCATCAGCATCTTTAACCTGGGTAGCCCAGGATAGATTGCCTGGTTATTATAATGCTTATACAGTTTAAACAACTTTCCTGTGGATCTAATTAAAGAATCTGAACTATTCTCTCTTAGCAGGTATAACATAATTGTTTCATTTCATATATCACATACTATTTGCAATATTTTTATGTTTATTTCATTCTTTAGTAGTTATACACTTTATTCTTTCAGCAATGATTTCCATTTGTTCGAAGAGCAGATATTGCATGTAAATGATTTTTTCCTCAGATGACACACTAAGAGATTGGTGGCTAGATTTGAAAAAAAAAAAATGTAATCTGTTGTTTTCATTAAAATTATTAGAGCTGTTTTTCAGAAACTCAATATATATATACTCAATATATAATGTAAATAATTCAACATTTGTTTCTTTGCAAAATTCTATAGCTAAATTACCAAACAAAATTGGAAATTTACAAATAATAAATGAACACACTAATTTAACAGATACGTTATGAGCAGCAATGTGTTTAAACACTGAAATAATCTACCTACTAAATCTATATATATATATAGTTTTTGTAATTGCTAAATGTTTGGTACACCTTCAATTCTTTGCTTGAAGAAAATTCTGTAATTTGGTTCAAAGCCAATTGGCATAGAAATTGGCAAAAATTTTCAATTTTGTAACCATTTTTATAACTCTAACTAGCTGTTACCCGTGACTTCGTTCACGCAACATTAAAAGAAGAATAAATACATTAATTAAGCAACATATTTTACTCCCAATCATTAAAACCATTAATAATTAAATAACTATTTATCACATTTCATAGGAGACAATACGGTATTTTTTATTATAGGGGCCTTGACATAACGCAGTCTTAAAAAAGTAAAATTTTGTGCCAAATAATCGCGAAAATGAAATTGCAACCAATATAAAAAGTAGGGCCAAATCAAATCTTGGAAATAGACGAATTAGGTAAAAACAAATGTAAATTTTACCTGATAAACAATTTTACTTTTAACGCCTTTTTGAAACGTTTTAACAGCCATCCTTCAAAAAAACATTAATTGGAAATAGTATATGTTTTTTCCTTAAATTCAATTCTGCCTCCTTGGTTTAATGTATAGCTGAAACAAATCTAGTTTTCTAAATGACAGTATGTTGACAGGCAATTTTTGTTCGCCAGAATAAATTGATTCATGAAGTTTAAATATGTGAAAATATGTTTTTATTTTTTGGATAATTTACTGAAATCAAGATTTTGTTTTCACCATCTATTCAAAGTGAAAATAAATTCTGTTTTTCAGTTTTAATGAGATAATGGTGTAAAAAATATACTGATCTGTTTTATTTCTCCTTTTTTATACACAAATATGGAGTAAGTTACTTTTCGTTTTTAGAAAAACTTTGTTAAAAAAATGGCATTTAATTTAATTTTTTTTATTCTGAGAGTTTGTGTGACATCCTCGGATCAATTATAACCGGTATTCGCTAAACCGGTAGTAAACTAACCGGCGTTTGATAGTCTAGGAGTAGTTGCGAAATACAAACACACGGTCAGATTTTAATATAATAGATTCGTGTTCATTTTCCTTTTCTTAAAATTATGATGTGATTTTTAGCAGAAAACTCTCATCTGTATATAACGGATGCTCATGCTTAATAATCAGTATAGATAACAAAACATTTAAAATTTTCGTTATAAATATGGCGTGCAACTCATCTACTTTCTATACTTACTGATCCTGGTATTAATGTAAGGAATTGATTCATACGCATTTCAAAACATATTGGAAAATTCCCGTTTTATTTCAAATATGACGTCTCCATTTTCCACAGAGAAATCCCTTTTTAATGACATAATTCTTGTTAATTTTCTTTTCCAGGAAATTAATTTCAATACTGGCATAGGGAAAATTGTTACTTTAACGAAATAATATTAAATCTTTAGGGTTTATCTATAAAAATGGAACTATTAACATTAGTCTTTTTTTTTTAGGTAATCGAGCAATTTCTTTTAGTTTTAAGAATGAAAAATCACTATTTCTCGCTATCCATGACATCATTTTCGACATGGATAATTTTGCGGAGCATATTATTGACATTTGCTAACAATTTTCTTTTGAAACTTCTTTTTGCTTTTTTAAAATTTCAATAAAAAATACGGTATAGTTATATTAGCCGCGCGCAGACAGTAAAACAGCAAGTATTGTTACCATACAAAAGAAAAAAAAAAAAAGAAAAAAAAAGTGAAGAAAAAACCCAAGATCATTTTATTTCACCAATCAAAGCACATCCGCATTATTTTCAATAAATGACGTCATATTTGCCTGTTTCCTATGGTTACGCATATTGAAACCTTGTATTATCAAAAACTAAAAAAAGTACGTTTTATTTATTATTATTTAATCTTCTTCTTAATTCTTTAATTTTTTTTATTTCATTTTCATTTTTCCCGTGAAAACTTTTCAATTGAAACTAAATTGTTGAGTAAAAATTATTATTTCGGGTTCTGAATTAGTTTTGGCAACAATAAAGTATTAGCAACGGTAAAGTAAATTTAATCATTTTAAAATGCTATACGAAAAAATGTCCATTTATTCTCAATGAAAATAACGAAATTTTGAATTATTAAGAAAAATATTTGAATAAAATAAACAAAAACCAGTCTATATTCATTTAAGGGTTATAATCAGCCTATATGCAAAGATACAGGATCATTAAATGCTCCACTTTGACGCTGGCTTCAGCCTAACATTTGCACACAATCAGATTTATAATATTATTAGGATACTTTTAAAATTGTACATTGTTGTCTTGTTTGATGCAAATCTTGGCTAAAGATCTGATTATGAAAAATTAGTCATTTTACCCCTGTGAAGAGCAGAGGTATAACAAGTTTTTTTTCATATCACATACCACTTTTAATATTTTTGTTTCATTTCAGTTTTTGGCAGTTCTTGTACACTTTTTATGGTTTGTGCAAAGTTTTCCACCCGTACTAAGAATCTGTATTAGTATTGCATGAAAACAATTTTTCCTTGATAACACCCTTACATATAGATTTCTAGACACCCCCCCCCCCCTCCCACCCCAAAAAAACAAACAAAAAAAAACCAATTTGGCATTTTCTTAAAAATTATTAGAGCAATTTTTCAAGAATGCATAATTTTTAAATAAAGAAGTATTGCTTGTTTGGTACTATAAGATTGACTTTAATTTTATTGACATTTTTTAAATATTTAGGAGGATATGTTCAAAGAAGAAGTTATGATTGATTCTCGTATCCATTCTCGAATTATTGGAGCTCGTGGCCGCAATGTCTTAAAAATCATGGACATGTATAAAGTAGATATTAGGTTCCCACGTCCAAATGATCCAGAACCTGATCTTGTTGTTATACAAGGAGCAGAAGATGATGTACTTGATGCTAAAGATTATTTGTTGAACCTCGAGGAAGAATATGTAAGTTTTGCCATCACTCTATATATCTAAAAAAGATTTAAAGCCCAAACTATTAATTTATATGAATTCTGATTTTATATTATGAAATAAAATAAAAAAAATATCTAGAGCTCATTCTTTGTAATGCCAATGCAAATTTTACATATTTCTGAAAGAAATTGAATTATACGAATTAAAAGTTGCTAATAAAAAAAGCAACAATTTTTAGCTCTTTATATTTTTGATTGCTTTCCTCCCCTACACCCAATTTCTTTTAATTAAAGTTTTTATCAAATCTTGTAACATAGTGTTTTCATTACATAAAAAAATTGTTTCTTGAAAGTTGCATTTTTGTAATAATGTAGTTTGAATTTCCTCTAATGCTTCAGCTATTAACACTGGTACAAACTACTAGTAATAGCATTAATAGAATTTCCCCAACTAATTTTGCCAGAATTTGAAATAACTAATATATTTTATATCAACATAACTTTGATTTTTAAATTTTAATTGTTTAATTTTGTCTTAATATCGGCACTGGTGGAATGAAAAATCATTTGAAATTATTACTTTGATCTGATTCTATCGAAAGGCTTAAATTTGATGATTAAAATTCCATTTTCATTTAAACATGTCATTTTCAACAGCAAAACCTTCAGTCTTTATCAAGTTAAAGCTCAAATTGGTATCTAAGATTAAAAACTGTTGCTATAAATTGAAAATGTTAAACTTATTTATAGGACTTTAATTTGAATACATCCCAAACCTTTAGCCATTGAAAATGGCATGGTAAAAAGGAAATCTAACATTCATAATTGTTTTAAGTTTTAACAAAATGTAGCCAAAGAATTTTGCCACAAATTTCAAGTAAGAGTTGTAAAAAGTGTTTTTATTTTTATATCAAGACCCGAAACATTTTCCCCTTTAAATATTACATTCTTCTGGTTATTAACTCTATACTGACACCCTAATGACACTTAAAAAAATAATTTAAAAACATTTCATCTCCCCTCCCAGTAGCATGAAGAGTACCCGCATTAATGTGCGAGTTGGGCTTTTTCTGTGAAGGCTGCACCTGCACAATCGTATGTGTTGGGCTTTTCCTGTAAAATCATTACCAAAATTGTCATTTCTTTAGAAATATTTATGTTTTTCCTCATTGAGCTCATCTGAACTTGACTGTTCTAATAAAATCTGCTTCAAACGTTTTGTCTGTCGTCATCATCCGAGAGATCACTAAATTCAGTCTAATTTATTCATCAAATGAAATATTTTTTCTTGTGTGAATTATTTTCTGTTTAGACACCTGAAAAAGTATTTTATTTTGCTTTGTTAAAAGTTAACAAAGTATTCCATAAAAAATAATAAAATGTATTAGAAAATTTTATTAAAAGAAAAAAATTTAAAAAAAAGAAAAAGGGATTGATCCATGACAATGCCTAAGAAAATAATATAGTATTAATTATGTAACAACATACTTCATTTTAATTCTGGCTGTCATGATAATTATTGAAACAGAAAAAAAAAAGAACATTGGAAAAACTCTCACCTTTACAGTAGCACTGACTGACATGTAACACCCAAGTTTCACTATCGTGCGGGTAACGAAATCTTGAGTCGTACAAGCAACATAAATAGTGTATAATTAATGTTTTTTCTTATATTACACTGATTTAGACATTAAAGCAAAAATATTTATCTAAGCAATTAGAAATATACTGACTACCTTTTTACTATAGATAAAATGATGAGCTGTATCTGTTGTATTTGTAAACAAAGCTAGTCATGCCAGCTGAAAGTAAAACATGTACTACAACCGCCATCTGTTGATAAAAAAAGATACTTTACTCTTTCTGCAAAGAAGAATGATCGTTCAATTCAGGTTTTTATTACATAAGACAGGTTCAGAAGCAAAAATTTAAATTCATGTCTGACCTGCATGAATGAGCGGGCTGGGTCTTAAAGGGATATTACAGCAGGATTGTGAATAATTTCTTTTTTTAATTATTTATTTAAATTGTATGTTCTCTTCCAAAATATATGAAAATGTTCAAATATCAAATATTATCACAATATTTTTAGAAACGATGCAAATTATGTTAAACTAAAACTTTTTATGTGGGATTAGGGGACGGTTACAAATTCAGAGACTATTTTTATTTTCATATTACAGCTAGATGTTAATGATTTATTTTTTTAAATGATTGATTTAAAATTGTATATTCTCTTCTAAAATATGAAAACATGTTTAAATATCAAAGATAAGTACATTTTGTATTGTTTCTAAAAATATTTTGTTAAGCTAAAGCATTTTTGTTAGGGGGGGGGAGGGGGGATGATTTACGAATTCTGAGAATATCAAGAGAAAGTCGAAAAAAATTTCCAACTAAGTGAAAAGTGTCCATGCCAGGAATTAAGTGTAGGATTTTTGGCTTAATGTGCCAACAATGCTGTACCAGCTGAGCTATTCTGGATGACTCTGATCAATACATGTCACTTGTATAATCAGTTGCCATTATCTATTCTAGAGTTTATTTCTACAGGTGAAACCTCGTGTCAAGGACGTTTATTACCCATAGAATACAAGCTTATTTCTTTAAAGTGGAGCAAAGTGTTTATCAAGTGTGAGAAACATTGTATATGAAATCTTATTTTTGATGTCATCCCTTTTTCTTTGCATATACAAAATGCACAATGATGAATAAGGTATACGAAAAGTTTTTTAACCTACCTTTGACTAACAAGGAGAGGTCCATGCTTGGTAATCACAGATTTTGAAATTAAATATTTTTTTACTGGCGATTAGAAATTTTTGCTGGTTACCAGATTTTATCAAATTTGTAAAGCCCTGAGAATATAATTTGTTTTATGCTCTTTCAATCTTTTATTTAAAAGTTTAAGGCTTAGAGAGCTATATGACACCTCATTTTAAAGAGAATTTTATAAGAGTTTAAATTGATATGCAATTTTACTATCCTTAGTTATAATATATAAGATTTTTAAAATTTTGCAAAACATGTTTCTTGAAAAAAAATAATTCCCGAAAATTGTAGAGTTGGATCTCAAGAATCAAGAGCTATGACAAAAAGTACCTTACTAAAGTTAGAATTTTTTTTTCCAAACTTCTGATCCCATTGAGATCCTACTCTATAACTTCCAAAATTCATAGCTTATAAAAATACATTTTTTTTTTTTTCAAAATTATCTTAATTTTATATAAATTTTGTTGAGAAAATTCCAAAATAGTTTTTCTTTTTACCAAGGATAATAAAGTTGGCTATCAAATTCAATCTTATGAAATTCTCTTTAATATGAAGAGTCATAAAACTCTCTAGGCTTTAAACTTGAACATCAAGATTGAAAAAGTTTGTGCAAAAAATGATTTTTTTAAATTAAAATAATTATTATATGAAAACCCAATGAGATATATATATGAAAATATATTTTCCGTATATCATATTTCATTGAATCATTATTGTGATTGACTGGTTGATTTGACATGGAATGAATGACCAAAGTAAGAATCTGCAGACATAATCCTATCTCTGTTGGAATTTAACAGTCAGTGCAAATGAGTGTTTTAATAAAATCATAAAATGTTTCAATTTATGAATAAATGAAAGTTTCTTTTTTAAATTTTCACAGAATAATTTTGCCATTGAGCACCATTTTTGTAACAGTTCACTTTTTATTTAACCTTTCCTATTTATTTTTTTTTATTTTCATGTCAATTAATAAGCAAATGTTTTAAATTTCACTTTATGCATCCATGTTATTTTAAGTCTTACTCATCATCATGATTGTTCCTCTTTTTGTGCAGCTTCAAGATGTAAAAGAACGAGACCTATTACGGCAGTATACTAATCCTCCTAGCCGAAATGGAACACATGAAGCAGATGGCAATCGTACAAATGATAAAGGCTTTGTTGTCAAAGGTGCTCCATGGGACAAAAAGAAAGATGCAGCTCCAGATACTACTAATACACAAGAGTTCCCGTCCTTCGGCTCTGGGGGAGATATGCCCCCCAAGCCTGTGGCCTGGGGTCCCTCTCGCCGTTAAAAGTATAAAATAAAATATTTTCTCTCAGCAATTGTTTCTGCATCTCCTTTTAAGTGTACAAAGGAGTTTTAGGATTTAACATGAATTTTCGAATCTCTCGAGTGCCACACCTCTTTTTAAAAGAAAGACTCAGCGAGCTTCTTCAGAGTTAGAAATTATTTTTGGGCTGCTAAGGGGTGGTGGTTACATTTATTTTTTAAGCTGTTATACCATCGGGTAGGTCTTCAAGTGTAACTTGTTTCATGAAACTGTTTTCTGTTATTTTTCTATCATAGTTTTTTTACTATATTACAGATTTCTTTATGAAATGTTACTTTGTTCCCTGACTTCTCCAAATCCTTTTCAGTACAAATTGATCTGATCAATGAAATTTATAATGGAGCAATAATGTTTAAGAGTGGAAAGAATTTTAGGAATAAAGCCATTATATTGTTTAAAAAAATTGTTGCATTGTATGCATGATTTGTTTGATTTAATTAAGTGTGTTTTATACAAGGTGCTAAGATTGTATAATTTTGTAAATTTAAAAGAAGAAAAAAAAATCTGATATGAGCAATAGAATTTTGGAACGAAATTTTTGCATATCAGTTTTCTTTTGAGGTGTTGACCCTGGGGTTGTTAAATATGAATCAGAATTATCTGGTAATTGTTCATTAAACCAGGTAACAGAAACCTTTGTATATTCCTTAAGAAATGTATTATATGAAAATGAATTAAAGGAATTCTTTCCAGTAGATGTAATGTTTTATTTTTTAATAAATTATAAATTATACGCTTATTTGCATTAACTGTGAGTGAGTGAAACTATGTGAATGTTATTTGAATGAAAATTAAGGAAATAAAAAAGTTATTGAAAATTACTTTGAGTTAATTAGTAATTTTGTCTGCATTTGTGGAAAAATTGTGTTTAGAACAGCAGTTCTTTATAAGCATACAGTTAGACTGGCTTTGCACCTCAGAGTTTTGGGCACACAATAATTGAATGTTGATTAAATTCTATCACTGCTATATTTTGTTCAATTTCTTATCTCTTCTTGGAGTAAAACTCCAAAGTGTCTATATTCTAAATCTTAAAGATAATAAAAAATTAACTTTTTAAATCACTTGGAAACTCTTGGGCCACCCTGTATGAATTAAATTTTTTGATTTAATTGATTTTTAACAATTTCTATTGATACAATGTTTGGAAACTTGTTCAAAACAAAGTTTGCTGCATAAAATGAGACGTGCAGTAATTTAATATTTAAAGATTGGTGTCTTATTTTGATGCTGTTAGCTAAGAGGACTGTGGTTGTATTGGATTTTTAATATTTAAAGCAGATCAAATGTTAAGCTGTAGGTGAAATATAATTGCACAAAATATTGAAAAAAATATTTAAATAAAGTTATACTGTGAGAATACCTTGAAAAATAGTCTACTGAAGTGAATGAATAACGTTATTTGAGAATATTTTAGCAGAAATTACCAAAATGTGTATAGGATATATATTATAAACACTATCAATTGCTACCAAATTTTTTAATTAGAGTAGAAGTATAAAAATTAGGTTAAATGGTCCACAAATTTCATTGTGCATTATATTTTATGTCTATAAATGTATTTTAAGAACAATATTGATATCAAATGAAATATGCATTTACAGAGCTGCCAACTGCTACGAAAAAATCGTAGTTGCTACGATTTGGAGTTAAAAACTACGATGCTACGAAAATTGGTCTAAAACTAAGATTTTCTGAAAAAAAAACGTGAATTTCGCAAAAGAATCGCACAAAATAAACACTAATTTCGGGAAAGAATCGCGCAAAAAAAAACGCGAATTTCGCAAAAGAATCGTGCAAAATAATGCAAATTTCGCAAAAGAATCGAGCAATAAAACGTGAATTTTGTCAAAGGATCACTGAAATAACACAAATTTCATCAAAAAATCTTGTAAAAAATGGAAACTTCTTCCTCAAAGGATCGCAAAACAAAAAACGTGAATTTCGTCAAAAGATATCTAAAAAAAATGCTAATTTTTTCAAATTATCGCTGAAAAAACGCAAATTTCATCAAAGAATAGCTAAAAAGACACTAATTTCGTCAAAGAATCGTGTAAAAAGCGCGAAATTCAGCAAAGGATCGCCAAACAAAATGCGAATTTCATCAAGGGATTGTTGAAAAAAGTGCAAATTTCGTCAAAGGATGCTAAAATAGCGTGAATTTCATCAAAGGATCACGGAATATAACGTGAATTTCGTCAAAGGATCACGGAATATAACGTGAATTTCGTCAAAGGATCACGGAATATAACGTGAATTTCGTCAAAGGATCGCAGAATATAACTTGAATTGCTTCAAAGGGTTGCGGAATATAATGCGAATTTCGTCAAAGGATCGCTGAAAAAACACTAATTTTGTCAAAAAATTGTTCAAAAGACGCGAATTTCGTCAAGATTGCTGAAAAGACGCAAATTTCGTGATAAGATCGTGTAAAAAAGAAAAATTCGGTGGAAGACTGCGGTAAAAACGCGAATTTCCGTTAAACTATCGCTGAAAAGACGCGAATTTTGTCAAAAGATCGCTGAAAATAACGAATTTCGTCAAAAAAAAAGACTGAAAAAATGCAAATTTTTTCAAAATTTTTCTGCATTGGGTTAAAAGATTGAAACCATATTCTTTTTACTAATGTAGAAAATTCGCCACAAAACGTAAAAAAAAAATCAATTTAAAAAGTCTATTAAAAAAATCCAGAAACTGGCTTCAAGGTGCATAACTTCAGACATAACAGGTACCTTCCTGCCAAATCGTGCAAATCTGTGTCCATGGCAGCAGTCTCTTCACAAAACAGCGCACACAGAGACAAACATCTATGTTTATTATTACAGATTTAGTTTTTCATCTGAAACATTATATTGAACTAACTTTTGAAAAATGAAATTAACCTCACCTGCAATAAAAAAAAAACAATTAACACAGACCCGACATGCATGCCTTACCCGACCTGATGCAGGACATTTTAGACAAATTTATACATTTTTCTCCGGAAAAATATCTGTAGTTTTGTCAGGGGAGGAGAATACCAACCTAGAATCTTTCCGAAAATTCATTGTGAAGTTCAGAAATTTAGCTTAGGAGTGGACAGAGCATGAATTGAATGGAAATAATTACATTTAATCAATCCCACCCACAACAAAAAAAATTACCAAAAACAAAACGGTCTTTATGCATTACACATACGTTTAGTTGATTAGTATTTGTTCTCTTAAAATTTGCAGTGTAAAAAACAACCAACCAACCAACCTCCTGATTAATTTGAATTTTGCGTGCTACTATTTTTCATTTTCAAAGGTTGGCAGGTCTGCATTTACTTTTCATTTCGCACATATTAAAGCTTCATAATTATATTCATACCTTTTATATAGATAAAATTTAATCCATGTGAATAAAGGTAAACATGCTTTAAAAAAAAACAAAAAAACATTAATAATTATAAAGTATATTGATTTGGGACATGACATAAAAAAAAAAAACTAGATCAAAGTTATGAAATTTAAGAATATGGTCATAAAAACCAAAAGAAGCTACAGAGAAAAAAAATAGGATGCCCAAAGTCAGTTCTTTATCCCAAAAGCCCCTATAGAACTGAATAACATAACCACTATGCCTCTTAACCAATATAAGTTACTAACAAAAGATTGGAAAAGGCAATATACTTCATTGTGAAATTATGACTTAAGGGGTTACTTCACTCATGCGAAAACACCTGCTCGTTAATGTTAATCATATGGGAAAAATTAAAAAAAATTTCCATATTTTTAAATGATTATTATTTTTTGCATTGGATAACAGAGGTCAGATTTCTTCAAAGGACGTTTTTGACTTTTTAAATTTTGTTTGCAGGCTTTTTTTATACATTCGAAACCGGTTCCAAAAATAAAAGTATCCCAATACCAAAAAAAAAAAAAAACTAAACAAAATTAAAAAGTAAACATAGGCCTTCATAGATGCCTTCAACCTTGGCTATCCAATGCAAAAAAAAAGTAATTTAAAAATATTGAAATGCAAACGAGATACTTTAAAAAAATTCTTCTATAGGATTAACATTAGCGAGTGAGTGTTTTTGCATGAGTGATGTAATCTGTTAAACCAGAAACACAGTAAGTCTGACTCTTGGTGGCTTCATAGATTTAGATTGTCGGGATCTTTGGGTGATGAACAGATGTTTTTAATGATTCTATCCCATCACAGACAATTCTTTATAACATCGGATTGAATACAAAAAGCAATTGACTGGAGTCACCAAGTAACAACTGTCACAATCAAAAGCAATCACGATTCTTTAGAATTGGAGAAAATCTGTAAAAACATCTTGTCATCACCCAACACTAGTCTTAGCTACAATTTGAGCTTACATACCATGCATTCTAGTGAATATTTCAAAACTTTCTTGAACTTCTCTTTCCTAACAAATTCCATTATTGCGTATGGAGAAATGACTCATCTTATTTATCAAGAGTTTCAACATAGTTAAGACCTTGTCATTCAACAGCATGGGTACCAACAAAATGAAATCCAGAAAATATTTTAAAATGGATGTGGCAGATCAAAGATCGGCAGCAAGCAATGGAGATAGTGTATCTTTTCTAGTCGTCAGGGTGCTCCCCACCCCTTGAACTCCCATTTAAAATAATTCTTGAACATAAAATAAGCAGAATGAAAATGTGTATTGTACAGAGGGGTTCAAGGGGCAGAACACTCCCCTCCCTTCTCCAATCCTGTTGAGAAATTTTCTTTTTCACTTAGTGCTTCATTGTTTAAATTAGTTTTTTATAATTTTTTTTTTATTAGAGATTCTGTCAGTTTTTTTTTCATTACAAAAAAAGAAAACTTAGTCCTCTGAAATGTCTTGGCCAGTGAGTAACACAAATTTAGAGCGACAATTGCAACTAGCAAAATCCAGTTTTTGATAAAATGCCTTTTTTAGGGTTTCATTCATCTCACAAAACCCTTTTCGTCTCACTTGTCTGTCACAGACCTGGTTCTCAGAAACTGTATAAGTTACAAACTTGAAATTTTGTGTACTTACAGCTAAACACCTACTGCAACGCTGAAAATCCTAAAATTTTGAAAATGTCTTCATTAATGAGAGAGATTAATTGAAAACCTTAAAAACCCACTCATTAATGGATAAAAATATCAACCTAAAGCGCAGAATTTATTTAAATTGTTTCCAATTTGTAAAATAGCGCACATAATAATATTCCCTTTCAATTAAAAAATGTATTTACATGTGACTATCAAAAACAGAAATAAAACTTTAGAAATATAAGAAAATGATCACATGTTAAAAGTAGTAACTGTAGAAAATTATGTAATAAAAAAAATATACTTGCATGTGAATATTAAAAAGAGAAATAATTAAATTATTACCAGGATACGCTTTAAATCAGGTTGATTTAAATCACTGTTTTTTTTTAAAATCATTAATTTAAATAAATATTAAAATTTTATTCTTTTGGAACTTATAGTTTTGCCTTGATTTAGAATATAATAAAAATTTAAACAACCTACATGTTACTATTTATTTGGATAAAATTACCCAAAAAAAGGGCCTAAAAAATAAACTCTCTGCTTTTTTAAAATTCTCAATTGTAAATTTTATACTCACAATCTGTACATATTGTTTTTTTTATATTCTAACTAAAGGGAGAATAGTGTTCATCACCGAAAAGTTATCCTGGCGGTATTTCTAGAACAAAAATGGCCCAAAATTCATTTGGTTATTAATATGGCATTATTACCATTATATGCTTCACTTAGATGCTATTTAATATAACATTGTTGTAATTTGCTTGATAAATTAATATTTATTTTTAAATATCTTGCAATCGTTTTATCCATGGCTGTGTCACAGGTTGTAAGAGCACAGAAAGGCAAAATAAAGATAATGAATACTGTCAATCTACAGATGTTTATAGCTGATCAATTGTTGAATGAATTTTGAATGTTTTTCTCTCTAATAGTAGCTTGTTAATTCTTGTGGTAACAAATAGATAATATTTCCCATCTAATTGATTTTACTCACTGTGAATTTAAAATATGATGAATCTAGTACGTCCGGGTTACATTACATTTACCTGCAGAGAAATTAGTAGTATACATTTAGATAATATTTATAAGCAGGAAAAAAAAATTGTAAAGTGTGTGAAGTCCAGACAGTCTGCTTGAGTTTAGATGGGTGTCCACAATGAGCCTATTATTTGTGCAATTGTTACCAAATGCAGCAGGGATTGGTATCTTGTGGATTTCATTGATACATCAGAAAATTTACATACAACCGAATATAACCTTATAAAAATTGCTCATGAAGTAATATTGAAGTGCAAAGCTGAATGTAACTGTTAGGTAGCTTTCAATACTAAAAAGTATAAAGCTACCTATTGCAGCCGTTCGGAGGAAAGCAGTTCTGGAAAATTTCGATATATTTTCACCGATCATGACCCCCAGACCTCAAAACCACCCTCCGTTCAAATGTTGATTTATATATATAGATATATCCATATATCTATATATATCTGACCTATGTCATACGATAACGCTCGTATTTATAAATCGATTTTGATGAAACTAATTGTGTGTATTAAGCTCACCAATGTCTCGACCGAGTTCATTGGCCAGCTTGGTCCGCCATTTTGTTTCAAGATGGCGGCCATTTAAAAATTTAAAACTAAAATAAATATACAAAAAAATTAAAAATTCAAATTTATTTTTTAATTACGTGTTAGGCCTTGATACAAGGATTCCAGAGCATTTTTTGGTTTACCTCTGTCTTAAAAAATGGCTGAGATAGAGCAGTTTGAAATTCTAGGGTGGCTGACATTTTGAAACAAAACAGCACATTAACGCCATTACTTGCAAATTATTTTCTTTCATTGTTGTAATAATTTTCCCAATCATATGCATAAAACTATATATTCATATCCGTTAGCGCCAAAATTGGTGACATTGGCGATATTTGGCGAAATATCGCCAAATTTGGCGACCAAAATAAGTCTTCATAAATGAAGCCAATTTGGCTATTGCTCAATAATTTGGCGAATTTCTTATTCAAATTCAGTATTAACGAATCTTTTGTAAACGTTTCTTTGCATTTTAACTTGCTGTTTTTGTGTAACATTAGCTAAAATTTTAAAACGAAGATATAGGAAAGCTACCTTTTCCTCCCGGTACAGGCCGGAAGGACTTTTTTATTAGTAGCCTTGTCAGAGATATTGCAGCTAATGTCAAGAGTATGCATGATGAATTAAAAAAGGTGTTATTTGACTGAGATTGAAAAGGAAAAAAAACCTTTTTATTTTCCTAAGAATAATAAAGTCACTAGTGGTTTTATAGCTTTAACCATGTGATTCCTAGCTAAGGCAGATTCTTTTTATGATTTTCTTTTTGAGAAAAATACTGTATCCCAAATGTCTCCTTTGGAGAGCCCATTATTCAAGTTTTTTGTGAAACGTCGTATGAAAAAGCAATAAAGTAACTCTGCAGAAAATACTTTCTACTTTCGGTTTAGTACATTCAAAACTTAGAAACAAACTGGAGAATGAAAAAGCAGGAAAATTGGGTTTTTTAAACAAAGCCTTGAATTCCAAATCCTTAAGTCTTTTGAAAAAATTATTATTAATTTTTCATATCTTCTAAAGTATTTGCCTATTTTTCATTTCAATATTTCTACTTACTAAAAGTCACCAAGGCAGTTCCAAATTAATTTTTCACATTGACTTTCAATATTAGGTATTAATAAAATTAGAAATGAAAATGGAGGCGACTCTAAAATGCTATTAATTGTTATATTTTTTAACTTTAATCTTTTGAGAAAAACCTTAAACATTTATGTCATATATTTAAAATAAATTGTGTTAATCAATGTATATATATGCATATTTTTATGAAAAATTTATTTCAAAAGATTGTAGATCTTATATATTTTACATTTACACATTTAAAGAAATTATTTTAAGAAAATAGGGCATATCTTATATGGTAGACAAATACTATCTATTGCAAAAAGAAAAAAAAAGTTTTTTTTTTCCAAACATTTTCATGCAATTTTTAAAATTTAATTTCTTTATATTTATTAGCTTTCATATTGTACTTGCATTTAAAATTAAAAAAAACTTCAAGTGTCTTGCTAAATTCATATGTTTAATGTGTAAAAATATTAACTTTCCAAAATAATCAATTTAAATAAAAGAATCAGATTTAAATAAATAAAATGATTTAAATCAAATAAATCAGATTTTTTTTTTATTTAAAAAAAAAAAAATCCTGATTTTTGCGTACCCTGATTATGCCTTCAAAGCATTAAATAGGGAAACTTGCGTCATATTTCAAAATGCTCAAATAATAATATTTCGAAACACTTTCAATATAAAAATATATTTACACGAGATATTAATTTATTTCGACAAAATATTAAAAAATATTTTACCTATTATTGCAAATTTTAAAACAGCATACATATTTCCCTTCAATTAAATATTTTAAAGTTTAATAATAGGAAGAAAACTTTGAAAATTACGTTATATTGGAAACAATACATTTAAAATGTCTTACTGAAAACAATTTTCAGTACTTCTCCATTATACCATTGACAACTTTCCAGTAAAAAAAACAAAAAAAAAACTAGACAAATTATTTGCCAAACTCTAATGTCCAAAAACCCAATGGAAGAATGTTGCCATTGGAATCTAAAGCCCCACTCACTAAAATGTCAACTATCAGTAAGTTTAAACAATAAAATTTATAATACATTAATGAAAAGAGAAAAAAAAATTAATCTTAAATATTTATTTACAATGTTTTTCTTAATTATCCACTTCTGCTGATGGATAAGTGTTCTGCATAACTATGCATAGCAACATTTTTTCAATGCTATTTCTCTTTTAATATGGCATGCTGTTTGAGGTCGTTATTATTTTTTAAAATTAATGAAATAACTATTAAATGGGTAAAATATCATTAAAAATACAGATAAGTCTAATAAAAAATCTCTGGATGACATAACAAACACGTGTAATGCATCTGATGTCAATTGAATGAGACGCCATGGTAATGTACTTTTTTCCCCCTTTTATTTAGGTGAGTTTTTTTTTCTTTTTTGGATAGTGGTGACAGGATAATGAATAAATACCCAATTTTTTATAACATCATTATAAAATTCCCCGATGCAGCGACATTGTTTACTTAGCCATTTTACACAAGTTGTTTTTTAAATATTTAATTGATGTTATTTAATCAATCACGAAAACAGTTAGCTCTTTCGACAGCAGTTGATTCGGCCTTTAAAATACCTCAGTGAAAGGAAAATGAATGGAAACCCGATTTCAGCAAATCTGCACTGGTCGCTTAATTAAAATTCAATCTGTCGTAATCATTTTAGAGTTTGTGGTGTCATAACAGGGGTTGGTGAGCGTAGCTCGTAGGGGATCCCCCTAGTGGAATAGAAAAAAGAAATAAAATGCTAATAGACAATGATGTAATTAATAATGCGAATAGGGACCAGTATTAAAGAAGGGGAGAAGGGTGGAAACTATTTATTATTTTTTTATTGCATTTAATCCACATGATAGATATTATTATGACAGAGTACAATAGCAAGGCGGTTCAGATATTCGAAAAAATAGACCGGTACATTTTTACTTCATGAAAAAACATGACTTTTTTTTTTTTTTTTGGAAAAGGAAATTTATTTTGATTTATTAAAGAAAGGATAAAGTATTTTGAAAGGAATATTAAACGAAACCCTTTGTGCGATCTTCGATCACACTTACCCACTTGTTCACAATTTATGTCTGTTAGTTTTACCTGTAGCATTGTAAACTCTAACAAGATTTTAGCTAAATTTTTGGCTCTTATATTCCAAGACAGCGATTTATGAGGTATGTCTATTAATTAACGAGACTGATTAAATAACTCACCCTTATTTATTTGTATTACAAATACAATGTTTGTCCCCATCAATATACTCTCAATTTGCACTAATACATTTTTGTCTTGTTTTCCACTGGTCGAAGGCATGCAGCAAATCAATTTTTGTCAGTTTTAACATATCTGCCATTTTCTTCTTTACGGCATCAACTGACTCAAAATGACCCTTTTAAGCACTGATTTAACTTTTGTGCAAATATAAAAGTCACAAGGTGCTGAATTGGGTGAATATGGAGGATGTTAATTTTACAGAGGTGGACATAATTATAAGACATGTACCGAATTTCACATAAAATTAAAGAAAGGATATAAAGCTTTAAAATGCATTACATCAAATATGACAGAAACACAAATTTACTCTGTTATCATATATAATTATTTTATAATAATGATATTTTCATACAATTTAATGAAAAAACTTGACATAATGGACAAAATTATAAGACACCAACCTTTTTTTCCAAATACAGTGGTCAACATAATTAGCAAACACTAATGGTTTAAAGAAAATCTTCTAACATGGTTATTCAATATTTGGTAGAGCCGCGATTGTTTTTTATAACATGAAAGATGTGATTTGGCATCGAATCTATGAATTCTAACAAAATATCGCAAGACAATTCTTCCCAAGCACATTTTATAGCATTCTTTAGGTCTTCGACACATGTAAACTGCCTCCCATTTCGGTAAACCTCACGAGCTAAGATCCCCCACAAGTTTTCGATGGGATTTAAGTCTGGGGAGCGAGAAGGCCATGGAAGAACATTGATACTTTGCTCTGAAAGCCACTTTTTCGTTACGTGTGATGTATGAATCGACGCGTTATCGTGCTGGAAAGTGTAGTTTTCGCCACAAAGAAGTTCACCGTATATGGCTAGTTGATCTTTAAGAAGATTCTTATACTTTTCGGAATTCATTCTTGAATGCACAAAAACGATATCAGTTTTCCCTTGATCCGAAAAACCAACCCCAAACCATTACTGAGCCTCCACCCATTTGGCGGCTCATTTGTACATCAGGAGACTTTCGTAAATCATGCCAATAATAGTGAAACTCGTCAGGACCATTCAGGTTAAACTTTTTTTCATCAGAAAATAACACAGTACCATTTGGAGGTACAGGCCATAGTTTGTTTAGCGAAGTTTAAACGGTCCATTTTGTGCCGCTTTAGAACAGGGCTGCGGAGTCGGTGGTGGTAAAAATGGCAGACTCCAACTCCTGAAATTTTAAAGGAATCGACTCCGACTCCGGGACGTCTAAAGTACTGGTATTGCCTGTTGATTCCTATTACTCAGATTGCTTTATTGCTGTCATTTGTTTTGAAATAGTAATAGTCGCTTTATTAAATTTGTCATTAAATAAAGGAAATATTACTATTTAAAAAAATGGCAGCAATCAAGCAATCAGAATAAAAAAAACTCAACTGGCAACACTGAAACCTGCTGTTACATTCCTGTTTGACCTTGAAGTATATGATGTGTATATTTTTGGATAAATTATGGGTATAAGCTGTGATAGGTAGTCAAGACTAGGACTCATTTACTGCAGCTGCAAACTTCTGACAGTATTTTAGTATAAAAAGTTTCACCTTTTTTCACCAATATATGGGTGAAAGGATGTTTAATTTTGATTTTATACCTATTTCTGCAGACCCAAAAAATAGGAGGCAAAAATTTTACAATTTAAGCATCATTTGGGGTCTCCAGAACCCGAAAAATTACGAGGGAATGCAAGAAAAATAAAATATGAACATTTTACTATTTTAGCATTAATTCTGTTCTCACGGCTTCGTAAAAAAGGGGCAGAAATTTTATATTTTCAGCATTATTAATTGTACAATTTTGGGTCCTGCAGACCCGAAAAATCCAAATATTGAAATCTAAAGAAGTAAATAAAATGGAAAATTCACTATTTCATATCCCGCTGACTTGGAAAAGAAAATGCAAAATGTTGTAATTTTGGAGTTATTGTGTCTTCCATAGCCGAAAAATTCTAATGTAAGGGAAGAACAATAAAGAGGAAAATTTTGTATTTCCTGCATTAACTTTATAATTTTGGCTAAATTTCGGGTCTGCAAAACCTGAATATCGAAAAGAGAAAGATGACTGAAATTTCACTATTTCATCATTATTTTGAGTACTGCAGACTCAGGAAAAAAATTATTATTTCACTTTTTTCGGGGGAGGGGGGGGGGGGTTCTTTGCACACGAAAAAAGCGGAAACAATTACTACAATTTCAGCATTACTCTTGGTCCTACAGACCTGAAGAATATGAGGGAAACAAGAAAACAAAAGGAAAAAAATTTCTATTACAATGATATTTCGGATTCTGGGGACTCCAAAAAGAGCAGAAACTTCCAATTTTCGCATTACCTCGAGTTCTGCAAACCCCAAAAACTGAGAGAAAGTACTGGATACTAATATAAAATATAAACTAGAGATTTCTATATTAAGCAGTTTTCATATACACAGTAAACTGGACAGTATATTGGACCTGTTTAACCCGGGTTTCCTTGTATATATAGTCCAAATATAAAAATAATTCAGTTTAGAAATTTAAAATTACGTAGAATTGGTTTAATTTCACTTCAAACTGTCTAAAAAACAAGCTGGAGTCGGAGTCGGCCTGTTTTTTTCCGACTCTTTTGTCCAAAAATAGGCCCGACTCCGACTCCGCAGCCCTGCCTTAGAAGCTGTGGTTTTTAATTCAATTTTTTAAATTTCACATAGGAAGCATTATGCAATACTCTGCAAATGGTTCTCCTTGAACAATTTAGTTTCAAAGCATTTTTAATGCCAGGTGTGGTCATCTTATTCTTGTAGCGAGCGAAAGCACATGGCGTCTGTCTCTCGAGGACAAGCAAGGAGTACGTCCAGATCTTTTAATCACTGATCCAGATCCATTACTTCCTCTTTTCAAAACATTTGAAATTGCACATCTAGTGTTTAATAACGTTTGAAATATTAACTGAAGCGCCAGTTCCACTTAATCTCCAAATTTCGCGAATTTCACTTTCTTTTAATTCTGTACCTCGTGGCATGTTTGTAAGTGCGTGAAGTCTGTTATCGTCTACTTTAGTTAACTGCTGACGGCTGACGTCATAACAGCGTGCAGAAAATTTGCACATTTCGAAAAAAAGCAGGTGTTTTAATTAAAATTTTAGGGTGTCTTATAATTTTGTCCATGGTATTTTTAATTTTTTTTATTAAACACTATAAAAATATAATTTCTGTAAAACAATTACGTGTGATAACAGAATAAATGTTTTTGTCGTATTTGATAAAGCATTTTTAAGCTCTGAATCTTTTCTTTCACTGTATGTCAAATTAGGTAGGTGTCTTATAATTATGTCCACCACTGTAGACTGTAGTAATGTGATGTACTATAAACCTGGTCATACAGGTGCATTGTCCTGGTGAAGAACAATTTTTCCACATTTGCAGCTGTTTCTTTCTGACTCTTTCTCTCATTTTTTTTTCAAAACTCTGTCATAATAATGCTGGTTAACTGCTGTGCTTTCTGGAACCCATTCTGCCCAAATTACACATTTGATATGTTTTTTCTTCGGTTCTTGAACTGCAAGGTTATCCAGGGTGTTAATAATCTTCAACTTTCTCAACTCTTTTGTGCCACTCGAACTCTTGCGCACGAGATAGGCAGTCATTCCCACAGACCGTTTTAAGCATTTGAAAACATTGTGTTTGTGTTTTGTGCAGTTTTACTAAAAAATTCAGTTTGGCACATTGTTAAACTTTTAAACTTGGCATTTTTCTGCCATCCTGCAGAAAACATAACTAAACAGCGATTTACAATCAACTCAAAGTGATAGAATATATTGCAATTTCTCGTGCAATCACGTGTATCACGATCTGACACATAACGGAAACAACTTTTTCAATTTATAATTTTTAATGCATCTTTTTTATTTTTTAAAAATTTAACTGGCTGTCATTTTGAAACAAGATGAGGCATGAAGCTGTCCAACGAACTCTGTAGAGACCTTGGCATGTCCTGTACACATGATCAGTCCCATTCATATCGGTTCATCAATACGAGAGTTACAGCATAACAAAAATTAGATTGTTTCCGAAATCAATATCAGCCACCCTAGAATTTCAAAATGCCAGTTCCGGAATCGAACACTTAACGGAATTTTTTTTTTCAATTTATAATTCTTTTGTACACCTTTTTTGAATTTTTAAAAAATTTAAATTTAACTAGCCACCATTTTGAAACAAGATGGCGGATTAAGCTGGCCAACAAACTCGGTTGAGACCTTGGTATGTCCTATTCACATACTCAGTCACATCCAAATCGGTTCATAAATATGAGAGTTACAGCATGACATATGTCAGATATATAAATCAACATTTGAACGGAGGGTAATTTTGGTTCTGGTTGTCAGAATTGGTGAAAATTTACCAAAATTTTTTTGAATTGCTTTCTTTTGAACGGCTGCAATAGATAGCTTTTTGTAACGAAAGCTACCCCAAATGGTGTTAAATAATGAAAAACCACTGCCAGGGAGCGCGCGGTGAAGTACAATAAATGCTATATTCGATAAAAAGTCGTTTACATCCCTCCTCATTCCCTCAAATATAACAAATAAACAGTTAAGGAAAAATTTTTATGTATGTATTAACGCATAAACACTACGTCTGATTACTTTATTTTTACAATATTATAAGATCACACATTTTGTCAGACAATTAAATAGACTAAACCAACATGAGTGAAAAATTGACCTGAGCCAGTACTCGAACCTGGGACCTTCAGCGTACCGTGCTGACGCTCTACCACTAAGCCACCCAGATCGACATCCTAGCCCGACAATTTCTCACACTTATTCATGTTGGAAACAGTATATATATATATATGTGTGTAAAAAACAAATATATATAAATTAATTATAGACCGATGAATAGTTATTTATCGTATTATGTCATCTGAAGCTGCAAAACTGCTGGCCGAAGACTGTTTCCAACATGAATAAATTTGAGAAATTGCTGGGCTAGGATGTCGATCTGGGTGGCTTAGTGGTAGAGCGTCAACACGGTACGCTGAAGGTCCCAGGTTCGAGTCCTGGCCCAAGTCAATTTTTCCCTCATGTTGGTTTAGCGTATTTAATTGTCTGATAAAATGTGTGTTCTTATAATATTGTAAAAGTTAAGGCAAACTTCGATGTACATTAGGGGCCGATAGCGGGCGAAGTCCGTTATTCTGTTCTATCATAATATCTGTCATGTGGACTAAATATGATATTTAATAAAAAGTAATTCTCCCTCCTCTCTGCATTGTATTAATAATCCCTATTCGCATTTGACAACGTTTGTTTATTAATTACACCGTTGTTCATTAGCCTTTTATTTCTTTTTCTATACAAAAATCAGGCTTTTGCTAAAATGAAAAATTACCGGCCGATTTTTAACATTTTTAGAAAGTCTTAATCCCCAGGCTAGTTTAAGCAAGAATGCATAATTTTCCCATCCAAAAATCCGATATTTTTTTATAATTTTACATACCCTATAAAAATCCCACTCAATTTTTAATTAGGTATTTTATATCTTCCTCCCTTCGACAGAAGAGAGACGAAATGTCTCGCTATGAATGACTAAGAAATGACATGTACAAATAAATTCTTTTTATGCAACCAAATTGATTAAAAAATTATTAATATATATGGTTCTAATTAACGGATACTTACGAAAATTACATATTTGGAATGAGCGTTAAAAAATATGCTTAGATGCATAATTCTCAAATATATAAATGCAACATTTCAAAAAATTTTAATAGAGCCCGAATTTACCAATTTAAAAATTTTCATTATTTTGATGAAAAGACATTGGAGTGAAAAAAACAATTATTTTTCTGAAATCAATTTAATCAAATATTGATATCTCAGGTTGTAATTATATGATCTTTATAAAAATTAGATATTTATATTCAGCGTTAAGAAATACGCATAGACGCATAATTTTTAAATCGATAAATGCAATATTTTTAATAATTGTATAGACTCAAATGATCCCACAATAAAAAAATTCCTTCTTTCCAAAGTAGCTTGTTTGCAGACGGTCGTCTGGATTAACACCTGCGATTGTCATTAAATAAAAAATGTTCGTTTTTGAATGAAAAATTAAAGTTTATTTCATACTTCGAAAAGTTGTGGTTCGATTATTTCGAAATTTGATTTTTTGAAATCACAATTTTTTTTTAACCCATGTATCCCGAATTTGACAGAAATTTATATTAATTACAATATTTCAATTGCACCTAAATAGTTTGTCTTGTTCCAATGCCAAATTGGAGATGTTGACATGACTATGGTATGTTAAAAAAATTATGTAAAATGATTTTTCCTTTTTTCTGTCGATTTTCTTTTCCTTATTTATTTATATTTTTTTCTTAAGGATCATCTCTCCTCGCGCGAAAACACACGCTCGCTAATGTTAATTCTATGGGGCAGCATTTTTCTAATATCTCGTTTGCATTTCAATATTTTTAAACTTTTTTTTTTTTTTTTTTTTTTTTTTTGCATTGGATAGCTGAGATGAATCTCTATTTCCGCCGTTGATTACTTTTTCGATTTTCTTTGCAGATTTTTATTTATTTTTTTACGAAGATACTTTCACTTTCGGAACCAATCGTTTAAAAATATTGAAAAAAAGGAGATATTAGAAAAATAATGCCCCATAGGATTAACATTAGCGATCGTATGTTTTCGCGCGAGGAGAGAGAAGACTCTTAAAGTGAAGCCCTTAATAGGCAAAATAATAATGGCAGTCTCTGCTATAACATAGGCTATATTTTTATTTCAATACCACTACCTCAAGAGATCGCAGGAGCGAAAAAGTTCTAAAATTGCGATTTTTGTCATATTGAAGTGTTTGGAACTTGAAAATTGGCATGGTGGTTACTTATCAGATGTAAATGCTCTCTAAGAATGGTTTCTAAAAAAAAAAAAAAAAAAAAAAAAAAAATCGAAATTTTAAATAGCGAAATGCGCGAAAAGCGTTCTAAATTACAATTTCTATAGAATTGTTAAGTATAGAAACTTGAAATTTGGCATGGCTGTTTTGTTACGTTTAAGACTCAAATGCACGCACAGAACAGTTTTTAAAAGAAATTCGAAATTTAAAAGGGTGCTGGAGAAGATAAAACTTCATAAATTACGCTTTTTGTGATACTGAATGGACTAGAAACTTGAAATTTGGTATGGCGGTTACTTTTAAAATACAAATGCTTACTACGAGTGGTTTCTAAAAAAATTTCGAATTTTAAAGGGTGAAATGAGCGGAAAACGTTCTAAATTACGATTTTTATGGAATTGTTAAGGATAGAAACATGAAATTTGACATGGCTGTTACTTTATGTAAAAGCACGCACAGAACAGGAAAAAAAAAAATAATCGAAATTTAAAAGAGTAAAATGCGTGGAAACTTAGTAGAAACGTTCTAAATTACGATTGCTATGGAATTGTTAGGGATAGAAAAACTAAAATTGCATTTCCTTACTTTCAAATAAAATTTTTCAGAAATTGTGGGTGTGAATTCAACATTACAGAAACGGAATTACTTGCCCCTGAAAGGATTAAACAAAGCTTTCGAACATGAGAAGCATTTTCGTCCAAACCATCGCCAATTACTTTTTTCTTTAATTGAATTTCAAAATGTGCCAAGGGCGTTTGACCCGCCCTGTAATATTGATATTGGTGTATGTTCCTAATTCAATATTATAGACTGACTTTATTCAAAGTATAATTATTTTTTATTTTTTTTTCTCCCGCTTTGCCTTAACTTTTAAGAACAAATAATTTGTCTATTGGTATCTATATTTCTCTCTATACATTTATAATGCTGTCAATTATTAACTATACGATTAATTAATAATCACCTTTTACCTTATATTTAAAGCAACCATTTCGAAATTTTTCTGGTCGGGGTAATTTGTTGCCCAATTCTAGTTTAGTGATATTAAATGACTAATTGTTACTGTACCAAAATAATCCCAGCTGATTTGAATAGGGCGTCGATCTCACAAGTGGGTGTTGCTTATTACCTGTCATTTCTGTGACGTCACATTTGCTGCCCCCATGTTTACTAGCTGCTTTCGCCCACGGTTCTATTTATCAGCCTTTAAATGGCAAATTTCATACAACACTTAAAATTCCCTTCTATTTGATTGATTCACCCAACACGTCCGACCTTGCCATCTTAGGATGCGCATGGCAATACGACGTATTTTATTTATTCAGGAATTATTAGCGATTTTCCATCTCTTTAATATAGAAATATTTAGATTTATGGAGCGTACAGAAGTAATGTTGCCAGGTGTGCCGATTTTTACGTCCCGTCCCGTCCTGCAGAACAGAACCACTGCGCAGCATGCAAATTCACAAGCACAATACCTGCTCGGTTCAAATTGAACACTGGTATTTCTCGGTATATTTTTCTGGTATGAAATTTTGAATATTCTGAAACAATTAGCTTCCTTATCTCCATGTAAAAATGATAGTATCTTTCTTAATCCTCATAATATTATAAACTTGCTGATTCGCCAGTTCCCGTCAAATAGTACGGAACGCGAAAAACCTCTAAAATTCGTTGCACGAATTCTGAATAAACTTTATTAAAATAGAACAAAATTTACTATATTGGGCTAGAAGATTGAAACCAGATTCCTTTTAATAATATGAAAAAAATCGCAGCTAATCGTGAGAAAACGCTGAAAGTTACGAAAATTTATTTCGAAAGTCGCAGACGACAAAGTTTACTATATTGGACTAAAATATTAAAACATGATTTCTTTTATGAATGTCGAAAAATCACCACAAAATACGAAAAAACTCTAAAAATCGCATAAAAGAATTCGCGGGAAAAAAAAACTCTATGAATACTGAATAAGCTTTATTGAAAAGAGGACAAAATTTACAATATTGTGCTAAGAGATAGAAACCGGATTCATTTTACTAATGTTGGAAAAATCGATGCAAAACTTTAAAAAAGAATGCGTCAAGCATAGATTATGAAACACTTACCAACACTTCCAGAATACTTTAACAAAGCTTCGCCGTTTAATAAGGTAAATACGATACCTAAATAACCATTTTAGAAAAATCAGATTTCAGCAATTACCTTCCAAAGCAAGAAAAGTACTCCAATTCTTTTGTGCAGCCCTGTATATAATCTATAGATTTATATGTACTCTATATATACACAATTTACTTTAGTAATAAAACACATAATACAGTTGAAAATGCCCCTTCAGCAGTTTCAACCAATATACGGCAACATATTTGAATTCGTTTGTACAGCCCTGTATACTACCTTAAGATTTTTATACACGCCACATATTACAGGGTTCGTACGGCTCCTGGAATTTTGCGACCTGGAAATTCTTCGGTACCAGTATTTTCTTACAGGAAATCTCTCCTTAGAAGAAAGCAAAGTTTCGAGAGCTTAACTCAGATTTTTTTTTCTATAAAAAAAAAAAAAATACTGTTAATTACGGAAAATTCCCTGATCCGTACGAACCCTGTATTAAGCTGAAATTTAATTCAAGTAAAAATACGCTGAAAACTACTGAAATCACACTTCAAGAAATTATCATACATAGGCAACAGTATATCCAGTCCTTGGTGAGATCTTGGAAACGCAACTAAGAGAGAGATATAAATGGGGAAAAATACTTAAGATACGGTTTTCAGCATTGACTTTTCAAATCATTCGGAGGAAGAAAGATTGATTGGGAAAAAATATGATTTTATTCATATTCTACAAACATCTCTCAGTATACTAAATATAGTCCACGTTCAAAATGCATAACTCGATTAAAAAAACTCTTTAAACCCTTTATGCCAGTGGTTCCCAACGGGGGGCGTACGCCCCATAGGGGGGCAATTTGACTTTTCAGGGGGGCAATTCCAGATTTGTGTGAACCCATATCCTCTGAATTGTTTTTGTAATAGTAATGTTGTAGACTGAAAATAAAAATTACACATTCAAATTTAAAAAACAAAAATGAGAAAAATAAGTTTTTATTCAATTTTTTAAAAGTGTCCATTCAAAAATTTTAAATGCATTTCTACCAGAATAATTATAGAATAAATTTTTTAAGATATTTAGGTACCTTTTTAGTATTTAAAAATTCTTTATAATTTTTCTGATTTATAAATATTTTAGAATTTTAAACATTTTTTTCGACTAATTATTGAAAGAGTTGCACTGCAATATGTCATCTAAAAATCAATTTTACACATGAAACTATTCAAATGTACATTTAACAATTACGTGACGACTTTCCTTTACAAAATCTTTTATCACGTTTTATTCTGATTAGAAATTGTTGCGTCATTTAATCGCAGAAATTCTGTAATTAAATAAGAGAAAAATGTTTTATTCAAAATTATTGATTGGTCTAATCTAGGATTCTGAGCACTCTATACATCACGCATACGTGACGACCGTTGCGAAGAGATTAAAAATGACTGTCTTAACCCTTTATGTGCCAATGAAAATTTAAACTACGAGTAGTATCAGATGATTATAAAAAATATTTGATTCATCCATTAGCTTCGGTACATTTCAGGACCAATGTTAAATGCTTTTTACTCTATCAGGAGTTAATTCTTTTAAATTTTTATAAAAATTATATGTATTAGGGGGAGGGGGGCATCATCATTTTAAAGATGCTTTGGTGGGGCGCGGTCAAAAAAAGGTTGGGAAGCACTGCTTTATGCTGATATACAGTAATGTTTACGAATTCTTTTGTGTAGCCCTGTATATGATCTATGGAATTTATACACACCACATAGTATGCAAAAATTTTGTTAAATTTAAAAACGCATATTTAACTGAATGTGCACTTCCAGCAATTATTGTTTATGGATCGAACTACTTAGGATACAGAACTGTAACTAATATTTTTTTGTGTGTTCCTATAAATGAACGATAAATGCTATGCACATCATATTATACAACAAGTATCTTGTAGTAAAGTTCAGTAATCTATATAAATTTTATTATATTTGAAAAAGTGTGACATAATTAAAATACACTGCAAACAGTTTACCCCGTAGACCATTATGAAACCGGATACTTTTGTGTGGCTCTGTATACGAATGATAAATGCTTTACATTCCATATTCTACAGAAAGCATCTTTTACTGCCCCTCAGAAATTTATATAAATTTTAGTATGTTTGTAATAATATGAAATGATTAAAATGGCCTGGAAACGTTATTTCCCCATAGACCACAATATAACGGAATTCTTTTTTGTACCTCTGTAAACTAACTATAAATGCTATATATACCATATTCGAAAGGAAGCAGCTTGTTGTGCACTGCAGTGATGTATATCAATTTTAATATATTTGACATAGTGCAACAGCATTAAAATACACTGCAAAGGATACCCCCCCCCTCCATAGATCATAATGTAACGGCATTCTTTTGATTGCCCCTGTAAACGAAGTAAAAGTGCTACATACTTTATTTTTAATACCGAACATGTCATTGCAAACCTCAATAACATATATCAGTTGCATGGCAATCTGAGTATATTTCCGTGATTTAGAGCTTGGACAGACGAACGGACGGACAGACAAACCGAAATCATAAACACTTTTCAACTATGTTGGAAAATGTTAAAACACGCTGAAAATCTCATAAAATTTACTAAAAATACAAAACTTGCAGTGGACAAAATTTACAACAGAGTGGACTAAAACTTTGTAACCGGAATTCTTTCACGAACACAGAAATCGACGCGAAACGCTGAAAATCGCATTGAAAATCGCGGAAGACAAAATGTACTACATTAAACTAAAAGTTTGAAACCGAATTACTTTTACTAGGGTGGAAAAATCGCCGCAAAACGCGAAAAAACTCTAAAAATCCCATAAACAATTCGCGAAAAATTCAAAAACCGCTGTACGAATTCCGATTAAACTGTACTGAAAAGCGGATAAAAAAATTATATTGTGTTAAAAATTATAACCGGGTTCTTTTTACTAATGTGAAAAAATAGGGCAGCAACAACAACAACAACAAAAACTTTAAAAATTCAAAATTTGCAGAGGACAAAATCTACTACATTGAAATAAAACATTGTAACCAGAATTCTTTCACGTATGTCAAAAATCGACGCGAAAAAACGATAAAAATCGCTTTGAAAATCGTGGAAGACAAAATGTACTAAGATTAAATGTTTGAAATAGAATTCCTTTTACGAATGTCGAAAATTCACCATGAAGCGTGAAAAATTCTAAAAATTGCTTTGAAAATCGCATCAAGAAGCACAAAAGCTTCAAAAATCGTGACGGACAAAAGTTAAAAACCGAATTATTTTTACGAAAGTCCAAAAATAGCAACGAAACGCGGAAAATAGCATTAAAATTGGCTAAAAATTCAAAAATCGTGGAGGACAAAATTTACTATATTATGCTAAAAGTTTGAAATCGAATTCTTTTTATTAAAAGTCCAAAACGCGAAAAATCGCTAAAAATTAAATCACGGTGGACAAAATTTACTAGATTAGGCTAAAAGTTTGAAACCGAATTCCTTTCATTAATGTCAAAACATCGCCGCGGACTGCAAAAAACGCAAAAGAATGCATTAAATAGCGCAAAAAATTCAAAAATCGCAGAGAACAAAATTTACTATAGTGGGCTAAAATATTGTAAACCGTAATTCTTTCACGAATATCAAAAATCGTCGCAGACAGTCATGCACATTTACACACACAAACTTCTTTCCTTATTATTAAGGACTGTTTTCTAGAAATCCGCAGAAACTTTTCTTGATGTAAAAGCTATGAAAAAACTAGTCGTTGGGGGCCGCCGTAATACTTACCCATCATGGATATGCATAATATAAAATATGAAAATAAAACATGTGTAAACTATTTATAAAATGCATTGCAATTCGAATAAAATCGTGGCTTGATGATATCTGAAACTTTAAATGCTCTGTTACTGAATTACGTAAGAGAAACATTCTTATACCTCTAAAAATGATAATCATATTAACTAATAGCTTACTGCGTAGGATTAAGCGTCTCTTTTCCAATTAAAATATATCTTTGAATTGAAATTTGAATGAAATACAGGGTCATGAAAAATCGAAGAGTGTTGAAAATATGATAACAAATCTCGGCAACAAATTATCCGATCGACTTCATTCTTTATGCAAAATTTATGTTCTTTTATTGTCTTTTATATTCACCCCTTAAAATAAACAATTTCGAAAAATGTTATATGCCTTTTATCAGAACGAATATTTCGAGAGTCCGAAAAAAAATAGTTCCGGAAAATCGAGGTTACTGAAATTCAATAGGCTTCTTCCCACTATTACATACTAAGTACATACCAAATTTTAAGTCTCTGTCTCAATTTGTTTACAGAGAGTTTACAGACAGACGGACGGCAATTTTTTTTTCTAAAAATATGTTTTTCGGAATCTCCAGTGTCTGAAACGTGTAAATCTGCTAATTTTTTTTTTTCGATTTTTAAAACGATTACAAGATTTACCCTACTACGTATGATGGGTAAGTAACAAGACAAAGAACACTAATGGCCACTGTAAGGTAACTTTAACAACCACATTACTCTGTAAAAGAGTTATCGGGTTTAAATTACCGTATTTTTCGGGCTATAATCCGCGGCTCAAATAATTCATTTTAAACCTAGAAATTTTATTTAGTAACTGAAGTCAAGTATATTCCAAGATCAAGAAAGTAGTATTTTATCAAATGCAATTTCTAGGTCTAAAATGAATTTTTTGAACCGCAAATTATAGGCCGAAGAATACGGTAAACCGTTTCGTCGGTCATTATGGATTTTACTTTTGGTGGCACTTGCTAGACGTTGTACAAAATGTTGGTCCATAAGTTTGAGACAGTACTTGATTTGATTGATAAATTTCTGGATGTTATCTGCTTTCCAGCCTTTAACATACACTTTAGACTTAAGATACGTCTAGATCTAGAACCGCTCAGTTGGTCGAATTTCGGGAACGTTGGCCGGGTTGTCGGACTGCTCTACGAAAGTGATGTTTTTCTGGCGCAAGTGGTTGAGAACGATTTTGCAGTAATGATTGCTTTCCAAGTCTGGCTAAAAGATGCAATCACCGTCCTTGTAATTGGCACAGGTGTAGGGGATGAGACGACGGTTAATGCACTCGTTCAAATATCACTGACCATTGACAGAGAACCCAGAGTTTCGGATGAGCGGACGACTCAAGCCTTTCGGACCCATCGCAATCCAAATGAGGACCTTGTCTTCGAATTTCGCTTTAGTGGCGAATTTGATGATAGGTTGTGTCGCGGAGACGTTAGATGCTGCGTAGTAGCTACTATTACCCTCTATTGTGGACTGAGTGAGCGTGAAGTATGACTCGTCATCCAAGATGAATGCTCGATCACAGAATTTTCTGAACTAGCGACCACACTTCGTCTTCGCATCAACCATTTGCTTTTCTGTTCGTTTCGGTATGATCCTTTTCTTGTGATATTTCCTGTTAAGCTTCTAGGTGATTGTCTTATGTAGATAGCCGGGTGAAATACTGAATTTTACAGCCGTTGGACGCACTGTTACTCAGTCGTTCTTGTTAAACAGTCGTTTCAACTGCTGTAACTTTGGCTTGGTGAGTTTAGGGGGCCTTCCGACGCGATCCCGGTTGTCTTTCGGTCGGGATTCCCTTCTCGTAATGTTGTAGAATTTCGTCTATCGTTCGTTTGGGGATATTTTCTGCTAAAAAAATGGTTCACGATGATCTTCTTCCCATGATGAATATTGCCTTTGTAAAACTTATACACACGCGTACGCAGACACTCATTTTCTGATTCCATTCTCGAAAAATGCAGATTAGTTAATGAACTCTCGAGTAACAGGCGTAGACCTTATATACGATAACACAACACTTCTCGGGCTTAGGGGATATTTTATCAACTTTGGTATCATTTTTTCCGCCCTTGGTTACCACCATTTATGAATATTAATATCCGGGAGAGGGGGGGGGGGATGATTTATTTTCTCGGGTTCTATGGGCTTGATTTCAACGGGAATCGGTTCATTCAACTTAACATGAACTAATTAAGACACAGCTAATTAATTAAAACATAGATTTGGTACCCCCTGGCGGTGGAAAGTGGAACTAACAGATTTTTTGCGTGTGCACGGCACGCCTTCTACACGTGACGTAAGCAGCGGGAACGAGAGCAGGATTTCGTTCGGAAATAAGTTTATTTAGAACAGAATGCTCCACCTGGTGGTGGAAACTGGAACTAAAAGATTTTGCAGCGTGTGCGTAGCACGTCTGCTATACATGGTACCGTAGGCAGCAGGGACACGTGTCCGAAAATTCGTTTAGAACAGAATATATCCTCCTGGCGGTAGAACTAAAAGATTTTTCTGTGCGTGCGCAGAAAATGGCAATTTTTATTGAAACCGCAAAAGAAAGTTACCGATTTGATGATCCCAGACAACGAAATAGTTTCATTTTCACTCATCCTCGAGTATTAAGAAAAATATTGGAGCTATTGAATCAAAACTCGCAGTCTGTACGTAGTTTATTTTTCTGATTCCGAAAATGCAAATTTTGTCAAAATCCGATGGTAACTTTTTAAAAATTTTGACCAAAAACTGACCTACTTTGAATCAAATGATCCAGACATTTGAGGAGGTGGTACAAAATTTACTTCCGTTACGGGGTCCATATCTCTATTTAATTTTCAAAAGACAAAGAGTTACCAGAAAAACGGTTTCGTGCAGCGATTTTTAGAGTGATTTCGCGTTTCGTATTAGTTTTTGATGAGACCGAGGAACGCCGGGCGGATCAGCTAGTATACGGTAACGCAACACTTCACGCGCAGGTTTCGCCTGATTCGTATTCCTTTGCTATTTTTCATAGCTGGAAAGTTTGTGCAGATTTCTAGGAAACAGTCCTTAAGTGCGTTCGTAATTATATAAATACGTAGCACCTATAGTAGTCGTCTGGTCTGTCCGTCTGTCCGGGTCCGCATATAACAGCGCAAAAACTACCCAACCGAATGGTTTGAAATTTAATATATATAACCGTTGCAGAATTTCGTCGAGTCATTTCAAATATTATGAAAATCGAATCAAAACTTAAAAAGATATTAATAACAGTTTTCTCCGTTCTATTAAATTCTATCATACGTAATTAATTCTATAATTTCCCATGATAGGTAATGATTCTAGGTTGCCATGGTGATTACGTCATATTACTTCCGTATTACTGAATTTAAAAACCGAATTTGTATACGAAAATTGTTTAATTATAGCAATCACCGACAGTGTATACCGACAGTTGTTTGGATAGATGTTTCCGGAGAAATAGATATTAAATGGAACAAGTTAGAAATTGTATGTTAAACCTGACAAATGAGGTGCTTTCGTACTATAACTAGTTTTATAAATATTCAGATCTTGGTGCAATAGCTGTTCCACTCTTATGCAAAAATGTATGAATATAAAATTTATTTTATGTGCAGATTTTCATATTATATTTATTAATTTTATTTTATGAAATTAAGTTTCAATACACTTTTACAAGCAATTAATTACAATTCTGTTATATTAAAATTATATACAATGCGTAAATATCTAATACCAGATAATGCAAAACAAGAACGAAAAATCATGCGTCAAGCATAGATTATGTAACACTTTCCAACGCTTCCAAAATAATTTTACGAATCATACTCTTTTATAAGCTAAAAGATAACATCTAAGTAATCCGAATACTTTATTCAGCCCTGTATAGGATCTATAGATTTGTATATATACTACATAGGATGCTAAATTTTAGTTCAGTTAGGAAACACGTAGCACAGTTTAAAATTCTCCGTCTGGAGTTAAATAATACGGAAATGTGTTCCCGAACTTTTGTACTTCCCTGTATAGGATCTACAGAATTTATACACACCACGTAATATACAAAAAGCGATTTAAAATTAAAATCGCATTCAGTAACTTAAAACGCACTTCCAGGAATTATTGTTAACATACAGTAGAGAATTCTTTTGTGTGTCCCTGTAAATGAACGATGACTGCTATACACACACTATTCTGTAGTAAGTCTCTTGTAATGAACCTTATATAAATTTCAATGCGTTTAAAATAGTGAAACATTATTTAAATAAACCGCAGACGATTTTTCTCCATAGACGTAATGTAACGGAATTCTTTTGACTGTCCCTGTAAAGTAAGTATAAGTGCTATGCACACCCTATTCCATATTAAGCTTCTTCTAATGCACCTTAGTGATATATATAAATTTCAATGCGTTTAAAGTATTGAAACATTATTTAAATAAACCGCAAATGATTTTTCCCCATAGACCGCAATGTAACGGAATTCTTTTGAGTGTCCCTGTAAAAAAACTATAAGTGCTACACACTTCCGTTGAAATAGGGAACATGCTATAGATAACGATTATAACATATAAAATTTGCAGGGCAATCCGAGCATATTTACGGGAGTTAGAGCACGGACAGACGGCAGACGGCCAGACGGCAGACGGCCAGACGGCCAGACAAACCGAAGTCATAAACACTTTTCAACTAGGTTGGAAAGTGTTAAAAATCATCGTTATTATTTCAGTAAAATGAATCATATCGTCTGCTATTATGTTAAGTTGGAAACAATTTATCTTTTGTTGACATTTACTGAAAATTCCACCTTTGAAAATTTAAGAACTTGAAATCCATATTTAGACTCTTTTTAACACTTTCCAACCTAGTTGAAAAGCGTTTATGACTTCGATTTGTCTGCCGTATGGCCGTATGGCTGTCTGCCGTCTGTCCGTGCTCTAACTCCCGTAAATATGCTCGGATTGCTCTGCAATTTTTATATGTTATTGTCGTTATCTATAGCATGTTCCCTATTTCAACGGAAGTGTGTAGCACTTATAGTTTTTTTACAGGCACACTCAAAATAATTCCGTTACATTACGATTTATGGGGAAAAATCATTTGCGGTTTATTTTAATGATGTTACGCAATTTCAAACATATTGTAATTGATATATATCACTAAGGTGCATTACAAGAAGCTTAATATGGAATAGGGTGTGCATAGCACTTTAGTTACTTTACAGGGACAGTCAAAAGAATTACGTTACATTACGTCTATGGAGAAAAATCGTCTGCGGTTTATTTAAATAATGTTTCACTATTTTAAACGCATTGAAATTTATATATATCACTAAGGTGCATTACAAGAGGCTTACTACAGAATATTGTGTGTATAGCAGTCATCATTCATTTACAGGGACACACAAAAGAATTCTCTACTGTCTGTTAAAAATAATTCCTGGAAGTGCGTTTTAAGTTACTGAACGCGATTTTAAAATTAACTCACTTTTTGTCTATTACGTGGTGTGTATAAATTCTGTAGATCATACACAGGGAAGCACAAATGTTCGCGAACACATTTCCGTTTATTGACAAATTCCAGAAGGAGAATTTTAAAATGTGCTACGCGTTTCCTAACTAAACAAAATTTAGCATCCTATGTAGTATATATACAAATTTATAGATCATATACAGGGCTGAATAAAAGTATTCGGATATTTTTCCGAATATTGTATCTGTTGGAAATTCCTGAAATTATGTTTTTAAATATGTTATGCGTTTTCCAAATTGTTTACTTAGATGTTATCTTTCAGCTTATTAAACGGTATGATTTGTAAAATTATTTTGGAAGCGTTGGAAAGTGTTACATAATCTATGCTTGACGCATGATTTTTCGTTCTTGTTTTATTTAATATCTATTTCTCCGGAAACATATATCCAAAAAACTGTCGGTAGATTATATGACTGCGCTATAATTAAGTAATTTTAGTATAAAAATTCGGTTTTTAAATTCAGTAATACGGAAATAATATATGATTCCATAATAGTCTTAAATCTGACGAAATCTCCATGGGAACCTTAGAATCATTATCTATCGTGGGATATGATTGAATTAATTACGTATGATAGGATTTAATAGAATGAAGAAAACTGTTATTAATCTATATATTTAAAACGCTAAGCGTTTTGTTTCGACAATCCGTGAGAACAAACTACTACATCAAATTACATCATTCTTTTTTTAAATGAAAGATATTTGGTCACAGATTTGTTATCGTACATTCGTTTGTTCGAAAATTTAATTAATTAGCCGTAATTTTAAATCGTATGTGTTCGTCGTGATGTGATTTGTTAATTAAATCGTGATGTCTTCTAATAACTTGAATTTATTTGAGTCAATAGTGTATTCATGCTGAAAAAGGTTTTAGTTTTTTGAAATATAATGAGCGTTGAAGAACCGGAGCACCGATGTCCCGTTTTGGAACTTAGAGGTAAGAAAATTTGTTTCTTACTAATTTTATTAGAAATCAATTACATTAAAATTGATTATTTATATGTCGGCAGCTTAGACTGAATTAATAATATAGGCAGTCGGAGTTGTCACATAATTGTGGCATCCCTGCCGGGACCGGTTGCTCCGTAGTTAATTGGAATTAGAAATTAGAAAGTTAATTAAAAGACATTTAGAAAGTTAATTAGAAGTTAGTTAACTAGAATTGAACATTAAGTATGGACAAATTAAAGAAATCAAGGACGCCAGTGCGTTCCAACTTCACAAAGTTGATAAAAGAAATAGAAGATTATTTGCAGGCTAAATATGATGATTTAGATAGCTTGTCATCCCTTTTGGATAGATTAGAATCAAAATACGAAGAACTTTCTTCTTTAGACAAACAAATTTTGGATCTTTATCTGAAGACAAAACTTGTTCACAAGACGCATTCGATGCTGAATACGAACAAATAAATAAATATAACGCCAATTATTGGGAGGTAAAAAATAAACTATCTAGATACATAAAAAAGTTAGAGAAAGAGAGCAATCAGGATACCTCTCTATCATTAGATGGTATGAACACCAGAAGAAAGTTTAAATTACCAAAATTGGAACTTAAGCACTTTAATGGCGACATTAAAAATTGGCTATCTTTTTGGGGGCAATTCGAGAAAATCCACGAAGATCCCGATATAGTAAATGAAGATAAAATTCAGTATCTAATTCAGGCTACTCAAAAGGGATCTAGAGCTAGGGAAATCGTGGATTCTTTCCCCCCTACAGCCAATAGCTATCCAGAGGCGATACAATCGTTGAAGGCACAGTTCGGTAGAACAGATATTTTAATTGAAGTATACATACGCAAAGTACTAGGATTAGTTATAAATAATTCTTTGGGACAAGGCCAAAGACTGTCCCTTGTTAAGTTGTATGATAAAATAGAAACCTACCTTCGGTCATTAAAAATGTTAGGCGTATCGAGCGAAAATTATTCTTCGATTTTATATCCATTGGTCGAATCAGCATTGCCTTCAGAAATTCTTAAATAATGGGAAAGACATCTTGGCACTTTATCTGTTAATGATAAAGATAAAGATCAGGGAATTAATAAATTAGATACTTTAATGAAATTTTTACAAATTGAAGTTGAAATGGAGCAAAAGGTCAAATTAGCTAAGAGTGGGTTTTCTTTCGATAAAGATGTCTCAGTAAACAGAGAACTTAGATTCGATCGTAAGGATAAAAATTTTCCCCTTCCTACGGCGGCCGAACTGTATAATGCAGATGATAAAAAATTGGAAGAACAGTGTGTCTTTTGCGAAAATAAACACCGTAGTCAAAATTGTAGAGCGGTATGGAAAATGACACTCGCGAAGAGAAAAGATGCTTTATTAAAAAAAGGAGCTTGCTTTCGATGCTTCAATGCCAACCACTTGGCTAAAGCTTGTAAAATTAAAACTAATTGTACTCATTGTGGGAAAAATCACCACCAGTTCATGTGTATAGAAAAGAATAAAATTAACTTAGGCGATAATTCTAAAGAGGATTCTACTCCTAATAAAGATTGTATGCTTGCGAATACAACTTCTAGAAAAAGGGTTTTGCTCCAAACATTGGTTGTACGCATATACAATGGGGATATCGTACGAAATGTTAGAATTTTATATGACACGGGATCGCAACGGTCATATATATCAAAATTTGCTGCTAACATGTTAGGATATAATAGTATAAGTAAAGAAAGAATAGTGCATAGTTTATTTGGGGGTCGACAATGTGAAGAACTACACGATAGATATTTAATTAATTTGGGAAATATGGATAATAGTTATCGATGCAAACTTGAGGTATTAGACCAACCTAAAGATTTGCTCTGAAATTTCACCTATACCGGAAGGATCCTTTATTAATGAAATAAAACGGTACGGAATTTTATTGACTGATAGAGTCACTAAAACTAATGATTTACTATACGAATTTTCTCCTGAGGAAATTCATGTGTTAATTGGTGCAGATGTCGCCGGAAAATTATTTACCGGAAATTTAAAACAATTACAGGGCGGATTAGTTTGCATGGGAACTCGTTTAGGTTGGACAATTCTCGGGAAAACTGAAGGTTATGAAAATAAAAATATGAACAATTTAGTTTTCCCGCTGCATGTCAAAGAGGCAAAAATTTCCGAGTTATGGCACCTTGACACTTTAGGAATTCGAGATCCTGGGGAGAAAAAGGGTAGAGAAGAGATAGAGTTAGCCACTAAAAAACATTTTCTTAGTAATATAAGAGTAGATGACGAGGGTAGATATGAAGTTAGTCTTCCATGGATACAGGGCCACCCTAGATTACCCAGTTACGAAAATATCGCTCGACGTAGATTAAAAACATGTGTCGATTCATTAAAAAAGATAGGAAAATCAGGTGATTATAATCAAATATTTAATGAATGGTTAGACGAGAAAATAATAGAAAAAGTTGATCAGAGAAAAACGTTAGGTAGTGAGCATTTCCTTCCTCATAGAGCAGTGTTTAAAGAAAACTCCACTACAAAGGTGCGGCCGGTTTTTGATGGTTCAGCTCGGGAAAAGGACTCACCATCGATAAATGATTGCATTGAAAAGGGGCCTAACCTCGTAGAACTGATTCCTTCTGTTTTAAACAGATTTAGATTGGGGAAAATAGGGGTAATTGCTGACATAAAAAAGGCTTTTTTACAGATTGGCATTACAGAAAAAGATCGATCATACTTGAAATTTCTATGGTATTAAAAAGGGGACCTTCAAAAGTTGATAACGCTTCAACATAGAAAAGTAGTATTTGGCATTTCATGTAGCCCCTACCTTCTAGGTGCCACATTAGAATATCATTTGAAAAATGCACCTGAACAATTTAAAAACACTGCGTTAAAATTATTAGAGTCATTTTATGTAGACAACTGTGTTACGAGTGTTGATAATAAGGAACAGCTAAACAGATTTATCGAAGAGTCAAAAACTCTTCTTAACAATGCTAAATTCGAGCTTCGCGGGTGGGAGCATAGTTTTCGAGAAGTTTTTACAAGGGAAAATGTCCCTATTTTAGGGCTAATGTGGGATTTTAGAAGGGATACACTAGCCGTTGATTTAAAAGAAATTTCAGAGGATGATCGCCTAGTAACTAAAAGAAACATTTTATCGTCTGTACACAGAATTTTTTATCCTATCGGATACACATGTCCTGTAATATTAGAACCTAAAATATTATTGCAGGAGTGTTGGAAAGCTAAAGTGACATGGGACACGGAATTACCTGTTTCTATCAAGAAAAAAATTGAAAAATGGAAAAAACAATTAGGAAAATTAGGGACTATTGAAATACCTATAGGTGTTTTTCACGAGATGCAGATAAGTTGCATTCCTTGCACGTTTTTTGCGACGCTAGTAAAGTAGCGTATGCTACGTGTATATTCATGCGGACCGAAAATGAGAACGGTGGTTTCTGTCAGTTGGTTCAAGCAAGAAGCCGAGTTGCTCCTATGAAAACAATTTCCATCCCGAGGTTGGAATTATTGGCTTGTAATATTGGGGCTAGATTAGCAAATAGTGTTAAAACTGATTTGAAATTAGATAACATTGACATTTTTTATTGGACTGATTCGGCCAATGCGCTTTACTGGATAAAAAGAAATGAAAATTGGGCACCTTTTGTTTACAACCGAGTGTCCGAAATTTGCTCATTAAGTGATCCTTCAAAATGGCACTTTATTCCTGGCCAATTGAATCCTGCTGACCTGCCTTCAAGGGGTTGTACCGCTGAGGTTTTAGCCCGAGATAAATGGTGGGAGGGACCGCAGTGGTTTAGAAAACCAATGGACGAGTGGCCAAAATCAGAAATGTTTCCTGATTTCGAGACTATCGATGCAGAAAGAAGAAAAACAATTATTAGTGCTACAAATGTACCGGGTGTCCCACAAATGACTGATGGATTTTAAAATTCAATAACTAGCAAACGGTGACAGATATTTAAAAAATTATTGCAGGAGGGTTATGTATGATGTCGGGAGTTTTTTTATTGTGATTCTTGATTTTAGTTCGAATTTCAAACAATAGATGGCGCTGACAGCGGTTGGCGCTCATTAGAGGCCGAAACTGACGTCACTCAGCATTGATGCGAAGAAAGGAGATTAAGGCTATGGAGTGGATCTCATTCGCCAGTACAATCTTGCTCTTAGGCCCCGATTATGAACTCATTTAATATGATTTCAATGGAATGAAATGTTGCCATGGAAACAACAAATTCTTTGATAGTGGAATACAGCGTTCAGATCAGGGCATGAATTTAACAAGCAGTATTCGAGTTGCAGGCGATTTTACATTTATGAAGTTTTATTTTCCCGGATTAAATTACTTTTTACGGCCTGATTTAAAGAATATTTTGTTCATCGTATTTTAAAACTACTAGGTGAAATAAGCCATTTTCAATAAATAGTGTACACGCTTTTAAAAGTACTCACTAGCAGATATTGTAGTAAGATCTCTTCACCTAGTTTTAAAATATGATGCATAAAATATTCTTTAAATCAGGCCATAAAAAGTAATTTAATCCCGGAAAATAAAACTTCATAAATGTAAAATCGCCTGCAACTCGAATACTGCTTGTTACATTCATGCCCTGATCTGAACGCTGTATTCCACTATCAAAGAATTTGTTGTTTCCATGGCAACATTTCATTCCATTGAAATCATATTAAATGAGTTCAGAATCGGGGCCTTAGAGCAAGATTGTACTGGCGAATGAGATCCACTCCATAGCCTTAATCTCCTTTCTTCGCATCAATGCTGAGTGACGTCAGTTTCGGCCTCTAATGAGCGCCAACCGCTGTCAGCGCCATCTATTGTTTGAAATTCGAACTAAAATCAAGAATCAGAGTAAAAAAACTCCCGACATCATACATAACCCTCCTGCAAGAATTTTTTTAATATCTGTCACCGTTTGCTAGTTATTGAATTTTAAAATCCATCAGTCATTTGTGGGACACCCGGTAGATGTTCACAGTGAACAATTTTACACTAGAATTTCTTCCTACGATAAATTAGTAAAAGTAATCGCGTGGATATGCAGATTTTACAAAAATTGTAAGAAAGCTAAAGAAGAGAGAGAATTTAAAATTTTAACTGTAGAAGAGCAGAATGAAGCTGAAAATATATTATTGAAATTAGTTCAAAAATCGTTTACTGGTCCCGAAGATAAACGTTTAAAAACATTTCAGACCATGACAGATTCGGCTGGAGTTCTGCGGCTGAAATCACTCATACATTTGAGAGATGATATTCTGAATTTCAGATTTCCTGTTATCCTTCCACATGACCATAATGTAGTCGAAAAATTAATTAGATCTAGACACTTGAAACTAGGACATGCTGGGGTACAAATTATGATGTCTAATTTAAGGGAAGATTTTTGGATCTTAAAATTCCGAAAAACTGTCAGAAAAATTATTAGAATCTGTGTAAGATGTAGACGACACGATTTTAAACCAGTAGAAATTTCCACTCCTCCCTTACCTGAAGATAGAGTAAGAGAAGCTGCCATTTTCCAAATTGTTGGTCTGGATTATGCCGGTCCGCTTATTCTTAAAGAAAATAGGAAAATCTGGCTAGTAATATACACTTGTGCTGTTTTTCGAGCAGTTCATTTTGAATTAGCTACCTCATTATCAACTGAAGTGTTTTTACTAACGTTGAGAAGATTCATAGCCCGTAGAGGCAGACCTTCTATTATCTATACAGATAATGGTAAAAATTTTGTAGGAGCGGAAAATTTGTTGAAAGAAATAAACTGGAATTCAGTACAAAATGATAGTATATCAAGGAAAATTATTTGAAAATTTATACCTCCTTCAGCTCCGTGGTGGGGAGGGTGGTGGGAGCGATTGATTGGCCTAACCAAGAGAATACTCAGAAAGGTTTTAGGAAAAGGTTCTCTGGATTATGAAGAAATACAAACCATTATATGTGACCTAGAAAGTGTTATCAACAGTCGCCCCCTTATACTTATGTGTCAGAAGATTTAAATGATCTCGTACCTCTCACTCCGTCCATGTTCTTGATAGAAGTGAAAGGTAGTGGTACACCCGATATTGATATTCTAGATGCCAAATCATTGAACAAAAGGCTTGTTTATCAACAGAAAATAAGACAAGACCTTCGTAAACGATTTAGATCAGAATATTTAGGCCAATTGCGACAACCTAGTAGATTGAAGAAAATACAGAAACCTTTAGCAATAGGTGATGTTGTGATTGTTTCCAGTGACAATAATAAAAGAATTGATTGGCTTCTGGCCAAAGTGACTGAAATTTTTCCATCTAAGGATGGACACATCCGCTTAGTGAAAATAAGAATGAAAACTGGGGAATATTTAAGACCTACAAGCAGGTTAATACCCTTAGAAGTATCACAAGATAACGACAGTATGAGAAACCATTTCAAGGACATTAAAAAGAAGCAAGATTTTAATGAACATAAAGGTGCTAGTAATCCTCCTAGTGGTTCAGTCAGCGACAGTACGTGGGACGTTTCAGTTCATCGTTCCAGATATGGGCGTGTCATAAAACCTCGAACTAATTGGAAGATTTGAGTTCCAGACACTGAAACTCAAAGGTGGGAGGATGTTGTAATTGGGAATTCATTTCCTCTTGCATCATCCAAAACCCCCTTTCTACTTAAAGTTTTGAAATATCAAAAGACAATTATTTACACCTACGCAGTGTAGAAGTAGAAGTGTACTTTGATTCGCTGTTAAAGAGACGATGAATCTGTGGCGCATGCGCGCAACTTTATGTTTATTCAGTAACTGTTAAGAACATTTTTATTAGAACTTTAGTTTGAACTCTAACTTTTAGTTTAGTTTTAGTTTTTGTGATTATGGCCGGGATCCAGATAGATTTTGCGCTGTTTGCGAAACTGCGAACAGTTCGCAGTGGGCGGAGTTTCGCCAAGTTAAATCAAAGTTGAAGTCCAACCCATCCCAAAATAGCGAAAATAACTTGCGAAATCACGTGATTTGAAGCTTGAACCAATCATGTGCCAAGAAAGGGGATTCGATACAAGCAATAGACACTAAAGATGGCGAAGGAAACAAAACAACTCAGTACTCATGCTAGCATATTAAACAAGCATAAACGCTTTTTAAATATAAGTAAATCATCCCTGTACATAATCGATTGTTAAAAAAAATAACAGATTGAATTAATGAAAATCTTTTTCTTTTACTTTAGCTAATTGATTGATTTCGACGTTTTTATCAGCACGTCGAAAGCTTCAAAGTCTGGAATGCTGAAGTAGTAAGTATATTGCTTCTACATTTAAAAATATTAATACACTGATGTTTATACATGTTTTAATTTGTATAATAAAACTTAAATGTTGTAGTAATCGATCTGGAGCTTGATTTCGCCGTTTGTTGTATTTTATGAAATAAGTCAGCATACTACATATTTTTTCTGTATAAATATCCCCCAGTATTATTCATCTTTCGATCATACAGTCATATGATTATTTTGCTTTTTTTTTTTTTTTTTTTTTTTGCGGTACGAGGGAGCTTTTTGAGGTTTTTTTACTCTGGCGTATGAAATTACTGCTTGCCATTATTATTATTATTTGTTTGCTAAAAAGCTGTCGTCTAAATATAGTGTTAGAAAAATAAGCATAATTTAAATGTGCTTATAATTGTACGCTTTAACTATTCCTTTAATTAACTTCATATATTGATCTGAAATCATAAATTGGCTAGAGATGTTAATAAATTGCAAAGTCTATTTTGCAATTTTTTAAAATGTAGTTGCTTTTAAGCCTTATTGGTAAGTAGTTAATTTAATCTATAACTCTCATCCTGAAGTTTTTGTCACTTATAAATTACAAACAAAGGAGTCCCAATGACAGGGGTTTAAATTTAAAAAACAGTAATAGCTATTTTTTTTTATAGTTTTTTTAATTTATAAATATGGATACATTAAAAAGTAATAAATCAATAATTCCTTATATTCTTATATAGGGTAGATGTGCCAGTAATGGACACCCTTCAATGTTTTTGGTTTATAAAAATTTATCTTTTATTATTTATTTCATAGCTCCCTCTTGCATGTTTTATAATCTGGGTTATTGTTGACACTTTTAATCAAACCAATCAGGAAGCAGAAAATAATGTTTCGAAGTTCCAATGTTTTTCAGTGAAAATCTTAATGAACATGCTAAGAGCTGGCTTCATTTAATAAATTTATATATTCTTTATTTTCTTGCAACATTTGAAGCTTTTTGTTTTGGTAGTAATAGAAAACTTTGAATTTTATATACTAATAGCAATTTATAAGATTTAATTTATTTTTAAGGTACTTCTTTTAAGTTATTTTATGTGGTTAATAAAATTTCAATATTTTATTCTTTTTTTTTTATGTATATAACTCTGCTTTGCATATTTTATAATCTGGCAATCAAAATTCAGGAAGCAGGAAATATTGTTTAAGGGCACAGTCAAAGAAGGGCTCATAGGGCTTAATCCATCTCCATTTAAATAAAAACAATTAAGTTACAGAAGTTGTTAAAAATCTATTTTCTGTCTTAATTGTTTGCTTATTCATCTCTTACAGAAAAAAAAAATTGTAATATTAATGAAAGTTATAGTAATCATGAAACAAGTAAATCTGCGGATCAGTGGCCTAAAGAATCAGTTCTACAATTTTATTTTGAAATAATTTTATTTAGTATTTAAAATATCCTACTCACAGTATCATTTTTTTCATATTTGTAATATTAATTAGGTACTTCTATTATCCCGTCGACCACTTTTCATAACAAAAAACTATCGCCAAAAATGCAGTCCGATTTACTTGATGTCAGAAGCATTATACGTGTTTGTTATGTCATCAAGTGGTTTTTAATTCGACATTTGCGTGTATTTTTTATTATCTTTTACTGATTTATTAGTTATTTCATTCATTAAAATAACAATTGTGTCCTTAAATTCTTATATTTTATTTATTTATTTATTTTGATATTCCAATGGCAACGTCCTCCCGTTTATTTGGCGTTACAGTTTGGCAATAGTTTTTTTGTTATTAAAAGTGGTCGACAGGATAATAGAGAAGTACCATTAATTATTTCAAGTAATATATAAAGTAGTCTCTGGAAGTTTAATTGTTAAAAATAGTGAGATGAAACTATACACTAATACTCCAAAACCTTTTTTCTTCTTCTAATTATTACCTTTTAAATCCCCCACTGTCTCAATAATTTGATAGCTGTCTGATATTTAGTATTTTAAACTATCTATCTATAATAATTAAAATATCGATCTTCTGATAATTACAATAATTGATGCAAACAGTGAATGATTATCACAAATATTTTATTAATTACTGGTATCCAGAATTGTTAAATTTATTTGAAAATAACTATTTTGTTTCATTAGTACGCTTTCATTAAATTCTGGTTCTAAATAAAGTCATAAAAATAATTATATTTATTACTTTTTATGGGGTGTCCACTACTGGAACAAAAGGTGTCCATTGCTGGCATTTTAAGTGTTTTGATATATTTTTGTTATTTACAATTAAATTTTGATTCATACTGGGAAATGAGACTATGAGAATGGTTAAATATTGTTGATAGATTAATATAATATTGAAAAAACTGGAATATAATAAATAAAACTATTAATTAAAAAACAATTTTTAAAGAAATTCCTTAAGGGTGTCCATTACTGGCACATCTACCCTATATTGCATAAATCTGACTGTGTAATTCATATATGTTAGTCAGTTAAAAAGTTAAATTTGATACAAGAACGTTGTTCTTATAAAGGTATCAATATTTCTGAATGGCTTTGTTAAATGTGAATTACTAAAAGGGTTTGTCCAGTTATGTAGTTAATTCAACAACATATCGAGAGAGAGGGGTGTTAAATGCACGGCATCCCGTACTCATTTCATCTTTAATATAGATATCGAGAAAAATGTAATTTTGATCTTCATATAATGTCAAAGATATTCATGAGAATTTACTTTTAAAATTAATGCTTTGCTTGTTTGGATTGGGTTGTCGTTTGGCCGTGGAAGAAGGAAGAGGATACCTCTCGGGTCATTCCATGTCAATTCAACCAGACCTTGTAACCCGCCCGACAGGGATTTGGGTGAAACTTTGTGTACATACTACCCCTACCTAGATATGAACCCATTAAAAATTTTTCTTTCCTAGACCTCATAGTTTTTGAGATATGGGGCGTCAAAATTTTGGATTTTTCTGAAATCGTACATTTCTAAGTCTGTATTTTTAGACTTCAGTTCATCTTCAAAAAATTGTTTCTCTGGATCTAAAATCCGAATGAGCTTAAAAATATCACTGTAAGTACGTCAAAATATGCAAAATATTCTAATAAAAAATATTTAAAAATTTATTTATAATTTTTAGAGCCAAAAAATTGAGCCAAAATGTAAAGTTATGATTATTTTGGCCATTTTACGAAAAATGCTCTCCACAAAAAGGCAATGGAAAATTCCAATTTCTTTTTGTTTTAAATAACAGTTTACACATTGGGGTTTCTAGTTATAAAATAAAAATGACGTCTTTCCCATTGCTTATGTAAAAATTTTGCCCTATTCTGGGATGATGTACCAATCACGAGATAAAAATCTCTAACTTTGCTTATGGTATCTAAATAATTGCTGTACTTTATAATTTTAATTAAATTTATTAATGGTTTTGAATTAATTAATAAATCTGAGTCCTTAAAATGACACTGATATATTTATTTTTATTATAGTAGAAAATTTGTAATTGACAGTCCTAGTACATATCACACATTATCTGGAATTAATCAATTGTAATTAATTTTCAATTGTATCACATGTTTGTCATGTAAATGTACATCTATCATTGGATTCAATGGCATTTTTCTATAAATATTTTCATAATAGTTGTATACATCAATATTGAAATAAACATTAATCAAATATGAAAAACTACATTAAATGAAATTAATCATTAACCTTTAACAAATATAGAATTTTTATATTACAAATTAAGATTTTGTTAAAATTGTATGCAATTTTTTTTAAACCAAAAAGTCAGAATAAAGATTATATTTAGAGTGCTGAAATTAAAAAATATAATTGGCTATGTATAAATAAATATGGAAATAAATAATATATTTTTGCAGTATCACTTACTTTGCAAGATGCTTTCTTTATCCAATGTAAGCAATATTGTGAACCTTCTAAATATATATTTAAATGTAACAAAACACCAGTATATCAGTGGATCTTTATAATTTAATATCTACAACACAATAGTCTTTATATTTTAAAATCAGTGGTAACCCCCCCCCCCCCCCCCCCCAACAACACAAGATTTGCTTTAGTTTCTTTCAGGAAATTAGTTTGGGCTTTTGTTATAAAATAATGTGGAATAAGATTTTCCAAACATTTTATTAAGTTTGTCACAAATTCATCCAAAAGAAACAGTGCATGTCACCATTTCTGTTCGGTCGGTACTAACCCACTGCCAGTACTGGATTGAATCATTTGAGTTAAAATCTTCAAATTTTTGTAAATATTCATTATTTGGGTAATTAGTGCAGTGGCGCAACATGCAATCTCTATTATCTGCAGAGCATACCAGTTGTTTTATCAACTCATGATAATTTTCTGTAATATGTGCAGCATGAAACATGAGAATGGTATTTTGATGCTTCATAGAAACACATACGGAATGTGTACCTGGAGAACCAGCCAATACACACCATTTGGGCCTCAAAGAACAGAATTTAGACAATTTTATATTTACTTCAGGAAATTCTTGTTTAAAAAGAGAATACATCTCACGAAGATTACACAATATCAATCTCTTTTGTGCATGTACATTTTTAGCAATGCTAACTACATCTTTTTTTCCAGGCATGATTCGGGACTATTCATCATTCTCATAAAACTTATTAATAAGTTCAATTGTTTCTGGGCTTGTGGGTTTGCCTTTTCTTATGTCTGGCATTGCCAAGATAACCTTTTCTCTCAGAAGTTGTCGTAACTGTCTTACAGCATAATCAGTAACTTGAACTTCAAATTTATCTGTTATTTTCCTTTTGCTCCAAGAATTAGGAACCAAAGTCAAAAGCTGCAATTGCTCCCTTCTATATCTGACAAGTTTTACTTTTGCTTTTTCTTTTAACATATCCATCAGTTTGTCAAAATCTTCAGCCTTTTGTTTAATTTCTTTTATATCACTACATGCTCTTTCGGGAGAAATATCCACATCAGTTACTTTCTGCACTTTACTTTTCAGAGTATCATATGCAGCCTTAACTTTTCTTTTAGCAGATGATTTTTTGCTGTATGAGGGAATCCCATGAAGTGTAAGTGGAGATTCCCCTAATTCACGAAGTGAGTAATCGAGACTGTTAAGAGCTTCATCTTTGTTGATTGATGTATCATACTCAACATCAGCACTATCATTATCCCTTATTACCAGGGTTGTTAAAAATCGTGATTTTTTTAAAAAAATCAAAAAAATCGGATTTTTTTGATTTAAATCAGATTTTTTTGATTTAAATCGGATTTTTTTTATTTTTTTAAATATTTATTTAGTATAATATTATTTGTGTACTCTGCACATATTTATTTATATTTCCTGTATAGATTTACATATTTCTATTAATTTCATTACATTTTCTAGATAAGAATTAAAAATAACTTAAATTTAAAATTGTTGCAAACAAATTTAGATGATTCATTTAAAATTTAAAACATTCTAATATGAAATTGTTATACATATAAATATGTGTGTTACATAAATTTCTATTTAATTTTACAGTTATTAAAATTTTCTTTCGTGTATTACTCCAAATAACACAGATTTTATATAACAACATATAATAAATACAACAAAGAATGCTAAATGCATATGGGTATATATTTATTATGCATCATGCAAGAACAATTCTATAATTTTTAAGTTATGACAAAATATTAAATAGAAACAGTTTAACATTGGTGAATATCTATAAACAGATAATTGTTTAAATCATTAATATAAAATAATAATTTAATATTAGATTACAATTCAATCTTTTACAAAATCTGGTTTTTATTTTGTAATTATTTACATATATGCAATTATATTAACATTTTTAACTATTTATGCATTTAAGGTTTTGTATAAGAACACCAATTTGGCTGCTTTATCATTTCCTAATTTATTTCTAAGTTTAGATTGAACTAAACCATATGTTGAAAAAATCCGTTCCACGGAGGAAGAAGTAGCTGTTGCTGTAAACAGTTGCTCTATGGCTTTCTTTACACTCCCCTCACCATCTGATACACAAATTTCTGAATCAAAGTGTGTTTTCCACCAGTCTAAGGGAGAAATCTTTGTTACGATGTCTTTATCAAATAAAAATTTAGAAAAAGGATCAGATTTTCCTTGAAATTTCATTATCACATATATAAAATGTGAACTGCATTTGTCTTTAGCAAAAAATAAGGCTTTCTTTTTTTCATCATTAGTCAAATTCACACTATACTATTCTAAGGCACCAAATGCAAGGTAATCCTATAACTAGAAGTGTGAAGCTATCAATTATCAGTGTTATTGCCCCCTCCCCTTACTCAGCCATGGTCAATTTTATAAAACAATCTTGCTTACTTGACAATACGAATGACTGCTTAGTGCTTAGCTTAGTACAATAACATTTCTTATTTTTTTTCCATTGCAATAAGCAATGAATTCTAGGAAAAGAAAGAGGAAAGGGATCAGTTACAGGGATTAAAGTATTTTCAATTATAGAAGAAACATGAAACTGGAATTAATTTTATGTTAGACAAACAGTCCAAATATTTATGTTATAATTAGTTCATGTATTGATCACATTATATGATCAATACATAAACATCAACATATGGGATATTGTAATTTGCAGATAAATGTAAAAAAAAACTTGTGAATTATGTATAATTTGCTTTAGAGACAGTGACTCTCCACCGAAAATACTATTATATTAAATAGCTTTAGCTTCAGCATCTTGCTTTCAAAAAATGGAAGTGACTAAGAAAAAAAACTTTAAAAAGTAGTAAGTATTTATCAGTAGTTTTGGAGAATGTACTATGGATAGATAATATTTTTAATGCAGTGTTGCATTTACTTTCATAATATAATCGTGTTTTTAATCTAAAAAAGTTTTATTTAATGTTATTAAAAGGTAATTTTTAATCTGAAATGAATGATTTTAACTTTTATTTTAACATGAATGAGGAATTTGATCCTTATTCAGCCAGTAAATATGAATGTTAAAAAAACTGATTTAAATCAAAGATTTTTTTAAAAAAATCATTTGATTTTAATCATGATTTAAATCACGATTTAAATCAAGCTGATTTAAATCAAACAACCCTGCTTATTACCCCTGGCTCATTCACTTCATCTGTATTTGCACTCTTTTCTGAAAGTTTTGTACAAGAATAACACAGTTTCTGTCCAGGTGCTACTAAAATATTAAAACTAAACAATCTGTTGGATACTACTGACAGCCCTAATTGCTTTTTTCACTGGCTTTTTATGCTTCTGAAATGGATCTGCACATTTATATTGATAACATTCATATTTTGTTAAAAACCAAATTCTGTGATGTTCACATATATTAATGAGAAAGTTATCACTTATTTTTCTTTTTATAAATGCAGTAGTCCTAAGTAATAAAAGTTCTTTCTCTGAATCACAGAGATTATGAATATAGTTTAGTTTTCTGTGTTTTGTATAGCTAGTTTTGTGACACTCTAAACCAGTCAATATCCCAATACTATAAGCCTGAATGCTAGTAGAAGATTCAATATCAAGTTCCATACTAAGACAATAAAGCAAAATATATATATATAATCACAAAGCATTTATATTCCAAACTGGAAATATCAGGTGACATGGAATGCCAGTATGCATATATATTATAAAGTATAAAATTTTAGAAAATCAGAATGCATTTTCCAGCACAAGAAAAAAGTGATCACCCTTCTATGATGAAAAACAACAGACTGAGAATTTGATTAACAGATTCCAAAACACCTGCCTTTATGAAAGAACTTTACTCTGCCTTTGTCAGAGTGTGTTTATAAAAGGCAGGTGAATATGCTTCATCCTGTAGAAGTAAGCATAGCCTTGCTAAGTATAGTTAAATGTATTTAAATTTATCAAAAGCATATTTAAATTGTTTAAAATTATCCAAGGAAATAAAATAAAAGGTTTTGAACGTTTTTTTAAATATAAATAATTAAAATATTTATTCAAACACATACAGAAAAAAGATATATTGAAAATGTGAGGGGCAAAATGCCATTCTTTCATTTTCTTATTCTATACCCATAAAAGACTTTCTATTTACAATTACATTATTGAGGACAAAATTAAGAGATTTGTTTAAATTTAAAATATTGCTTACAATTAGAAAAATAAATAATGAAACTAAGGATTAAATAATAAGGAGCAATACATTTAATAGAGAAAATTATTGCAGTCAGATTTTTTTTTTTTTACTCAGGAAAATTAAAGAACAAACTTTATACTGCAAATAAAAAAAATAAACACTTAATAAATAATAATCTCAATAGTAAATCCATAGCAATCACAGTAATTATTTCGGTACCGCAGCTAAAATTGGGCATTCTGATTTTTATCTCATGATTGGTACATCATCCCAGAATAGGGCAAAATTTTTACACAAGCAATGGGAAAGACATCATTTTTATTTCATAACTAGAAACCCCAATGTGTAAACTGTTATTTAAAACAAAAAGAAATTAGAATTTTCCATTGCCTTTTTGTATAGAGCATTTTTCGTAAAATGACCAAAATAATCATAATTTTACATTTTGGCTCAATTTTTTGGCTCTAAAAATTATAAATAAATTTTTAAATATTTTTTATTAGAATCTGCATATTTTGACGTACTTACAGTGATATTTTTAAGCTCATTCGGATTTTAGATCCAGAGAAACAATTTTTTGAAGATGAACTGAAGTCTAAAAATACAGACTTAGAAATGTAAGATTTCAGAAATATCCAAAATTTTGATCCCCCATATCTCAAAAACTATGAGGTCTAGGAAAGAAAATTTTTTAATGGGTTCATATCTAGGTAGGGGTAGTATGCACACAAAGTTTCCCCCAAATCCGTGTCGGTCGGGTTACAAACCATAAAAAAATTGGTTGAATTGACATGGAATGACCCTCTCCTATTTTATGGCAGCTATTTATAATGGTAAAGAATGAAGCTAATGTTAATGTTCTGTTTTAAAACTTTTTGCTCTCGCCCATAATTAAAATATTTTACACCAATGATAAAGTGATAGATTGTTTCCTCTTACTTGCATAGCTATGTGCCAGGGTTCGTAGATATCATGATTTTTTAAAAAATATCTTGTATTTTTATGTATCTGATATTTTAAAAATAGTTCAATTACTGCTGATTATAAATATTTTTAGTTTAGCATAAATTAGAAACTAAAACATGCATAGTTTTAGTACATAACATGAAAACTTAATAAAACATTTTTTTTTTTTTTTTTTTTTTTTTTTTTACCTACATAACAAAAATTGAAGATCAACTAATTGAAAACAGAAACAATTTGCTTGAATGTATTCATCAAAACACAAGTGATTCAGTATCAAGTATCAAGAAAATTTTTGTTTTTTATAGCAACAAAATGTTAAATGCAAAATACTTTTTTTTTAATTGAAAAAATTTAATATAAATGTAAGCTTATCTGCTTTTTCATTCCCTAAAATTTTTCGGCACTTGTCTATTATCCCTTCAACCACTTTTTGTAACAAAAAACTATCGCCAAACTAAGATTAAATGCCTAAAATGCAGTCCCATTTACTTGATGTCAGAAGCATTATACATGTTTGTTATGTCATCCAGTGATTTTAGTTCGACATTTGCATGTATTTTTCATTATGTTTTACTGATTTATTAGTTATTTCATTAATTAAAATAACGATTGTGTCCCTAAATTCTTATATTTTATTTATTTTGATATTCCAATGGCAACGTTCTCCCGTTTATTTGGCGTTACAGTTTGGCGATAGTTTTTTGTTATGAAAAGTGTTCGACAGGATAATAGAGAAGTACCTAATGGTTTTAAAAAGTTTAAACTGAACAACAAACAAATCAGAAAATATTTTTTTCTAATGAATTAGATAGTTTATATCTTTCAACATTTGTTCTAAGTTAATATTGTCACATATGATTATTGCTTCGGCATTTAAAAATCCAGGTTCAAACATAAAGCCTGAAAAAGTTTTTTAAGAGAGGGGGAGGGGGGGGGCAGAATTGAAAAGTCACTGCAAGAGGGAGGCAAAAGTATTTGCCTCTTGCAAATATTTTCCTTTAAAACACCGATTCTTGATCAGCACTATAGAATTTAAGTGATACTGTTCTATTTTTGTAGTTTTATCTTTATATTCATTTGGCAAATGTTACAAAAATTGTAATACCTACTTTTCAAATGCTCTAATTAATTATATTTATAAAAAAGGCTATAATGTCTTACATTCATGCACCGATTTTTTTTTTTTTTTTATTAATCCTTTATAAAAAAGGAAAAATATCGCCAAATTTTGAGGATTTTTTCCTTTAATGATAACCTGGTTATTGTATTAAGTTATTTGTTTGGTGCGGGTTTGGAAATTGCGCCAATCAAAAAGTCGCCAAACATCTTTGTGTGAGTGTAACACATATGTTCCATAAATAGCTAATCTATCAATGTAAAGTATTGATTGTAAAGTAGTAACGTTACAAGACTAAAAAAAAATTCTAAATTTCTCTCTCCTATACAATATTTGCTGCTTCGTTTTATTCCTTTCCCCCCTGCCTCTCTCTTCCAAGGCATCACCTGCAGTTTACAATCTTGGACACAAATAATTAATTTATTTTTGTCTGACAGCAAAATATAACAAGCAATCTATACATTATTCTTATATATTTCACAATTAAGATGTATTTTTTTCTAAAGTCCATTTTGAAATTCTTATAAATCATTTTTAAACAATTTTTTTTTTTTTTTGTGTGTAATTTACACTGAGTAAATTGTCAGCTATTTATGGTCAAAAAGGAGCTCAGATTTCTAATAAATCAAAATATTATATTGTATGTAAGCTTTTAAAATACTTTGTTTATTTAGATTTATTCTCTGTTTCATGAAATTCTTAAACAGATTGGGAAAGAAACACAAGGTATGTTTACATTTAGAGGAAATATTTATTAGAAAATTTGACTATTGCCTACAAAATGCTGAACAGTTATATAATTTTTATGTCACAAATTTGAATTATTAAACTTACTCCAACTCATTACTAGAAGTAAGGGAAGGAATTGTGTAATATTTTTTAATTAAAAAAACAGGGACCGCATAGTGCATTCTCCACCCTGCCAAATATCTGAAGATTGACAATAAAGATTTCAATTTTGTCATATGTGCCAAATGTTTTTTCTCTCTGTGTGTGTGTGGGGGGGGGGGGGGGGGGTAAATAATCATTTTAGAAGTAAGAGCACATGTTACCAATAGAATTAAAACTTAAAATTACTTAACCATCATTTAAAATTAGTAAACATGGGTTTAACGTGTCCTATGACATTAGCATATATTGAAAAGTGATTTTGCTAGCAAATTATCATTAAGACTAATAAGGAGTCATTTAAAAGGGAAAAAATCTAAATAATTTCATATAATAGTGAACGAGAGATATAAAGATTTTTGCATCAATTGTGCTTTTGAATGTTGGAACACCAATGAAAAACTGATATTTGTGTGCTATATAAAATATTTTTCATTAATGAAGCTCTTTGTTATATATTTACGTTATTTTTGAGTACTTTGTTAAGCTGATTCTCTTTTTCTTTAGAATGTTGTTCTTACATTTTTTTTTCTGTGATTAAAAATTTATATCCATTACAAGTGCATATTTATAATTATATAATGATTGCATTGTCTAGCAATTAAAATTCAATAAAAATTATGAATGACAAATGGGTCTGTTGAGTGAAAGGACACTTCTCAACGAAGAGCCAAATCCGGTCATGCGCATTATAAGTCCCTGAGGACTTGGGCTCGGCAGGCGAGATGCACCGGGCGGCGCAGCCTATCTCATTTATCATTTGTCAGTTCTGAGGAATGGGGATTTCAACTCTAAACCAACTAAACTCATTCATTGGGGATTTCAACTCTAACTCAACTAAAATAAGTTTTAAATCCTAAAAAGTGCCAAATTAACATATTAACAGATTTTTGGGGGGACAAACATATATTGCAACCATGAAATTAGGCATGATTATTAAGACAAACATTGGATGCTTATTAAAGAGTGTTTTTTAACAAACTATTTTTACTTTTATGCTTATTACATTCAAGCTAGAAATTCAGACAGGCTTTTTAAAAAAATTGCAGCACATGTTAGTTTATATTGAGGAACTCCCCAAAATTTTTAAGAACTAAGAACTAAATGTTTTTTTAAAACATTGGTTTCTTTGGGTTTTATTTCTTTTTTTTTTAAAACCCTGATTTAAGATGATCTGAAATATCAATAATATCCAAAAGAGGGTCTGATGGCAATTAATTTTAGTTAAAAGAAATCTTCATTTTAAACTAATATTAGTGTCACTGTGTAATAATGCACATAAATTTTCTTATTAAAATTACATTTTTATTATTATTATAATTTGGTGTATGTGTTCATGCTCATAAGTTATAATATAGGGAATTCTGTTTTTCAGTTTATTTTTTCATTTAAAAAAATCAGTTTTTCTTTTAATTTTTTTTCTAGGTCGCATATTCTGATGCAGAAGAGAAAGCACATGTCGAGTAGGTTTTGTGGAGACATTGCTTGTACTATAGACGACTTCTTTGATGAAATTGCTTTTTTGATGCAAGTTATTGGTGTTTAGAATCGACTACATACTATGTTTTATTTATTATTTTTTTCAACTTTTTCACCCTCTCATTTATGGATAGTACACTTATTACTTCTACTTTCTTCTATTTGTGTTTTCTTGCTATACATTTGGAATAGAAAAGTACTATCCACTGTTTTTATATATATGCATGTTCTAATGATATAAATAAATATTTATCAAGATATATTGTGTTTTGTATATTTTGTAAGATTGGAGATTTTTTTTTTTTTTCAGATAACACGGGATATTTTTTGGATGATTTTTTATATACTCGCTCAGTTGGCTGCCACTTTATAATAAAGTGATACAATGAAAAATGCTCAACTTTAAAATCTTAGAACAAGCTGTAAAAATTTAGCAATGTTTACTTTTTTTGCATTCTTTTTTAGATTGATATAGAGAAAATTTCAGAAAATGTTTTTGAGGACAGCACAATATAGTCTATCAACAACTTTATAAAACTTTTATTTATTTTTTGCCTTCAAAATAACCATTAAGTTTTAATGTTTTTGTTTCACCTAATATTTTCATATATCATTTTCATTTCTGTTTACAACTGTTTTTTATCTAGGGTCATTGCATACCATGTCAAATCAACCTGACCATTTTAGATTTTGATGAAACTTACAGGAATCATTCTCCCTGATGGTACAAATGAGAATATACTTTTATAATTTTTTTAATCTCAGTAAATTTTCATACAATTAATTTTTTTAATTTCGAAAAATCATCATTTTTTGGCTTGTATATATGTTCTCATTTATATTTCTCAAGTTAAAAAAAAATATATATGTTTTTTGTAATATTATAAACTTTATATTCTGAAAGTTTTAGAATGGGATCTCAATGGGATCAGCAGTTACGTTAAAAAAACTAATGTTAAACACCAATTGTGGCTGATGTTTAAAGTTGGCACTGCCAACTTTATGATTATGCTAAAGAGATCATTGTTTTATTCATTTTAAACATTTTTTTTATAACTGCTGATCCCATTGAGATCCCACTCTAAAACTTTCAGAATTTAAAGATTATAATATTACAAAAAACATATTTTTTTCAAAATTTTTAAAAAACACTATTTTAAATTTTTTTAAATTAAATAAAATTAACTTTTTTAAAATCACGCACTGTCAGCTTGCATATCAAATTAAACCTTATGAAATTCTCTTTAAAATGAGAGGTCAAACAACTCTCTACGCCTGATATAACTTGAGAAATTGAAAATTGAAAACATTTATACAAGCCAAAAAATGATGATTTTTTTAAATTAAAAAAATTAATTGTATGAAAATTTACTGAGATAAAAAAAATATAAAAGTATATTCTCATTTCTATCATCAGGGAGAATGATTCCTGCAGGTTTCATTAAAATCTGAAATGGTCAGGTTGAATGTTGAAAATATTTGGTTGATTTGACATGGAATGACCCCTATATTTTCAAAATTTCTCATACTGAAACCTGATCGATTGATTCTATTCACTTATGTTAAAAAGTGGCTAAATTAAAAAAATATTTCAACGTGTTATGATTTTAACATAAAATGCATCTTGAGTATATTTAATGTAAAATATGGTCTGGTAATATTAAAGAGTTTTGACCTAAGTGCAAAGTTCTCTATGATAATTTTCTATCTATTATTTCTTCATTTCTTAATCTTTATTGGAGGAGAATTATTTCATTGTGCCTGCCTTTTTATGTGTGTTGTTGACAAAATTTATTTATAAATTTAATACTTAAATTTTATTTACTGATGTTTTTGTTTTATTTTACTTATGCATTTTGCATGTTTTGCCCTTTTCATCTACCATAGAAAAGAACCCCCCCCCCCTTCCCTTCCAAAAGAAAAAGTTTAGAAATAATTCGATACTTCTCTATTATCCAGTCAACCACTTTTCATAACAAAAAACTATCGCCAAAATGTAAGATTAAACGCCAAAAATGCAGTCCCATTTACTTGATGTCAGAAGCATTCTATGTGTTTGTTATGTCATCAAGTGGTTTCTAATTTGACATTTACGTGTATTCATTATGTTTTACTGATTTATTAGTTATTTCATTAATTAAAATAACAATTGTGTCCTTAAATTCTTATATTTTATTTATTTTGATATTCCAGTGGCAACGTTCTCCCGTTTATTTGGCGTTACAGTTTGGATAGTTTTTTGTTATGAAAAGTGGTCAACAGGATAATAGAGAAGTACCAATCATTCTTTAATTTGGTAAAGAATAAATCTGATTTAAAAATTTAGCAACTTCTTGACAAAACACTTTGTAAGTTTTATACTGAAACACTCTGTATAATCTTTAAGAGATGGTAGAGTACAATGAACCAAATAATTTTATTTATAGGAAACCAGCATCACAATCTACTCATTCAGTCAAAATTACATAGTGCTTTGCTTCAATCTGAGTTCAGAATTTTTGCTCATAACTGTAACAATAATGAAAATATTTTAACTATTTACAACCAAATTAATTTGTTGTGTGCAAAATATGACAAAATCAGGAAGAATGGTAGACGTACACAGTAATTCGTTCAGTGCACATGTAATTTCAATTGTTTTCTGAAAAGTGATGATCTAATTTAGCTCTCATTGGATGCAAAAGGTTGCCACTTCTACCACATTAAATGAGACAATATCACAAGATGGGCTGAAAGTGACCACCATCTGCATCCAATCAGCATTATATTAGACAATCCACTTTTAGGATTGAAGTTGACGTTACAATGACAGAACTGATATATTGTGCACTTCTAGCACTTTTAATTATTATAGCATTTTGCACACAACAAGTTAATTTTGTTCTAAATAACATTAAAATATTTTCTTTATTGTTAAAGTTATTACCAAAAATCCTAACTTAGATTGAAGTGAAGCACCCTGTAGTTTTGACTGAATAAATCGATTGTGATCTTCGATTTCCTGTAAAAAAAATTATCTGTTGTAGTGTGCTTTACCACCTCTTAAAGTTTATAATCATTATAATTATACTGAAATTCCTTATATAACATATAGGTTACATCTCTAGAGGAGAAATAAAATGTTTAAATTTCAGTGCATGAAATATGGATTGTATGAAAGCCATGAAGCTGGAAGAATAATTTTGTCTTTTGAAATATTTGAAGAGCACTGAAGAGTATTTTCTAAACTTCCTAAGACCTTTTTTAAACCCATACTCCCTGCACTAATATCACTCCTCTTCACAAATCTGCAGAAATGGAAAGTACTTATCTTCAGACCCCCCAAAAAAAGTTAGTTCTGTCCCAGAGGAAAAAGTATTTAATTATATTTTCAAAAGAACAGTAAAACATGCTAACATGGAAACGCAAGAGGCCGAAAGAAAATTGCATTTCAGACAGGATTTCGTCTTTCCAAGTGCACCACCATTTATAATAAATAGTATTCCTTTTCACTGGGACCAAGCAATTTTTCCACTTAAGACGAGATTTCACTATAGACAAATTCCATTTTCATTGACTTTACTGTATTACCTTATTTTGTCAAGTCCATTTGCACAAGGAGCTTTATTTCCCTCCAAAATAAGTGGGAAAATATCTAGAAGGATAGAATGGGCTCTATGTTCTGCTAAGGTCCCCTGTTCTCCCAAATTCATATACTTAAAAGCAGTGCTTAATTTGCACCAGAGTACAGCTCCAGTACTTCTTCATTTTTAGTGAATATTTAAATACTAGCCAGAATTCACGAGAGCTTATAAATATTGTGCACCAAAGGCCACAGAAACATATCATTGTATGTTATGATTTACTGGTTTGATATTAAAAAAAATCCTTAAAGAATGATTTTCTAAAAATTGCCCTTATAAATGTTTTTGCTATCGGTTCATTTATTAGATTTTATTATATATATATATATAATGCATAGCTGCCAAACTATTTCCAAATAGTAATCTTCATCTTATTTAATAGCATATTTCTGCGGTTAAATAAGGTGAAGATTACTAATCAGAAAAAAAAAATTATAATAAAAAAAAACATAATAGTTACAACTATGCTCATAAGCATAGAGAATATATTCAAATAAATATTAAGACTTTTCTTTTGCTGAAGAAAAAAATGCTTTAAATTTGCAAATAAAGTATGACATACAAATATGCAGAAGAAGGGGCAGGAAGGGAGGGGTACACTACAGTTGTTGGTATCACAGAATATTAAAAAACTCCAGTATTTCTTTTTGTTAGAAATTAAGCCCTACTTAAAAGAAAGATAATGTAGCTGAGAAAACTCAAAGACAGTAGAAAATTGGACACATTCAGTAGTTATGTTAAGTAGCATTAGTGAATGAGTGACTGAATAGTGAATGAAAAATTTAAAGTTGAAATAAAATAATGGCTTAAACTTGTAATGAAATAAAATAGAAACCTTTAAAATACTAAAACAATCAAATTGCAATCATGCAGTAATTAATTCCATCACAAACAGCTTTTATATTTATTTTCTCTCAATACTTTTTTCAAAGATCTACAGCAGAGGAGGGTGAGTCTGCAGCCTTTTCTTGTGTACGTCCATGTAAATAGTTTGTGACATGTTTGTGAAAGTTATTACAAAGTGGAAAATTATTTCCTACCATTCCAGTTGTGCTACATATTAGCAAGTCAACAATGTGTGTATGAATTTACAATAAACACCTTTATTTCTGAGGGGGAAAAGATCATATCTTTTTTTTAAGGCTATATCAGCATTTCCAATTAGCCTTCTCTCATGTAAAAATAAATTGCAGAAAAACATAAATTATGGTAAATTTAGCATCAAGTTTTACCTCTAACTCAAAAATGTTTGTAGGGGAAGAAGTCAAAAGTGTTAATGCCACCTGCTATTAAAATAAAAACCATGCATTAGGCACTTATTTTAAGTTTTATAGATTATGAAACACTTTCCAGCACATCCAGAATTATAGGATGGGCCAAAGTTTAGAGGTCCGATTTGTAGAAAAAAATTATTGGTCCGGCTCGATTCGATATAAAAGTAAAATGTTCGGCCCGGGCCGACCGAATTTCTAGAAAACGTGCTGATATATTTGAAGCAATTTTATCCTACTATTACAATTATTCAAAAAGCACACTTAATTATGAATAGATTTTATTTTCAGATGATGTTCGAAATTCATGGAATACTGAATAACAACAATATGATTAAAGAAACACTGATTTAAAAAAAAAATGATTTAGACAATTACATTGAAATGAAGATTCAGTAAGAAAATCATAAATGTAATGTAGAGTTCTAGAGAGACAATAATAGATGTTTAAAAATATCTCTAATTTATTAAACCAAATTAAATGTATAACGATTTCGATAAACAAATATAGAACATCACATTAACTTTTACAAAAATTAATCAATAAAATGGCAGCCCAACATTTACTCGGAGGAGAGTATGTAGAAGTCTGCACGGGTCAAGGCTGGATAAAACATCCCTGGACCGAGTGTGCAGAAAAAAGTAAGATTCTCCATCCGAGCCTGTGGATACCTCTATCCAGAATATCATTACAAAACAAACTCTACCATCCAATAAAGACAAAGAAGATATGTAAGTAGATATTTCAGAAAATGTAAAAAACATTTAAAAACCTGATTTCAAAATTTTCTGTCCATAACGGCGAAAAATAGTCAAATTCTTTTCTGCAGCTCTGTATATGATATGTAGATTTGTACATATACTACATTGTATGGGGAAAACATTTTCAGTTAGAAAATGCATTACACAGTTAAAAATTCACCTTAAGCAATCTCCAGTAATAAGCAGAAATGCACTTGAATTCTTTCGTACAGCCCTGTATATTATTTACAGATTTTTATATACATCACATGTTAAGCTAAACTTTAATTCGGGTAAAAAATTCATAATACAACTAAAAATGAAATTCCAGCAATTACTATCCATAGATGACAATGTATATAGTTTTTTGCGTGTCCTGTATATGAATTTTTACATTGTACAAACATCTCTTACTATTCTGAAAATGATTCAACAGAAAAATGCATAACACAAGTGAAAAACATCCTTAAGCAATTCCACACTAATAAACAGTAATATTTACGAGTTTTTTTTTTGAAGCCGTTTATAGGATACATAAAATTTATACACATCACGTTACCTGTGTTATACACCTATCATGTAATATGCAGATAGTTAGTTGACCTTAAAAATGCATACCACAACTAATAGCATTTATTTTTCACTAGCTGACCCACCTGGCATTACCTGGGCCCATGATAATAAATTAAAACAAACCTCAAATTTATATGATTTTATATCTTTAACCTTATTTTGTATGAAATTATTTTTTTAATGATTTCTAAAACAAGGCTTATTTATTCATCAACGGTGTAATTATGATCCATATTATTACTCATTGATAAAATTTAAAATTCATATTTATTTTTTAATAATTTATATTTATTAAAATATTACTTAACATTTTGCATGCGTCTACTGGCAGAGGAAAGTGGAACTAAAATCTCTTAGGCGATCGAAATCAAGTCGAATGAGTCAAAGGCAAGATAAGAATGTGCCCCGTGGCGGTGGTAGATGGAGCTAAAATATGCTAGGCTATCGACATGAAGTTGAATGAGCCAAACCCACTCGTAATCGGTCCGATAGAACTTGAGATACTTTGAAATGAAATTTTTAAAAAAATCTGAAATTATTATTTGGAAAGAGTGGTATATACATCTGATAAGTTTACTTTAATGCTATAGAGGGTGATTATCATAAGTTTACTTTAATGTTATAAAGGGTGATTATCATAAGTTTACTTTAATTCTATAGAGGGTGATTATCATAAGTTTACTTTAATGTTATAAAGGGTGATTTTTAAGTTAATTATAATGTTTGGAATTAGTTGTATTGAAATTAGAAAGTTAGTTGCTGAAATACGGAAACTGGATACAGTTAGAGGAAAAAACATGAAGGGGGAGCAGATTTTTCAGTACCCTTCGTTAAATGACTAATTAGGAGGACCACTAAACATTTTAAAAGATTGTTTCATTTCGTTAAGCTAGGAACTTAATTTCCAATTTCAGTTAGATTATTATTAGAAAATTCTGGTAGCTCTTTTATAGAAATATACCCTGAAGCTGTGAGTGCTGATTATTATGCTAATTTGGCAAAATGAAATAGTTTGGAGAAGTTCAGAACATTATAAAATAAGTTATGGATATAAGCCACAGTTAGAAAAAAAACATTATGGAGAAGTACTCAACTACAAATGATTAATTTTTATCCAATCCGAAGTTGTGTTTTCGTTCATAACTTTAACAGTGTGAAGATATTTTAACGGAATCTTTACAATTCACATAGGTGCCAATCTCTCATTAATATTCCGTAATATACGGGTTAATTTGACCACTTTAACAACGCTTCAAACCAGAAAAATTATTCGATGAATCTTTATTTATTCAATTTCAGGTTTCTACGTGGAATTTATTTAATTTCATTTCTTTAAAAAAATTCTGGTGCGTAGCGTGTTAAACGTGGGTCAAATTAACCCGCATAAATTCATACAAAGATGAGTCTTTTGCGAATTTTTTAAAAATATCTTGTTAAAGTTATGAATGAAAATGCGATTTCAGATTGGCATGAGATGCCCTGTAACTTTGAATAATAAATGAATATTTGACCCTGGTTTCCTATACAATAGAGGTTTTTTACAATACTGTAGCGATCTTATTTCTCTAAATCCTGATCTCATTTTTGCGATTTTGATGAGTTTTTATTTAATATCTATGCTAATTTTCAAAATATTACAATTCTGATTCTCAGGTGCACCAGGACAGGTTTTGTACTATCCTCACCTAATTCTTTTTACTTCTAGCTGCGCTAGATTTTCCTAGCCATCGGACACACACATGCAAAGCGAAACTTTCTTTTATTAGTATAGATTTACAAGGACACAAAAAGAATGAACAATAAATGCTATGCATACCATATTTCACAGTAAGCATCTTCTAATATACTTTTTCTGTGTTTATGTTTTCAATAGTGTAACATCATTAAAATACAGTACAAATGTTTTTTGTCCGTGGACCATTAATTATGTAACAGAATTCTTTAGTATGATCCTGTAAATGCATGATAAATGCTTTCCACTATATATTCTGTAGAAAGCATGTTTCGGTGCACCTCAGAAATACATATCAATTTCGTGTTGTTTGAAATGGTGTAACATCATTAAAATGCACTGCAAGCTATTTTTCCCTGTAGACTATAATATAACAGAATTATTTTGTGTCTATTTTTAGAGTCTTGCTTGGGTCGGGTTATATCTGGACCCAAAAATTCTATTTCAAGTGAACCCGAAAAAAATATATCTTCAACCCGAAACTTGACACTGAAATAAAAGAAAATAAATCCATATTTTAAAATAATTAAGGAAAATACTCTAGTTATAACTAATGTCAATTTTATCTTTTATGTGGAAAAATGAACATATATATATATATATGTACTCATTAATGTTCAAATACATAGTATTTTTCATTGGAAAAAATATTCTAGATTTTTTCGAAAAATTGGGTCAACGTAAACCTGACTGAGAGAATCAATTCTTAAGCCGAAACCGAAAGAATTGCAGTAAAAATTAGCATCAACCCGACCTACAGATTGGGTCGAATAAAATCAGGTTATCCGATCCGATGCAGGACTCAGTCCCTATAACTGGACTATAAATATGGCACACTTCATTTTCAACAGAGATAATGGTACAGTAAAGCTCAATAACATATATAAATTACATGACAATCCGACTGTGTTTATGGGAATTAGAGCGCCGACAGTTAAACCGAAGTCGTAAACACTTTTCAGCTATATTATGTTGACTATTATTGATGTTAGAAAGTCTTAAAAAGGTATACAAATATTAATTATTTTAAAACAAAATAACTTAGAAAAAAATACATTTTTTTAAAGCAAGCATTTGAAAATATTCTAAGAGGTACTAAGAAAGCCTTCAAAGGCCGTCATTTGGGTAGAGTAGTGCACGGCTCGAGTTACTCAATTTTCCCTGACCCGAGGTTCAGGTTTGTGCTATTTATTTCGGTGTGAGTTGGGTTCACTTTAAACGTTTCATGTGTAAGTCTTTTTCAGATTTAGTTTTGATATTTTCGGGTTGGATTCCGGTGAAAGTTTTATACCATGAATGTATTTCAAAAGAAAGTGCTGAATATTTTTTAATAAGACTATACATTTGGAGTGTATATGTGTTCATGTTTATTAAAAAATAAATAAAATTGATATTAGAGATATAATTATAAACCACATTTTCATAATTGTATTAAAATATACATAATTTTTTTCACATTGGGTTTGTGTTTGACTTTAAGCATAATTTCCGGGTTCAAGTCGGGCACAACCCGACGACTCATGCAGGACTCCACCTTCAGACCCTGCGTTGAATAGCACTGCTCTTCAGGCATTAGAGTAAAATGAGGCAAATCACATTTAAATACATTAATTAGGCCAAAAGATATAACGGTCTTTATGATGTACTGTCTATAGTTGCTGCGCCTTCTTTCAGGATTTTAATGCATTTATCTGAAAATGAATTTTTAAAGATCTACCATATTTAAATTGATATTTCTATATTTTCATGAAGTATAAAGTTATGAAACTGCATAATATTTTCAATTATATATTCTTTAAACAGTTTTTGAGATTTTAAGAGAAACTTTTGAAAATATGATTCTCATCGTAGCGACAGACAGTATACATAAAAATAAATTGGTCAAGTGCAAGTATAACTCGCGCTCAAAGTGTTCCATACATTGAATTTATTAATTAGTAAACTCCTACTACCCCAATTTTTTTAAAGGCAAGTAATTTAATTAATAGCTCGGCTAATTACCGATTTTTTTATTTATTTTTTGAAAATCATTATTAACTACCCTTGGATGAATCTGCATCGATAAGTACCTTGAGCGCCATTTAACTCCCCTGCGGACCGCCCAAAAAGTAAAGTTTGTGTGTAACTGAAAAAGTGTTTTTCTCAAAAACTGACTTAGGAAAATCGCTATTAGTCCAGTCAAATTAGGATTTTTTGCCATAATAAATGCTAAGGAGATAAAAATTGGTCCAGTTGTTCATTGATGGCTACTGATGACTATGTAAAAAGTCCCCATGGATAGGAGGTGAGCGGGGGCTAAACAAAGTATTTTTTTTTTGTTTTTTACAAATATCTCAGAAATTGTTGTTTTTCATGAAAAATCTACTCTGACGTAAATTAAAGAACATAAAATTATCTACAAATGACAGGTATATACAGTGGAACCTCGATTATCCGTCAGTCAGAAGACCGCAGCTTTGACGGATTTTCTGCAAAAAAAATCACTTTAATTTCAAGTTTATTTACTTAATGTCGCCATAATAAATGCTACCGAGATAAAAATTGGTAAAATTGTTCATTGATGGCTACTGATGACTATGTAAAAAGTTCTGATGGATAGGAGGGGAGGGGGGCAAAATAAAGTAATTTTTTTAGTTTTTTACAAATATCTCAGAAATTGTTGGTTTTCATAAAAAAATTACTTTGACATAAATTAAATAACATAAAATTCTCTGCAAATGACAGGTATATACAGTGGAACCTCGATTATCCGTCACTCAGGAGACCGGAGTTTTGACGGATTTTCCGCAAAAAAATCCCTTTAATTTCAAATTTATTTACCTAATGTCGCCATAATAAATGCTACAGAGATAAAAATTGGTACAGTTGTTCATTGATGGCTACTGATGACTATGTAAAAAGTCCTGATGGATAAGAGGTGAGCGACGGGAGGGAGGGGGAAATAAAGAATTTTTTTAGTTTTTTACAAATATCTCAGAAACTGTTGGTTTTCATGAAAAAATTACTACATAATTTCTGAGATATTTGTAACAAACTAAAAAAGTTCTTTATTTTGCCCCACGCCCTACCCTCGCTCACCTTCTATCCATCAGGACTTTTTACACAGTCATCAGTAGCCATCAATAAACAACTGTATCAATTTTTAACTCTGTAGCATTTATTATGGCGACATTAAGTAAATAAATTTGAAATTAAAGTGATTTTTTTGCGGAAAGTCCGTCAAATTAACATAAATTAAATAACATAAAATTTCACGTGAAATTTTGTAAATGTGACAAAACATAATAGGGAACAATGAAAGTACTAATTTATCACTAAGCAAATACTTACTAAGTCAAAATATTCTTTTTTTCTTTACACATCATCATCAGCTGAAGTGGACGGCTCATTAGAAGGCATTCTCAGCATGACTGTATCCGTAATCTCAATGTCGTCCTCATCCTGTTGATCTGTATTTATAGCTATAGGTGTAGCATTCAGGCAGTCACCATGGCAGATGAGTGAGTGTGTGAGTTAATTTATGTCTGAGTAATTTTTTCATGAAAACCATCAGTTTCTGAGATATTTGTAAAAAACTAAAAAAAATACTTTATTTAGCCTCCCCCCGCTCACCTTCTATCCATGGGGACTTTTTACATAGTCATCAGTAGCCATCAATGAACAACTGGACCAATTTTTATCCCTTTAGAATTTATTATGGCGACATTAAATTAATTAATTTGAAATTAAGTGATTTTTGGGGGGAAAATCCGTCAAAGCTCCGGTCTTCTGACTGACGGATAATCGAGGTTCCACTGTATATACCTGTCATTTGTAGATAATTTTATGTTCTTTAATTTATGTCGGAGTAGTTTTTTCATGAAAAACAACAATTTCTGAGATATTTGTAAAAAACTTTAAAAAAATACTTTGTTTAGCCCGCCCTCCCCCCCCCGCACCCCTCCTATCCATGGGGACTTTTTACATAGTCATCAGTAGCCATCAATGAACAACTGGACCAATTTTTATCCCTTTAGAATTTATTATGGCGACATTAAATAAATTAATTTGAATTAAGTGATTTTTTGGGAGAAAATCCGTCAAAGCTCCGGTCTTCTGACTGACGGATAATCGAGGTTCCACTGTATATACCTGTCATTTGTAGATAATTTTATGTTCTTTGATTTATGTTGGAGTATTTTCATGAAAAACAACAATTTCACAGATATTTGTAAAAAACGAAAAAAATACTTTTTTTAGCCCCCCCCCCTCCCCCCGCTCACCTCCTATCCATGGGGACTTTTTACATAGTCATCAGTAGCCATCAATGAACAACTGGACCATTTTTTATCCCTTTAGAATTTATTATGGCGACATTAAATAAATTAATTTTTTAATTAAGTGATTTTTGGGGGGAAAATCCTTCAAAGCTCCGGTCTTCTGACTGATAATCGAGGTTACACTGTATATACCTGCCATTTGTAGATAATTTTATGTTCTTTAATTTATGTTGGAGTAGTTTTTTCATGAAAAACAATTTCTGAGATATTTGTAAAAAACTAAAAAAAATACTCTGTTTAGCCCCCCCCCCCCCTCCCCCCGCTCACCTCCTATCCATCAAGACTTTTTACATAGTCATCAGTAGCCATCAATGAACAACTGGACCAATTTTTATCTCCTTAGCATTTATTATGGCAAACTGCTCAAAAATGGGCTAATTTGACTGGACTATATAGTTTTCCTGCAATGTTCAAAAACTACTACTACCCCCAATTTTTTCACAATTTTATTTTCAGTAGATTCGGAAATAGAGGGGTGGGGGGACATATTTTTGCAGTACATTTTCGACGATATCTCTGAAAATATAATACCTAAAATTAAAACAAATGTATTTTTGAGTTCGGTGTTGCAAGATCTTCACACAATATTATAAAAAAAAAAAAAAAAAAAAAAAAAATTAAGTAATTTAATTATCTTTCCTAAAATTTTCCTAAACATATTTGTTAATGGCTAATCTTAAAATATGTGGGTCAATAGCAGTGCTGTGCTGAATTCAGACGCTTTTCTGCGGGTGGGATTTCTGTGACTCCGGCAGGGGGGGAAGGGGGTGGTGAGATTGCACTTTTTAATCATTAACAGCATAAGATCTCAAATCTTCCGGCATTCCCCCGGGCCAACCTCTGAATTCAACACTGGTCAGTAGGCTTCATAACTTTTTGAACTTTCCACATTCTACAGGGCCGTGCGCGGAAATTGAGGGGCGCCAAATTTATACTACCAACCACGGTTTAATTTATTTATTTATTCATTTTTTGGTCATCGATCATTTTCTGGGGAATTTTTTTTCTCTTTTCATCATTCTTTTTTTTGTGTCTCAAAAAATCATTATCTCTCCAACAAATAAGTGCAATTTTCTCTTATGCTATTCAGTTGTTTGCAATTTCTGAATTAAAATTAAACCTTTTAAAGTACCAACATAAACGCGAAATGTTTATTCAATAGAATTTATTTCTGTTTCTGTACTCTATCAGTTTTGTGTTACCTGTCACAAAAAGAAGGGGAGGGGGAGGGCCAAATTGAAACTTTGCCCCGGCCGCAGTTTTCTCTTTGCACGGTCCTGTTTAGTATCCTGCAGTTTTAGGGAACGAGAAGACTATTGGGCTAGGTCACATGTTCGAGAAATTTCGATTAGTGGGTCAAGCTAATTTTATCTATAAAACAGCTCAGACTATTTAGACTAAACTTTGCATCCTATGGTTTTCGGGCACGAGAAGACTGTTGGGCTAGGTCACGTGTTCGAGAACTTTCGATTAGTGGGTCATTTTTGGATCAACGCGGGTCAAGTTAATTTTATCTAAAAAACGGTTCTAACGATTTTGATTAAATTTTGTATCTGACGAGTTTCGGGCACGAGAAAATTATTGAGCTAAATGACATGTCCGAGAATATTCAATTAGTGGGTCATTTTTGGGCCACTATGGGTCAAGCTAATTTTATTTAAAAAACGGCTCAGACTATTTAGACTAAATTTCGCTTCCTATGGTTTTCGGGCAAGAGAAGACTGTTGGGCTAGGTCACATGTTCGAGAAAATTTGATTAGTGGGTCATTTTGGTCATGGTCATTATGGGTCAAGCTATTTTTATCTTAAAGACGGCTCAGAGGATTTGAACTAAATTTAGTATCCTACAGTTTCAAGGAACGAGAAGACTATTGTGCTAGGTCACATGTTCCTGAAATTTCGATTAGTGGGTCATGGGTCATTATGGGTCAAGCTATTTTTATCTTAAAAACGGCTCAGACGATTTGAACTAAATTTTGTATCCTATAGTTTTTGGGCAAGAGAAAATCATTGAGCTAGGTCACATGCTCGGGAAAATCAGATTAGTGGGTCATTTTTGGGTCAAGCTAATTTTATCTAAAAAACGGCTCAGACTATTTTGAATAAATTTCATATCCTACGGGTTTCGGGTACGAGAAGACAATTGGGCTTGGTCACATGTTCGAGAAAATTTGATTAATGGGTTATTTTGGTCATGATATTTGAACTCAAAGCTAATTTTGATCGAGCATAGTTCGGTCTTCCCTGCTCGTTCGATATTTATTCTAGAAAAGAATAACACTTTTTGCATACTTTTTTAATTTTTAAATAAGAAAAGAATAAACATAAATTTGTCTTAGAGATTTACATAAGTATTTATTTAAAAAAAATAAAAAAATAATTTTTAGATGAAAATAGTTATTAGGGTTTCTTAAAAAGCGTCTTAGGGTCACTTAAAAAGTGAAAACGGAACCATTATAAGATCATTCGTGTGTCTGTTTGTTATAGTCGTTTTTCTGAATGATGATAAGAGAAAAAAAATTCCCCAGAAAATGATCGATGACCAAAAAATAAATAAATAAATAAATTAAACCGTGGTTGGTAGTATAAATTTGGCGCCCCTCAATTTCCGCGCACGGCCCTGTAGAATGTGGAAAGTTCAAAAAGTTATGAAGCCTACTGACCAGTGTTGAATTCAGAGGTTGGCCCGGGGGAATGCCGGAAGATTTGAGATCTTATGCTGTTAAATGCCCCTCAATTTCCGCGCACGTCCCTGATACTAAATTTAGTTCAAATCCCCTGGGCCATTTTTAAGATAAAAGTAGCTTGACCTAATAATCGAATTTTCTCGGACGTGTGATCTAGCCCAAAATCAAAATCGTTCGAGCTGTTTTTTAGATAAAATTAACTTGACCCGCGGTGATCCACTTCTCGAACATGTGACCCAGCCCAATAGTCTTCTCGTGCCCGAAAATGGTGGAATACAAAATTTAGTCAAAATCGTTTGAACTGTTTTTTAGATAAAATTAGCTTGACCCACTAATCGGATTTTCTCGAGCATGTGACCTAGCCCAATGGTTTTCTCGTGCCACAAAACCGTAGGATACAAAATTTAGTTCAAATAGTGTGAGCCGTTTTTAAGATAAAAATAGATTGACCCATAATGACCCATGACCATGTTCCACTAATCGACATTTTTCGAATATGTAACCTAGCCCAATTGTCTTCTCGTTCCCTAAAACTGTAGAATACTAAATTTAGTTCAAATCCTCTGAGCCGTTTTTAAGATAAAAATAGCCTGACCCATGACCAAAATGACCCATTAAGCGATTTTCTCGAACATGTGACTTTAGCCCAACAGCCTTATCCTGTCCGAAAACCATAGGATGCAAAATTTAGTCTAAATTGCCGTTTTTTAGATAAAATTAGCTTGACCCACAGTGACCCAAAAATGACCCACTAATCGAATTTTCTCGGACATGTGACCTAGCCCAATGATTTTCTCGTGCCCGAAACTCGTAGAATACAAAATTTAATCAAAATCGTTAGAGCCGTTTTTTAGATAAATTTTACTTGATCCGCGTTGACCCAAAAATGACCCACTAATCTAAAGTTCCCGAACATCTGACCCAGCCCAATAGTCTTCTCATGTCCGAAAATGGTAGGATACAAAATTTAGTGAAAATCGTCTGAACCGTTTTTTACATACAATTAGCTTGACCCTGACCCATGGTGACCCACTAATCGAATTTTCTCGAACATGTGACCTAGCCCAAAGGTTTTCTGGTGCCCCAAAACGGTAGGATACAAAATTACTTCGAAATCGTTAGAGCCGTTTTTAAGATAAAATTTGCATATATATATAACCACACACATATACACACAAGATTTGCTCGTATTAACAATCTGGTGTCCTCTTTAGATAGTAAGAAACGGTTTCTAAAATCTACTAAACTGAGATGAAAAGGTTAGCCCGATGTCATATTAAACGCCATAAGATGCGGGCTTTACGTCGTTGTAATCGACGAACAATAAAATATTCTGCTATAGTTGTTACACTCAGGACCGTGCGAAGAGAAAACTGGGCCCGGGCAGAATTTCAATTTGGAGCCCCCCCCCCCCCCCCTCATTTCTCTTTGTGACAGGTGTCAAAGAAATTGACAAAGTGCAGAAACAGAAATAAGTTCTATTAAATAAATATTTCGCGTTTATTTGGGAAATTTAAAAGATTTAATTTTAATTCAGAAATTCCAAACAACTAAATAACATAAGCAATTGCACTTATTTCCTAGAGAAATCACGATATTTTGCGACAGAAAACAAGAGAATGACGAAGAGAGAAACTGAAATTCCCCGGAAAATGATCGACGGCCAAAAAATTAATAAATAAAACTGTGGTTGGCTGTATAAATTTGGCGCCCCCTCAATTTCCGCGCCCGGAGCGGAGGTCCCCTTCGCCCCTCTCTTCGCACGGCCCTGGTTACACTGAAACGCACAAATGCAACATCGATCAAATACAAACTCTCTCAGAGTTTCAGTCGAGATTGCGAAAATATCGCTGCGAACTTTGCGCTTACGCTATTTGCGGCACCTCCGAGTACTCGCAGAATTTCATGCGAGATAGCGAAAAACTAGCTGCGAAGTTTTCTCTATTTTACTGATCGAGAAAAGTTAATTGCGAAAATTAACTTTAAACTCCTCCTTCAACTGTCACTCAAGAAGAAAATTGCTGAGCTCAAATAACACATGGAGAGATGATACAATTTTCAGTTGCTTTAGGTTGGTGGCGCGTTACGTCTGGGAAATATTTCTACTAAGAAAGGGATGAATCATCAGTTTTAGATAGTAAATATTTTTATTTTTAATTTATTTTTATCTATTTTTTACTAATTTGCTTCCGAAAACAATTACACGGCCTTGTAAAAAGAGAGTACATTTATAGAGAAAACATGCTAAAATGACCGTTTTATGCATTAAACTGTATATTTTAGTTTTTAATCCAAAAATTGGGACTGCTTCAATTTGAAAAAGTTATCAGCGCACTGATCTACCCATAATAATTAAAATAAATTATTAAAAATTAAATATTACTTGAAAATTGAATCAGAAAAACTGAATACGGCAGTTTGACGTACACTCCAGGTGTATTTTTCAGCTTAGTGCGAAAGGCGGAGTTTATAACTGCATCTAGATTGCATTTCTGCGAAATTTTCGCAGTTAGGGAAATAAGCCCCGCCTTGACACCTGTCAAAATTTGTTTACTAATAAACAGCGAATGTTTCGCAAAAATGCAGGCTTCTGATTGGTCAATCTCGTTTCGCAAACAGCGCAAAATCTATCTGGATCCCGGCCATTAACACGTTTGCACTTAAAACAATATAACTAGTTCAGCGTTTCAGGCCCGTAACTACCGCCGGGGCTCCAAACTGATGGTTAAAAAATTATTGTATTTTAATATCTAATCTAACTTCCTATAAAATACCCAACACCTAGCTAAAAGTTAATAAAAAAAATCCATCAAAGTGCTAGAGTAAATGTTTTTGCGTGTCCGTTCAAATACTCCATACGCTTCGCATGCAAAAACATCTCTAGAGCAGACAGCAGAATATCGAGTCGAATGTGTCATGTCGCGCCAGATGCCTGACGAGTGATGAGTCAAGTGCAGGCTAGGACGTGCAGTGAGCTAGTGCTATTCATACTGAGTCATTCGTTTACTAACTGCTCATCAATATCGGACTGTCAGAGCAGTTGAGAGTCGCATAGTGGTGATAGTACGATAGTTTATTACTTAACCCCTTCGTGACGAGCGTCTTTTACGGAATTTTTAATCTTTTACCCCCGGTTTTTCAAAACAGAAATTTTCGCCTAATTGAATCGCAGAAATGCTGTCATTAAATAAGGCAAAGCTTACAATAAAAATTAACTGGTGGGAATAATCGAGGATTCTGAGCATCTTATGCGTCACGTATACGTGTCGCTCGTCCCCAAGAGGTTAATCTTACTTTGCTTGTGTTGAAATAGTTTATATTATGAAACGAATTCGGCACCAGCCAAGTGGAAATAAAAAAAGACAGACTCTAAAAATAAGAAACTTGGAGGCTGCAAAAAGTTCGAAGAAGTTATCAACATGGCTGGACAGTGGAAACCACTTGACAGGGAATGGTGATAAGAAAGGCATGAATGGTTTGCTTTATTCAGTGTGATGTGTAATTCATGTAAAAATAGTACAGTCAAACTTGAATAATTCGAACGAGTATAATTCGAAATCGTGGATAATTCAAATGTTTCTGTCGGTCTCTTGACATTTCTATAAAACACAATCAGTGGTGGATTAAGCACTCAAGAGGCCCCAGGCGCAATAAAATTTTGAGGCCCCACCAAATATTTTCAGTACCCCTATAGTGTGCATTTTTTAGTTTTACAATTAGAATTACTGAAAGTGTATGTTGTTAATTCCATACGATGTTATCTCTAATTGGAATATAAAGTTAAAATTATTTTCTATCGCATGCTAATAAAATATTGAAAGTACTTCCCATTCATTACATTATCATATTTTTTAGAACTAAGAGATCACATTTTTATTTAGCTTTTATTTTGAAAATCACTACGATCTATTTACTAAACTATCACGTCATTCTATCATTCTAAACAAATGTGTTTTTCACAAACATAACTGTAGGATTTTTTCTTATCAATACATATTCTTTTTTTTTCCAGTAAAGTTCTTGGTAAATCTTTTAAATAATTACTGAGTAATATCAAAGAAACATTTTAGTAATACAAAATCATATATTTTATTTTTAACTATCAATTATAATTAATCAGTTAAAATTAATTGTAAAAACTATTAATTATGAAATAATGTAACAGATTAACTATTTTACATTAGTCGGTGTTTTTGCATTTCTGACTACACACACACACACACACTGCTGGTTCTTAATAAAAAACACACAATGGACTGTAAAAGCGGTTTATTCACAAATAAAGAAAAGCGAGCCATCACACGGCTTATTCTATAACATCATTTTTCACATTCCAAAAACAAAAAGAAAACAGAACACTGAGTGTTGCCAAACGCGGAAAGTAAGAAAAAGAAACTTACATGAATTCGGAGCACATGAAACCAAGGAACATGCAGCCAAGGAACATTTTTAACACTTTCCAACCTAGTTGAAAATTGTTTATGACTTCGGTTTGTCTGGCCGTCTGTCCATGCTCTAACTCCCGTAAATATGCTCGGATTGCCCTGCATTTTTTATATGTTATTGCCGTTATTTATAGAATGTTCCCTATTTCAACTGAAGTGTGTAGCAATTATAGTTTTTTTACAGGGATACTCAAAAGAATTCCGTTATATTACGGTCTATGGGGAAAATCATTTGCGGTTCATTTTAATGATGTTACCCAATTTCAAATACATTGTAATTGATATATATCACTAAGGTGCATTACAAGAAGCTTAATATGGAATAGGGTGTGCATAGCACTTATAGTTATTTTACAGGGACAGTCAAAAGAATTCCGTTACATTACGTCTATGGAGAAAAATCGTTTGCGGTTTAATTAAAGAATGTTTCACTATTTTAAACGCATTGAAATTTATATATATCACTAAGGTGCGTTACCAGAGGCTTACTACAGAATATTGTGTGTATAGCAGTCATCGTTCATTTACAGGGACACACAAAATAATTCTCTACTGTCTGTTAACAATAACTCCTGGAAATGGGTTTTAAGTTGCTGAACGCGATTTTAAATTTAACTCACTTTTTGTCTATCACTTGGTGTGTATAAATTCTGTATTTCATATACAGGGCAGCACAAAAATTCACGAACACATTTCCGTTTATTGTAAGAAACTCCAGAAAGAGAATTTTAAACTGTGCTACGCGTTTCCTAACTAAACTAAAATTTAGCATCCTATGTAGTATCTATACAAATCTATAGATCATATACAGGGCTGAATAAAAGTATTCGGATATATTTCCAAATATTGTATATGTTGGAAATATATGTTGGAAATCCATGAAATTACGTTTTTAAATATGTTATGCGTTTTCCAAATTGTTTACTTAGATGTTATCTTTCAGCTTATTAAACGGTAACGATTTGTAAAATTATTTTGGAAGCGTTGTAAAGTGTTACATAATCTATGCTTGACGCATAATTTTTCGGTCTTGTTTAGTTTTACAATTAGAATTACTGAAAGTGTATGTTGTTCGTTGCACACGATATTATCTCTAATTGGAATATAAAGTTAAAATTATTTTCTATCGCATGCTAATAAAATATTGAAAGTACTTCCCATTCATTACATTATCATAATTTTTAGAACTAAGAGATCACATTTTTATTTAGCTTTTATTTTGAAAATCACCACATTCTATTTACTAAATTAGCACTTCATTCTATCATTCTAAACAAATGTGTTTTTGACAAATATAACTGTAGGATTTTCTCTTATCAATACATATTTCCCTTTTCTTCTCCAGTAAAGTTCTTCGTAAATCTTTTAAATAATTACTGAGTTATATCTAAGAAACATTTTAAGAATACAAAATCATGTATTTTATTTTTAACTATCAATTATAATTAATCAGTTAAAATTAATTGTAAAAACTATTAATTAAGAAATAATGCGACAGATCGACTATTTTACATTAGTCGGATTTGAAACATTTTTGAGTCGGCCAATCTTGCCTTTTGCTCCCCCAAAATTTTCCTTTCGCTACGGCCCTGACTATAGGACCAGCCAGGAGGTGCTCACTGGTGGCTGGAATTGGAGAAGTGCAAAATTGACAGACTGACCGGTGTATTGGTCGGATACGGAAGCGTCGGTAATATGCGGGGAATGACCCATGTCCCGTGAGAGCCCAGTTAAGCATAGGAGAAGTACAAGCGCGTTTCTCAGAAACTTTGGGAAGTATTCGGAAGACTTGTAGTCTCCCTGTAGTCTCTCCTTCCCAACGAGACTGCCAGAATAGGAGGAATTCTTTACGAACCAGACTCTTTTAGGTAGCTTTCAATACAAACTAGTCGGATGTGCCAATCCCAAAACTTTCTTCTATCTCAGTCATGTTAATACTTCAAAATTCGCTATCACATCGCCAATAAAATCAATATTTTTCGTCATTCTGTTGTACGTCAGCTGCCTGCGAATCATCGGTTTACCGGGATGCGATCCACTGATGTATACTAAACTACGAAAAGTCCTTCTGGCCTGAACCGACAGGAACAGATAGCCTCCCTATTCATTGGTTTTACGATTTCAGCTAATTTTACTGGAAAACACGAAGGTAAAATCGTGGAACCTAAATAAAAAAGATTCAGTCCCAGTTCTCGCAAACATTGAATTTGAATGAGAATATCGCCAAATTAGTCCTCTAAAGCCAAGTTCGCTTCATTTATGGCAACTTATTTTGGTCGCCAAATTTGGCGATATTCCGCCAACTGTCGCCAAGTTTTTCGAGAATTTGATGTTGGCGAATATAAATATATAGTGATAAGCATATAATAGGATTAATGGTTACAACAATGAAAGAAAATTTGCCGAAAGCATGTTAACTAAAACTCATAAATTAAATCCGTTTATGGATGAATTCTGCTGTTTTGTTTGAAAATGTCAGCCACCCTAAAATTTCAAACCGCTCTATCTCAGCCATTTTTAGCACTTTCCAACCTAGTTGAAAAGTGCTTATGACTTCGGTTTGTCTGGCCGTCTGGCCGTCTGGCCGTCTGCCGTCTGGCCGTCTGTCCGTGCTCTAACTCCCGTAAATATGCTCGGATTGCTCTGCAATTTTTATATGTTATTGTCGTTATCTATAGCATGTTCCCTATTTCAACGGAAGTGTGTAGCACTTATAGTTTTATTACAGGGACACTCAAAAGAATTCCGTTACATTGCGGTCTATGGGGAAAAATCATTTGCGATTTATTTAAATAATGTTTCAGTATTTTAAACGCATTGAAATTTATATATATCACTAAGGTGCATTAGAAGAAGCTTAATATGGAATAGGGTGTGCATAGCACTTATAGTTACTTTACAGGGACAGTCAAAAGAATTCCGTTACATGACGTCTATGGAGAAAAATCGTCTGCGGTTTATTTAAATAATGTTTCACTATTTTAAACGCATTGAAATTTATATATATATATATCTAAGGTGCATTACAAGAGGCTTACTACAGAATAGTGTGTGTATAGCAGTCATCGTTCATTTACAGGGACACACAAAAGAATTCTCTACTGTCTGTTAACACTAATTCCTGGAAGTGCGTTTTAAGTTACTAAACGCGATTTTAATTTTAACTCGCTTTTTGTCTATTACGTGGTGTGTATAAATTCTGTAGATCCTATACAGGGCAGCACAAAAGTTCGCGAACACATTTTCGTTTATTGACAGAAACTCCAGAAAGATAATTTTAAACTGTGCTACGCGTTTCCTAACTAAATTAAAATTTAGCATCCTAGCATATACAAATGTATAGATCATATACAGGGCTGAATAAAAGTATTCGGATATTTTTCCGAATATTGTATCTGTTGGAAATTCCTGAAATTATGTTTTTAAATATGTTATGCGTTTCTGAAATTGTTTACTTAGATGTTATCTTTTAGCTTATTAAACGGTATGTTTTGTAAAATTATTTTGGAAGCGTTGGAAAGTGCTACATAATCTATGCTTGACGCATGATTTTTCGTTCTTGTTTAAGATAGAAGCAAAACAAAAATTGCTCCGGATTCTTCGGATCAAGGCCGAACATTTAAAGAAAAAAAGTTTTAGGATTTCTAATTTTTTTTATTTGCACATCATTTTGAATTTTAAATCTTTAAATGGCTATCACAGCGCCCCCTTTCGTCGAAATATCCCCAAATTCTAATAGAACCTGCTTGTCATAGCCAAAAATATAGAAAAAAAGATTGGTTCAATTTGAAGCATAACATCATACACTTTTAGATGGTACAATAGTGAAAATGGAACAAAAATATCGATTACAGCGCCCCCTTTCGTCGAAATATCTCAAAATTCTGATAGAACCTGCTTGCCATAGCCAAAAACATAGAAAAAAATTTGGTTCAATTTGAAGCATAACATCATACACTTTTAGATGGTACAATAGTGAAAGTGGAATAAAAAAATATCGATCACAGCGCCCCCTTTTGTCGAAATATCCCAAAATTCTGATAGAACCTGCTTGCCATAGCCAAAAACATAGAAAAAAAATTTGGTTCAATTTGAAGCATAACATCATACACTTTTAGATGGTATACAATGAAGACACACAGACGGACAGACGGACGGACAGACAGACATTTTGTAAAACATGTTTTTCGGAATCTCTGACCTCTAAAACGTGTAAATCCGTCGAAAACCGGAAGTCGAAAAAAAATTTCGATTACAATACTTTCTTTTATTATAGATAGAAGAAAGTAAAAATTGGTTCAATTATCTGCATAACTTCATACACTTTTCGATGATACAATAGTGAAAATGGAACGAAGATATCGATCACAGCGCCCCCTTTCGTCGAAATATCCCCAAATTCTAATAGAACCTGCTTGCCATAGCCAAAAACATAGAAAAAAAATGTGGTTCAATTTGAAGCTTAACTTCATACACTTTTCGATGATACAATAGTGAAAATGGAACAAAAATATGGATCACAGCGCCCCCTTTCGTCGAAATATCCCCAAATTCTAATAGAACCTGCTTGCCATAGCCAAAAACATAGAAAAAAAAATGTGGTTCAATTTGAAGCATAACTTCAAACACTTTTGGATGGTACAATAGTGAAAATGGAACAAAAATATCGATCACAGCGCCCCCTTTCGTCGAAATATCCCCAAATTCTAATAGAACCTGCTTGCCATAGCCAAAAACATAGAAAAAAAATGTGGTTCAATTTGAAGCATAACTTCAAACACTTTTGGATGGTACAATAGTGAAAATGGAACAAAAATATCGATCACAGCGCCCCCTTTCGTCGAAATATCCCCAAATTCTGATAGAACCTGCTTGCCATAGCCAAAAACATAGAAAAAAAATGTGGTTCAATTTGAAGCATAACTTCAAACACTTTTAGATGGTACAATAGTGAAAATGGAACAAAAATATCGATCACAGTGCCTTTCGTCGAAATATCCTCAAATTCTAACAGAACCTGCTTGCCATAGCCAAAAACATAGAAAAAAAATTAGGTTCAATTTGAAGCATAACTTCATACACTTTTCGATGATACAATGAAGACACACAGACGGACAGACGGACAGACAGACATTTTGTAAAAACATGTTTTTTGGAATCTCTGACCCCTAAAACGTGTAAATCCGTCGAAAACAGAAAGTCGAAAAAAATTTCGATTACAATACTTTCTTCTATTATAGATAGAAAGTAAAAAAAAATGGTTCAATTATCTGCATAACTTCATACACTTTTAGATGGTTCAATAGTGAAAATGGAACAAAAATATCGATCGCAGCGCCCCCTTTCGTCGAAATGTCCCCAAATTCTGATAGAACCTGCTTGCCATAGCCAAAAACATAGAAAAAAAATGTGGTTCAATTTGAAGCATAACTTCATACACTTTTAGATGGTAGAATAGTGAAAATGGAACAAAAATATCGATCGCAACGCCCCCTTTCGTCGAAATATCCCCAAATTCTGATAGAACCTGCTTGCCATAGCCAAAAACATAGAAACAAAATGTGGTTCAATTTGAAGCATAACTTCATACACTTTTAGATGGTAGAATAGTGAAAATGGAACAAAAATATCGATCGCAACGCCCCCTTTCGTCGAAATATCCCCAAATTCTGATAGAACCTGCTTGCCATAGCCAAAAACATAGAAACAAAATGTGGTTCAATTTGAAGCATAACTTCATACACTTTTAGATGGTACAATAGTGAAAATGGAACAAAAATATCGATCGCAGCGCCCCCTTTCGTCGAAACATCCCCAAATTCTGATAGAATCTGCTTGCCATAGCCAAAAACATAGAAACAAAATGTGGTTCAATTTGAAGCATAACTTCATACACTTTTCGATGGTACAAAAAAAAAGCCACACAGACGGACAGACGGACAGACGGACATTATGTAAAAACATGTTTTTCGGAATCTCTGATCCCTAAAACGTGTAAATCCGTCGAAAACCGGAAGTCGAAAAAAAATTCGATTACAATACTTTCTTCTATTATAGATAGAAGAAAGTAAAAAGTATAAAGCTACCTATTGCAGCCGTTCGGAGGAAAGCAGTTCCGGAAAATTTCGATATATTTTCACCGATCATGACCCCCAGACCCCAAAACCATCCTCCGTTCAAATGTTCATTTATATATATATATATATATATATATATATATATATATATATATATATATCTGACCACCTATGTCATACGATAACGCTCGTATTTATAAATCAATTTTGATGAAACTAATTGTGTGTATTAAGCTCACCAATGTCTCGACCGAGTTCGTTGGCCAGCTTGGTCCGCCATTTTGTTTCAAGATGGCGGCCATTTAAAAATTTAAAACTAAAATAAATATACGAAAAAGTTAAAAATTCAAATTTATTTTTTAATTACGTGTTAGGCCTTGATACGAGGATTCCAGAGCATTTTTTGGTTTACCTCTATCTTAAAAAATGGCTGAGATAGAGTAGTTTGAAATTCTAGGGTGGTTGACATTTTGAAACAAGACAGCACATTACAAAAATTTTCATTGTTGTAATAATTTTCCCAATCATACGTATAAAACTATATATTCATATCCGTTAGCGCCAAAATTGGCGCCAAAATTGGCGACATTTGGTGAAATATCGCCAAATTTGGCGACCAAAATAAGTCTTTATAAATGAAGCCAATTTGGCTATTACTCAATAATTTGGAGAATTTCTTATTCAAATTCAGTATTAACGAATCTTTCGTAAACGTTTCTTTGCATTTTAACTTGCTGTTTTCGTGTAACATTAACTAAAATTTTAAAATGAAGATATAGGAAAGCTACCTTTTCCTCCCGGTACAGGCCGGAAGGACTTTTTTTTGAGACCGGCGACCAGGCCCCTACCTGCCAGGTTTCCCTAGCTTAAACGGGGCGAACCAGACTCTTGACAGCCCGCTGGGAGTACTGGACTGGGACTGAGATCTCCTGCGAAGCTGCACCTTCCTTTGCAAGCTGGTCTGCTGCTTCGTTGCCGGTGATCCCAATGTGTGCTTTCACAAAAAAGCAACTGACTTCCATACTTTCTCGCAACGCACGTACCTGCTCAACCAACGGGTCGAGACAGTCCGGATTTGAAAGAGCCATAAGCGAAGACCTCGAGTCCGAAAAGAGGGCTATGCGATTGTGCGTTCTAGTATTTTGTAGTGTTTGAATGATTGCAGAAAGCTCGGATTGAAACACAGTCGTATGGGGCGATAATCCAAAGGAGAGTAGTGGCACCGACATGAGATATAGCCTATGTTACAGCAGGAGCTGTCACCATCAATTTGCCACCATCACTTTTGAAAACGGTTCTGTACTTCCAGAGGTTCCATAGAAATTGTAATTTAGAATGTTTTTAGAAAGCGTTTATCTCTTTTCACCGTTTTAAATTTCGAATTTTTTAGAAACACTGTTCTTAGAGGGCATTTACATTTTATAAGTAACTACCATGGCAAATTTTTAAAAGTTCTATGCCCTTTAATATTACAAAAATTTCAATTTTAGAACGTTTTTCGCTACCACACCCTTCTGGGATAGTGACAGCGACATTTCGTTCATTTCACCCTTTAAAATTTCGATTTTTTTTTTTTTTAGAATTTATTCTTAGAGAACATCTACATCGTATAAGTAACTACAATGCCAAATTTCAAATTTCTAGCTCTTTCAGTATCACAAAACTCGTAATTTTAGAACGTTTTTCGCTCCTGCACCCCCCCCCCCCCCTGAGGGTAGTGACACCGACATAAAATATAGCCTATAAGGAGCAGGGATTGTCACCATCCATTTGCCACCATCCCTTTTGAAATCTGTTCAGTAGTTCCAGATATTACCCCCTACAAACAAACAAACGTTATTTTTTTTAAATTCCTACTATTAGCTCACACCCTCTCTATCCCTCTGAGCGTTTTGAAAAAGGGTAAAATTGTAATGTTGTTTTTTCTGCATTTTGTTTTAAATGCTAAAAAAATGATTCTTTCAGCATTATAAATAAAACTTAATTACAAATATGAATGTAACCCTTGATACTATTAATCATTCTTCAATGTTTTGAAAATTCATTAAATCTATAGAATTATATTATCTTAAACATTGCATATATTGCAGTGAAACCTGGAGCTTAGTGAACGGAATATTACGTTCCACACGCTTAGAGGGTTAAATATATCTTGTTGGAATTTTCAATCGTTAATAAAATATTTTCTATTCATCCATTCAAGTTCAAATAATTTTTTTAAACTTGTACTGGATGACAATTGATGTTAATACAGTTTTTTTAAATATTAATTAATTCATTAAATTAAATTAATTAATTTTAATTTTTATATGGGAGAAAAAAATTTCTCCCATTGTTTTCATAAATGAAATGAAAGATTTATCTGAAATTAGTGATGCCAACAAAAATAAAATATCGCAATGGTGATTATAAAATAATGTTCAATAAATATAACGTGGGACATTCATGCTGCACGGGTTTATTTTATATATTTATGATTAAAAAGTAGGACATGACTTAATTTTTTTTTATATTACTTGTTATATAATATTAGTATAGATATCTTAGTAAATATAATAGTTATGCATATTTGTAAACTAGAATAAGATTTTTTTGGAAGCCATTTGTAGCTGGAATCATTTCAAATTTTACTCATAGAACTGCTTATTTCTAACTGTGTAAAAATTCCGCCTTCAGCAGCCGCCATTTTGAATCAGTGCTCAGGCCTAGTATTGAGACGGCTGTGGCTTTTGCCTCGATTGCACTCTTATCGCTCGCAGCGCCATCTGTTGCTGTTAATTCGAACTAAAATCAGGAGTTACAGTAAAAAAGAACTCCTGACATCATACATTTTCATTATCATACATTACTCTCCTGCAAGAATTTTTAAAATATCTGCCACCGTTTGGAAGTTATTGAATTTTAAAACGAGTCAGTCCATTTTAGATATAACAACGTTTAGAGAACTAAGGAAATCTACTAAAATTGCAGACCAATCTCGTTGGCATTTAATTTAACGTCATCAGTGGAAAATGATTTGTGGAAATTTGTTCAAATGGCGACATGCAGGCAATAAAATTTGATTTGCGAGAGGATTTTAGTCAAAAACTTGGCTAGCCTACAAGGTACTTCCGGAAAAAAAAAAAAATGTTTTTATATCAAACTAGCAGGCTAAGCCCGCTGCGCAGGACCATTTCCCAAATGAACCTTGAATCAAACGAAATGGTGAATTCGACCTTGTGTTTTAAAGTAATATGGATTTTCGCCTGGAAAGTCCTTCCGCGTTTCTGTAAACGATGCGAACGCCATTGCGCTATTATATTATCGTATCCGTTAGACAAAATTCGGGCTATTAAGGGTCCTATCCCCTCACACGAAAACACCCTCTTGCTAATGTTAATTCTGTGGGGTAGTTATTTTCTAATATCTCGTTTGCATTTCAATAATTTTAGACATTTTTTTTTTTTTTTTTTTTTTTTTTTTTTTTTGCATTTGTATTATTTGCTAGCTTAGATCGATCTCCATATCTGCCGTTGCTTACTTTTTCGATTTTCTTTGCGGATTTTTTATTTTTTTTTTTCTACGAAGATACTTTTACTTTCGGAACCAGTTTGTTGATCTGCAAGAATACTTCCGAATGAGTTTTGATTTTTGCTGCATTGCATCTAATAGAGTGTTATGTTTTTAAAAGTATTGTTGAGTATCATTTGTGAAAATTAAGATAAAAAGAGTTGCAAATTACTTTTTAAGGGTATAGCCATGTTTAATTAATTTCCTATTGTATTATTTAGGGATTGTTTAATTAACATAAATTTTGTATGATGGAAGAAAAATGGGCAATATTTGTATGTGTTCCGATTGAGAAGCGATCATCGCGCTTTTTCATCTCCCTGTGTCACCTTCTGCTATACAGGGTGTACCAAAAAGCTTTAAACGCGTTTTAGTTTTTTACCTGTTGAAGATAAGTAGGCAATGTAAATTATAAAAGTGTTCAAAATAAGGTAGAGAATAAGATTGTTTTAATGTAAAAGTCCTGCCATTAATTTCGTTAAAAAATTACAATTTTTAAAATTTTACACTTTTTTTTATACAAAATTGGACAGTCGAATTTTTTTTTTTTTAATTCTTGTTATAACAAGATCATTACAAGAAGCTGCATACTTGTATCTTAAAAAGTGAATGAATTATGCGTAATTTGCGACTGACCATTGTGAATGAGGACTGTATATCAAATTAGAAAAGTAAAATTTATGTGAGATGTCGCAGGAAAAATAAATCAAGAATTAAGATAATATATAAGGAAAAGTTTTGTGAATTTTGAATATAGTGACAATACATTCACAGATTCTTCACTTTTCATAATAAGGCATGCCTCTTTTTATTTATTTATTTTTTATTTTTTTTATCTTAATTAAAAAAAAAAAAAAAAAAGCATATTGTTATAATATTTTGTAAATACGTCAAACGATACAAACTTCATTTTAAATAGCAATCGTGCTATAATAAACGTCAATAACATTTAAAAAGTCCTTCCGGCCTGTACCGGGAGGAAAAGGTAGCTTTCCTATATCTTCGTTTTAAAATTTTAGCTAATGTTACACGAAAGCAGCAAGTTAAAATGCAAAGAAACGTTTACAAAAGATTCGTTAATACTGAATTGGAATAAGAAATTCGCCAAATTATTGAGCAATAGCCAAATTGGCTTCATTTATGAAGACTTATTTTGGTCGCCAAATTTGGCGATATTTCGCCAAATGTCGCCAATTTTGGCGAGAATTTGGCGCTAACGGATATGAATATATAGTTTTATGCGTATGAATGAGAAAATTATTACAACAATGAAAGAAAATAATTTGCGAGTAATCGCGTTAATGTGCTGTTTTGTTTCAAAATGTCAGCCACCCTAGAATTTCAAACTGCTCTATCTCAGCCATTTTTTAAGATAGAGGTAAACCAAAAAATGCTCTGGAATCCTTGTATCAAGACCTAACACGTAATTAAAAAATAAATTTGAATTTTTAACTTTTTTGTATATTTATTTTAGATTTTAAGTTAATTTAACTCTTTAAGTGGCCGCCATCTTGAAACAAGATGGCGGACCAAGCTGGCCAACGAACTCGGTTGAGACATTAGTGACCTTAATACACACAATTAGTTTCATCAAAATCGATTCATAAATACGAGCGTTATCGTATGACATAGGTCAGATATATATATATATATATATATATTTTAAAAAAACTATTACTATTATTCTTTAGTATTATTTTTTAGTTATTGTTTATTATAAAACCAGATGGCAGCACCATATAAATTTTCACAATTTTTTTTTTTTTTTTTTCTCTTTTAACTGAAAACTTGGAATACAAGTGAAATTTTTAAATATTCCAATAATATAATATATATATTAAAATTATTTAAGTTAAAAAATATTTTTAGTAAATGAATTTATAGTTTTTATATTATTTATTTGTATTTTTATATTTTAAATTAGAAATAGTTAAAATCACAATGGTTAAATTAAAAACTGCTACTTTTAGAAAATTAACTGTAATTTTAACTTGTACGTTTGAATTCACTTATTCACTTTACCATGTGCTTAGCACAAAACATTTTTGGCTTCGGATTCTGGACAAATTTATGTTGTAATGTATAGATTTTCTTTGTCTTCCTTTGTATTTATTTGTTTATAAATGGATTTATTTTCTTCCGTTTGATTTGTAGTGTTCTATTTTCAAAGGTATCCCTTTTTTTTTTTTTTCCAATTTTTTTTCCAATGATTGTTAGGGCTTGGAATTGTCACAAAATTTTGGCTTTAAGCTTGTGACAGTTACAGAAAACAATCATTCTTTGCTTATAATGTGGTTTCCCAGCCCTTGAAAAAGTAAATTACATTATAAGCTTGCATTTGTGTTTTTTTTTTTTTTTTACTTATGTTTCACTTTTTGAATAAATACTTCATTTGTTAGGACTATGTTTTATAATGTGTAATTTGACATAGCTATTTGGGATAATAATTTCATTGCATTTGGTCAGTTATTTCTGTTTCAATGGTTAATTTTTGCAATAAGTTTATATATATATATATATATATATATATATATATATATATATATATATATATATATATATATATATATATATATATATATATATAAATCAACATTTGAACGGAGGGTGGTTTTGGGGTCTGGGGGTCGTGATCGGTGAAAATATATCGAAATTTTCCGGAACTGCTTTCCTCCGAACGGCTGCAATAGGTAGCTTTATACTTTTTTGTATTGAAAGCTACCTAAAATTACAGGGCATTGGATGTGCTACACTCGTTTTCTTTGTGACAGGTGCCACAAAATTGATAAAGTGCAGAAACAGAAATAAATATTTCGCCTTTATTTTTGAACTTTTAAAGGTTTATTCCGAATTCAGAAATTTCAAACAACTAAATAACATGAGAAAATGCACTCATTTGTAAGAGAAATCATGATGTTTTTCCACAGATAAAAAAAAAATAACGAAGAGAGAAAAAGTAATTCCCTGAAAAATTATGGACAGCCAAAATATGAATTAATAAATAAATAAAACTGTAGTTGGTAGTATAAATTTGGCGTCCCCTCAATTTCTGCGACCGGTGCGAATGCCCCCGTCGCACGGCCCTGAGTCCGTGAACCCCAACTCATGCGAAAACGCCCGCTCGCTAATGTTAATTCTATAAGAGAATTATTTTAAAATAACTCGTTTCCATTTCAATATTTTTAAATGTTTTTTTTTTCAGTTGGGTAGCTGAGGTATATCTCCAAAGGCTGTTTTTTACTTTCTCAATTTTGTTTGCAGGTTTTTATTTTTTTATTTTTTTAATGAGGATACTTTTATTTTCGAAACCGGGTGTTTCCGAATGAGTGGAGTAGCCCCTTAAGCAAACTCTTGGATGTCTTTCAAAATCACGGTTTTTAAATCGTGCTGAATTTCTGCGAATTAAAAAAAAGTAACTCAATAATTTTTTTAATTCAGTTTTGAGAACTATATAATTTTCTGTTTAAATTATTTTTTCTAAAGGGGAAAGAATCAGTTTATTACATTCATTTTACCTCAAAGGAAAGGAAAACATTTATGATTCTTAGGTTTCCAAGTGATTCGGGTCTCAAAGTTAAAAGGGTGGATCGAAAAAGTGAGTTTCTAATTAATCCAAATTAGGGTACTTCTAGGCAACCGATTTGCAATCATTGCATGAAGTCCCGCCCAACGCATTTATTGGTTATTCAGTTTGGCACTTTTTCGTGACGTCATGCTTGACAGAAAATTCAGTTTTGAGTTTCTAGACGCAAAAGTGCGCAGGCTGCCGCTAAATCAAGTGGGTAGAAGCGGAAAAAGTTTTTCGTCAGCTTTTTAAAAAGGCTGCTCCAGAAGTTACGTAGTGTTTGCAGCGTATCACGTGTCTTCCACTGAAACAAGGAACTACTTTCGCAGAGGGAAAGAACTTGTGCAAAGAGAAAATGCTTAGACATTCCGAACTGCTGCGCTGTTTACTCCATGATTCAGAAGTTTTGTCAAGAGGGTGAAAAAGAAATCGGGCTTATCTGATTTCTGATTGGAGAAAAGTGATTTATGCTGTGGTCCAAAGCATGTAAGTTTTTTTTTCTTTTTTAATAATTATCAGTTTTATGTTAGTGATGTTATATTTTTGACAGAAATTGAAATTTGCTCTGTTTAAAATAGTATAAATAAGTGATTTCTGTAAAAGTTCTCTAAAAAAAAAAAAAAAAAACCCAACAACAACTAAGAAAGAAAAAAAAAGAAGAAAAAAAAAAAGAAACGAAGGTGTAATCTGCATTTTAAATAGTTATTGCGAAGAAATATTTAAAATACTATTTTTTTACCCTTAATTCTGTAATAAAAAATAATTTTCCGTTTTTTTTTTTTATAAATTTTATTTTTTCACATATACATCCCAATTGTGAAAGTTTGCATTTATAGTATAACTTTTCCTACTCAAAGCTATCATCAATATCAATTACTGCTAGAGCAATATTAGCTATTTTTTTTTAAACTCTTTCTCTTTCTTTTCTTTTTTTCCTAATTTTTATTTATTTATTTATTTTACGTATTTATAGATTTATGCAGAGAATGATTTTATTCCCCCTTTCTGTACATAATTTACATTCACCACCTTCATAAATAAATTAACATTATAATTTTTCAAACAATGTTTTTTTTTCTTTTTTAAGGGGACTTGCTATTTTTTATTTGGTAAAAAATGGCAAAAATATCCATTTCTGATTTATTATTATTATTTTTTTTTTTTTGCTTAAAATGTATTTAAATTTTTTTAGTATATTCTGGCGTAAGGATCCCAAGGCCGTACTGGGTGTCTTGAGCCGGCGGGGGACAGAGGGCACTGAAGATTCTTTCCTATTAAATCGTATCAGAATTAGAGATAAGATATTATTATGTATTGCTCTTATTCTATAGTCCTGAAATCGTATATACCATCGCTAAGGCCGCATCAGGCAGAGAGCGCGGAGAGGATGCGTCCCTTGTTGACGGGCTTGAAAGATCCGATAATTATAAACACCAGGGGATCCCCGGGCTTCCCGGGGTACAGAACATAGGAGAAAATTATTTTTAATTGTAAATCTGTAATAGATCTTTTACAGTAAATATATATTTTTTAGATTGCCCACTATAACACTAAACAGTATTTTTATATGAAAAATATCAAATATGTATTCAAAAAAAGTTTTGAATTTTTTTAAATATCGTATTTATTATATCGTATTAGCCACATGCCAGCGGTTAATAGCCAAAGAAAGCGCCAAAGATTTCACTATTTATAACTATGTTTGATTTCGATTATTTCAGAGTTTAAGCGCGTAGTTCGATTACCTATCAATTAAATTTGTGTTTCATTTACATCATTTTATTTATTCGTGTATTTACTGATGAAGTTTTAATTTCGTTATGGAATATTTGCTGGAAACAAATGCTGACCTATTTATATTGTTTTAAGTGCAAACGGACCAATCTTCCGTAATCAAACTGCTCGCGATAGAGATGGATTTAAAAAAAAAATCATGCTTGAAAATTATTTTAAAACCCACAAAAAATCGGTAAATTCAGACACAAGTTAAACAAATTGGATTTGAAAGTGCCACCCCCCCCCCCAACCCTATTGGACAGTGTAAAAACTGATATTGTGCGATGTTTAGAAATTAATGAATTTCCCATAAAAGCAACATGCTTTTAACGTGCTTGTTTTTGCTTTATAATATAGATGTTAAAAAGGGCTTTTTACTGCATCCATTTTAGTGATGGGCATAACAATTATTTTGATTATTCGAATGAACCATTCGGGCATGTGCAGAAGCATATCTGTCAAACTACAATTTTTTTTTATTCAATTATTTTATTAGTATAGACTACCAGAAATTTTGAAAAAAAAAAAAAAGTTTCTCAGAAACTTTTTTTTTTTCAAAATTTCTGGTAGTAAATGAATAAAAAAAAATATTGAAGTTTGACAGACATGCTTCTGCGCATGCCCGAATGATTCATTCGAATAATCAAAATAATTGTTATGCCCATCACTAATCCATTTCCATTTAAATGAGCTACAATCTTAAAATTTATTTTGCCCAGCTTATGTTTTTTTTCAATATATTAGTATGGTCAATTCAAAGTGCTAAGATTTCAACAATATATATACATTCCTCAGTTTACTTGATATTTTTATTGACGTTCCTTATGGTGTGTTTTATGAAACTAAAGATCCGATTTGCAATAATATAAGTAGTTTATTTAAAAATAAATAAATAAATAAAATGTTAAGGAAAATAGTCTTTTTTGCTCTATTTTTTTCATATTTTCCGACATTGCCTCCACTCCTCCCCCTTTGAAAATAATTAACTTTTTTGGAATTCTGGTACTTAGAGTTATAGAGTACACGTGTAAGAAAAGTATGAGATAACAAATGTTACAAAAAGTTTCAAATTGTAGGAGACGTGTGATTTTAAAATTACATAAAAAAAAATTAATTCAAATTTTACCACAAGAATTGCATTTTTTCGTGATTAAATTCTTCCTTATAACACCATTTAATTATATCTCAAAAAGGCACTGGAAAATACTCAAATAATACTGATCACAAGAACAAAAAATCATGCATCAGTTATAGATTATGAAACGCTTTACAACAGAATATTATTAAGAAATTTCACTTTTTTGTACAATAAAATGGGATATCTTAAGAAGCCATTACAAAAAATACATAACAAGAATTCATTTTCAGCCATTGCTGCCCACATCCGGTAATATGTGCGAATTCTTTTGTGCAGTCCTGCATAAGATTATGATCTATAGATTTATATACACACTATGTAATACACTAAAAATTAAGTAAGTGTAAAAATGGATACCATGCAGAGAACGTTTTTACCTCTGAATAGTGGACACTTCCAAATGAATAACTAATATTTAATAGAAGTTTTTAACAGTGTGTATTGTATTAACGTTTGACTTATCTTTCATATTTTAACAATTAACCAACTGAAGAAATCAAGTAAATTTAATTGAAAATAATAAAACTGAAGGTATAAATATATGTTTTTAGAGATGGTTTCAAGTAAAATAAACAAACAACAACAACAACTACAACAACAAAAATAAACAAAATGTCGACTATATTTGAACCAAAGTTGAAAATTTATCAATACGTTTTCAATACCAGGATACAGAATTTAATTTCATTAAAAATAGCAAATAAAACCTTTGTGCAAGAATATTTAAAGGCAGAAAACCAACGTTAAAAATGCACAAATAACATACAAAAAAAATCAGCAAACAACTGTTTCGAATCCACAAGCGAGATTCTTCTTAAGTGCGATAGCCACTGCCTCTCTGTCGTTTTGCCCAGTCTTGCTTTTTCTAGCAGGCTGTGCTTTTCTCTTTGTCGCACTGAAGAAGAATCTCGCTTGTGTATTCGAAACAGCTCTTTGCTGATATTTTTTGTTTATTATTTGTGCATTTTTAACGTTGGTTTTCTGCCTTTTAATTTCATTGTTGAAATTTCAAAGCAGTTGGGTGCAAACATCACAGTTTGGAACTAGAATAATTTTATTGTGTAGTTCTTTTATTATTGGATGCTATTATTTTTTCTGTGAATGTTAAAAATATATACGATTCATGAAGAAATTACTTAATAATAATGTAAAATATACTGAATGGCTTACATTTATCGTATGCTCTTAAAATTGGTTTCAGACTACCAAACTCATTTACAATGGCAAGAACTTCGGTGTTCTTTTTACACAATTTACGTAAACAAATACCTGAAATAGACTTCATTGTTACGTTCTTCAGAAGATTTATGTATTATTTTATGTTCGAGAGATTTGTAAAGTTAGACGTCTTGGCTAACGTAATGCATTTATTTAAATTATTTGGTGTGGCAATAAATGCAAATTCCAAAAAGTAATTTCTTCACTTTAAGTGGTTGAAATTAGTAATTTCTGTATTTTAAACACTTTTTGGAATATTAAATTGTTGTTCATTCTGCACCTATGTTTTATTCGTTGTCTTCCCATACTTCAACGAAAAAAAAAATAGTTTAGTAGTTGGTTTAATTTAAGAATCATGTTCTCTGAATCAACCCAGGTTCTTATGCAATTTCTAGATTTTCCATGTAAAAACTCCTTTTTTTTTTACAGACAGAATTATAACAATGGACTTATTTAGGCAATATGTACCCCCCCCCCCCTCCCCAGTCAGGGGAAACAAAAAGTAATCACTTCTTACTAATTCTGCTGAAAATGAAGTAGGCACCAATAAACTGGGAGTAAGATCTTAAATGTTCTGTATAAATTATTATTCAGGTTATTCCCTACATATTAAAAACTGTACCAATTTTCATTCTTCACGATAGCACTCACTTTTTATACTTTATTTGAGCTCCTAGGATCAAACCAACCTGGAAAAGCAATATAACTATATTGCTTTTCTTACTTGCACTTCTATGCACTTTTTCTTACATCTTCATAGAGTTATAGGGTGTCAAAGTTTGGAGATGCTACTGTTAAATACATGTGACAAATTTTGTCTTCCCAAAAAATTATCTGATTGAGATGGGGTTTTTTTTTCTTTTAGCAGATATATTGAATAGATTCAAACATAATGGACATAAACATAGTTTATGCATTTTTTTTTTCAAAATTCTAAAACATATTTGCAATAAAAAAATATATTAATGAATTCATATTCAAAAATTATGAATTATGACTTACATAGAAAGAATCAGCATTGTGAAAAACATGGATTAGTGAATTTACAGCTCATTTCTATAATTAATTTTTGAGATATAGAGAAATCTTACTTATCGATGGTTTGAGGGGGTTGTCTGTTGTTATCATTTACATCCACAGAGAAGTAAATCGTAGAAAGTAATTGGAAAAGTTGTATAATTTTTTTAAATATTATGTTAGTTTATTTTATAGATTCGAATTTGTTATACAGCTTTTTTCGGTTATTAATTGAATGACTTTGCTATTTTTACCTGCAAGATTTAATTTTAATTTTCTAAATTTATGGATAAACTCTTAACACATTTTCTTTTATAACTCTATGAAGATTTACGGCAAAAATGCTTAAACTATATACATTTTTTTGCTGCTTTGATTCAGGGAAATAAAATAAAGTGCCTAAAATAGGTGTTACCGTTAAAAAAAAAAAAAAAAAAAAAAAAAAAAGTTTTTACATATTTAATAAGTAGACGATCCCCGAAGCATAATTTATGCATAACATTTAATAGTAGACATTCCCAGGCGATGCTGCGCTATATACAGTTTTCATCGTATTATGGCCATGTTGAACTGCAAAAGTGAATGTTCTTGAAGACCAAGAGGTGATATTCCCAAATTATTTAAACTTTGTAGTTTAGCAAAAAACTTTGGCCTTCATTATGCCATATTCTTCTCGCATTAACCAAATGTTTCATTTCTTTTTTTTTCTGAATTCATTTTCATAAAATAATAATTAATATTATTTAAAGGCTGTAGTAACAATCATTAAAAATTTAATTATTCATAGAAAAAATCTTTAAACGTCCGACTTTACTATTTAAAAATATGATTAATACATTTTTTATTAACCTATATTTTGCCAAGTTGGTATTTCTTGGAACAATACCTGTTTTCATTATTATTATTATTATTATTGTCATTAATTTTAATTTGAACATAAGTTAAATTTTGTTTATTTCACTTATTTGTTTTATGAATTTCGGTTCGTTTGTCTGGCTGTGATGTGTCTGTCTGTATGTACAATCAGCCAATAATAATAATAATAATAATAATAATAATATAAATAAATATATAAATAAATAAAATATAGAAAGAGAGACTCCACTCCATACATTTCAATCGCTAAATTGTTCACTTTTATTATAGTTGTTACAAGATGTCAAAAATGGTTTTACTGCTTACGTACGTCTGTTGTTGTAAAAGTAGTTTTACAGGCACCTGTTTTTATCTTGTTAAAATATTTTGGAATGATAATTTTGGAAAGAAAGAATTTTACTATCCATACAAATTTACATTACTATATTGTAATATTTTAATGGGTAAATTACATAATTAAAATTGAATACTATGCATTGCACAAATTGTGTAACCTACATATTTCAAATAGATATATAAATATTACAGTTTAAATTCAAGCCTGTTTGGTAACTTTAAAAACTAAAAAAATAAGGTCATCCCATGTTAAAAAAAAAAAAAAAAAAAAAGGACAACCACTAGCATCGCCAGGTGTCCCGATTTTCAGAATTTACAAGACCCGTCCCGTCGAATCATTGCGCGGGACGTCAGAAGTCCCGATTTTTTATGATGTACAAATTCTTTAACCCTTGATTGCATAGTGCATAGTGATGTAAATTTCCATCACTGTTTAACTTTTAATAAATAAATCAACTTCTTCGCCACCACTATATTTATATAGAAATATTAATCCACTAAATTCCCTGTGAACTATGTTGCTGAACAAAGTTAAAAATCTATCTTAAAATTTCTGGTGTCTAATATTTAATATATGTATAAAAAAACACAATTGTAAAATAAAAACTCATGCAAAGAAGGGTTAATATAGTTGTTGCTTTGTTCACTATATTTACTCTGCTGGAATCCAAAGATAGAAAACTGCAGTAGATCTGCCAGAAGATTACGTATATTACGAAATATAATGTAGCGTAGAGTGAGATTTTAGTACCAGAACCACGCATAGCGCCAAGCTGAGAGGCACGGAGTTCAAGAACTAACAAATGAAAATGAATAACCCGAACATTATTTAAATTTAATGGTCAATCTCTGCAATGATTGCTCTATCTTTTTTAGTAGTATGGGGACTAGAGGGCATTTTAATTTTTATTGGTCATAACGGCCACATTTGTCTACCAAACTCTACTATAAATGATGTAATAAAAGAGTTGCTTCTTAATATAGTTTTTAGTACCATTATTCCTTAGTCTGGATCGAGTGTAACTTAATACTGTAAACGTAAACACAGTGAAAAAAAAAAGTGTCTTACGGAAAAATTTGTTGCCCCACTGAAAGGAATACCATTTAAATCTACTTGCCAAGTCCACTTTATATTTAGACATGTAATCAATATTTGTAGTACTTCTTTATATAGCGAGTTATTTTTTTTTTCAGAGATGAATTATCAAATATACTGAAAACAGGAATTAATAATCTTTAATCAACTCATGTAATTTAAAAATAATTACCTTTATTGGAATGGGGAAGGATTGAGCCCCAATAGCCCCTTTACTTGCGCTGTCTGGTCACACGTGCAAAAGAGATGCAAATTTTCTGGTTATCTTAGTCTATTAAGCTACAACTAACATTTCGTCAGAAGTAGTGTTTTTCTTAGCATTAAGAATTACTTATGTACTTTTAAAATTCAATCACCTCTTGGTGATTTTTACCCACCAACATTTGTAAGACATACATTTTTGTAATTAATGACTGTTTGTGTATAGCTTTTTCTTATGATTTGTCCTATTTCTGTTTTCCCCTTCTCGTAGTGGGAATGCTTAAAACTTTTTCAGGAAGTCATAGTGCATGCTTTGATCCTTTTAGAATATTTTGTACTTTAAAGATTTTCGAGGTACGGTACGGATTGGAAGTTATGCTACAACTCTAGTAATATTTTGAGGAAAGCTTGATCGCTGATAATAACGATATTTGTCACAAATTTTCAGCTTGTTTTTGTGCTGCTAAGTGTTCGAAATAAAAGTTGGTGATCTGTCGACTTAAAATACCCAATTTAATGCTGAAATAAAAGCATTTTTTACAATCTCTATTAACCTTTAACTGCTATCAGCGGTCTCACAGGCAGCTGCTTTTCTTAATTTTCACAGTTTAATTTGTAGTTTTCAATTTAACTATAGAAAAGAGAAATTGTATTTCGTTTGGAGCTTTGTTAATATCGCTAGAAACTTCTGAATAGGTGAATTTTAATTACAACAACCCTGTACATAAACATGGGTACAGAAACAGTATCATTTCAGTTAATGGAGACTTTTTATATTATGATCAAACGGTCTCAGAGAGCGATCAGGGTAGCTATGCGACAATTTCTGCGACAGTAGTTAAATTTTAAATTGATAGTTTGGCAATTTTATTCCATACAATAGACAATACATTAAATCTTTTCTAAATCTTTCAAACTTATCAAGTCTTTTAGAAGAATCAAATGCAATCTATAAAATACTGGAATAAATTTTGAAAGCTGTACATGTGTCATCTTTTTTCCTATAAATTAGTTTCTTCCACTTACGAAGAGTGAGAAATCTGCTTTTTTCGATAGAGTTAAGAAAGCTCTAAATGTTTTCGTGATGTTGAAGGATACAGGATTATCTAGTGATGAAACAGAGATGTCCCATTTCTTTCAGGGCCAACGTCAGTTGATACATTTCAAGAGACTTGCTGTTTGGTTGCCGAACTGCAGAGTTTCGATCTTCAACCCTCCCCAACTGTATTTTCTATTTCATTTTTATCGTTTAAACAAATGTTTGACCCATCTGACCTTTGACGTCATTGTCTCGAGCTTTTGCTATCTTCGTGAGAATGCTATCAAATCGGAGTATACCAAATCCAAGTTTTTTTTTTTGGAGGCAGAAAGATCCTGCTGCGATGGAGGAAAGAGTGATATGTTCTGTTACCAACCGACGATATTACGTAAGATGGAGTGAAGAAAAGAAAAATGATATGCAGAAGTTGAGGCAACTTAGTGACCGGTTGTAAGTAATGCCATGTGATATACCCTATTTGTGATAATTGTTATCTACAGTTTTGCATTTTTTTTTTCTTAACGTATATTTTAAACTCATTACATGGGTGGCAACGGATGCCAGACGAGAGCTATTGGTCTTCCCTGGATTTTAATAAACCAAATTTTCTTTTTCACCGATGATTTTAAAAAGCACTATTATTTTATTCCCTCTCAAACGCAAAAGAAACTAAAAATGTTTCGTTGGGGGGGAGGGGGGATTTCCCCACTGAACATCCCGCAAAAGACAATTTTTATTTATTTATTTATTTTTTGTAAAAATTTGTAAAAATTTTGAATTAAAACATTATTAAAAATTATTAAAATATTAAAAAAATAATAAATTTATGGAAAATTTGTAAATGACACCATAATGAAAATATATATGAATAACACTTTATTATTTTTAGCTCAAGCTGATTGATAACGAAATCATATACCAGTTGAAAAAGTATCCAGAACTGGATTCGAATATCATTGAAAAAAAAAATGTTGATTTTACGGTATAATACTAGCAGCTGGGGTCCAGTATTATACCGTAAAATCAACATATTTTTTTTTTTTTTTTTTCCAGTGTACTTGTCTGGACATTTTTTTTTCAGTCAGTTTGGAAAATTCAACGTATAAATAATGTTTTAACAGAAATTTTCCTAAAAATAAATTATTTTCTTTTATTGAAGCGTCTGAATCAGTATTGAAAACATTATGCATGCATTTGATGAGATTTAAACGTATGTTTTATTTATTTTTTAAACTTGTATATGCAGAGCATCAATATTGGTTTGTTTATTTGCCATTATGCGGGCTAGAAAAGTATTTTGCAACCAGTTACTTTTATTTATTAGGTCGAGAATTTCGGAATTTCCATGCCTCGGGAAAGCCGTGATATTAGCTATTCCCAGCTTTTTATCTGTATCAACTTGTATATCCATAGCCTTAGGTCCATACATGATAATTAGATTTATTTTATTTTATTTTATTTTATGTTATTTTTTTTATGCAGGCAATTAAAGAAGTTATGTCTTGCGGCAAGCATGCCGACGCGTGACTTTTCCACCTTTTACTGTAAGATAAATGAAAGGATTTTTAATTTTATGTCACGATTTTTTATTTTTTTATTTTTGTTGTTTTTTAGTGTTGCAGTATTTCAAATTCAGTGCATCGTTCTCAATGTTTATAAAATTTCGAAATTTAAAGATATGCGCTTATGAATTTTAATGCTCTTTAACATAGTTGAAATTTGTTTGGTTTCAATCTATCTGTCCGGCCGCACTCTAATTTTTGTAAAAATACCTTCTTCAGCAACAGTCATAACCAGGGCTTGACAAATGCGGTCGCCAGGTCGCCACTGGCGACCAACTTTTTCTATCTGGCCACTAGGTTTTTTAATCTGACTTTTTTGTTATTTATTTATTTTATTTTTTTTACAAAAAATGAGCTAAAAAATGAGCACAAACGACATTTTGTCTCTCCAACATCCCTACTCGTGCGGGCAGCAAGCGCAATAATCTCCCTCTTTTCTCGTACTTTTAATAGAAAAGCCAAGTTTAAAAGGCATTTTCCATTTCATGCAGATAAAACGCCATTCTTTTCTGTTCTAGTCGGCTTAGTATGTCACGTCACGTGATCAGAATGTGGGGGGGGGGGATAAGAAATATTGTCGATCCAATCTATGTAACATCTAACAATTGGATGCAATGATTAAAAAGGCTTAATGCTTTTTTGTAACTTTCAAATCTGATATTTGTGTTTAGAATTAAAACTGATTAATCTATCGCATTCATTTTAAAGAATAATAACATATAAGTGATTATAAGTAATTCATTCGAAGTAAATCTGTAAAACTTAATTAACATTTCAAGAATAATTCATTTTAATAAACATAATATTCGCCTTTTAAATATTTCTTTCCCGCTTAAAATGTTTGGCGCCTAGCACCTGTTTGCATCACACACATATGGCGTCACTCGGTCTTGGAGACAAGTGTCTGATACGGGGTTGTTACTCAAAAATATTTTATAATTACATAGTTTGCACTCGGATTATGTAATTCCAGCGCCAGAAAATGTTTTTCTTTTCTTTTTTTCGTTTTAGCAATGTATATTACTACGAACGTCTCTATGTTTAATTAAATTTCTTCTAAGATGTATCATTATAGATGCTGCAAAGTTACAAAATATTATGAAATATACTTGAAATTATATTCAAACATAAAAAAAAAATTCATTTTTTATTTTTTATTTGGTAAAACTATGAGAGTTCATTAAATTCAAATTTTGAAATAATAAAATCAGAATTATTTGACTGAATTCGATAGGCTTAAATAGGCAAAAAATCGTTTTCAGGTTTCACTATTTTATCGATGCTCTCTCATCAGATATAGATTTTGTAGCACTCAACTATTCGGACTTTTGAAGCATTCGGCAATAAGCATTTCCCGAATACGTCAGTTATTCAGAGTTTACAATATTTCCTTTTTCTTTCTTTCAGAGATATATAATTTTGGATAAGCTTCCTTATAAAACTTAGTTTTGTTATATTTTTTAATTAAGTAATATTCTGAGCTATGTAACTAATAATTCTAAACTATGATTGGTATTTTTTCTCACTTAATTCACAAAAAAACATTTGTGCTTTTGAAAATCAATAGCAGGGGGGGGGGGGGGTAATTTTTTTTTCTTTTACTGGCGACTAGAATTTATACCTGGCTACCAGATTTTTTCAAATTTGTAAAGCCCTGGTCATAACTGATGATTAAGAATTAGTTGAAATAGCGCTATGTAACAAATAATAATAATAATAAAGTATTAATTGGATACTTGTTGTTTTTAAATTATTTAAAATTTATAGAAATTTGTAGTAATCAAATTTATCTATAGTATCAAATAAAATATATCATATCAAAACAAATCATATAATAGTATCAGTAATCCAATTTATCCTATAGTATTTAAATCGATAGGAGACATGTTCAATCATATCGATCAATATCATAATATATAGGAAACATGTTGTAGGAAACTACAGCATGATATGTATATGCTATCAAATGCTACAACATGAAATATCAGTATCATAATCTATAGGAAATGTGTATCTATAAAAATATATCATATCAAATCAAATCATATAATAGTTTTAGTAATCAAATTTATCCTATAATATTTAAATCTATAGAAACATATTCTATCATACTCATTATTTTGGAAATATCGTAACACCAATAAAATGCACTGCAAACGAATTTTCCCATTATGGTCTATAATGTGACAGGAATCTATTGCGCGTCCCTGTAAATAAATTATAAATGTTACACACTTCATTTTCAATAACAAACATTCTATAGTGAATCTCATTAACATATAACAGTTACATGGCAATCTCGGTATATTTACGAGAGTTAAAACAAGGTCAGATGGCCGTAACAGACAAACAAAATTCATAAATACTTTTCAACTGTGTTAGAAAGTGTTAATAATAATAAAAATAAAGGTATTAAATAATCTCTACAAAATTTGATGTGCATTAACTGTTGATTAAATTAAGAGTTGGTGTTTTTCTGTTAAGGGGAAACCGGTCGTATATCTGGGGGTTCAGTTGAGGTAATAAAATTTATTACATAATATAACTTACAATGTAATTAAGAACATTTATTTAAAACTATTTAAATCGTTATAAAAGTTAAGCAATTTTCTTCGTTATTTTAAATTATTCTAAACGTTTGTACAATTTGCGCCCTTTTAACAAAGATGTGCCTAAATTTCATAATAAAGTTATTAATGTTGTAAGAAAATGGGTTATAACGAAGTCCTCGTATAACGAATAAATTTCACAATTTCCTTCGTTATAAGCAATTTCTACTGTAGAAGAAATCGGATACAGTGGATCACTTTTAAGGTTTTATTTTTTCCTATGAAATTCGAAGATCAATCTACATGAAAAGAAAAATACTCAATATACCTTAGTTCCTTGTTCTTCATTTATCAATTTTCTTAAAGCATAAGTCTTAATGGTTTTAAAATAATAACTTTTAAAGCTTAAAAATGTGTCCATTGTGGACACCTCATAGGGCATAATGGACAATGAATTTTGAAAGATAAATTTCAATATTAATGCATTTTTAAAGACTTTAAAAATGCTTTAAAAGTACTTTATTGGAAATTATTAGCCATATTTTTCCATACATTTAATGACACAAAACGCAATTGATTGACTTCATATGCATAAAAATATTTAAAAGAATTTATGGGCAGAATGACATTATATGTGAATAAAAATATTTAGCAAGATTAGATATTTAATTAGCAAGATTAGATATTTAATTTTTAATGAAAAATATTTAGCATGGTTTAAACAAAATGTAAATAAGATAATTTAAGAACAATTTTCTTTTGAACCACTTGATGGGTTCAGCTATACCGCATTAAAAAAGTACAAAATAGGCTTAGCTATTTAAGACTTAAGTGAAGTTAAAATAATGTAAAATAAATACACTTTGAAGGAGCGGTCGACTGTGCCCTTTTGTCCACTGTGCCCTATCTTCCCCTATTACAGTAATGTTCTGTATTGAATATGGTGTGCGTAGCATTTATAGTTCATCTACTACAGGACCACACAAAGCAATTTGGATAAATTACCACCTATGGGCGGTAATTGTTTGAAGTGCATTTTAAAGATGTATTAAAAACAAAATAACTTCATAAATATTTGGAGTAACTTAATAAAAGTGACTAAAATTCAGTGAAAAAACAGACTTGAAAGAGTAATAACATGGAATTTAATCTCATGAATTATAATCTCATGTTCTAAAGTCAATAACAAATTATGGATATACAAAAAATATAATATATTTCTGCTTATTAATTAGCAACTATTATAATAAAATTTCTAATTATTATCGTCGATGTGCCTCGGAAAAATAATAATGACGATTGCAGTAGAAAATTAAAGACAGAAAAACGAAATATTTTTTATGAAACAGCATCACATGTGATGCAAAATATCATTATTGAAGATGTTGCACATGCATATACACATTTATACTTAAGGATATATGTGTATGTATGTTGAAGTCGAGAGGACTATAAATCTAATTTACCATCTACAATTTACTTGGTTCTTTTTCTTCTACCAACTGGATTGTCATCCGGAAATGAAGTTTCTTAAGGGAAAAAAAAATGCCCGAAACTCATTGAATCTTATGTTGATTGTAACAAAATATGAAGTCAAAAACAATCAATTTTCAAGGAATCCCTTTCTTAAATGATTCATTAGCAGATGTGGGTTAGGCTTTTAAAAGTCCATGTGACACAGAGAATAAAGCAAATACTGAGGTTTAAGGAAGAAAATTGAAAATTATTTATATTATGAAAATTAATCTTTAGCTTTTCCTATCTAATTTAAAGATTAATTGGAATACTAAAATTTAATTATTGAACTTATACGGCAATCTCACCAAACCTCCGTCGTAGAAATTTTTAAGATTTACTGTATGGGATAAAAGGCGAAGAGTACATCATGTTTCATGTTCTTGAAAGGTTTAATTCCACTTCGTTTGATGATGAATTTCAAACATTTATTTTAACTAGTTGTAACAATTTATTTTCTGAGATCTAGAGGCGGCTTTAGAAGCAATGGTACCTGGGAAAGATTTACATCAACGCTTCTATATACGAATAAGATTTTTTTTTTAAACTATTTTCTTTAACCATGTATTAAGCGTATTTTCCGCGCTTTAGTTTTTAGCACCCGGGGCGGTCGCCCCTCTCTAAAGACGGTCCTGTTTAGATCAAATTTTTCAACTTATGAAGACGTTGAACCCTAGAGAAAATTCTTATCAAGAATTTTCTTTCTATACTTATGAGGGAGGGAACAGCACCACATTCTTGCAGTTTTAACTCTACTTTATTTGAGACTAAAATTTAAAATTTTTCTTTCTGTTTTAACTTTTTGTCAAGGGCACAGGACCTTTAAACTTTCAAAAAATCAATTTTCGGTTTTCGTTTTATTCTGAATCTTTAAATATTTCTGAATAATACTTATACGGAGAACCGCATCCAAATATTTGTATTATTTCTTGAGTTATAATCATTTATAGATTGTGAGTATAATTGATAGTAAGTGGATATTGAAACTTTAAAGTGCGTTTTCTCAGATAAATAAATTTTGAGTTTTCGGGCATTGTTACGTTCAAACTATATAACCTATATAGTTTTGGAAATGTAACCACACGTGCGTTTCTTCACAGCCTACATGCTAAAACAAATCCCTCCCCCCCCCTTTTTTAACACTTTCCAACCTAGTTGAAAAGTGTTAATGACTTCGGTTTGTCTGGCCATCTGCCGTCTGTCCGTGCTCTAACTCCCGTAAATATGCTCGGATTGCCCTGCAATTTTTATATGTTATTGTCGTTATCTATATCATGTTCCCTATTTCAATTGAAGTGTGTAGCACTTATAGTTTTTTTACAGGGACACTCAAAAGAATTCCCTTACATTACGGTCTATGGGGGAAAATCATTTGCGGTTTATTTTAATGATGTTACACAATTGCAAACACATTGTAATTGATATATATCACTAAGGTGCATTACAAGAAGCTTAATATGGAATAGGGTGCGCATAACACTTATAGTTACTTTACTGGGACAGTCAAAAGAATTCCGTTACATTACGTCTATGGAGAAAAATCGTTTGCGGTTTAATTAAATAATGTTTCACTATTTTAAACGCATTGAAATTTATATGTATCACTAAGGTGCATTACAAGAGGCTTACTACAGAATATTGTGTGTATAGCAGTCATCGTTCATTTACAGGGACACACAAAAGAATTCTTTACTGTATGTTAACAATAATTCCTGAAAGTGCGTTTTAAGTTGCTGAACGCGATTTTAAATTTAACTCACTTTTTGTCTATTACTTGGTGTGTAAAAATTCTGTATTTCATATACAGGGCAGCACAAAAGTTCGCGAACACATTTCCATTTATTGACAGAAACTCCAGAAGGAGAATTTTAAACTGTGCTACGCGTTTCCTAACTAAACTAAAATTTAGCATCCTATGTAGTATATACAGTGTCTCACAAAAGTGATGGGACACTTGTGCTTTATAAAAAGAAACTGCAATAAAATAAATAAACAAACATGTGCAAAAATTTTTTGGGTGTGTTTCATATTTAAAGTTAGTAACAATTATTACATAACATACATTTTGTCAAAATATTAAAATATTAATTTAGTAAAAATACAATTGTTCAGAACGGAGCAAAAAATGGCTCACATAAGTGATGGGACACTTACTTTTCCATCAAATATTTATCCACAAATTTTACTTTTTAAAAGGTTTTAATATTTTGTTGGATTTCCTTTTACTTTTAAAACATGATTTAATCTTTTTGGGATGGATTCGACTATTTTTTTTGTGATTTCTGGAGTGATTTTACCCCATTCTTCTTGAAGCACCGATTTTAGTTGTTGTTTTGAAGAAATGGTGTGTTTGCGAATTCTTGATTCCAATTCTTGCCAAATATTCTCTATGGGATTTAAGTCTGGAGATTGTGGTGGTGTTTTTATTATTTCAGGACAGTTATATAGCAGCCAGAGTCTAACGTTCAGAGCAGTGTGCTTGGGGTCATTGTCCTGGTAGAATTTAAAATCGTTATGAAGGTTCAATTTTCGTGCTGAAGATTTCAAATTTTGCTTTAAAATATCAATATACTTGTACTGATCCATTATACTGTCAATAAAAACAAAATTACCAACTCCAGCGGACGACATACACCCCCATACCATAACTCCTCCTCCACCATGTTTTACTGTTGGTACCAAGTTCTGTTTGCGAAGTTCTTCCCTGGGTTTTCTCCACACCAAGATTCTACCGTCAGAACCAAATATATTAAATTTACTCTCATCAGCAAATATAACTTTATTCCAGTAATCAGAATTCTTATTTATGTTGGATTTTGCGAAAGCTAGTCTGAGTTTTCTATTCTTTTCACTTACGAAGAATTTTTTCCTGGCTACTCTACCGTGATATCCAGCAGATCGAATTACCCTTCTAATAGTTTCAGGATTAACAATTATTCCATATAATGCTTGTAAATCAGCAGCAACTTTTGAAGCACTAATTCTTGGATTTTTTTTAATATTTCGAACGATAATTCGCTTTATTCCATTGGATAGCTTTGATGGTCAGCCAGGTCTTCTTTTATCCTGAATCATATGATTCTTTTTATATCGTTTAATGATATTGAAAACTGTTGAACGACTCAAGTTAACTGTTTCAGCAGTTTTTCTAATAGATTTTCCACGTTCAATATGCAAATTAATAACTAATTTTCGAATTTCAGGCGAAGTTTCTTTTCGTTTAGCATTCATGACTACACAGAGCTAAAAAACACAAAAATTCCAAATCAAACTGGAGAGAAATACTGCAGACGATTTTATAAATTATTGCCAATTGCTTTTAAGTAAAAATAAAACCCCAAAAAATATTTTTATTGCTTATTTCAGGCGATTTTTGTTGCATATATAATGGTGTCCCATCACTTATGTGAGCTATTTTTTGCTCCGTTCTAAACATTTGTATTTTTATTAAATTAATATTTTAATATTTTGACAAAATGTATGTTATGTAATAATCTTTACTAAATTTAAGTATGAAACACACCCACAAAAAAAATGTGTACATGTTTTTTTAATTTATTTGATTAGTTTCCTTTTGTAAAGCACAAGTGTCCCATCACTTATGTGAGACACTGTATGTTACGGTGAAACACCGAAATCGAGAATGTCGACTTTCACCGGTGAATGTCATAAAACACATAGTCGTTTGGTGTATGTCCGGAATATTTGCTAAATACCCTTATTTCTGACTTACACCGGTAAATGTCGACATTCACCATGCACTAATGGTGAATGTTGAACATGTCCGAGATTTGCAAAATGTATACATTTTAACGTCTGAATGTGAAAAATATTAAAAACACCAATTAAAATAATTTAAGACAGACATGAGTACACATAAAATAAAAATTTATAAAAAAATATATACTTAAAAACAGTTAAAAATACAAAATAGTAGACGTTTCGCCAAGCGACACGCAAGGCATCATCAGTACAAAAACAATCTATTGCATAACAAACCACAGAACAAGGAAAAAGAAAAGGTTTGAAATCAAGGAAAGTTGAAGTTATTTTAAAAACAGATAATATTCATTAGGGACAGAACGAGCTTCATTCAACGTCTGCGATCGCAATTGAGTGAACCAACTCTCAAGGAGTAATCGACCATGGTAGCTGTTACAACCTGATTTCAAAATACTGGCGTTCGCAATTAGCGGGATGTGATTCGTTTGAAGTGAATGCTGGACAATTTTTGAATTCAAATTACTATTTTTTAAAGCACTAGTATGTTCTTTTAGGCGAATTTCCAATGATCTACCTGTTTCACCAATGTAGACACTATTGCAATCTTTACAGGGAATAATATAAACAACACCGGGTAATTTAGACTTATCATATTGAAATTTATGCTTAGTGAAAAAGGAACTCACTTTATTAATTGGTTTAAAAGAAACCCCAATATTGAATGATTTTAGAATGCCAGAATTGTACTGATGATGCCTTGCGTGTCGCTTGGCGAAACGTCTACTATTTTGTATTTTTAACTGTTTTTAAGTATATATTTTTTTATAAATTTTTATTTTATGTGTACTCATGTCTGTCTTAAATTATTTTAATTGGTGTTTTTAATGTCCGAGATTTATATTTTTTTGTTGCAGCATTCGGCAATTAGCATTTCCCGAACATGCTTGTTAATTTCGCCTTTATAGTATTTCTTTCCTTATTTGTTTTTTCCTGATATATATGATTTTGATAAATTTCATTAGAAAACTTGTATTATCTTTCTAAATTATTTACTATTCTAAAATGCGTAACTAATAATTCTAAACCATGCTTCAGAATTATTTCATAAAAAACTTTTGTGCTTCTTGAAAATCAATGATGGGTTTTTGACCGGCGACTAGAATTTTTTACTGGCTACCACACATTTTATCAAATTTGTAAAGCCCTGTCTAACAGTAACAAAAATCACGTATTGCAGATCACTTATAAACAAAATTTGCTGTTTTATTTGTGTTATAGGATGCCTCGCAAAATGTACACATACGAATATTTAGCAGTAAAAACATTTTAAGTAATATACTAATTAAAAAGAAAGATTTTAAAATACTCCTCAATTATTGCATGTTTTTCGATCTGGTATATAATAGCAATGAATTTATGCAATAATGCGCGGAGGATCGTGACGTCACACCCCTATAATAGGAGCTCTAGCTACCGCAAGGGAGAGGAGAAATACGTATATTCTAGCTCCTCTCTTTCCGACCTCCACCAGAACATATCTGTGATTGTCGACATACACCGGTGAGGGTCCGAATGTACAAGAATGTAATGAAATATTCGATCTTTCACCGACGTATTTGGTGTTTGTTGACATTCACCGGTGAAAGTCGACATTCTCCAATTTCGGTCTTTCACGGTAACATATATACAAATCTAGATTTTATACAGGGCTGAATAAAAGTATTCGGATATTCTTCCGAATATTTTATATGTTGGAAATTCCCGAAATTACGTTTTTAAATATGTTATGCGTTTTCCAAATTGTTTACTTAGATGTTATCTTTCAGCTTATTAAACGGTAATGATTTGTAAAATTATTTTGGAAGCGTTGGAAAGTGTTACATAATCTATGCTTGACGCATGATCTTTCGTTCTTGTTATTGGGAAAACGTGATTTAAAAAAATAATAATAGATTTTGTGTTAAAATTAAATTTTAAACAATATTTTTTGTGTATATTTTGGTTTTAAGTTAGAGGTAAGTGTATTATGATTCTATTTTTGTCAAAAGATTATTTTCTATGTATGCAGAAATTTCAGTTTTCTCATGCGCGCAGCACACTTCACGAGTTTCATTTACGTATTTAGTGATATGATTTTTTAAAATTAAAACCTAAACATTATTTTTGTATATACAACATTTATTTTTCTGTGTAATATACTTAAGAGTATATACTTTTGGCAGAAAGAAGAAAAAAGCAAAATCTTAATTGCATATTTTTGAGTTTTAGTACTTTGGAAATGGAGATGTTTTTTATCATTTCGATAAACTCAAAGGTCCTGTGCCCCCTTTAAAGTTGTTCTTAAATCCAATTAATTCCTTTTTGTTCGGAAACTCATGAAATTGGTAGGTGTTCTTATTCAGAAACTTTGTAATAGGAAGACGTTTTCTATTTTTTTTTTTAGTAAATACAGAAGATCTTTCAGAAAATACTGCCAAAGTCGACGTTTTGAACCGAATTTCCAATTTGCAGCCCGAAAACGGAGAAAAACGCATCTTCACGTGACACGAATCGCTTATAACTCGATAAGTAATTTATTTATCAAAAAATGGGAAACTCACTTCGACTCCAAATCGCTTTAATAATCAGGCCTGCCAATTTTTATGCCTTTGCGTTTAAAAATGAGTCATAAAGTTTTTTGTTGTTGAGCAGGTCATTTGAGAGTCAATCATTTTAAGAATTTACTTTCTGAAATCCATACTAGGTAAACTTTTAACTTATGAAGACGCTCAGAAAACCTTGGTGAGTCATAAGCATGAATTCCTGTCCAATATGAGAGAGGAGAGCAGCAAATATGTACCATGTTCTTGAAGTTTTATTGCTACTTCATTTTGAGGATAAATTTTAAACAAGTTATTTTCTATTTCAACTGTAGCTGCAAGAATTGACTTTCTGAGCCCCGTCCTAGGTAAACTTTCAACTTTTGAAGACGCTCAAAACACCCTGGAGAAAATTCCTATGGGGTATCCTATTTTTAACGGCTCTAGCGGAAAGAGATTTTGTTTATAGGAAACCAAAATATCTATCTTAGTTGGAGGGTAAAAATGGGGCGGGTCTAGAAAATTTGTAGCTCCCGCCGGTTGACTCAACAGCAGAATGGGTACAGCATTTCATCTGTGACCGTAACTCATGGGTGGATGTGTGATGCTGAACAGAACACGGACGTAATTGATGATTTTTATGAGAGTTTAGATTGGGGGTTGAAAAGAAGAAAGAGAGCTAAAACATATTTTGGATAAAATAATGAGTTTCATGCCCTTGTGGTACAGTTTGATTGAAATGTTTAAAACATGAAGAATTCGAAAGGCATTGTTTTCTGTCAATTATAGTTTTATCTAAACAGCGGTTCTTCACTGTGGTTCGCGGATGCCAAGGGATTCGCGGCGCATCTACATGGAGGTCTGTAAAAATTCTCGCTTTCAATAGAAAAATGTTGACTATCTAAAATATAATATAAATCATTTAAATAAGTTTATGAAAAAAAGAAGAATACTGTTTAAAAAGAAAGTATAATTAGGTCATAATGAACCGAAGGAAGTTTTTTCAACTAGGTAAATTATATTCAATGGTTGGAGTATCATTGTTGAGATTTATTCTCACATAGCAAAAAATGCCGGTACCAGGTATACAGGAGTTTCCGTATTATGTCATATTCATCATGTAAAATGCTATAGTTATAGCTCGGATGAATGAAATTAGCGCTGCAATTCGCAGCCTTGTCCAACAAATAAGATTGAATCATGCCAGCCAGGATATCGTTGGGATAGCTCAGTAGGAAGAGCGTTGGCACGGCAAGCCAAAGTACCCAAGTTCGAGTCCTGATCCTGGCATTTTTTGATCTGTTGGAATAAATCTCAACTATGATACTCCAACCATTGAATAGGAAAAGTATAATTAGTTTATATATTTCTATTAGTTTACCGTATACGCAGTATAACGAGGATTTTTCAAAGAAGAAAATTGATGAAATTTCACAGGTGCGCGATATACGCAGGATATATATATACATAAAATGAAAGTGTAAAAATTAAGCAAAAGAATTGAGATTTCTATATTAATGAAGGAGAGAAGAAGACGTGTTTATTTGAATAAACGAGAGTATGATTCTAAACGCTTTGTGGGGATTCAAGCAGTTAGGCTTATGGTAGTAGCTTATGGTCTCACTTTGTATTTGCTTATTTTCTTTATGTTAATACTTGTTAATGCTCTTTATTGTATTTCCATGTTACATATCTCAGGATTTCTTTGCAAAAAAGAAAGGCGTGCGTAATACCGCGAATCTATAAAGCAGAAACATGTCCTTGAGTAACGCTGACGTCATATTGACGGTGGTAAAGACTTGGCCAATAAATTTTGCTTTAGCTGCATTTTTTTAAATTCTTAACATTGCTCAAAAAAAAATGTTCAAACACAATTTATTTGAAAATGTATCTCAATTTCCTGATTGTTTTTTAGTGGTTAAAAAAAATCTATCTCTATTTCGAAAGATTTACGAATATGTAATAATATTTTTCGTCGTGTTCTTAAATCAAAAGTTATCAGGTAAGGAAACCGTGACAATCACATATGGACACCCTGTATTTTAATTGCCAGTAAGAACTAGGTTATTTTTCTCATTTAGAAATAAAATGGCGTGCTTTACTCGAAGTTAGATGAAGTTCAAAAACATATATTGTTGCCATGACTACAGCACGTCGACACTATGAATCAGAACTTTTTAATGGAAGTGCTATATCAGACCTTCTCGAATTTCTTCCACCGAAAATTATATTAGCATTTTGTTATATTAACTTTTACTGTTCTTGCTTAAATTTACTCTAATGTCGATTATGTCGTGTTTGTAAATCTTTTACTATTTAGTTCCTTAATCATTTTATTTTTTTATGTAAACGTTTTCTACTATATTTAGATTATTTCGTTTGACGGAACTAAAGTTTTTATTCTCCGCGCATCTGCGGCAGTGTATTACTGCTTATTTTACTGTTTATTACTGTTAATTTTAAGGTATAATACTGGCAGCTGGGATGCCAGTATTATACCGTAAAATCAACTTTTTTTTTCTTTTTTTTTAATTGCCCGACCACTGTTTATCTTTCTTTTGTTTGATTATTCTATCGTAGAATTTATCTCATTTCTTTATATAATTAAATGAATAAATAAATAAATGTCCGACGTTTATATATGCAAGTAGCATCTTAGAAATGCTTTCCGCAATAACCAATACGACAGGAACGTGGCGTGGTCGACTCTGAAAATTAAGTCATAATAAACAAGAATCAAAATTTAAGTTATTGATCCACTTTTATTAACATCTAATTCACATTTACTTAGATTCAACAATATACAAAATAAAATATAAAATATCGTGAATTTAATATGACTGGGATGCCCTAAACAATATTCAACAACTTAAGATTATTCCCTAACTGGATTGCTCGGAACACCGAAAATTAACCCTTATATAACATTCCATTCACTCACCTGGTTCTCTCCGTTAGGGATTCGCTTAGAGCAACTCTTTCTGGCTCATCAGTCCTCGGGAAATGGCTTTCCCTATTCTCCGTCAACTTTACTCGTTTCACATCTTATTCTGGTATATCAAAAGTCTTTTAAAACCTCACATTTTCTGAAAACCCGAGTCAAAACAGAGAGAAAAATTATTACTCCTCTTCCCTCTAAAAATTATTCTTCAGTGTCTTCTCTCCCTCACCAAAAACCTATCCACTTTTTTCTTTCTTTCCCCCGAGGGAAATATTCTCTAGTCAAAATCCCGTTTCATGTTCATTGGCCAATACGTTAATCCTAAATTTCATATCCACACGCCTACTTATAAAATTTATATATTAAGGGAAGCTATCTCTCCAAATATACATAATCCCTTTTGACTTGTATATTGCTATGTTTTTCGTATACCACGGAGGTCCCTTTCCCCGAACACAACTCCCAGATTCATGGATAAATTCCTAGCATATGGTAATCCCTTTAATGTCTTCATTCGACAAGTGACATGAGGCAGGACCGTCGCTGTGGACCTCCAACATAGATTCCTATCTCTCTTTAACATTCACCCCCCGTTTCTTGGATAGGTCTATGACCTCACAAAATATTTTTTTAAGCGTTTTAAACAAAATTCTGTAACTTTAGAAATTTTTTTTAAAGCGTTTTTAACGAAATTCTGTAATTTTAGAAGAATTTTTCTTTGAATAGGCAATAGAAATGCATAAAATCGTTACAAAAATGTTAAAGTTACAAAAAGGATAGATGCAAACTATCAGATATGAAGAAAATCCGAATTCAAAAATGGACGTCGGATGAGACATCGTCTTAAAAAGCAAAAAACGTGGTCTTCAACTTTAATTTCCTCAAAATACCTTTAGCTCAGACATCAATCTAAACATGAGTTAAAGTTATTGTAGGAAGGACCCGACAAAATATTAAGGTATATATTAAGGATAAGGTAATAGTAATGGAAAATGCGTTTCAATAACTGCGGCGATGCGATGGTTCAAACGAATATTTTTGCGAGGACAGAGAATGCCAGGATCTCTTCAACTGCAGTAATGGAAAATGCGTTTATTTGTAGATGGTTCCGATGAATATTTTTGAATAATAAATATTTTTAATTAATTTGAAAAAAAAGCTTTCGGAACATTTTCCCAATAGTTGTTGTAATTTGTTAAATTACATTTTTTTTTTCCAGTGAAAGGACATAATTTTTTAGGAAAAATGGTATCTAGGTATAAGCATTAAAAAAATCTCATCTCAGTGAAAAAAGATGTTACAGTGTATCACTTTTAAAATTACAATGTTACATTTACAAATTGAAAAGCGTTCTTCTTCCGAATGATTTGGATTGTTTAGCCGTGATTTAAGTTCTAACATTGTTTTCCATGATTAATAGGGAAGTCTCTTTTAATTTAACAGCATCTTCAATTGTGCTTCCATTTCGTGAAGCTTTTAATTCTGACAGCGTGAGATGCCTGCCAAAATATGATTCATGAAATTGTCTTCGCCTTTAAGTTTTTTACCCACTGCAGTTTTCAACTGTTGAGATTGCCGGCTGGGTGCTTTTTAACCGGGCAGCTGAAACAATAATTCTCCTTGTTCTCTCTCTACGTGTGTATAAATAGATCTGTGGTTCAGTAAGTGGAAGGGATGGATGTTTAAAGTACGATAGAATCTTTATTTTTCTTCTTTTTTCTGCTCTTTCTTTTTACTAATTAGAAAAAAAAATCATGCTCCGAATTTTGCTTAATATTTTTGTTACCATTGAGCATTGTTTTAGTTGTGGTAATGACCTGGTTTTGTATTGATGAAATATTGGATTCGTTTATTATTATTATTAGAGTTAAACCTCGTTAGTACGTCACTCTCGGGTCCACTTAAAAATGACTTACTAAGCAGAGTTTATAATAAATGTAAAATGAAATTCCAAAGGTTTATATAATAAGTATACCTATAACTAAATTACATTAAAAATTATATAAATTAGCAGAATAAGAATTAGAATTCATAAAATGTACGACGAATTAAGGAAAGTATGTTACGTAGTATTTAATTGTACAATTCAGTACGGATCCATTTGTTATTGGCTTAAAAAGTAAAACATCTATTTTTGTTTGATGGCAGTTTTCTGGAATCAAATTTTTTTTATCTTTAAGGAATATAGCATATTATATTAGCTATCTGTAGTGTTCGAGTACAATATGTGAAAATCGTATGAGAATGGTCGGGACTTCTGAAATATGACGTAATATATGGAGTGACGTTTTATCCAGGTGACTTGCTAACGAGGTTTGACTGTATTACCAGAGGATGCAACTCGGGCTTCCCGGGTTAGCGAACATAATGCCCGTTTTACAGAACATAGGTGAAAATCATTTTTTTTAAATTGAAACCTCAAAAATATTTTTTTTTATTTTAATAAATTTTTTTAGATTGTCCACTAACAACAACAAAAAGAATTTTTATATGATAAATATCAATTATGTATTCAAATAAAGTTTTGTTGTATTTTATTAAAAGCGATATTTCGTTGTTAGCCACCGATCATTTCCATGCTTAAGCACGTAGTTCGACCACATATCTGTTAAATTTGTTTTAAATTTACATTGTTTTATTTATTTATGTATTGAAGAAATGTTAAATTCGTTATGGAATATTAGCCGGAAGCAGACTTTGAACTATTTATATTGTTTTAAGTCAAAACGAGTTAATATTTCCGTAATCAAGCTGTACGCAATATAGATTTAAAAAAAAAAAAAGTCTAAAACCAAAAAGACTATTTACTCATAATCACATTTGTTTTCATGTTCAGCGAAATTATACGTAAAGATGAATTTTTATTCATTGGAAACATTGTTTTAACATAAAGCTTGCATTTTCTGACTTCAAATATTACATTTGAATTATTTTCATTATTTTCATTCCCTGTGGAAACAAAATACTTTCGAACAATTGAAACAATTGAAGTTTGCATTTTCTGACTTCAAATATTACATTTGAATTATTTTCATCATTTTCATCGCCCGTGGAAATAAAATACTTTCGAACAATTAAAACAATTGAAGTTTGCATTTTCTGACTTCATATATTACTTTTGAATTATTTCCATTATTTTCATCGCGTGGTTTGTTATAAAAGTGTACATCATCTGATTTCTGTTTATTTTATATTATAATATTGTTTTTTTTTTTTTTTTTTGTTTCTTATATATTATGACATGTAATTTCTGTACTTTTAAAGACACCTTATTTATATTTATTAACTTGTTCACGTGATTACGATGACCATTTAAAAAAAAATAAATCGATTATTATGAGGTCTTAGAACAAAATAATTGTTATCTCTTAGTATGTATAAATAAATTACGAGTAAACTAATAGTAAAAGAAATTCAAATTAATTAAAAACACTTGTTTAGCAGAAGTTTTTTTTTTTATAGTAATGTGCAAAGTGACAATATTTTATTATGCAATTTTTGTAATCCTAAATGCACTGTTTCGTGTTAAGTTGAATCAAACTTGCGGTATTTTGAAATGCCGGTATTTTCATCTAGAGTCTGTTTTATTTTTATTGTTCAAATAACAGGACTGTGAAAAGGGAAAAAAAAGAAATTTGTTTCTCCATTTTTAGATTCCTCGATTTTAATCCGTAAAAGAAAAGGTTTTTTCTCTTAATTTGGTTTACATATTGTTTGAATTATTTCTATTATTTTCATCCCCTGCGAAAATAAAATACTTTCGAACAATTGAAACAATTGAAGTTTGCATTTTCTGGCTTTAAATATTACATTTGAATTATTTTCATCCCCTGTAGAAATAAAATCGAACAATCGAAACATTTGAAGTTTGCATTTTCTGACTTCAGATATTACATTTGAATTATTTTCATTATTTTCATCCCCTGTGGAAATAAAATACTTTCGAACAATTCGAACAAATGAAGTTTGCATTTTCTGACTTCAAATATTACATTTGAATTATTTTCATCCCCTATGGAAATAAAATACTTTCGAACAATTCGAACAAATGAAGTTTGCATTTTCTGACTTCAAATATTACATTTGAATTATTTGAATTATTTTCATCCCCTATGGAAATAAAATACTTTCGAACAATTCGAACAATTGAAGTTTGCATTATATTTTTCAAATAAAAGTTTGGTACTACTCAGGAAGTTTGCATTGCCAATATACCACATTAAATAAAAGAAACTATATTTTTTAAATTAATCATTTTCCAAATGTATACAATGCAGCAGTAATAAAAAAAAAAACTATTATAATGTTTAGCATAAGCATTTTGTATCATTGTGAAATGAACATTTTATCTTAAATACCTTTTATTAAACTAACCTTTGGCATTTTTAGTGATCTTTAGCACATGTCAGAAACTTCGAATTATTACCGTTGAAGTTATGTTTTATTAAAAAAAATTAATGCATATAGTTTATTTATTATGACACTCAAGGTTTTTTTTCTTTTTCTTTGTTTTTGCTTTTTATATAATACTTGGGGAAATTGAAGTAAATAAATTTTTGTATCAGAATTTCAGTTTATTTTGCTAACGTTTGACAATAATTATATTCCACATTTTTATGAGGAATTTGAAAAAATAAACTTAGCAAACATTCAACTACATCAACATAGGTGCCAACCTCTCATTAATATTCCGTAATATGCGGGTTAATTTGACCCAGGTGTAACACGTTTCGCACCAGAAATTTTTTTAAGAAATGAAATTAAATAAATTCCACTTAGGAACCTGAAATTGAATAAATAAAGGTTCATCCAATAATTTTTCTGGTTTGAAGCGTTGTTAAACTGGGTCAAATTAACCCGAATATTACGGAATATTAATGAAAGGTTGGCACCTATGGTCGCTAATAAGGCGAAATTCCAAACGTGTGCGAAAACTAAATTCAACGAATTTTAGCTTTGTCCTCCTATCAGCGCTCCCAAATGGTCCGCCAGCTGAATACCAATATTTTTTAACAGAAAATTTCATGATAGGTTTCTACAACATTTCTGAAAAAAATTACCTCCGAAGGTGGATTTTGCAAAATTTGCAAGAAAAATCTAAAAATAAAATTTTTGGGATACCTGTCCCAAGTATCTTTGTAAAGGTATTTTATGTAGCGTATCTCAGATTTGCATTAATTTCACTGTGGGAACGCCGATTTTACAATAATAAGGCGATGAAAACAACATATCTGTTAATTTTTAAAATTCTATTTTTGGGGCAAACGAAATGCTGGAGAAATGCTATAATAATAAACATTGTATCATAACATGACATCTAAATCCTTTCGGGTAATAATTCCAACCCCCCCCTCCACCGTTCTAATAATGGAGTATATATTTACAAATACTATTATTTTGTCTTTTCAATTATTTTTGTTATTATTTGAATGTAGTGCTAGTAATAATAGTATATGACTATACAATTAGTCTTATAATTTAACTTATGTGTCAGCATTTAGTACTAAAACAAAATTATCTTAAAACTCCATAAAACATTGTTGAGATTTTTATTTCAAACATATGTTTCATTCTTTAAATTTAAAAAGACAGATTATTTGTCCAAACCAATAATTTATGATAAAAAAAGAAAGAAAATACTGGAGAATCGTAATATCTATTGAATCCTGTTGTAATAGGACATTTTCCAAATATTAATAAATACCCCCCCCCCCCCCCAAAAAAAAAAAAAAAAAAAAAAAGAAATAAAATAAATAAATATAAAAAAAAATGTATTCGTTAGATTTTAGTAAATGACATATTCGTTAAATTTCAATAAATCTTAATATGTCAATCGGATACCTGCTTTTAGTTTTTTAAATCTAAATACAATCGTTAAAAAATAAAAAAACTAAAAGGACGTTATTGATTGTAATCGATTCCTACCAGATGACCACTTTTCTGTGATTATCGTGTCCTGAAAATCCATTCAAAACACAAGATTTCAAAATTCAAAAAGTTTTATGCAATTACGCATGTAAAGATTTCGCGCATATGCCAGAAAGTACTGGGTTTTTGCACTGCAAAAAATAAAATAACATAAAAAATAAAATAATAATATTTTCTGGTGAGAAACGTCTTTAACCTGGTTCAAATTAACTCACATTGTACTGAAGTTTAGTTGAAAGTTGGCAGGTATGCCATTTACGTTTGAGGCAATATCACAGTTCGATATTGTTAAAACCCGAAAACCGAATATCATCACAAACTTCAACTATCTGTGATTAGCTATTTGTAAACAAAAATCATTTCACGAAATTTCATCGCATGCAAACAAATAATAATAATTAAAAACATTTTTGGGGGTATTATGAGATAGTCGGGAAATATGGAATAGAGGGTTAAAAATGAAGAAAACGAACATAATTTTGAAACAAGAACGAAAAATCATACGTCAAGCATATATTATGTAACACTTTCCAACGCTTCCAAAATAATTTTACAAATCATTATCGTTTAACCCTTTAACGGGCGGTGTCCACAAAAAAAGAACACCTAATTTTAATTCCAAAACTGACAAACAGCACCAAGAATATTTAATTAAAAATTTCCTTCTGTTAAGTACTGGAAAATAAGCAAGTTTTTATTTTCTAATAAATTCGTTTGTAATTTCTGGTGTCAGTCCATTATTTCATAATTTTACAAATAGACTTGCTCCGCGCCGGAAAGGGTTAATAACCTGAAAGGTAACATCTAAGTAAACAATTTGTAAAACGCATAACATATTTAAAAACGTAATTTCAGGAATTTCCAACATATACAATATTCGTAAAAATATCCGAATAATTTTATTCAGCCCTGTATACGATCTATAGATTTGTATATATACTACATAGGATGCTAAATTTTAGTTTAGTTAGGAAACGCGTAGCACAGTTTAAAATTCTCCTTCTGGAGTTTCTGTCAATAACCGGAAATGGGTTCGCGAACTTTTGTGCTGCCCTGTATATGAAATACAGAATTTATACACACCAAGTAATAGACAAAAAGTGAGTTCAATTTAAAATCGCGTTCAGCAACTTAAAACGCACTTCCAGGAATTATTGTTAACAGACAGTAGAAAATTCTTTTGTGTGTCCCTGTCAATGAGCGATGACTGCTATACACACACTATTCTGTAGTAAGCCTCTTGTAATGCACCTTAGTGATCTATATAAATTTCAATGCGTTTAAAATAGTGAAACATTATTTAATTAAACCGCAAACGATTTTTCTCCATAGACGTAATGTAACGAAATTCTTTTGACTGTCCCTGTAAAGTAACTATCAGTGCTATGCACACCCTATTCCATATTAAGCTTCTTGTAATGCACCTTAGTGATATATATCAATTACAATGTGTTTGAAATTATGTAACATCATTAAAATAAACCGCAAATGATTTCTCCCCATAGACCGCAATGTAACGGAATTATTTTGAGTATCCCTGTAAAAAAAACTATAAGTGCTACACACTTCAGTTGAAATAGAGAACATGCTATAGATAACGACAACAACATATAAAAATTGCAGGGCCTTCCGAGCATATTTACGGGAGTTAGAGCACGGACAGACGGCCATCCGGCCAGACAAACCGAAGTCATAAACACTTTTCAACTAGGTTGGAAAGTGTTAAAAACAAATGTTATGGTATCAAGAGAAACAAATGTTAATTTTTATTAGATACAAATTTTTGGTGCCGAGGTAGTCAGCCAATATACTTCAGTTCATACTTCTGATTTGCACAAATCACAAATATAAGGATCTCGTCTTTGCGTCACCATAATTATGGAGTATTCTGAGATATTGGCATTCCATATAAATGGACATTGCCGTTTTAGGAAATAATTACTCTGTATTTATTGGTGTGAATCGCGAGATGAAAAACGAGTATTACGTCATAAACTGTTAGTATTTCGGTGTGCATCATGCTTAATTTCAATGCAAAAAAATTACTTCTAATAATGAATAAATATATTTAAAAATTATCTCCTGAAACTTTCAAAAAACGAAAAACAAAAATTTATTCACACAACACGCCCTGACGCCAACCGACGAACTGCGAGTTCGTTGTGCGGGGCATTCGGGAAACGTTCTTAAGAAGTTTATGATATTGCCGCTTGGTGGCAGCATTTTACCAAACAGAAACCTTAGTATTTCATATTACTCTACTATTCGATAATATGCTTGGATTTCCATGATATTGATATATGTTAGGAGGTTTACTATAGCATGTTCTCTATTGAATATGAAGTATCTAGTTATTATAGCCCGTTTATAGGGACACACAAAATAATTCCGTTACATTGTGGTCTTTGAGGAAAAATCGTTTGCAGTGCATTTTAATGATGTTACAATACTTCAAATGTTATGAAATTGATATTTATCACTGAGGGGCACTATAACATGCTTTCTATAGAGTATAGATCTATATATTTCTATAGAGTATGTATAGTTCGTTTACATGGTCGCACGAAAGAATTCTACTACTTTATGATGCACAAGAAAAATTGTTTATACACTGAAAAAAAAAAATAAAAATGTTAATTTTACAGTATAATACTGGCAGCTGGGGTGCCAGTATTATACTGTAAAATCAACAATTTGTTTTGCAGTGTAGAGTATTTCAATGATGTTACACTTCTTCAAATGTAATGAAATTGATATGCCTGACTGCTTGATGAAAACATTTACCCACTCCATAATCTAAAGAAAACTATAGATTTTCGAGTGCGTAGCATTTATCGTTTATTAATAGAGGCACACAAATAAATGTGGTTACTTATGAGCGATAATTGCTGGAAGTGAGTGTTCAGCTGTCATGCATTTTTAAACAACTAGTATGAAATGTTTTACGAGGTATGTATAAATTCTATATAGCATATACATGGCTGCATGGAAGAATTTGCATATATTACCGGCTGTAGACAGCAATTGCTGAAAATGGAACGATGAATGGGGATTTTTAACTGCGTTATGTGTTTTTTTAAATTGTTTATTTAGATATCTCATTTAATTGTGTGGAAAAATGAAATTTCTTAACAATATTCTTGTAAAGTCGGAAAGTGTTTCACAATATAGGATTGATACATGGATTTTTCGTTCTTGTTTTACATTAAATCGGATATAATTTTGTGGCATGGTGCTTTTATCTGATTTTCATGTTGTGATGAGTTCTTTTATTTTCCGCGTGAGTAAAACATGCAATCAACTAATGAAAATAAAAAGCGTTTTCTCAAATTAATTGAAAGTGTTTTTTGCCTCATAATATTGCTGCAACAATGAAAAAAATTACTCCAATTAGTGGAGGGAAAATAAAAAAGATTTATTTGCTACTTACTAGGAAAAAGAAAGAAAACTAGTGTGTTGTGGCAGTCACAAAACTATCTTCCATATAAATTAAATCGTCTGCAACAAAAATTAAAAGACACTCTATTTGCTCTTGAGATATAACTATCAAGGAAATCGTGAAAAACAAATCGTAGCAGCGACACTTGTTGAGCAATATGCAGCCAAACCTAATAAAGATCTATTTATGTCAAGGTATAACAGAATATGAAGTTTCATGAAATTCCGTGCATTAGTTCTTGAGCTATAGCTGTCGTAGAAATCGTGAAAAATGCAGCATAGCAGTGCTACCTGTGGACGATTTCCACCAAAACCTAATCAGCATTAATTTATATCAAGGTATAACTGAATCGGAAGTTTGATTCAATTCAGTGCATTAGTTCTTGAGATAGAGCGCCCACAAAATTTGAGTTGCATACAGACAGACAGACACAGAGACTCACGGCCAGACATTTTCTAAAAATAGTCAAATCGTGTTCAAGATCTGCGAAAACGTATAAATCCGTTGAAAACTGGAAGTCGAAATTTTTCACGAATCCAAGACAATCTTCTTTCTTGTAAAGAAAGAAGAAAGTAAAAATAGTGATTTTTACAGTAAACAGTGTCTAAGAAATATGGGAAAAGAAGCTATTTCCTTAAAGTTTTGTTTAGTTTCAGCTAAGCTGTTTGTTCATTGTAATGGACAGTATCCACGTAATACATAACAAATTTCAAATTCTTATTTTTAGGCTGATGACTGTACAGAACGCTGGCTTGTAAGACATTTAAAAGCCATAAAAAAAAAAGAATAGATAAGTCTTTTTACAGTTCAGCCGTTCTATGTAATAATTTTAGAAAAAGTTTCTTTCCCGCAATTTTGCACAAAGGATGGTCTTATTATTACGCAGTTGAAATGGGTTGGTAGTTTTTGTGATCTATTTCTGTGTTAAACATTGATACTTTGTTTACTGTACATAAATTGGGAACAGACTTCTTTTTTCCGGTCCTAACTGGACCTAGAGATCTGCACAGGCCGAAATTTTTAGGCACATTTCCGACCCAGACCTTTTGCAAATCATTGACCTACGTAAAAATGAGTAAAAATTGGCCCAACACAACTATCTTTGCAAAAAATGTATATATTTTTGAATCGCCATTATTCTACAACTAATATTTTAAATTTATTGTTTTATTTTTATTATTGTACATATATTTCTAGGCAATAAAATTAAAGTACAGTAAAACTTGTGAAAAAAAAATATATTTCGGAATCCTGTCTTAAACCATATCGGCTTAAAAATTTGTAGAAAATCAGTCGGGTCGGGTCGAATTGGGCCGGGCCAAAAAATTCTGTGAGTTGGGCCGGGCCTGGAAATTTCGGCCCGTTCAGACCTCTAGTTTCAACATACTGTCGAGTATGTAATAAGATATTTAGTTCGGACAGGAATTACCGACCAAAGATTTGAATAATTGTGTGGTCTTTCAAAAAATGAATAGTGATAAAAATTTAAGGAAAAAAATCGCGTTTGACAGTAAATTAAGTTGTTTATAACAAATATATAAACATATTGTGATGTTATATATTCCAGTTCAGGAAACAATTTTCGCGCTCTTAAGTTTTTGACCACGGTAACTCTAGAGATAAAATTGGTGTTTAGGTATAATAAAGTGACTATATGTTCTTTTATGATACTGCTTACAGTGTTCCCTAGTGGTGAAATCAGGATTTAGAGTGCCAATCTCGAAAAAAATCTACGGGAAAATAGTCAATTACAAAGCCGCAGCATCAAAAGAGTAGAATCGATTTAATACGAAAATACCCTCATGTTTAATAAGTTATAAGACCAGAATCTTAGTCTTAGTTCTGATATACCGTAATTTTCGGCGTATAATCCGCGGATCAAACAATCATGTTTTGACCCAGAAATTTTATTTTATAAAATGTAACTTACTAGATCGCTGTAAATATTTCACTTCAATAATTGAATAAAATTTCTGGGTTGAAACAGAATAGTTTGATCGGCGGATTATATACCGGAAATTACGGTATTAACAAATATGTATCGTAAATTTAAAACGAAAGTCCAGCAGTCCAGCTGGATATTGTAGCTGATGAATAGAAGATTGAACACCGACAATGTATCTAATAACGACTTCTTATATTCTTAGCATTTATGTATGTGCAAGGTATCTTTTCGTATTAAATCGATGCTATTTTATAACTTTCTAATTGGCTATTTTTCCTCGACTAGTATAGTTTTGGAGATCAGCACTTTAACTCCACCGCTAGGGTCTGCTGTAAGTAGTTTCATCGAAAGAACACATCGTCATTTTACTAGATCTAGACATAATTTTTATCACTATAACTGCCAGTGTTTAAAAATTAACGGCGTGAGAAATGTAAGAATTTCCTGAACTAGTAGACTATATAATTTCACAATATGTTTGTATTTTTGTTATAAACAACTGAATTTTCTACCAAGTGCAAAATTGTTTTCTGTAACTTTTTAATACTCATTTTCTGGAGATATTGCAGCAAGAATCATTCAAATCTGTAGTCTGTAATTTCTGTTCGTGATTTTTCACTTTTTATGTCTTATTGTACTTGGTTAATAGATTAGAATAAAAGTTAAAAAATAGCTTAATGTTTTTATATGATTAGTCATTATACATTTACGGCACTCATTGGACACACTTGTGTATAAAGAATAATTATTTAAATTAAATCTGCAGGAGTTTTACACAAATGAAAAGAAAGACTTTTCTACAATGTAATAGACAGATAACAAAGAATTAAAAGCCTAAGCATTTTCGACAACATTCCAACGTGTGACCAAATATTTCGTTAAATCTAGTGAAAGGCGTCGATGCGGTTTGTACTAATGTCTTGATGGCACAAGAAACTGAGTCTTCCTTCATCTTCTTAACGAACGTGTTCCAGGAAGCAAAAATTGCTTTTCATTTTCTCTTTTATTTAGTTTTCAGTGACGAGTCATGAATGCTCTGATGAATGATTCGACATCGGGTTTCTCCAAAACTCTTATTTCATCTCTAGACGAGGATTTTTTTGTTTATAATTTTAATTAACAAAAAAAAAAAAAAAAAAAAAAAAAAAAAAAGAAGAAAGCGGAAGAATGATAGAAAACGTTTTCTTTCTTCGTCTTGTGAAAATAATATTCAGAATTCAGTCTTTCTTACGCATAAAGATTATGCCTAAAATTGTACATTTACATATTACTGTATCTATGGTTTTTTAAAAAAATTATAATTATTGTAGTTATTAAAATTTATTAGTAATGCGTTCCATGCGATAACCCGCCCCCCAGTCCCTGCCAATATAGTATGCTATATCTGAAAATATGACAGTTTCTGGCCAAGCACAAGAAACAACAACTCAATGAACAACAAAACAAATGAATTTTTGTCAATTCATGCTAATGATTTTTCAAAATTAAATAGTACCCTGTCAAGTTTATATTTTACACACTAACCAAAATCCGGTTTTGACACTTGTATAGTTCGTATTTTATTTGTTATACAAACCAATTTCTTGTTTCTATGGGATTGGACATTGTAGCATGCCAAGTGATTTACTAACCAAAAGTAAATTGGAATCCTACAAATATGTTTTTAGTAAATGCAATTTAAAAAATGCATTTTTTCACCTTCTTAAAATTTTCTGTTTCATGTTCATTCCAAGTCTTTTGACGGGCTACAGAGATACGTAATCATCGGATTTTTACGTGGTTTACTGCATTTTGTTTGCTTTTAAGAGCAGTTCGGACCTTAGCAGTTTCCTGTAAAAAAATCGATCCGTTTTTGATTTATATCAGTTTAAAGTATTTAATTCCTATACTTAAAAAAATACTAAATGGCTCTACTCTTGTAAAAATAGTCATACACACGATACTAAAATATGTTACTGCAGTCAACTCCAGTAATCTTCGCATTGTGAAAGGGCATTGTAGTATTTACGTTTCATTTACAGGGTCATTCACAATACTATATCGAATACATTACAGTCTATGGATATGTATTGAGTGAAATGAATACGTGAAAAGTGAATATGAATTCAGTTTATTAGCCTAATGATCTGATATATTGTCCAACATGGCTTCCACCTTAATAAAGATGCTCCTATTGATTTGAGCACACTCGCTTTTGTAGATCCAATACTATAGTCACTTGTGAATAACATTGTGTTAGATAACAAAGTGGATAACATTGTGTTAGTGTTAGATAACATTTAATTGAAATTGTAATTTCACATGTAATCGAATTGATTATTGACGGAGGTACCACAGACAATAATCATCACGGAATGCTCCGCCCATTTTCGAAGATAACCCCGATTATGGAAGAGTACGGGTGAACTTCGATTATGAAAAGAGTGCTAGTGACTCCCGACTACGGAGGAACGACAGAACATGTTCACTAAGATAATGCCAGCATTTTTAACGAGTGCCAGATCTCTTACACAATAATAGTTACCGTATCGTATACTATTTTAAAAGATGTACGTCAAAAATTCAATATATTATTGTCCATTACATGCCTAAAGGAGCGATATTGGCACAGCAGTAGGGTTAAAAATACACATGGGTAGTAATAAAAGGTTTCCTCAATTAACAACTTGTCGTGCCAAACCATTCTACGTAAATTATACCAACTGTAGTGGAAAAAAATATAGCTAAAATGAATTTGTGCAACGATTTTATGATACGAATTAAAAACTTACTTGAGAGGTAGGCAGGGGATTTTATTTAATCTTATTGTGTATATCTGACAAACAGGTAATGAGCGGTTTTATTGAGGGACGGCCTTAGGAGGGGCGGGACTCAATCGGGAACAATATGGTCAGACCCAGGTCTAGGGTGCGTAGAGGTGTTTATATTTCGGTACTACTATTTTCGAGAAGTAATCTTCATCTTATTTAATTGATTAATTCTGCGAAGATTACTATTCAGAAATAGCAGTGCTCAAAATTAAGCATTTCTATGCACTCTGAGGTCACCAGCCAGAATTCACCAATGTCCGTATAATACTGAAAAAAAAAATCCATTATAGAATATGTCTCTGTGGTATACTGGAAATCAATCAAAATGTACGCTTAAAAATTGCATCATGGACCAAAAGGGGTGTAAGCTGCATCTTAGTATAAAATTGCATACATGTAAGCCTAAAAATAGCAAGTAAAATTTTCATACCACCTCTGAAAAGTTACATGGTTTTAAAACCACTCGTTCTAAGTGACTAAGAACTGTAGTATGAACTGACGATGATTAGTAGTATTAAAGTATTAAAAATAATTCTTTATTTTTGTTTAGAAAAATAATTAGAATTTAAGTGCCTTCTTCGAAATAAATTGTCCTTAATAAACTCAAAAACATCTCTGAAAATTTCAAATATATAGTTGAAAAATGAGCCATTATTATCGTCTTTTATTATGAGAGAGTTAGTTTTTTTTCTCTGAAAATTAGTTTCGAATTTTGTTGAAGTTTAAACTAATGTTAATTGGATATTCAGCAGACATAATCGTTAAGCTCTTCAAGCGTTTTGCTGATTTGGTTATCTCAAAGAAGTTTTGATCTTAGAAAACTCCTTTTTCCAAATGCCACAGACACGTTAAATGACAAGAAAATCCAAATAAATACATTTCGAAATGCGGTAAATCTATTCTTGTAAACAAAGAATTCAAGTATTTACATGGTATTTTGAATATTTGATTACAGAATTGACTTTTTTTCCATTTAACAAATACCAAATCCATCTACGTCAAACATTTTTGTGATCCTTTTTTGGATCAGCTCTTCTTTGTCAATCCCACTTTCAGAACTGCTGTAGCTGTACATTTTCTTTATAGGTCCTGTCTTTTCTTTACACTGCAAAAAATAATTGTTGATTTTACAGTATAAAACTGGCACCCCAGCTGCCAGTATTATACCGTAAAATTAACAGTATTAAACAGTAAAATAAGCAGTAATACGCTGCCGTGCAAGCAGTAATACGCTACCGCGCATGCGCGGTAGCGTATTACTGCTTGCACGGCAGCGTATTACTGCTTATTTTACTGTTTAATACTGTTAATTTTACGGTATAATACTGGCAGCTGGGGTGCCCGTTTTATACTGTAAAATCAACAATTATTTTTTGCAGTGTATAGTGTCTTTATAGGTCCTGGTAATTTTCAGAAAAATCCAAGTAAATTTTGATACTACTGCTTTATCTACCACTTGATTAAGCATTACATTCATAAGGCTGTTTTTGGATTTGCCAAAGATTCATCTACTGAGTTATACTCAAATAATTTTCTTTTTGCGTAAGTACTTACTCCTACGAATCTTGAAAGCAGGTTGAACATCTAAGTCTTTGGCAAGTTCACCAGTTCACTAGTGTCAGTCAAGCCTTCATAAAAAACTTTTACCCTATGTGGCCTTTAGTTACAAAGCTTTTGGAATAAAAATAGCCAGCAACATCCCATGGTATCACTGTCTACTCACATAATTTAATTGATAGAGTAAGGAGTGCCAAAAAACTAGTGAGGTCAGAAATTTGTAATTTATCATTTAACTGACTAATGATTGAGCATTAGTTTTTGTTTGAGCATCGTATTTTCTGCAACTCTTCTAGTACATTACAAAGTTCAGCAGTTTGGTACCGTACAGCTTTCACACTTTCCCTTTAATTTTCCCATCATGTTTCAGAGAGAGTTTTATAGACAGATCTGCAACATGTTTTTTCTAATCTGGGTATATTTTAGTGGATGATGCAATGAAGATTGTAAATACGCTGGGGAGTTGAGAAAGTCTTTGCATATGTATATGTCTTAGCCATATCTCTCAAAACTAACTTGTGGTTGTGACATGCCCATGTGATGTCAATAAGGTTCTTGATTTGTTCTCTAGAAGTTATTTGCACTCCTGATGTGTATTCTTTTATATTGGCACTGCTATCATATCCTTGTCTATGGACATATTCAATATCAAGTCCTTAACTTGTGGTTGTGACATGCCCATGTGATGTCAATAAAGTTCTTGATTTGTTCTCTAGAAGTTATTGCACTCCTGAGGTGTATCCTTTTATATTGGAATCGTTATCATATCCTTGTCTATGGATATATTCAATATAAAGTCCTTATGTATCAAATTTATTTTGATGCATCAAGCTCATGTTGTACAAATTTTCACCTGTGCTACTTCCTCGCTCGAGAAACTTGACGAAATACCCACATATACTTGATGAAGCATTTCATTATACATCATCAGATACATATCTGATTAGCATCGACATTAGCTCCTGGTGACTGTTGTTGGGAATACAATCGAGAATTACTAGTTCTTTTGGATTTTTTATGAAATACGGATCGTGCATTTTCTTATTTTGGACTTTTCGCAGTTGATCTTCCATTAATGAATCAAACATTCCTCGCTAGTAACCAACACCAAAGAAATTTCTATTACGCGGCGTTCCTATGTGTTTCTAATAATTTCTAATAGCTTAAGAAACAATTCAATTTAGAAAATAATATAAAAACTAATTTTGTCCTTAAACATCAAAAAGTTGCGTTCTGAAATTTTATTACACAAACTACTGCTGTTCTCAGTAAAATATGAAATGTGATACTATACATGTAATATACTACTAGCAGACTTCGCCCGCTACACTGGTCGGTTCTTTTCGGTTATCGGTTCACCGGTATATCGGTGAATTTGATCTCGAAATTTAAAGCAATGTGAACATTTACCAAGAATATCCTTCCACATTGCTGAAAACGATACGAACATATTTGCGCTATTATATTTTCTATTTTGTCAGGCGAAATTTGGGCTGATAAGGATTTTAGTTGATTATTTATAGTACGATTTGGTAAAGAACAATGGAACAATAGGAAATATACTAAAACCATGCCTGGAAATTGAACAATAAAATTGTCATCAAAATAAATTGCATCTGTACAATCGAATTCACCTGAATATAGAAATTCCCCCATAATATAAGAACTATGCAACTTAGAACGACATGCTGTGTACTAAAACCTTCAGTGAAAAATAATATGTTAAACAGTGGAAGCCCTATTAAAATCCATTTAACATAATAACTAAGGGCTAAACTTTCTGTAATAATCTTGAATAATATTAATTCCTGTGTTCTCTTGAAACAATAAATCACAATATCAAATGAATAAAAGATCACAATATCAAATGAATAAAAGGTGAGTCCCGATGATATTTTAAGACTTTAATTACAACACACAATTAACATTCAAATTTTAATTGCTTAAAAGGCGTATAGCCAACATAGTGAAAAAGTACCCAAACCGGAACTCGAACCTGGGTCATCAGTATAGCGCACTGACGTTCTTTCTACCAACTGAAGTTCTACCACAGACGTTCTATCAACTGATCCGTTGGTAGAACGTCAGTGCGCTATACTGATGACCCGGGATCGAGTCCGGGCTTGGGTACTTTTTCACTATGTTGGCTATGGCTATACGCCTTTTAAGCAATTAAATTTGAATATTATAAATGCAAGGCGTGAGAAATTTTCTATTGAAAAATTTCCAAGTTAAATATAGACATAATTAACATTTTGTTCACCCAACACACACACATATACATATTCTTTTTCACTTGGCATTTATGCCGGATCGAATTACTTTGCTTCTGTTCAAAATGAAATCTACAATTGTTCTAACGTTTCCCTCGGGACGGGTTGATGACAGTCTAAAAATCCCCAATAGGGATCAGCTCCTTCCCCGGCGTTATTGAGTTGCAACACTTCCATAATCGGATTCATCTGACACATAATTCTATAACTAAACAACATAGAACGATTTTATATACCAAAAACTCTCTGAAAAATTATCTAACTAACAGTTCAATTTCAATGATAATGCATTCAGCAGAATGTTTAAAAACGACTATCATTCGTAATCGGGTTTCTCTGATTATAGAAATTTCATCCATAATTCCAATTTCTTCACATTATATCATAACGTTGAAAAGAAGTCCCTCGTGTTTTGAATTTCTGTCCAGTTTGAATTTCTTCTGTTGTTATAATTACACATGTATTTTTAGAATTTATCATTTGTAATGTTAGAATTTTGAGGTTTAGGCGAAAAGACATCGCCAAATTAGAAAAATATGCAATATCTCACGAACTATCGGGCTTAGAAGAATGTAATTGGTACCATTGGATTCAGCATACGAAAATACATTAAAATGTGTCATCATTTGACACTAGAGTTGCAAAAAACCCCGCAGATTTTGAGGGACGGTAATAAACACAAGAATTTTGGGTAATAAACCCAGAATTTTGGGGAATATTGGAAAAGTGTTTTAAAAGTGTTTTGAAGGTGAAAATAAAATTATTTTTTCAATTTGAAAATTTTATTTCTAAGAAATTTCAGGTACTGTTCTGAAAAATTTAAGATAGATTTTTCATTATGAATTCACAAAACTTATGATTTTGCGCTGTAAGTCATAATAGTTTATTAAAACTCCGTATCTTTTCAACGAAAGCGGCTGTGACTTTGTGAGGATTCGAATGTTTCTTTCAAAATTAAAATTGCTTAATTTCTGTTAGCTACTATTCAGTCATACTATATAATTAATTTTCTTGCGAGTTTTATTTTTGCATTGATTTCTTTAGTTTTGTCCATTTTTTTTATTGTTTACCTTGGTTGATTCGAAGAATAAGCATGATGCTTATATTCATGTCAGGTAAGATGAATCTGTCATCTGCCTCTCACGATTAAAATATCAAATTACTCAGGATATTTTAATTTCTCTTAATGTTTCTGCAGCTTAAGCATTTATTTCGTTAGTGTTCATGTTAATTGTGTTATTTTTCTATGTTTATGTTATTGGTTTTGTTTGCAGTTGTAAAAAAAAAAAAAAAAAATTATTTTTAGATTGACAAAAATTTAAATCATAAAAAAATAATTAATTAAATAACAAATTAAAAGTTTCAATGCCTAAAACTTTCTGAAAATATCCGGGAATTTTAGAAATTTCCCTCTCTAAAAGCTATTTCCGGGAACAACCCGGGTTTTTTCCATCCTTTGTAACTCTATTTGACACACAACTATAATATAAGATTTTTAAGGATTTTTTTTTAAGTTTGTTCTCTTTTTTACCTCTTTTAGGGGTGGAATTTTGAAAAATCCTTTCTTAGAGCTTGTCTGCGTCCTAGGAAGTATTTTCCCTCTACTTTTCATGTTTCGAGGTTCAGACATTTTGGCTGTGCGTTGATGATCTCCCCAGTTACGACTTTCTTTTATATATATATTGCAATGTGTTGGTGTGAACTTAAAAAGCCGAGAGCATATTACACTCTAGCACGGGGCTCAATTAGAAGCAATTGGTGCGGCCGGTCCCGGTTTTATTCTCACATATATATTTTAAAGTAGTCAAAGTATTCATTAATGATAAATGTGTCCCACTTTAAAAATGTGGCAATACCAAGGCTTCAACAAATATTATTGATAAGTATTAATTTCTCTAATTAAAGTGTTTATTTAATGATGTTTCTATTTTAGCCAAATCTGACAAGTTACTTTTGCTTTTGTGATTTTTCTGAAATTTCAAATTACTTGAGGTGGGTGTATGCAGCAGCTGCCTTCTAGCCTCCCCCAAATGGTACCCTTGCATCGAAGTATCTCAATTTTTACTTTGTATTCTATTTAACTATTAAAACCATAAAAAAAGTTTGTATTTTGAAATTTTGAAGTTAATTTGAGAAATTTTACAGTTTGAAACAGCGCAGCGCCATCTATTGACCAAAATGTAAACTATTTTTGAAAATATTAAAAAAAAAATTATGAGCTACCTGATAAACATGTCACTTATTTTACATTTATATTTATTATAGTTAAAGAAATTTCTGAATTTTAAAGTAAGGGAGTCTTTTTCGAAACACACTGTAGGAATAACATTGAAATTAAAATACACAAGGACATCAGAATACTTTAAGGCATAACCTCAAAAACATGTAAATGAAAAACAAATAAACGATGCCACATGCACTGCAAAAAATAACTGTTGATTTTACAGTATAAAACTGGCGCCCCAGCTGCCAGTATTATACCGTAAAATTAACAGTATTAAATAGTAAAATAAGCAGTAATACGCTGCCGCGCAAGCAGTAATACGCTACCGCGCATGCGCGGTAGCGTATTACTGCTTGCGCCGCAGCGTATTACTGCTTATTTTACTATTTAATACTGTTAATTTTACGGTATAATACTGGCTGCTGGGGCGCCAGTTTTATACTGTAAAATCAACAGTTATTTTTTGCAGTGTGGTATATCAACTTAAATCGATTCTTTTGCGGGTACTTTGATCTTCAATGTTTTTGTGATTTTTTGAACTTTAACATTCCATGTGCCGTGGGAAAAATATTTTATAAGATTTCATTCCTCGTCGATAAGATACTACAAATTAGAAAGTGACCGAGCTCTTTAGAAGTATGTAGGCCATTGTATTTTTTTTTTGCTGCCTTTTAAATGTGACATAAACAGGAACTGATAAAGAAAAAACGAGTAGTCTAGAATTTGGCTCTAGGGGTATAGCCTCATGTTGACAAGAAGGTTAAAGTTTAATGATTTCTTGCATGTAAACAGCCTTTCAGTTTACTCTGCGAGATTAGGAAGATTGTGTTAGCTTATAGTTCTTGAATAGTAGCTCTTGCATAAATATTTGGTTGTGGAATTATCATCGTTATACAAAATAGTTACTTTAAGGTGGTATTAAAAAAAAATATTTTTCCACGCTCAACAACTCAAAATTTTGAGACACATTTTCAGACTCATTTTTAAAAGTAACAACAGGAAACTTGGCGGCGTGATTTATAAAGACATTTATAAGGGCCCCATGTTTTTGTTTTTTGTTCAATTAACTAGAATTTGATTTACAGACAATTATTTTCATAGTACGATCATTTTTTTTTTGTTTCCAGCGCTATCGCTTCGGGAAATTCGGTTCAAAATGTCCACTTTGACAGCGTTTTTTGAAATATAGTTTGCCTTTATCAAAAAATCGAGACAATACGGACATTATAAAGTTTATGAATAAGAGAACCTGCCAATTGGATGCATTTTAGATCAAAAATGAATTTACAAATGTGTCTCAAAATAAGCAGTTTGGATTTGAATACACCCTTAATATAATTAATAGCTTATGTTATTTTCCTTTTCTGTTTAGACTATGCCATAGAAGAAAAACACAAACTTAAGAAATATTAAAATCCTTTCATAGAGCTTATGTATTTAGGTAAAGATAATATTTATAAAATAAGATGCATTCAAATAATAGGAAACATTTTAACCAATTGATACATAAAACATGTTGAATTAATTTACTTGTTTTGTGATGTACACGTACAGTACACGTAAAAGAATAAACCACATCATCTCATGCTATTTTATCACCAAATTGTTGCAGAGAGATGCCAGAAGTACTATTTAAATTGGCATTGTACCTATGTTCCAAATATGAATGCAACTCATTCATATAATTAGTTTTCGAGATAGCTAAATTTTACTTTTCGACGAACTAAAGGACCCTCTCTTGTTACTGTTTGCATCTACAGAAAAGAAAATCTTAAAAGTAACCGGAAAAATTCTTTAGAGTTTTCTTTCAGGTAAAATGAGTTTATTTTATATTTAAAATTTCTACATAATTTTTCTGGTAACTATTTGGATGTTAACGGTATTTTACACTCTTAAAAATCTTAAATTTATTTTTCACGAATTTTAAATAACTCGATTTGTCCACATATTTAAGTATCCCACTTAAATAATCGCACTTTTGGAACTTCCCACTTATAATTTTGGTTAGTATCTGAAAATCCTACCTTATTTTTTCTCTTAGAACGAGCCTGAAACTATAATAAACCATCTACAAATTTCCTCCACTGAAATATGGTTTTAGTAAAACAGTTTTAAAAACCATTATTCACCCCCCCCTCCCTCCTCCGCCACCACAAAAAAAAAATCTACATTTATTTTATTAAATTAAATGTTTCTGGAGTTGTTTTGCCCACACGGTAGCTTCGCGCGAAGAAATTCAATAACAGGTTCTGTGGTTATTTAAGTTGTGTAGAGTTTATAGCAGATTCCACAAAATACCTTCGTTACTTGCTTTGAAAAATTGTATGAACGTAGGGACTTTTACATATCATACCATCGTCGTCAACCGTTTTCAATCCGCTGTTCCATATAAGTCTCCCCCAGATCATGTCTTGTGCTTTGGTTATTCAATTAACGTCAGCCATTTTTCTGATTTCGTCGCTCCATCTTACCTCGGGTCGTTTTCTTGATCGATTGACATTTCCGGGACACCACTATAGAGTGTACTCTATCTATAGTCGTACAATATGCCCAGCCCACTTCCATTTTAATTGTTTAATTCTTTCGATGATGTTCAATTCTTTATTCTCATTTCTGATTAAGGTTATTCTTTTATTGTTTCTTATAGTTATGCTTAACATAATCTGTTCATACTTCGCCGTGTTGTTTGTAAGTCTTGCACCATTGTCATGCAAGGGAAGATATTTTTAAAAAGTTTTTTATTTTCTGTTCTTACGTTTCTTGATTTTTTTTTTTTTTATCATTCTGCCCTTTGATTTTAAAGAATGGTCTAATTTACATACAGGCTGAATCAGGGATTCGTATCTGAAGTGCAGCAGGTTTGCTTGTGTCTATAAGAATCGGAGAATTTATCGTACCACAGCTGAAATCAGCTTTTAAGAGAACACGGAATTAAAATACTGTATAAAAATAAAATGTAGAAATAAAATGTCAAGTTTTTAACGGATTGTGATCTGTGCACTCTTAAAATTATTATTTTTTAAAAGTTGCATTAAAGAAATTTTTTACCTGATGTATATGAAGGAATGACATGTAGAATTAATGTCTAATTTGGCCACAGATTAAATTTCAAAAATAGGGTCACGTTAGTACCCTGCCTTACTATGATTTGTAAATATGGCAAATTTTATTGTAACTGATCGAGGGAATGCCAAGAAATCTTGCTCATTTCATTGTCAGATTATAGTATGGACACATAGGAAGCTTCGGTCGCCTTCGGCTGCTGCGCTTTAATGAGTGTAAAATGGAATTTTTATTTTCCGCTACTTTTCGCCTTCATTCCCAAGAATATATTAATTTCTTATTACTTATTTTATCGTACTTTTTGAAAAACGATGTCAGGCTTTGTCAATTATTTTTGACTGTTAGAAATCTATAAATAAGCATAAATATTTCAAAGGTCTATTTTTACATGTTTTTTATTTTCAGTTATTTTTCTAGAATATAATGTAAATGCTTCAATCTGACTACTTAGGAAGTACATCCGATTGTTTAATTCAAACACAGCGTGAAATCCAGTTGGAGCGGAAATTGAATCCGCCATCAGAGGTCGCACTTGACTTGCATTTGTGTTACGTAAATTATAGCGAGCTGCTGTTTTTTTCTTTTTTTCTTTCAAAAATCCGACTCGCACTTTTTTTTTCTTTTTCGGAAAGCAGTGTATTGTCTATGAATTTGACTCTCAATTTTTGAGATTAGCAGTTAATTTGACTCTCAGATTTTCAGGGCTACCGCGAGTTTCTGATTTCGGGACTAGCTGGCTCTCTTTCAACTTCGGATGTTTCTTTTTAGCACTTCCAACGCAAAGCTAAAAGTTTTCAATGAGAATGTCCGATGATCGAGTAATTCAAATATAATAAATTTAAGCGGATTTGATATCTTTTGAATTGACGAAGTTATGAATTTTTTTCTTCTAAAACCCCCCCTTTTACCCCCTCCTTGGGGTCATTTTTAATGATATCAAATATCTGTCATACATAAATTTTCGGCCCTTTTCCTAGAAGTAATAATAACTTTAAACGGATTCGATACCTATCATAATTAAGAAATATTGGGGGGGGGGGGTTCTGTTTTCACAAAAAGCCCTCCCCCCACCCCCCACCCTGGTTCGATTTTGCCCACTAAACACTATGGGAGTCATGATCGGCGTAGATCTGCAAAAATTTTTCGAAAATTCCAACTTAGGGGAGAATGTAATAGGTAGTATTTCTTACGAAATCTAGTTAAAAACGTTGAAGGCATACTTGAACTTTCGATGTTTAAATTCACACAATGTAAAAGTCCTGGGGATAAAAAAAGAAAAAAAGAAGAGGTGAATACCCTCACTGATTTTGCCGCAAATAATTACCGAAACGTCAGTTGGGACACTTACTGTGGAGACCCGAAAAGTTTTTGGTGTCTGTTTGTATATCTCACGATAACTGCCGTAAAAAAGCATCCTTTTAGTCTGTAGTTAAATAAATATGTTGACGATGTCCCCTTAATTAGCTCTATAGTTTTTTGGTTAAATTTGGTTTATTCGCTCGAAAAATGTAGAACATTTTCTTTTAACCCATTTACTACGAGAATCTTTTACACTTTTTTAATTCTTCAACATCAGTTAACACCAGTTTTTTCCATCATGTAATTTTGACTTATTTAAACAGTAATAATTTCAGATTAGATAAGGGGAGAATTTCCGTTCTAAAATACTGGTTTCCAAACTTAAATGTTTCGTGCGCCTTAAATAGCAAGTTTTCTTGCCAACCGGCGTTAATGAGTTAAATGATAATGCTTATTTGAATGGGAAACCAGATGATTTTTAAATTTTAACATCTATCGAAAGGAAAATGACGCATTGGGATAATTGTAAATGGTAAATTATGAATGGTAAATTACCGAAATAAAGATCTTAAATTAATCCGATCGCTTTTAAATTTTTCCTATATATTTATTAGAACTTCGAAATTAATTGTATAAATTATTGGGAAATTTTACGTATCAATTTGAGATATATAAATATTTTATTTTCTCACGTTTTACAAAAGTTTCCAAATCATTTCCTTTTCCCTCTCTTTCATTAAATGGTTGCCTAGCAACTGTATTTCAAAGAATGTATATAAAAAAAAAAGAAAATTCAAGTAAATCGCATTATTTTGACGCAAACTTTTATTAAGAAAATAGCTAATTTTTGGGTTATTACTTTCTTTTATCTTTACAATCTTTACAAGAAGAAAGTATTGGATTCATGAAAATTTTCGACTTCCGGTTTTCGACGGATTTATACGTTTTAGAAAGTCCTGAACACGATTTGACTATTTTTAGAAAATGTCTGTCTGTGACAAAAATTTTGTAGGCGCTCTATCTCAAGAACTAATGTTCGGAATTTAATAAAACTTTAGTTTCAGTTAGTTCCTAATATAAATTGGTGCTGATTAGTTTTTGGTAAAAATCGCCCGGCAGGTGGCGCTGCTATGCATCATTTTTCACGATTTCCGCAATAGCTCTATCTCAAGAACTAATGCTAGGAATTTAATAAAACTTTAGATTCAGTTAGTCCCTGATATAAATTGGTGCTGATTAGGTTTTGGTAAAAATCACCCGGCAGGTGGCGCTGCTAAGCAGCATTTTTCGCGATTTCCGCAATAGCTCTATCTCAAGAACTAATGCTCGGAATTAAATAAAACTTTAGATTCAGTTAGTCTCTGATATAAATTGGTGCTGATTAGTTTTTGGTAAAAATCACCCAGCAGGTGGCGCTGCTATGCAGCATTTTGAAGGATTTACACGATTTTAGCGATATTCATATCTCAAGAAATAATGCACGGAATTTAATAAAACTTGAGCTTCAGTTAGATATTGATAAATATTGGCGCTGATTCATTTTTAGTATATGCGAAACCTGTGTGAGATAGAAGAAAGTTTTGGGATTGACACATCCGACTAGTTTTAGTTTTGCTTTTTCTAATGATATAGATGGGGATTTATTTTAACTACTAAAGAAATATGACCAAATCGGTTTTCCAAACGAAAATTATAAAAACGTTGAATGTAATTAAATTAAAATTAAAATTAAAATTAAATTAAAATTAAAATTAAATTAAATATAAGTGTCATAATAGGAATTTACATTTGTATAAGTATATTTATTAGACGAAATTTTATTCAGTTTCAGCAAAATATGATGATATTTAGTGGTTGAAAAAAAAAGTGTTATTTTAAGGATAGCATAAAATCTCCTGTACAAGGAGATGGTTAATCTAATGAAATTAAAGTAGTAAATGCATTCAGACATACTATATACCCAAATAAGGAAATAGCACAATTATTGGAAATTGAGAACATAAAATTAAAGTGAAAAGGGGGGGGGGGTACTGAAGGAATGTATTCTTATTCTGAAAAACTACAAGAATAAGTGGTTTATCAAATCATTGCATAAAATTGTGTTTAATGCGATACTTTTAAAATTTCCGGAAGTTTCGATAAATCCTATATGCTTATAAATGTACACTGGAAAAAAAAAATGTTGATTTTACGGTATAATACTGACATTCCAGTTGCCAGTATTATACCGTAAAATTAACAGTAATAAACAGCAAATTAAGCAGTAATACGCTACCACGCATTAGCGTATTACTGCTTATTTTACTGTTTATTACTGTTAATTTTACGATATAATACTGGCAGCTGGGATGCCAGTATTATACCGTAAAATCAACAATTTTTTTTTTTTGCAGTGTAGGTATGTGAGCGAAGTTCCAGAAAATAACTGTATATTGTTTTTGGTTAAATTTGGTTCATCCATTCGAAAAATATAGAAAATTTTCTTTTAAGACATAAGGCTTTTCTATGGAAATTCAGACGATTTAAAAAAAATTCCATTCATTGAAAAGAAAATGGCGCATTTGGATATTTAATTTAAATGTTAAATTATGACATACCACACCCGTACATATACCAGAATCGAGAAATAGTAAATAAATTCTAAAGTGATACTCAAAATTAATGAGACAACGGAGGAATGGGGGAGGGGGGGGGTTGTGGATGGCAAAGCCGCATTGAAATAAAGTAGTTTTTAACTTAAAAAGTTTATAAGAAAGTCAGTTTTACAGCTAAATACCATTATTGTGTGAAATCGTGTTTAACGTATCAGTTCTTTAATTCAGATTTCCTTAGTCATCATTCTCAATCTTCAGTTTTTTTAAGCTGTTAAATCTATATAAGTTTACAAAAAATAAATTGAAGATTGTAGGAATTTTGATATTATAAAGCGAGGTCAAAATAAAATTGTCTTGAGAAACTGGCGTTGGAGGTCATGATCTGCAGATTTATTAATTAACTACTTTAAAATAAATTTATTTCAAAGGTTACCTCCAAATTGAAAATGTATAATCTGAGATTAAAAAAAAAAGAAACAACGAAAGCGATCTCTATAATATTGAATCTTACTTTATGTTACAGATTGAAAACTACTTCTTTTATTATTATTATTATTATTATTATTATTATTATTATTATTATTATTAAATTGTAGAATTAAAATGATTGAAAATAACATTTGTATTTTACAGCTTAGAAAACAATATTTTCATGTAAAACTTAAATATCACTTGACCAGTGTTGCCAGTGGGATACTCTTTTTTTTTTTTTTAAATTCAGTTTTCTTGATTGCTAACAGTTTTTTTGAGAAAGTAAAATTTGCCTTATTTAATGACAGATTAAATTAGGCGAAAACAAGGCGAATTATACCATCTCAAACTAGTCGGATGTGTCAATCCCAAAACTTTCTTCTATCTCACACAGGTTTCGCATACACTAAAAAGAATCAGCACCCATTTATATCAAGGTCTAACTGAAACTCAACTTTTATTAAATTCCGTGCATCATTTCTGGAGATATGACTATCGCTAAAATCGTGTAAATCCTGCAAAATGCTGCATAGCAGCGCCACCTGCTGGGCGATTTTTACCAAAAACTAATCAGCACCAATTTATATCAGAGACTAACTGAATATAAAGTTTTATTAAATTCCGAGCATTTGTTCTTGAGATAGAGCTATTGCGGAAATCGCGAAAAATGCTACATAGCAGCGCCACCTGCTGGGCGATTTTTACCAAAAACTAATCAGCACCAATTTATATCAAGGACTAACGGAATATAAAGTTTTATTAAATTTCCGAGCAATAGTTCTTGAGATAGAGCGCCCACAAAATTTTTGTCATAGACAGACATTTTCTAAAAACAGTCAAATCGTGTTCAGGACCTTCTAAAACGTATAAATCCGTCGAAAACCGGAAGTCGAAAATTTTCATTAATCAAATACTTTCTTCTTGTACAGATAGAAAAAAGTAAAAATATAGGGAAGCAAACAAACAGAGAAAAGCATGCATGACAGCCATACATGGTATAAAATTGGAAGTACACATGTATTTAAGAGTCCTATTTTCTGTATTACTTTAAACATTATATATCTGAATATTGAAAACAGTTAGCCTAAAGTGAATGAAATCAAAAAATGTATCAGTAAAGGGTAGTGAATGTTTTAGAAATTAAAATCTTAAGATACTGATTAATATGAGATTTTGGAATTGCAAAGATGAATTTACGAAGAGTCATCCAGTTATAATTACTCCCAAAAGTAGATTGTAGTAATTTAATGATTTTTTAATTTGTGTATTAGTTCATTTCGAAGATAGTTTTTTAGATGTGGATGAGTGCACAGAGAAAAATAAAACCCAATTTGGGTTTTATTTTTTCTGTGTGACCTTTTTTTGTACGTGTAGTTTGTTTGTATAAGCTGTGTTCATAAGTAATGGATTACAGTGAATTGTAACTACAATGAGTGTATTTGATAATGTAGAAAATACTAGGTGAGATTTATTGTTTGAGTCCTTATGGATAGAGTGTGTTGTAATGTTTAATGTATCTGGATTCTAAAAAAATATATATGTTTATGGAATTTGTTTCGTATGTTAAGGATAGTAATAGTAATATTATTAAATCTATGTTTCTTGAAGTATGTATACTCAACATTACTTTTAAGAGGATTGCGAGAACTTTTATAATTATTGATGTCTATCAATATATTTATGAAGGGGACTTCTAGTTTGACAACTATATTGCATATTACAGGAATTGCATTTAATACGACATATGACTCTTTAAAAAAAAAATCTTTGTTTTTAATAATTTTGTAAATTTTTTAAACTGAATATTTTTAAAAAACATTTATCCGTGTTAGAAAGTGTACATTAATATCTGGCCAAAACAATTACTTGTGCTATCCTAATTATTGAGTTGTTATAATTTTTTTTTATATGTGATGCATCTTCTTCAGTGATGACTTTTGGCCCCACGCTGTTTGTAAATGTAATGGAATAGACTGTTTGGCTGTCTGGAAATGATTGAACATTTTCATTAATATTTTCATTTCTCTCCTCAAAATTTATACATCGGAGCGCGTTATACGCCGGAATATACGATATATATATTTAGTTTTGGCATAAGCTAAACTATAAATTCTTTGGCAAGAAATTACAAATTAAAAAATCATAAAACTTACTTTACAAATAAGTATAAAAGCAAGTAAATATAAAAAAAAATTAAGTCAATTCCTACTTTTTAATCATAAATATATAAAATAAACCCGTGCAGCATGAATGTTCCACGTTATCTTTATTGAACATTATTTTATAATCATCGTTGCGGTATTTTATTCTTTGTTGGCATCACTAATTTGAGATAAATCTTTCATTTCATTTATGAAAACAATGGATGAATTTTTTTCTCCCATTTAAAAATTAAAATTAATTAATTAAATTTAATTAATGAAAATATTGTTTCCAAGAAAAAGGTAGATCAATATCAGATGTTTTCCATAAGGATTTCGCTTCTGTCCCCTTTACCATTTCTTTTCATTAGGTTCCAGATTAAAATTGATTAAAGTGTACTACTGTGATCAAAAAAGTAAACGGAATGGTGGCATAAAACAAAAGGTATCTATCGATTGGTCAAAATTTATTGCATCTCCTTTAAAGTAATCTCCTACGTCTGCAATGCACTTCTGCCAACGTTTTTTCCAATCATCAAAATATGCCTTAAAGTCGCTTTTATTTAACCCCTTCAGAGTTCGTTGATAATTTTATTTTGTCTAATTAATGGACTCAAAACGGTGACCACGAAGAGGCAATTTCAACCGTGGAAATACGAAAAAGTAACACGGTGCCATAATAGGTGAATACGGAGCTTGTGGAGCCGTATTTGTTGAAAGTTTGGTTAAAAACTCGCGAATAATAATTACACTGTGAGAAGGAGCATTATTGCGGTGTTGTTCACCATGAGTTTTCCCGCCACATTTCAAGCCGTTTTCGACGAATTGCTTCACGCAAATGGCATAAAACACTCAAATGTTAATTTTTATTGATTGTCTGGTCAGTTAGTAGGAGTTCATAATGCACAGCACCACGACAATCAAAGAAAACGGTTAACATTACCTTGATTTTTGAGCGCTCTTGAGTACCATCTTTAAACTTTTTATACCAATCAAATATTGTTGTTTTTGATAAACAGTCGTCTTTAAAAGATTTTTGCAGCAGAAATTTCATTCTGAAAACAAAATTTGATGCATGTTCTTTGTTCAATAACATTCGCCATTTCGGAAAATCAACAGAGTGAAAATTCTTATCACATTAAAAACAAATTTATTGTCAGACGATAAAATGAAATAAATTCCTGACTATTGCCAGATGTTTATAGAAGTCGTAAAAATGTTTGATAAAAGTTTGCAGACGATATCTACTATAATATATTAATTTTAACACAATTATTCTAATTGGTAAATATTGGCAGTTTACGTCAAAAGTTCCTTATTCGAATCCTGGCCTGGAATCTTTTTCACTCAGTTGGAAAATTACAACTCGTATGCTATCTACTACAGATTTATTTTAAATGAAGCATTCCAGATACTTTTTAATCACAGCTATTTTAGCTAATTTCTTTTCTAATTTAATCATAAATGCCATATGTGACTTAAAAACCTTCTATTTCATGCTAAATATGATGATTAATTGTTTTTTCCTTTTCTTTTAGGTTTGGAAAATAAAAATGCATGCGTAAGTATAAATTATTATTTCTTAGCATACATATTTTAAAATATACAATAATTACTAGCTGTTACCTGTGACGTGGTTCACGGAACATTAAAAGAAAAAAAAATTCAGTGATTAAGGAAAACATTTCACCCCCGCTAAATAAAAACATATGTAATTAACCAACTCCTTATCACATTTTATAAGAGACAATACGGTATTTACTTGTTACCAGTGGATCCGTGCGAGGATTTCCCACTGCAGTCTAATATTTTTTTAGCAATATCTAATATTTCTTAGATGCAGGTTTAAACTTCCAAAGAAAAATTAAGGATCAAAATATCTCGAAACAGCATTAGTCAAGCCAGAATATCATCTCATTTATTCCATCGAAGGTTACAGTAAAAACTCATAGAAGATAGCAAAAAGCGCGTACGAGAAAAAAAAAAATTATCAATCGTATTTTAACTGTATTAGAAGATGACGTCATCCGCTTCTTGAAAAACATGAAACAAAGAAAAATAAATTGAATGCATTTAAAATACAATTTAATATAATAATAACTTTTATTCTACACGTGAAATATTACCACTGCCTCGATCGATCGATGGTGACTTTTTCTTCTAAACATTTCAATTTCAATTTCGCTTTTTAACTATAAGTATAAAATAAACACGTGCGGAGAAATCATAGTTTATATTTTTTGTACTATAGGAACGTAAATTTAAGTTTTACGAAAATTGTTTTTTGAAACACCCGGTATTCTCTCTATATAACAACAATTAAACGGTGCGGAAGAAGCTAAAAATGTTAACTTTGTTAAAATGGAATTAGTTCTGACCAAATCAGAAGAGTATATATGTACATATTAAAAACGGTCTCAAATAACGAAAAAACCGCCGCCAGGGCGCACGGGGGGAAGTACAGTGAATGCGATATTTAATAATTAAAAAGTCGTTTACCATCACACCTTCCCATTCCCGCTAATATAACAAATAAACAGTTAAAGAAAACTTAGGGGCCCGATATCGGGCGAAGCCCTCTATTTTGTTCATTCATAATAATATCTCTCATGTGGACTAAATGTGATATTTTAAAAAAAGTACTCCCCCCTCTCCCCTTCTTTATTAATAATCCCTATTCGCATTATTAATAACATCATTGTCTATTAACGTTTTATTTCTTTTTCTGTATACAAAAATCAACACTTTGTGATAAAATATAACTTCGGTTCTAATAATGCGATCTTTATGAAAATTAGCTTTTTGTGTTCACCGTAAAAAAATACGCATAGATGTGTTAATTTCAAATCGATAAATGTAATATTAAAAAAAAAAAAAAAATTCTATAGAGCCTGAAAAATGCCTACTCCTCCATCTTTGAGTTGTGGGAACATATGTCAAACTGTTCCTCTGTGCTTTTCCAATGAAAGGAAATTAAAGGAATTTATTCAAATCGATTTTTAATTGATATTTACACTTCTAGTGGAAGAAATTAAAAAAAAAAATTAGAAATTCTAAAAGGTAATTTGTGTGTGTGTGTGTGTCCGAAATTTCACGTTCCTAGGTGGAATAGTTTATGAAATAGTCTTTGAAAACGTCCAGTCTGTTATCGCCATTGCAATGTTGCGACTATGGCAACCCTTCCTCCTCTTCTGGAGTTTCAAAATGAATTTTCTTTGCGGTTTGATTAAATTCTATGCTTTAGTGTTTAGTTGAATATTTTCCATTAATGAGTGTATTTTTAATTAATATCTTACGTTAATGAAGACATTTTCAAAATTTTATGATTTTGTCCTGTGACAATAGTTATTCAGCTGCAAGTACATAAGATTTCAAGTCTCTAACTCATACAGTTTCTGCGAACAGACTCTGTGACAGACAGACAAAAGAGTGAGACAAATAGGGTTTCGTGAGATGAATGAAACCCTAAAAATGAAGCTCACATACACATATCGGTAATCTATATTGATCAATTAATCTTATACTTTCTAAACATATGCCAACCGAAAGATGTAAGATGTTTTTTCAATATATTTTAGTAGGGGAAATGGATTTGTATGTAAATAATATATATATATATTTTTTACAAGTTTCCATAGTAAATCGATATTTCAAAACGGGTTATCATTCAAATAAACGCACCTATAATACTGATCAGTTGAACAGTTTAGGCATTTCATGGCCTTCCTAGTTGACGCCAACTTTACATCCTGTCTTAGGAGTAGTTGTATTTCAACTTAGGGAGCCATAAGAGAGAAAAGTCTAAATTTAGTTTAAACTACATAAGAGTGAATATAATTATAAATAAAGATAGAAACGCGTTTGGGATAGGATTAAAAGTGAGATATAAATAAAATTAAAAAACAAATATACTAAAAACATTTTTTAAGAAGGTATAAGTACAAAAATAGGCTAAGTTTTATTTGCTAATAACATAGTTTCTTCTGGTTATGTTTTTTTTCGATTTTTAAATATAGTGTAATATTTGTCTTTCAAAATAATAATATCGGTATCTATTAATAATTTATCTTATTTCAGAAAGCTGCATATTATTTTGCATTTTTCGATTAAAGTTTTACAATAATAACTGATTTTTTTATTTATCTTTAAAAGTACGTTTCATGACAGCAGCATTACTGGTTTGGGGCCTTTTGATCTTTAGATGAAGAGAATTTATGTGGAAAAGAGTGCTTTTTGAGTGGGAAAATTTCATTTATATTATTTTATTTATTTATTTATCGAATTAGGGATGAATGACACGAAAAGCACTCATTCGAGTAGTCGAATTATGAATTTAGAGGTAAAATTGTTCAAGCAGCTCAGCAGCGTTATGATTTACTTTCTTCCTTGTCTCTTTCTTTACTTGTTTTTAGATTTCATGCTATGAGGTCTGAGTATTTTAACCGTGTGGTTTTTACCGAATTTTCTCGAGTATCCATACACGTATAAGAAATTAAATCCGAAAAAGTGTTCGCAACCTCATAAACGGATTTACAGATTTTGTTTGGCCCAGCAACTCTTATTTGACGCCTGGTGTAAAAAAATTTTGATTGTGTTTCTACCGATGTGTCAGCTATCAATAGTGATAGCTGATAGCACTGACCAAACGATTTGGTAGCGACTGATTTGTAGCCTCGTGCCAGGGCACCATCCTGGGTGCTATTGTGGTTCCTCGTAGAGGTCTGCACGGGCCGAAATTTCCAGACCCGGGCCCGACCAGACCCATACAAAAAAAATCGTTCCGGTCCGATACAAAAATTAAAAGTTCGGCCCGACCCGGCCCGGTATAAAAGCTAAAAGTTCGGTCCGAGCCCGGCCCGGAAAAAAGTTAAAATCTCGGCCCGGTCCGAGTGAATTTCTACAAAACATTGATTTTTACGTCTATTTGGTTAAAAATTTACCTCGTAGGAGGAGATCTAACCAAAAATTCCTATCTTAGCCTTTTTTTGTTTTCATGTTTATAATCTTCATTTTTATGGAAGTGCCGCAGCCTGTGATATTTATTTTTGAAAGAAATTTCTATTTGTTGTATGTATGTGTTTAAGTTATCATTAATATTGTTAATCCATATTCCATGTCTTGAAGTGTTAAAAATCATAAAAAATGCTATACAGTAAAATCTTCTAAGACTGAATTGCATAGGGAAGAAAAAAAATGAGTTATAGACAATTTGCCTTCTTAACAGGTGTAAATGTATTATATATTATTTTCTTACGTATTAGTATATTCATTTTGCATCGATTAACACATTTTTCAGTTTAAGACAGGATTCCGTCATAAGCAGGTTCTTGTTCACATGTTTCACTATATTTTGATTTAGCCGTATTTTAATAAGCGTACAAATCTACTATTCTTTAAAAATAATAAATTTTAATGTTGAATTGTAGAATAATGGCGATTTAAAAATGTATGCATTTTTTGCAAAGATTTTTGTGCCAGGTCTTATTTTACTGACCTTTGAACGGACCAAGCCACGCCGAGACAATCATTTTCATACGGGTCAAAACCAGGACTGAAAATTTTGGGGCGTGAAGACTAGGAAGAATGAAACCAGTCCCGGCTCTGTACAGAAAAAGTAATTTAAGGCACGGCCTGATCCTTCAGGAAAAAAGTAAGGCCCTAACCTGGCCCCAGGGATGTAGCTAGAAGTAAACAATAGGGGGTGCTCAAGAAAATGTAGGGGCGGGGGGGGCTCATACTATTTCTCTTTCTCTGACACATGCACGCACAAACACAGATATATATGATCAAAGTACTATATAGAAAGATACATTATTGCATATTGATATTGTAGGCACTACGTTTCTTATTAAACTGTTTATAATAACTTAATTTGATGATAAGAAAAGTAAAAGCTGCAGACGGGAATGTAATGGAGGCTATACGGTGGATACGACTTATACGGTATACCTTCTGGATTAATTTTAAGGAATACCGAATACCCTCTACTCAAAAACACTATAGCATATAACTCTTTAAAGTATACCCTCTGCCTACAGCGTATGCCCTCTGGATTTTTAACGACTACTTCACTGGCTTCAGAATGAAAAATTTCAGCGTATAATTATACTAGTTAAATAATAAGTGATGATGTCAATAAGTACATAAAAAGCTGACAGTTCACCTGTTTCAAAAGAGTTGCAATCTTTAATTTTTTTTCTGAATATTCCCTGCCCTTCAGGATTCTAAAGTTATGTTTTTATAGGATAACAAACATTTGAAAAACCAAGGATGTATTTTGCATTTTAAAATTATTTTGGTGTTTAGTCAAATGCTTGTATTTAAACTGGCTATTAGCTTTTTTTTTATTACTATGATTTATAAATCAAGGATCTTATATATATATATTTTTAAAACTAGGATGACTCAAATACGAAACATAATGTTTATCATAAGCATTATATTTACTATCACACTCATTAGAATAACTTTGTTTTATGCTAATAATAGAAAACGCTGCAAAATGAAAAATTTCAGTGTATAACTTATGTAAAAGTCAATGTTTGCATCCTGAGTATGTGCAGATAGGATGCGTGTATATTGAAGCACTTATTTGCAGTTTTTAAACAAATACTATAATTTAGTATTTATGCAAAACTGTAAAAAGCTCCCAAAACTAAGTTAAATTTTTTAACACAGTTTTTTTAACACCCGATTTTTGAAACAGAATTTCATTTGGTGCCCTTGGCAACTGTCCCAGGGGGGGGGGGGGGTGGGGGGGGGCTCAAAAATTTTCAGGGGGTGCTGAGCCCCCCCTGGCACCCCCTTAGCTACGGCCCTGCCTGGCCCGTAAAGAGTAATCACTAGGCTCGGCCCGAGTGCCGTGAAGAAAAATAGGCCCGAGCACGGCCCGTGCAGATCTCTAGTTCCTCGTTCTTTTGGTATATGCATGCATATCTCATGTAGCGAGAACTCGAGTCACTTTTTGTGAGAAAGTTTTATATGAAAGCATTCCTCTCCATAGCAATATTATTCTCCAATGTCAGTTACTAATAACGTATTCAAAGAACTTCCTTTTCTGATGCCTTTCGAGGTGAAAATCGATTTCTGCTCGCTGCGATTCCGTCCTTTATTCATTAAGCGAAAGCGACAATCGCCTAAACACCCAACACAAATGCATCTCCCACCACTTCACTTAATTAACTCCTTCATTTTCCGACTCAATTCTGTTTACTAAGCCCACCTATTCGCGTCCCTGGCCTTGTGAATGCCTCGGAACATACCGCAGATCCTAACCCATATATGGTCTGTGTTTGACCTACACTACCTACGGACCCGGCCCCCGGCTTTTTCTCTAGTTCAGGGTGGGACACTGTTAAAAAGCTGCCACAGCATCTTTTTTCCTGCTTCGCTAATACGAGTGGTTTAGACAGAGAGCAAGAAAGTTCAGTCGATGTTCTGACACCAACGTGGATACTTGTGTCTGTCGGACTTGTTGACTGCCGGGATTTTTATTTTTTTTTTCTGTTCCAACGATGTTTTGCGAAAGCTAGTGCGATCGCATTGCATCTCGGATACCAGTGTTAAAACGTCTCTAGTCTTAACGTGAGTACTTTTAATGAATTGCTTGATTATTACACACTTTTATGTAGTTGAATTTCGTTCATGTATGTGACGATGAAACTTTTTAATTCATTTTTAATCCATTTCCTGATGTGCTCGTCCCGTTGACAATATAATATTTTAATATTTTTAGAACTTAAAAATCATTTAATAGATTACCATTAATGAAAATTTGATTATACGTTAAGAAAACAATTTAAAATCCTGAAAATATAGTTTATATAATGGTTTTTACTTTTCTTTCCCTGTTGCCATATCCCAAATAAACTGAGCAAAAATTTATTTAAAAGAAAAAAAAAATCAATAGCTCGCGCTTTATTTCGAGCATAAAAAAAACATGAATTTTTCATAATCGGAGCCCAAGCCAAATTCAAGTATTGTAACAGACATATTTTGGAATAACGTGGATTGGAGATAATGCTTATAAAAGCGTGTTTTTTTATATTATTTTATTTTTATTTATTTTTAACTATTTTTCCTTTTATATATATTTTAAGGTACTTTTCGGTTAGCCGGGCGCCAGTGAAATGTATATATCTATATATACATATCTATGTATACATACACACATATGTATGTGTATATATATATGTATATATACATACATGCATATATAAATGTGTGTATGTATAGATATATGTATATATATGTATACATAGATATATAAATTTCACTGGCGCCCGGCTAACCGAAAAGTACCTATTTTAATTTCAGTCACGCAATGATAAATGTGAATGCATGATATCGAATGTGAATCCCAAAAACAAATTTATCTCGATTAAAAAGTTTGCACATCTTAAGGTCATTTTTGGTGATTAAATAAATATATTATATAATTTTTTTTTTTTTTTTTTTTTTTTTTTTTTGTGAAATGATAATCTGTATTTACCTAACATGAATCTTTATCCATTGTTTGGATAAGGAAATACACCTCTGGCCAAAATTATAAGGACACTAAAAAATGTAAAGAATCATAAATTTTATACAATTCTAAATATTATATGATACAGAATTTGTATTTATAATCCAAAGAGCTGGCTCATTTTTATATAAAAAAATTAAAAAATGAATTATTACAAATTTTGAATGGTCATAATTATAAGGACACGACAATATTTTCATGAGAAATGTAATCACCTTTTATTTGGAGACACTCAAAAATATGCTACGACATGCTTGGAACAAGTTATGATATGAGGGCTATTCAATAAAGAATGATCATAATATTTTTATTCGGATAATTTATTGTACAAAAATTTAATTTCCTGTTGTATTGTCAGATTAGTCTGTAATGAATATGTGGAAATTGTTTCATTAATTTAATTTCAGTAATATGGCAGTGGCAGCCGTGCAAGTTCAGTTACAGTCAGAACCATTTACGGGAACGGTGAAGGCAACACGCGATGAGCCATCCGAAATTTTGCTTCTGCTTGGAGAAATCGTCAGCCAAAGCCATTAAATTGCTACAGGTGGTTCTGAATTTGTCTGAATTTGCACGGCTGCCGCTGCCGCACTACTGGAATTAAATTAATGAAACAATTTCTAAATATTCGTTACAGACTAATCTGACAGTACAACAGGAAATTAAATTTGTGTACAATAAATTATCTGAATAAGAAAAATTATTATCATTCTTTATTGAACAGCCCTCGTAATTATGGTGTGAATATAGCTGCCCAAGGATTATAAGTGGCTTCCTCAAGCTACGTAATGCATGAATACTGCTTGTCATTTACATTTTTAAAAAATCACCATTGCACTCCATTGATTTTTTTTTCATAACGTTCATGTGACGTCTCTATTCTTCTATAAATTGTTCCAGTATTAACATGCAACTTCAGGCGGATGAAAAACGGTTCAATCTTGATGGGCCTAAAGTTTTATAACCTCGATCGCACGATATAAACATTATGAAAATTTGAATGGAGTGCAATGATTAACTTTTGTGTGTGTGTGTGTGTGTAAATGACAAGCAATATTCGTGCATTACAGATCTTGAGGAACAAATTTACAATCCCTAGGCAGCTATATCCACAAAACAATATTAACAAAACTTGTTCTAAGCATGTCAAATTGTATGTATGTCTTAGTGTCTCCGAAATAAAAATTATTGCATTTCTTATTAAAATTTCACTTATTCGAACTTGTAAGTGGTGTCCTTTTAATTATTACCATTAAAAAAATGTAATATTTTGTCATATTAAAAGGAATTATAATTTTTTCTAAATAAAAATGAGCAAGACAAGTAAAAAAGTCGTAAGTAAAAATGAGCTATTTGCGTTATAAATACATAGTCTATGTTTATTAATACTTAGAATTGTATAGAGTTTATGATTCTTTACATTTTTCAATGTGATTATAATTTTGTCAATTGTATGTATGTCTTAGGGTCTCTAAAATAAAAATTATTGCATTTCTTATTAAAATTTCACTTATTCGAACTTGTAAGTGGTGTCCTTTTAATTATTACCATTAAAAAATGTAATATTTTGTCATATTAAAAGGAATTATAATTTTTTCTAAATAAAAACGAGCAAGACAAGTAAAAAAGTCTAAGTAAAAATGAGCTATTTGCGTTATAAATACATAGTCTATGTTTATTAATACTTAGAATTGTATAGCGTTTATGATTCTTTACATTTTTCAATGTGATTATAATTTTGTCATAGGATGTATACTTATAAAGCTGTTTTTTCTAAAAAAACAAAAAAACTCTTTTTCATATGTTGTACTTATAATATTTTCAAATTTAACGGTATCACAATTATGATATTTTTAGCACATATTACGTTTTATTCACGAAATTTTTGAGAATACGAGGGGTTTAAGTAACATAACTGCCAATTTCCCGGTTTTTCAAGACAAATGAACGTAATTCGGATTAAAAAAAAAAAAAAAAAAACTTTATAAAATGTTTCTTCTTTCTATGTATGGTTATAATTTAATTTATTTTATTTAATAATATTCCTGATTTTATTTGATTTGAAAAATAACCGGAAGGTTGGCAGCTATCCAAAAAAAGTTCAGTTGAAATTCCGAGACACACTAACGTGGAATGTGGTCGATATGTATGTCTGTCGGACTTCAGACTTGCCGAGTGCTGTCCGAAAGTTAGAGCGGTTGTATTGCATCAAGGATACTAGTAATAATATGCAAAGGAAGTTTATGTGAGTACTTTAAATAATTAATTTATTATTTGAATTTAGAAGAATGAAATGATGAATAAAAATGCATGATTGAGAATTCGAAAACAAATTTATCTGTTTACTGTGATTGAAAATACACTAAATTCTGTAAATACTTAGACGGAATTACAAGCGACCGAAAAGAATTAGACGGGCTTCCGTCTTAGCAAGTACATTATCCGCTGTAACTGCCTTGTATTATTTTTGGTGGAACCATGTAACTTTTCCGTTTAAGGTAGGTTTCCGTTATATATAAGTTCCGTTTTCACAGCTTTTACTGTAATTGCAGCCCTATGTAAAAAAGGAAATAATTTTTCATGTTATAAAAAAATAGTGTTTTGGAATTTTTGTAAGTTGGTCTAAAATATGTATGCATTTAAACGTGAAACATATATAATGTGAAGCTACCGAAAAGGACAGGCTGCCGCACTACCTTTCCCGTTAGACAGTTAGTCACGTGATGCCCTTTTCGTGCACCTGCATTCGAGAATCACGTGACTCAACCGGTCTGAAAAAGGAGACTCATGTAATACAGCACGGCAGCCTGTCTTTTTCGTTAAACTTGATACGAAGTTATGTGACGCTTTCTTCATCACTTCTAAGATAAGCAATATCTTTAAAGCTGTTTTTTTCCTTAATAGTGCATTTTTTGGTATTATGTGTATTGCATTTTTTTTAAAAATTCTCTGAGTTATAAATTTTGCGTGTATTATGTTTTATTCACTAAATTTTTTGATGATACTAATACTAGTAACTTATAGAGCTAGTTCAACCAAAGTTTGGATTACAATGCGGTCTGATTTTGTAGTGTCGCAATATTTTAGCTGTGTTTTCCGAAATCAGGACAAACACATGGAATGTCTTATACTGCAGATAAAATGCAAAAAATACATGAGTATGTTATTTAATATTAAACTGATTTATTATTTAAAAAAAAATTAAATTAAAGAAGTTAATAATGAAAGTGCTGATACCAAATAGAATTTTAGTTTTGTTACTAAGTTAAAGGAGTGTATCGCCAATAGTATGAATAATTATTTTTTTTTTAATTTTTGTGAGCTGACGACACTAAATTTTATAAATGTATCGCATTAAAAAAATAATAGAAGTAAAATTATGCTTAAAAACACAAAGCTTTATTCATTGTTTTAAAATTTTAAACATATTTTCTCCAAAGTGTGTTTTTGATATAGCTGTGTATTTTATTACGGAAAAAAAATGACTTCAGAATTATGAAATTTTCAAATTTAGTACGTTTTTACTTATATGCTCTTATTCAACTTGAATTATTGAGATTCTTTTCGTGGAAAAAAAATGAATATAAAAAAATATTTACTTATACTTATTTTTTATGCATATTTAATTTTTATATGTAAGAGTACTCCCCCTCCCCCCCCGCCCCTCACCTTTTCAAATTGTCGTATTTGTAAATTAAAATTATCTTTAAAAATGAATTGCAGTTAAAATATATTCATAATTTATCATTATATTTAAACGTCATTGTCATATGATATTTAAATCTTGAATAGAATTTACGCTGTTTATAATTAACACTTCAAAAAGTAAGTTTTGCATTTACTTTAACTGTTAGTTTTCCTTCAAATACGAAAATCATATTAGAATATTTTGATGACCTAAGTTGTAAATTTTATGTAATTTCGATGGGTGTTTCTTAAGCTATATGTTTCTAATATTAAAACTGGTATTTAGACAGTTTGAATCTAGAGAAACTGGAATGAACTAGCCATCGACTATTACATTAAGATCTACATAGGCCGGAATCGGAAAATTTACTTTCACTACAATCGGGCCGGGCACAGACTTTAATTTCTTCAGTGGACTCGGGTCGAAGCCGGACTTACATATTTTTCTACAGTACTTAATTATTTCTAAGTCGTGTTTTCTTTTCTAAAAATAATAGTAATATTTTATATTTGTTTAAAAATTCTTTGGAAATTTACTTTGGTTTAATAAATTACGGAGAAATCTACACTCATTTTGTTAAAGAACTTCAAAATTATTAATTTTTAACTATGTTTTTCTCTTTTTTAAACTACATTATTTTTTTTAAACGAGTCTTTCCTTTGAATGTAATATTTTGAGTGATATTAATGTAGTTGTTCTTCATTCCACAGCTTGCGGACATATATGTAGTTCAAAATATGTTGTGAAATGTTTACATATATGTATGCAGTTTTCTTTAAAAAGAATCTTAATTGTAGGTTTAGAAATATTTCCACTTTTGAAGAAACTGAGTCGGGCGGTTGGGTCGGTCTTGATTTCTTTGATTTTTGCTCGGTACCGGCTGTATTGGAACTGCGAATATATAAACGGCCAGGCTGGGTCGGACCGGACCTAACATTTTGCTTTTAAACCGGGGATGGCTTGCCTAAAAATTTCAGCCCGTGCAGACGTCTACTATGGATTACCGATGTAAAAGAAAAATGAGACTTTGGTTTGCCTACAGTGCAAAAAATAATTGTTGATTTTACAGTATAAAACTGGCACCCCCGCTGCCAGTATTATACCTTAAAATTAACGTAAAGTTAAATATTAAACAGTAAAATAAGCAGTAATACGCTGCCGCGCAAGCAGTAATACACTACCGCGCAGCGCGGTAGTGTATTACTGCTTGTTTAATACTGTTAATTTTACGGTATAATACTGGCAGCGGGGGTGCCAGTTTTATACTGTAAAATCAACAATTATTTTTTGCAGTGTACCTGCTTTGGAATTTGGAATGGTTTAAGTATGTTATTCAACGTCGTAATTAGGGGTTGGGAGCACGTGTAGGCGGTAGGGCCGATGATTAAAAAAAAAGTAATTCAGGTTACTATTAATACACTACACGGCGTTTGAATTTTAGGAGCATAACATCATTTTACTTGGACGCCAGTGAATTTGGATACTATGGCTGATGTTATTAAAGTAAACTGTAGCATATTTTCCCTTTTAATAAATATATGAATGTGACATAAATCCATAATTAAAACAATAACAATAATAATAAATTTTTGTTTCAGTTATCCATTTATGTTCAGTTTTCTAATATTTTTATATTAGATTATGTAATAATAGTTATTAAAAAAAAAAACAATCTGTTTTTTTCCTGAAGATAATTTTGCAAAATATTTAATATTACAACAAAGAATTAAGCGGAAATAAACCATTTTTTTAAATGTACAGCATTCTTTCACGATAATCGATTTTATCTCAGAATTATAAAAAAAATGATTATTCATCTATGATTAATTAATGAATATGAAATACATAAATACTAGCATTATGAAAAACGCGCTATTACATATTTATTCATTGAAATTGTAGTTATTTTAATGATTAGATTAAAAACATCTTTAATGTCATTTTAATATTCATGATTCAATGCTTTTAATTACAGTGGTCGAATTTTTGTTCGGTTCGCTAATGGTTTGAATTTCTCCTTGATCCTAACACAGAAAACGTTTGAACAGTGCTGCGAGAGAAGAATATTAATAAAATGTTATATTTTGAGGAGTTGTGCAAGGAAAAGAACAAAAAGTATTTTATAGATATCATCACATGATAAATTTGTTAGAAAATAACAATTATTTGTTTAAAAAAATTCCTTTCAAAGGTAGTCAGAAGGATAAAAAATTGAAATGTGTCTTTTCGTTGACAGAGTTCAGTTTAGCGCCAAAGAGCGACAGGTGCAATATCCTTGCTATGTTGGAATCCCCCCCCCCCCAAAAAAAAAAAAAAAACATTAAATTCGTTAATGCCGCGATCACTATATTGGATGTATGACCTCTTCGCGCGCCATGCAAACAAAAGAAAAACAAACAAAAAAAACATCACTGGACGTACGCCATTGAACAAAGATGTCGCGAAGGTAATCCAGATAGGATCCAGATAGCTTTTCGGAGGCTTATTTGTTTACCTCTTGTAGATATTAGGCAGGTACAGCCTGTAAAATAAGACACCCCTCTATATAAGAGACATTCTGTAAAAGACATTTTGGCTTTGGCCGGACAAACAGTGCTTAGGACTTTTGAAAAATATTTCACTCTAACAAAATTAATGAGCCAAAGCGGCGATCACCTAAAACAATTTCGATAGATGCTTGATTCGCTTTCCGTGGGCCAAGTTCCAGGCGATCAATACTCATTCTTTATGCAACGGTGCAAAGCGATATTGCCACCAACTGAATTGAAAGATTTCAAGATGCCATACGCTTTTTTCCCGCAAACAAACAAGCAAGCTGGAGAACATAATAAAGAAATACTTCGTAAATCAAAATAGCCAATGGCAAGAATATTAGCAGACAATAATAATCAATTAGCAAGATGGAATGAAGATGATCACGCATCGGGACTTCCGGCTGAACTTTTCTTAGCAATTGGATGCAGAGTTATGTTACGTACCAGTCTGTTCATAAAGGGTGGATTGGTAAACGGCACACTTATAAAGCACGGTAAAAAGATATTGTCTGCGGCCCAGGACTTTGACCTCTTGGCTTGCCACATGCTGTATTGGTTGATTTTAATAATTATCGTGGCCCATTTCTAACTGAAAGATTTTTTCCTGTTGTGTCTGTTTTTAAATCTTGGAAATGTAAACAGTCTCATGCTCACAGATTAAGTTGCATACGCTGTCACTATACAAAAATCCGAGGGTGGTGTAACTTTGTCAGAAATTGCTGTGGATATTGGTTCAAAGGAGTTGTCACTTGGAGTAACTTATGTCACTTTTAGTGCAGTTTGTCTTTTAGAGGATGTTCTCATTGAAGTGCTTTTCGCAAAGGATAGGCTCAACCAAATTAGAAGAATTGGGGGAACTTGCTAATAGAATAGCATTTGAGTATTACCTGAGGCAATTGACGTAGGAATAAACACTTGGAAATGAAGATTCAACAGTTGTTATTGCAAACTTACTTTTATGTCATTAAGCAGTAAACATAAAAATAAAATATTTTCTATTTTAAAATGTTATCGTTTAAGTTTATGCGACTCAATGCTCCGGCATTTCTGCCTGACGGATGCTAGTTAAAAATTACACAGAAAATGGAAATGTGTGACCAGTAATGGTAGGATGGGTTTTAAGAAGCAATGTCAGGTCCAATGTCACAAAAGGTGAGAGAGAAAAAAATGACAGCGGCTGCTAAATCGGAACATAAAAATACAGTAAATCCTGTGAAAACGGTTCCTGTCTATAACGGAATCTGGTCTTCAACAAAAAAAATATTCATGGTTGTAAAACAATAACAACAACAACAACAAAAAGTAGATTTTCCTTAATCAAGTTTGGTGTCCATGCCAAATTAATGTACCGGAGATTTTGGAGGAAAACTTTACGGTCATGAAATTAGACATGATTTTCAAGATAACACTGAATGCTTATAAAAGTGCTTTTAAAAAAACTATTTTTACTTTTTTACTATTTTTACTATTTTTGCTATTATACATATTCTAAATTATATTTCTAGGATATAAAACTTAATTTATCTCTTAACTTGATCTCTGTCAGTGTAATTCTTTATTTAGATGTACTTTTGCTGTACCTTTTCTTTCACACATGTCAAAGTATTACTGATCTACAGTGCGCCATCTGTAATTTGTGAACGATTTTTACTGATCAAACAGCTTTTAAAATGTTAGGAAAAAGTAATATAAGTCAGTTTTTTCCCCTTCGTTATAATTAGTTAATTTTAAATTTGGGTATAGTTTTTCATAATAGTTTTTCCACGGTCACCTTCAAGACTGATGCTATTGGGAAGGAGGTAGTTCCGAGCACCTATGATTCCACCGGAAAAAATTAAAAGCGATTTTCATTAAATTAAAGATACCGACCAGCGGGTTCAGGCACCGCCACCTAGATTAGGGAGAAAGCCAAGACATGTTTTTATTTCTGTTTCGTTTTTGTAAGTTCCACTGACTGCCTTATCAAAGAAAAGAAAAAAAAAGATCCCCTACTTAGAACCACAAGCTTCACACACGAATTTAATATTTGTTTTTTTTTCGGAATTAAATCTGCTTTAAAGTAATTTTGTGACCTCATTTCATTAACAGAATTTTAAATGAGATTTACTTGTGATAAGAGTCTTAAATTGCAATTTTAGTTACAGTATGCATCCCTCAACAAGTAACATTACTACACTCAACCCAAGTCCGTTAGTTTTGACGACTTAGTGGATATGGATTTTTAGATATACAATAACTGCAACACATTAAACTACAGTGTGACTCTTCTATTCTTAATACCAAATACAATTAATACTACTCTTATTTATAGTATGCATCACAAAATAAGAAAAAAAAAACAATTTTATTAAATCTCATTTAGAATATATACAGGGTAAGTCAAAATGAATATAGCGATTACAAACGGCTATAACTATTTAATGGAAAAGAGTTTATTGATAAGATTAACACAGAATGTAGACGGAACTTCAAAATTTTGTATACATACGTCATAAATGTTCTATGTGACTTCCCTTGGTCACACGGACAACATCTAGGCGGTAGTCCATTTCACGCCATACATTCTGAAGCATTTGTTCAATCACCGACGCAAGCGCATTACAAATGCGTGCTTTGAGTTCTTCAATTGTTTTGGGCATGGGAGGCACATACACCTTGTCTTTCACATAACCCCATAGAAAAAATCGCAGGATGTCAAGTTCGGAGATCTCGGTGGCCAAGAGCAGAACACATCGCCGGCTCTACTTCGACCGATCTATTTGGTTATGTGAAAGACATACGTGCCTCCCATGCCCAAAACAATTGAAGTACTCAAAGTACGCATTTGTAATGCGCTTGCGTCGGTGATTGAACAAATGTTTCAGACTGTATGGCGTGAAATGGACTACCACCTAGATGTTATCCGTGTGACCAAGGAAAGTCACATAGAACATCTATGACGTATGTATACAAAATTTTGAAGTTCCGTCTACATTCTGTGTTAATCTTATCGAAAAACGCTTTTCCATTAAATAGTTATAGCCGTTTGTAATCGCTATATTCATTTTGACTTACCCTGTATAATTAGATTTTTTTTTCTCATTCAATTCACGGACTTGATCACGGAAATATCTACTCATCTCTAAGACGTCTGTGGACCCCCACGTTTAAGAACTTCTTGTTAACTATGTTTATGTTTCGACTTTATGTTCTGTGGAATGTTCAGATGGCTTTAAATTCCAAAAGTTTAAGGACCACTGCGTTAAAGCATTAAAACTTCATTCACTGTATGCAAAATGCAATTTGCTTCCGCCTTTACCGCAAAAACAACCCAGCTTCTGCTTAAAAAGAAACAAAATAAATCCGAAGGAATTCTTCCTTATATGAATTCTAACTCCCTCAATTCTTGAATCTCGGCCCCACCCTTATAGCAGAGAGAGATACCTCTTTCAATCCGATTAGCATTCTGGTACTCCTCAGGTGGCTGTAGGGCAACATTCCTGCCTAATACGTCCAAGGTCGGCTACTCTGGCATAGGCAGAAAAGACAAATGTTCATCATAAGACGAGCTTGACCTTGCTTTGCGCCTGCCACTTCCTGTCTCATCCGATGCTTTCCGGCTTCGTAAAAAAGCTCCGCAAAATAAAAAAGCCAGAATGAGATTCAGTTTTTAGATATGGACACCCCTTTCTCCCTCTTCGGTTCTTTTATTTTTTTTTATCCTCTCCAATTATTCGGCTTTTTTGAGCAATGTAATCTGTATCTATCCAGCGTAGGCGGGGATAAAGCGAGAGTTTATGAAAAAAATGGGAAGGCGTTTAGATTACGTGACCTTAGCTCTCGAACCCATAGGTGAAAAGCCATTTGATGTACTTCCCTAGAAACTGTATGAGTAAGGGCAATGGCATCTAAGAACCGAGAAATAAATAAAGAGTTTAATAAAGAGATCATAGGAAGTTAATTGGTTCAGTTGTTAGCTTAGTTGAACTACGGCCATTTCTTGCTCAGGGGTTATATAAAACTACATATAGGTGGTGATCAAAGTAATGACAGCACCCAGAAATAAATTAAATATCTTTATTAATTTGACATTGGGACGCCTTTTGCATGTAATACAGTCTGAATTGGTCTAGAAATTGAATTGTACAAATTCTAGATGATTCAGTTTTTAGATTTGGACACCCCTTTCCCCGTCTTCTATTCTTCTATTTTTTATTATCCTCTCCAATTATTTGGATTTTTGAGCAATGCAAACTCTATCTATCCAGCGTAGGCGGAGATGAAACGTGAGATTTGTGAAAGAAAAAAAGAAAACGTGAAGGCTTTTGGATTACACGAACTTTGCTCTCGAACCCACAGGTGAAAATCCAGTTTGAAGTGCTTCCCCAGAAACTGTATGAGTAAAGGCAATGGCATTATAGAACCGAGAAAGGAAAAAATAGTTTAATGAGGGTATTATATACAGTTAATTGATTTGATTTTGGCACGACGATAATTTTTGCTTTAAAGGTTAAATATAACTACATAAACTAATAGTTTGCCAGCTTGCAACCATGTGTTTAGCTGTCAAGTTGTCAGGGGACAACTTTGTTGGCGAATTATCGTGTCCGATTGAAGGTTTATTTCTGTTTCCGTTTTCGGCAAATTTCGGTCAAAAATTCGATTTTCGGTTAAAAAAACAATCGAACTTATAAATTGAAGATGTAATTGAATCTCGTTGGAATGAATATGTGGTAGAACCCATTATGGCTGTTATTCGAGCCTTAATGATGACAATCAAGTGCTTAGTAAGAATGATGATTGTTTATTGTTAATGATAAATAAGAAAAATAAAAGTAGTGATAAAAAAATAGGAAACACCCAGAAATAACACAAGTATCTTTACACTTAGTGTCAACTTCAGGGTGTAATTTGGCCTTAAATTGTCTAGGAATTGAATTGTACAAATCCTGGATCATGGCAAACAGTCTATTTCTTATGGAAATAAAGTAAAAGTTTCATTGGAAATGTTTGACCCGACACTATTCTCAAAAACATATCTCAATGGTGAACATTTTGGAAACCTTCAAGTAAGAAAATTTGATTTTATATCTAACTGGAGATATAATTTTATATCTAATGATTTTATCTTTGATTTTGATTATATCTTTGATTTTATATCTAATTTTATATCTACTTATCTTTCTTCTGAATAATTGTTTTTAAATTCTCAAAAAGTAAAGTTCTTGGAAGACAAAAATATCCCCTTTCAGATGGCAAACTTCACAAAAATTCATATCTTTCCCAAAAAGGAAACTTTTTAAAAATTTGAACAAATTATCTGTATTTTAACATTCCTAAGCGATTACTTAGTTCGGTGAACTTTTTATGTTCAAATTGTCTGTGTTAGTATTATTTATCAGTAGTTAGTTATTAGTACCTGGTTTACCGAGTTTCACTTGGGCATAGATTATGAAACACTGTCCAACATTAACAGGATGTTGTTAGGAAGTTAAATTTTTTCCTAGAATAAAATAAGAAAGCTAAATAAGGAAATTAAAAAACTCATAACTCGGTAAAAATCGGTTTTCAGCAATTGCTGCCCATATCTGGTAATGTATGCGAATTCCTCCGTGTAACCCTGACTGCCATCTATAGAATTTATACACTGAAAAAAAAAAAAAAAATGTTGATTTTACAGTATTTTACGAGCATTTTTAAACTGATCTAATTTTAAGTGTATTAGGTGGTGTGTACACTGAAAAAAAAAATGTTGATTTTACAGTATAATACTGGCACCCCAGCTGCCATTATTATACCGTAAAATTAACAGTAATAAACAGTAAAATAAGCAGTAATACACTGCCGCGCATGCGCGGTAATTTTACGATATAATACTGTCAGCTGGGGTGCCAGTATTATACTGTAAAATCAACATTTTTTTTTTTTTTTGCAGTATACACACCACTTAATACACTTAAAATTAGATCCGTTTAAAAATGCATGCCACGGAGGAAAACGTACTTCCAAGAATTATTGATCTTAGTCAGTCCTTTAACCGAATTCTTTTATATGTCTCTGTAAATGAACGACAAATGCTATGCACTCAATCGATAGACAGCATGCAATGTATTTCAGTGATTTCGTTATGTTTGAAGTATCATAACATCATTAAAATGCACCGAAAACAACCCCCCCCCCCCATAGATCATAATGTGAATGCTTTTTCTGTCCCTGTAAACAAACAATAAATGGTACTTATTCTATGTTTCTGAGAAAGCATGTTGAAGTCGATCTCAATGATGTATATCATTCTTATTATGTTTGAAATATCGTAACTTGAATAAAATACACTGCAAACAATTTTTTTCCATAGAAACGGAATTCTTTTGTGTGTCCCTGTAGACGAAATATAAATGCTATAAATTTCATTTTCAATACTGAACCTTCTATTGTAAATGTCAATAATATGTAAAAATTTATTGGCAATCCGAGTATGTTTACGAGAGTTAGAGTACAAGCAGAGAGACAAGCCGAATAAACACTTTTCAACTATGTTGGAAAGTGATGAAAAAGAAAAAGAGGTTAAAGAATCAAAATTATTGTCTAATGCGTATTTATAGGCAGTCTTGGATTTTAGCACATTTTACCTTTCGTACACACTTTAAGAACAAATTAGGTACGAAAGTAGAGAACTTCTTGTATGTTGTTATAAGTTTGATTTATCTTTTAATAATTATCTTTCATAATTATTTATTCTAAGTTATTATCGTGAAGCATATAAAAGATTTCAATAATTCATTTCTTTTTAAAGTGCTATTACATATTTTTATTATTATTTTAAAAGTTAATGGAAAATATTAAAGATTAAAACTATGTGAAATTTGTGAAATAATTTAATCATTACTTACTACCCCCTTTATGTTTGTAATCATTATCATTAATTTTTCGTAATTCTTTAATATTTCGATTTTTTGGAAAAATATTTTTCAAATAGTAAGAAAAGACATTTATTAGTTTATGTTTCAGAATCATTAATTTTTCTTTGTATTTTCTTTTTAAATACCATGAACGAAATAAAAGTCAAAAACTGAAAAAATAAATAGTAGAACGATATATATCTAATATTAACAATATTAATATCTCTATACGTTTACTTCTATATTAATAAACAATTTAAAATAATGAAATTTGATGGCAAATTTTTACTACTTCAAACCATTAGTGATGTCTTTTAAATTTTTATGTTTATGCTTAAATGGAAAAACAGTTTACTACACATATTTTAGTGAAACGTATCACATAAGCTTATTACAGCTTTTTCTAGATAGATTTTAACGCTAATGCGTCACCATAGTAGCAGTCGTTGGTCCCCATAAACTTGTTTCTACGAAATAAATCAGGAGTCCATTTTTGAAATTTCTCGACGGTATATGTTTGTTTCAGTTTCGTTAAATGAGGAGGGGGAGGGGGGGATATACGTGTATATTTAATTTTATTTCTGCTGTTCATCCGTCAGCTTGTTATAAGGAAAATTCTTTGTTTACTTAACCTCTGACTTGTTTATCCTAAACATTTTATGTGTTTGGATTTTGTGTTGAGTTTCTAGCCGTTTTACTAAAGTATGAGGCTGAATTTTTGGAAGACAAAATATCTTTTCTCATTGCACACAAACTCACACATACTCACTCACACAACCACAAACAAACAAACAAACAAAACCCCTCCTAATAAAGCTGTATTTTTCATTTGAAGTTAGCACTAGAAGAAATGACATTCTGATTTCATTTTCGATAAAATACTGAAAAACCATTACCAAAATTATCCTTTAATACATTTTACGCTTATATATATTTTTTCTATATTTTATTCTGTTTTAATCTTTAAAACACCATTTATACAATTGTATATTTTTGTGCTAATTTAATTATATGATGGTCCACTTTATAATTGAAATGTTATTTTTTCTGTTTATTTATATATTGTTATTATTTTTACTTGATATTCATGTAGAGGCTGCACACCACAGCAAAAATATTTTTTTATAATGATATGATAAATCTTCGGAGGGTGTAAAATCAACTATTTTTTTTGCAGTGTAAGAAATGTTTTTCTTTAGAAAAGAACCATTGCAGTGTATATATGAAGATGGTTCTGATTATTTGTACTTTTCTTTACGTTTGTAGATTTCCCATTTGTTATGTAGTTCCAAAATATGGCCTTTCCGCTTTTTCAGTTGGGTCCAGTGTTACAAAATTCTGAATCATCGACACACCATTTTGTTTACCACTTAATCCATTCGAATATTTTTTCGAAACAATGTCAGTCTCTTCACGGAATTTTTTTGATTGAATCATAACCTGACCGACAAGCACTAAGCTGAAATTTGTCAAGGTCAGATATGCAAAAGGTGAAATCCAACTCTCAGTTCGCGAAGTGTGTAGGAGAGAGGGTGGATTTTGAATGAAGGATTTAGAATTCCATTTCAGAAAAAAATAATGAATTGTTTAAGGAAGTGCATTTTTTTATGAATCAAGAATATGTTTATGTAACTCGGAGATTATTCACATACTTTTTCATATTATTTTAAAAGAATCATGCTGATTGGTGAAGACAGTATACGTTGAAAAATTTTCCAACTGCGTGAAAAAGTGTCCAGGGCGGGAATCGAACCCAGAACCTTTGACTTAAATTGCCGATGCTCTTTCAACTGAGCTACCAGAACCGAAAACCGGCCGACAAAATTCATGTAGACAACCTTTTGGCAATAGCATCTAGTCTGTCATGAGAAAGTATGTTTGCGATTTACTCATATTAATATCTCAAAACAAAATACACCTTTTTTTTTTCTGTGTGTGTGTATGTATTGTGACACTTTACGAGAAAGTGTACTACATATAACTTGAAAATTTGATATTATGACTAGAGGTATATTAGAATGTTTTTTATTGAAAAGAAACACATAAATAAAAATTACATTGTAAAATATAATTTTAAGATCAATCACCGAATTAGGAATGTAGCTTATGAAAATTAATTGCAATTATGTATATAGAAATCAAAACTTATGATCAAAATATCTGTTTTAAGATTAATAAAAGGTAATTTAAAATTATTTATCATAAGATATAAACATCATGATAATATCACTTGACGCTGAAGATTACATATCTAATCATTTAATATTAATCCACCATATAATGCATTTGATATTATTTTTGAATTTCAAAAAATACATATGTAGAATTTCTCCCCCAAAAATTATTTTCTATTACTTTTTTGAGATAATTTTTATAATATATTTGTATAGACATTGTTGCAATATATAAAATTGCCCCAAAATTACTACGACATTAATATAACATTAAAAAAGCCATTATGAATACTTTTTCATAAAAAAGGAGCTATAGAGGTTATATATATCTATATATTTATAACAGTATTTCAAGCGGTAATAATGTACTTTATTTACCTTATACATCATCTGAAAATGTTATAATATCATTTGAGTGTCTATATTGTCGTTATTCTAGCCTTAAAAATATATTAGATGGAACTTTTTATAAATAAACATACATAAAGTTAATGTTTTTTCTCTTCCTACTTTAAAATTGCGTTGTATTAATATTATAATTTACCGTTTTGCAAGATTTTGTACAAAAATCAGCCAAATATGATTTCCGACTCGCTTTTATACATTTTTAATACATTTGACATCTCTTTTCAAACACCTGGCTTCATATGGTAGTGGTTTGATGTAGTGGTGGTTTCTATAACATGACGATCACCGTATGGTAATATCAAAAGAGAATCAAAATTACTACCGGTAGCTACATTATTACCCCTGTCACGCCCGAAGCACTCGCTGTTAGGCTTTGAATCTCCATGACAACCTGATTACCTTTTGCCCTAATCACATAACTACACATTATACCTTTACTGTCTAAAATGTCTTCTATCCTCCCTATTGTTTCTGAATGACCCTGATTGTTTGAAGATCTGGATTTGAGAGTGCGAGCGAAAGTTTGAAGTTTAAATTGATTGACTTATCCTCCATTCTTTAAGAAGCTGAATGCATGACTAATAGAATGAAAGTAGTAGTATCTATACATATATGCTTGAGCTTAATCAGGTAAATGATAATGAATAAAACTTGTATAGTATATCATACGGCATAATATAAATTAGATTAAAACCCTGCTAAGAGGGCGGCAACAGTTGCGACATATAAAACAGCTGGCATTAGTATTTCTTTTAATGGGGAATTACTGAAGCGATTCCAATACTTTTTTTTACTAGTTTTCACACTAGTGAAATTATAAATTAATCGTCCAGAAATAAATAAAAATAAAAAATACAATAGTTATGCGATTTCGCAAAGAAAATAAATGTAGTTAAAAAAACAAAAAAATAACATAACTATTGCATTTTTCATTTTTATTTTTTGTGGAACAATTTATGATTTTGCTGCTGTTAAAATTATTAAAAGAAAAAGTATCGAAATCGCTTCAGTAGCTCTCAATTAAATGTACATAAATGTTTCACCCCCTTTTTTTTCCCGATATAACCCAGATGTGGGCCGAAATGGGCTTTTTTTAAAAGGCCGTTTTATCCCAACTGTGCCTGGAAAACTTCGGCAGATACTTAGGCAACGACCGTCGAAATTTTTAATCCCATCATAGTGAGTTAAATGGCCCCCTCATACAGAAAAAAAAATAAATAAAACCCAATTTGGATTGAAAGATTCTTAGGTATGTGCCCAAATTCGGCCATGCCTGTTTGGTTACCACTGTGTATCCATTTTGGGCACTGTTAAATACCCATTTTCATTAGATATAATTGACACGTATTGTTATTCTGATAGAAAGCAATCAAGCAGTGTTTCCTCTTTTCTATAAAAGCATCGGATCTTTCAGATAACGATGGCAATTACGGCGTTTTCAATTTATTCTGATTTTCAGCGACACAAGAATCACGAAAGATTGTTTTGAGGAAGGAATCTATTATAATTTAAAATGTACACCTTTTATACGAAATAGAAAAATGTTGTTCGATTCTTTGGCATATAAATAGTAATTTCTGCAAATATCATGCACTAATTCATAAAACGCACTTCGTTAATGTGTCCATCAGATTTGCTTGTTGGGGGATAAAAATATCAGAATCCTTTTAAGGAAGTATATTTTTATTTGATACCAAACTTCTCTTGTGATAAAACTAAATGTAAATTTTCCAAATATATATATATATATATATATATATATTATGTTCTAAGGATTAACAGTTATTTTCATGTAAGATGTTTAAAAATGAGATATTATTTAAAAAATAATTTTTTTAAATATTTTTTTATTCTATTGCATACTTTCAGTATCGGGCTCGGGCGAGCTCGGTATCTGATGACATAAAATGCTTCGGGCACGGATTCAAAATCGTCGAGCTTGGCGGGCCCGGGTTCCCAAAAGAGAGCCCGAACTCATCTGTAAGCCACGACCTGTTATCTCATTTGACAATCAATCTATGCAACTCTAAGCGATACTTCCAAAACAACCAAAGCAATTCGAGCTGAAGAAGAGTTAGATTTCCAATCAAATTAAAAGATTATGTACTCTAATTGTTTTCACTGGAAGGCGTGTGTGTGTGTGTAGCGACAAAATTTTATTTCTAATCATTTTTCAAGAGAATGACAACACAAAGATTGTTACTTACAGGATGGCAACGAGAAGTTGCTGTTGATCTGTGCGACTCGCTGCAAAATAACGTATTGTTAAAATAAATTATTGTAGTAAGCATTGTAGAGGAGAACATAATTTCAATTATTTAGTTTGTCAATATCAAATCCTAAAGTATATTCTAACTTATCATTTACGACAGCTTCAAATTATTTTCTCAACGCATAATCGAATTTTAATTAAAATTAATCAATTAGTTGATAATATCAAGTTCTGAAAATATGAAAATAGTGTATTGTCATCGGTAACGTACAACGGTACAAAATTTCTAAAACTCTAGCTCTAGCACATGATGATAGTGAGTGAAAACCGATTACAAAATTCCACCTGAACTAAGTTAAGTTAAATAAAAGCATCTAAAAAAATGGTGCATATGTGTTGTTTATAACTTTGTTGCCATGTCGAGATGTGTTGTTTATGACTTTAAGGATCAGAATTGTAAAAAGATAATTAGTTTGAGAGAAAAAAAAAATTAAGATCTATGTAAAAGTATAGTAAAAAAGACCATTTACTTAAGATAATGTTTATTATTAAAAAAAAAATGTTTTGTCTAAATCTATATTTGCAAATCCGATTCTTAAATTCATAAAATTCGCTATAAGGAAATATGAAAAATTAAATAAAGTGAACTGGGTGAATATAATGTCAATATAAGAAAGTTTTAGCATTTTGAACAGTTTCATATGTATTTAAAAAAAAATTAAATTAACACACACAGAGAGAGACAAACACTGAGAAAAATGAATTTAAAGATTTTAATTCTGAATGATTTAAAGTGACATGATGCAATAAAGAGTCTGTTTTATATATTTATTATTCTCGTATCTTTACGAAACTTAGAGATGCCTAAATACATTTTGAATTTTAAAAAATTGGAATCTACATTTTTCGCCATTTTTCGCTAAATAAAGTGTTTTTCTTTAATGCACAAAACTGCTTTGAGTATTCTAATATTTATACCAATTAGTGAAATATAATTCAACGATAACTCGTTAACACTAGAACGGCGGGAAATTTTACTCAAGTTTTATAAAAATATTTCACACCAGAATTTTTATTTAAATCTTTTAAATTATACATTTAATTCATTTTTTGTGCGGAACATATTTAACCTATTTTATAATAACATTTCTGATTCGAATCGACATTTTTTCATTTGGTACGGGTCAAAATGACCCCTCATCGCCGTTCTAGTGTTAGGAAACAAAAATTCATTAATTTTGTCTATAAAATAAAATATATTCTATATATTTGTTAACACATTTATGTTTAGAAATTTAAACTAATGTAAAAATTTAATTGTTATATCACACAGTAAACTTAAGAAATGCTAGATTAATTTATACATAAAAATTATTTTAGCCGAAAAAAATCATATTTTCAAGACTGTTATTTATATTATTTTTTATTATAAAAGAAATATCTTTTTCTTTTTCCTGTAATTTGTGTTGGTATATAGCTAAACTCGTTCTAAATCTAACTCAATTAGACTAAAAAGAATGAGAAAACTGTGTTCTCGTTTAAAACACTTTGATAAAAGAATTATCCCTCAAAATATATTTGTATAAGTATTATGTATGACTTCAATTTGTGGTGACTGCTGAAGGTTATTAAGGAGCTATCTCGAACACACTCTAAAATATATTCACAATATAGTAATTAATTTTAAATAGCTTTTTGTTCATGTCTGAAACAATAATCATTGGTCTTTCAAAACAATCAAGCTATTTATATTAAAAAAAAAAGTTGATTATTTCTCCTCCCAAACTGGAGTAAAATTCCACTCTTCGGTAATTAATTTTGCCTAATACAATGTATAATATTGACACATTCTACGGTGATTAGATTAGACTGTCAAAAGTATTTTGTTATTATTTTTATTTTTTTTTCAAATTGTTTGGTTTATTGTTAATTGTCATTAAAGTAAACAATGTTTTATGAAATTTGTAAAAACAAAAACTAATATCTAATAATAATCTTAACCAGTATGACTTTAAAATGTTTTCAGAGGACATTTATTTCAATACTTTTACTTTACATTTTAATCACTCCGATTTGGGAAAATATTTTATTTTAATATGTGTTTTGATATAGTTTTAAGCGTAAAAATTAAATAAAATCAAGAATGAAAAATAAACATTTATTGACCAAAATGATTAAAAGTATTTATCTAAAATTAATAGTTCCAATAAAAAGTATGAGTATTTTTGCGCGTGTATGTGCGCGCACACACACTGGCACAAAAAAGAGAATTTTGTAATAAATTTTTATACATGAAATTTTCCCAGAGCTATGTGATATATTTAGTTATGAATAGCACTTTTTTATAAAATCTCAAACACTGGCAATTATCACGTGGACAGTCGGTTGAAAAAAAGAGGGGTTAGAAATAAAGAGGGAGGGAGAGAAACACCCCATGTATTTTGATTATCGCATAAGAAAATGAAAAATTCCATTCGATCGGGAATGTCCTCTTCAAATATATGTATGTACAGTGTAACCTCTGAATAACGGTTACCCGTGGGACCGGCGAAAAGTGACCGCTCTTCAGAGGTGGGTGTTATTCAGAGGTTTCATTTAAAAAAAGTCAAAATACATAAATTTAAATAGAAATACACAGTCATTTTAATTAATTCTTATTGTTTTAATACATTAAAAAAATCAGTGATTTGCAGTTGCTTTGTTTTTTTTTTTTTTTTTTTTTTTTTTTTTTGCTGTAAATATCTTTCTCCAAAGAAATAACAATATGAGTTGTTTTGCTATACAACTCATCATCATTATTAATTAATGAAAATATTTGGAATTTCACGAAGGTTCGTCAAAACTTCGGTGTATGTGTTAATACTAGAAATTTTGGAATTTTCGTTTAGAATTCATCGTAATTTTCCACTCGTAATCAAATGATGAATTTTAATACGATAGTTGGTAACAACCTCAAAGCAAAGATCGTATTATTAGAATGTCTATGGTAACAACGCACGAAAAATCACGAACAAGTAAGAAGTGTACTCTCAAGTTATACGAAGGAGCCTCAATAAGACAGACTACAGAAAAGTTGAACAAAAGAATGATCAATCTTTAACATTTTTGTTCGGAAGTTTCCAGAAAACTAAAATTTCCAAAGACGCTCAATGTTTACAAAAATCATCTATCCGTTGTTCCCAAACGGAAATGCATTTTCATTCCCCAATGAAACTTTCATGACAATTTCTAGGACAAAATGAGAATTTCAAGACCCCACACCAAAGAAAAAAAGTATAAAAAAGACTGGGTGGTCACATTGTTCGTTTAACAGATAATTTGTTGTCGGTCCTTCTGTCCTCTCTCTCTCTTGAGTCTTGGGAATTTATGACATCTTGAGGCAGAAGTGATTATCAAAAAGATTAAGAGATTAGTTTTTGAAAAAGTATTAAGTTTTTAAGAGAATAAGTGACTTTTTGTTGACATATCAAGTAATTTTTGTTTGATCTGCTTCACATTTCGATTTGCAAATAAATATGAAATTGTACCAGGAGCTGTTATTTTTTTTTCTCGTGACTTTTGAGCGGCCGTTGTTCAGAATTCCTTATTTAGAGGTTCGTACTAATGTTAATGCTATGGGACCTGTTTGATTCCAACAATATGTGGCTGGTATTCGGAGGTTGTCGTTGTTTAGAGGTGACCGTTCAAGGAGGTTTCACTGTATATGTATGTATGTATAAAAAGTTCAAAGTGTACTTCTCCCTATTGAAAGTGGATAAATCTTAAAATTAAAAAGACTAACACATAATTTTGATATCAAAATATAAATCTATACCATTAAATTAGTCTAAATATAATTTTTCACGAAGTTTCTCGGATTAGTTTAGGGGACATTCGATATTATAAATTATGTTAATTCTACAGATGATCTCAAAAGTGAAATCCGTTACTGTAAGGTTCAGATTTAATACAAATTTTGCTTTTCATTAGAAAATGTCATTAACTTTAAACCATGAATAAATCATTTAAATATTTCATCATATAACCGATGTTACATTATTTAAAACTTTTTGTGAAATTAATAATTTTTTTCAATAACTATATGGTCCCTTTTCTGATAATTTTTTAAACATAAAAAACGCTTACCAGAAACTTCTAGAAATCTATATATGTCAAAATATTTATTGGTTACAATGTACATTTTTCTAGACCAGGGCTGTCCAACGCGGCGCCCGCGGGCGCCATGACGCCCTTTGAAGATTTTCTTGGCGCCCCTTCAAATGTTTAATTTTTCTAGATTTCTTTAAACAAAATTCCATCTCCAAAGTTAATTAGCCTTAAAATAATTAATATTTGCATACTTTTTTTATTACAGGTGTTATTAAGTTTTTTTGCCTCCTTTATATGCAAAAGTCCTTAAAATTCCTCCCCCCCCCCTTTTTTTCATCCCCAAACCTCAGAAAAATGTAACGTTAAATTTAGTATGATATGTTTTTTGTGCAATTTTTAGAAGAGCCACCTCCAACTTAGGACGCCAATGATTAACCACTGTACATACCATTTTAATAACGCATACCACTTTGTCTGTGTATCCTGTAGTCACGTGAGTATCGCTATCACTGCTAAAGGGAAATAATATTCTTGCATTTTTCGAATCATATGAATAATGGCGCCCTTGATTGTGTGCCACAAGCTAAGGTGCGCCCTGGATTACTGAAAGGTTGGAGAAGCCTGTTCTAGACTATTAATTTCATAATTCACATTTCATGCATAAAAAAGAAAATCAAATAATTGTTTGGGATATTTAATACTAACATAATGGGAAAAAAATAAATAAAAAATAACTGCTATTGGAAATATGAATGAAAATATTGAAAAATAATTTAGCATTACGATGTCAAACACGCGGTTGTCAGGGGAATACTAAAATTTTATTTTGAGTACTACTATTTTCGTGGAGAAATAGTCGTCTTATTTAATTACAGAAATTTTGTATTTAAATCGGGCGAATAATACTATACGAAGATAGTGGTATTCAAAATAAATTTTATTATTTTCCTGGCAACTCTGACGCCAAAATTTTACATCTACGTAATTACTGAAGTTCACTCTGAATAACTACGAATTTGATATTCAAAATTAAAATTTATCCTAGAATCGTAATGTGAATTAAAGTTTCGATATTGCTATTGGAAATATTAAAGTTTGTTACTATTTCAATATGAAGACGGTTCTCTAAGCTTATTTTATTCATAAATAATTATAGAAGACAAAATTATTAATCGAATGGTATCAATCGCGTCTCATATTTTGATTAAAATATAAAAGTTCTTTCTTCTTTCTTTCTATTTTTTAAAGGCTGTACACTGAAACATAAGTAAGTTGCAAGTATTTAAAGTTTAAATCTGTTAACTACTTAAAATGTTAAAATAAGGTAACATTTTGGTTTGTTTATAATAACCATTATTATATGATATTTCTTTATTCTAGTAAAATTTAATTTTGTAATAAATTTTAAATTAATATTATCCTATCACAAATAAAATAAATATAGGGTCAATTGGGGGGTAATTATGAACATTGGATAATTCAGAACAAGTACAACCAATGCTCGCGTGAGGGTAGCTGATACTATGCGAAGTAGAAATTAAAGGTTTAAATCCCTTTTGATAGGATGAGAGCATCCCCACCGTTTCTGCTACACGGTTGGCACGCTTGCTGGCGCTTATAAAGTTCCGTAACAGTTCAAAATGACAAACTGTTTTCTAGTGCCTGGGAATATTCTTCGTTTCTATCAAATAAAATCACGATAAGTCGTTGTTCTTAATCAATAATTGCTAAGTTATAATTACTCTATCAGACTATCACTAAGATTTTGTCCCAACTCATTTTCAAAGATCGGCAGAACCATGTTCATAAATTACCCCACACTTCTTATGATAGGGGTAATTATAAACAGTTTTTAAGTGTTTTGTTCCAGATTAGGTCGTGTTAAGCCTCAAATGAAGTCATAACTGATTGTACAGTTGAAACTTTAGGTTTACTCAGGAACTTTTGTTCAGTATTGAAAGTTTAATCTAGCTAAAAGTCAGAAATTAAATTGGCAATCATTATAACGGGGGCGCTTATTTCGTTTGGATAGAATTTCATTTAAAAATAGAAGGCAGTAGGACACCCAGCGTTAGGTTTGTTTGGAAAGCTTTTTTTTTTTTTAATATAAATTCAAAACAGACTGGAGCATGCGTAGCACACCTGGTGTGTGCTGCTGAAGGCAGTGGGGCCCACAACTCTAGGTTCGTTTGGACAGATTTTCATTTAAAATTACAAATAATACAAAATCGGGGGTGTACGTTGCCGAAGACAGTAGGGCTTCCAACATTAGGTTCGTTTGGAAAGATTTTCGCTTAAAAATATAAAATTATTTAACACTGATTTTAAATATATTTAAGGTTATTATCACAGATCCGGGCAACGCCGGGTTGTTCAACTAGTGGTAGAATAATGTGTGTATGGAATTGTTGATCAAATGTTGTGTATGAACTTGATATTTTTATTGTATTCTACCATCCTGGCACAAAAATAGATGTTCACCATTACCCCTTAGACTTTGGGGTAATTCTGAACATGTCATTTTAGATTTTTAGATACTTAATTTACATCCCACAGCACCAATAACTGATTGTAGTTGAAGTATAGGAGTGAAGCAATAGCTTTATGGCTGTTTTACAAGATTTTACATGGATCATGTGCTCTTTAAAGCCGTCAGTAGTTGAAACTAGCAAAATTTGTTCACAATTACCCCTATACCTAAAATCTCATACGTAACTAAATCAATATTGGTGCTTTATGCGAACTTTCTGGACTAAATATTAATCAATTACTGCACATTACTCTATATTGTGGTGTATACAATTTAGAAATATATTTCTACTAATATTTATTTATTTACTAATTATTACTTACACTTAGTAATATTTATTGAATTTTATTTAAATTTAAATACAACAAAAGCATTTAATTGCAAAAATTTGGAACATGGATAATTTTTTTTTGGAATAAATGGAAACGGCTTCTAATGTGAGGGCGATTGATTAACATTACATTATAATTTTTTTTCTACAGAATCTTAATAATGTTTCTGGAATAATAGTACTATGCGATAAATCCTTAAAATGTAAAATCAATAATAAAATAGTTTGAAAAATAATGTAGAAATGTTGGATGGCTGCTTGCGAAAGTATTCTCAATAAGTTCAATAATATTTCAATTTGTGGTGAAATGATCCATTTTGATAGATTTGCCCAATACCCAGAGCCAGACAAAACAACAACAATAACAAAAAAAATATTACTTCCATGATGGGCGTACACAGGATTTTCGTAAGGGTGGGGGTACCTAAATTGAGAGATTCTTTTTTTAATATTTTAAAAATGGGTTCAAAGATTTAGCCAACCACCCCCATCCCACCCCCTACGTACGACGATGAAAACTTCCTTATTCCTAATATCAAAAGTCATTGATATTTTTTACTGTTTCAATTATTTAGAATTATAAAAAAAAATTGAGACATCAAAAACTTTACAGACAAATCGAAATGCTTTGGTGAGGATTAGTCTTGTACTATACTGTGAAGTAGATAATTGCATAGGGTTGGATTACTGTATTTTACCTGCACCCGACTTGATCCACGGTTCGGCTCGGGACAGGTTGGCGCTAATTATTTTCGTTGCGGGTCGGGTTGATTCGAATTGTTTCTGGTTCGGGGCGGTTTCCGGTTGAATTTTGTTTATTGCGAGTCGAGTGTGGATCACCCCTATTTTTTAAAAAGAAGTCCAGAATATTGTTTCAGATGAAAGACTACACTTGAATACGAATAAGTCTTTGCATGTTCATTTTTTTACATGAAAGATACAATTTATATTAAAGATATGATTACAGATTTTTTTTTCATAATTGCATTAAATTTTGTTTGATTTCGGGTTTCAGGTCGAGTGATGGTCTAGTTGCGGGTCAACAAAAATATTTGTCTGGTTCGGTTCGGGTTGAACTAAAGTAGAATTTGCGGGTTCGGGTCGCAGGTGTCTACTCTGAAATAGAGTCCTGCACGGGTTGAGTAATACCAGACTCGAATCCGAAGTGAAAGAAAATTAATACTTAATTATAATACATTTCCGAAAAAAGTAGTCTACAATTATATCTCCAACTAGGGGGCCTACCCCCTGCGAGCTATGCTCGCCAACCCCCGCTCAGACTTCGAGGCCTCTAAAAACATGACAGCGTGCTTTATTTTAAAAATATTGGTAAATCTGTAATTGGGTTGCCATGCTTTTAACATTTTAATGGGACATTTTTCGATTATCATGGCCTCATACACCAGCTGTTGCGACAACTGACGACTGTTTTCGGGATTGATAAGTAAAATCAATTACTACTTGAAAACCAGCTTGTATAAAATGGTTAGGTTTAAATTGTGACTACCTCTCGGACTTTTATAACAACAATCTCTATTCTATTCTTCCTTTGCGTTTAAGGATGAGAAAAATTCCATCTGCTTGTGAATAACATTAAGAAAAACGGTATTGAAAAATACTATGTTATAGACATTTTCAGTAACAGGTTTTAATTTTCTCTCTATTTTAGTGCACCATCATGTATATTTTCATGTTATTTTAAATATGTAAATTATTTTTTTTAATTAATATGTATATACGAATTTTCTAATAATTATTTATCATACAAAATTAATTAAATATTTTGTGCATGCATGCCTGCATTTATTCGGCATCAATTGATGAGATATTTAAACAAATTTGCTATCCGCGGTAATTTTACACCATGTTCTGTCACTTGAATATTGTCCATAAGAAAATCGGGTACTTTTCCATTATAGGATCCTTTGCTTTTAGGTTTGGCGTAATTCGAGCTTCAAAAAGGGATAGATTCGTTAATATACATAGATTTGTTGCCAAAAGTTATGAAAATAAACCCAATGAACTTTTGGTGCTTTTCTATTATAAGGGTCTTGACGCTTTTTTAAAAAGCTTGGCGGAAAAAACCAAGCAGGATAGAAAACCAAGCAGGATATTTTATTCTTCCGTTCTATTGGGCAATTATTATTTTATATATTAGTTTCAAATATCCGAATTAATGATTTTATAAATTCGTTTAGTTAAATTTTACAAAAAAATAACAAAATGATATCAATAAATAATAATTACTATTAATTCCTTTTCCTCCCTTTCTTTTGCGTTTACCTAAATGACGTCATTTGGACGAATTTATTCAAAATATTTTCAGTTTATAAATTAAATTAAATGTTGACAGACGATTGAATCCTGACGATAGAAATGTGATTTTTTTTTTTTTTTCAAATTTTCCTGAAAAACATAATTTAATCACAATCTTGTCTTCATTATCGATTGAAATAAAAGATAAATTCAATTTCAATTTGAAAATGGCGAATAAAAAGAAATCAATAATCCCTATCGGGGTCCTTTTCAATTTTTTTCCCTTTTTTGTCACAAAAAAACTGAGTAATTAGTTGCCATCATTACAGAAATGTCATTAAAATTAGAAAAAAATTAATATCTCGAAAACTAATTCCAATTTCAAAATTCTATTACCAGTTTTGACATCCGCGGATTTTTATGAACAATTGGTATTAATTTCACCATCAAGCGTTTAATATTTTATTAAAAATAGCCTTGAAACATAATCAGTCGTTTAATCAGTCGTTTCATAAAATCGTTTCATAAATTCGTTTCATAAAATCGTTTCACAAATTCGTTTCATTAGGATTATATATATATAGGGTAGATATCAATTTTAACGTTTTTGTATAAAAATGAACATATCTACACTCGCAGCTCAACCCCAAACCGACCCTAACCCGAAACATTTAAAGTCAATTCGACCCGCAACCACAACAAACAAAAAAAATTAGCGTCAATCCCCTAACCCGAACCGTGGGTCTGGTCGGGTTCGGGTAAAATCGGGTTACACTGCCTGATGCAGGTTGTACTCTGAAGTAATAATAGTAAAAGTGAAATCTAATATATTTTGTAATGTTTGACTCTTTCTTAGGGTTTCTACATGAATGAGTCTAAAAGTTAGTTGCAGCTGGCGAAAACTTTCTGTTTATGCGGCATATTTCCTTGAGATTATGTGACAACAATGACAGAACTGTAGTTTTTATGGTGTATGAAATTTGTGCACGTGGCTTAGTCTATTTTAGGAGTTTTCAGCTGGTGGTGAACTTTGGAGGTATCTCAGGTGTACTCCAAAAATATTCAGTTACCTTCTATCAAGATTTTACGAAGTAATAATAGAAGTATATTTTTTCAATGCGAATTTGAATTACGCGATTTACTTGAGATGAAATTTAGTTGGAATTCTGTGTAGCTCAGTTCCAGTGTTTGAAAACTCTTAATAAGTCTTACGGGAAAATCATCTTTAGATAAAGTTAATATTTTCTGGGAAATATTATTGCACTGATATTAATCGAATTAGAAATAGAATATAAATGTTTGAGGTAATGGTTTTTATCTATAGCACAAATTTGCATAAAAAAATCCCTTTTGAACAAATTTTACAAATTTGAAATTTATTGTACAAAAATTTGAAAAAAAAAATGCAGTCGACGTGCACTTCCTGGTATAAAATTTACACGTACAACCTATTTGAACTTGAAAAGCAGATAGCTGTTCTAAAAATGTGAATCTCAGAAACCTTATTGCATACAAATATGACAAAGAGAAAAATAAAAAATAAGTTTTTAAAATGTAATTGTTATTTTTGTTATTTTTACTAAAATACAATTTACAATAAAATATTATATTTTTTATTGGCTGTGATGACGCATTTTCTTTGTTTTTATAAATAAATTGGAAGAGATGTATTTCTTTCACGGACTTGCTTCGTCATCATAATTTAAATGTATCGCGGACGCATAATCATCCACTCGAGTGCGATGTGAAATAAAAGTGTTTGTTTAAAAACTATCGTCCATTTAAACCCACGAAAGATGTAGCACCAATTAATTATTAAGTTACATTCAAATTAGAACTTCGTGAAGTAAGTTGACTATGTGAAAAGAAAGCTATCACTCCAATGAAATTCATCGGTATTTGTGTGAATTGCACTGTGAGGAGGGATTTTTGTGTTGCAATATAGTGCACATTGTTCGGTAATTTGCCACAATGCCATTGAAGTTTACGACAGTAAGAAATGTTCATTGACTTCAACAACGGCGGATAATGTACACTCTTGAAGATAGGCAAATTTCAACAGAACAGATGATATCCATTTGAATTGAACACTTCACATGAAACCGGTTTACTTACTGCAAAATAAAAGACGGTAAAAACACTGCATTTCACGTGCAAATATCTGATCCATAATAAAATAGTTCCAAGATAGTACTGTAACCGAATTGTTTTGTGTGTACCTGTAAATGAACAATGAATGCTATGCACGCCTTATTGTATAGTAAGCCTCTTGTTTTCGATGTTCATCGTTGTTTAGACGTTCGTAAAATGTATTTAGGGCCTTCACTATTGTTTTACATAATTTTATGGGAAGACAAAACTGGCTTACTATTAATACTTAATTTAAAATGAGTACACCTCTGTGATATATGTTAATTTAAATAAGTTTGAAATAGTGTAACATTAAAATACATCGCAAACGAGTTTTCCTCATAGACCGTAATGTTTGCGGTATTTTTTTTGAGTGTCATTGTATAGGAAGTAGAAACGTTACATACTTCAATTTCAATACCGAACATGCCATAGTAAACTTCATTAACATATATCAATTGCATGACAATCCGACTATATTTACGCATGTTAGAGCACGAACAGACGAACCGAATTTAAACTAAACACTTTTCAACTATGTGAGGAAAGTGTTAAAAAGACGCTAAGCAGTCCGAAAATAGCGGTCTCTAATTCTGAATCCTCTAATCCAGCCATACTCAACCTGCGGCCCGCAGACTTTTTACGTGTGGCCCAAGATAATCCCTAATCCATATTTATAAAAGTTTGAGATGTTCATAAAAGATATTTAGGGTCTTCACTACTCTTTTATATAATTTTATGGGAAGACAAAACTACCTTGTTATTTATAATTAATTTAAAAAATATGGTATAACATTCTAAATATCATTTGTTTGGTCAAAAGTTTTTTTTACATGTAGTTCTATTTGTGTTACAGCGATGTATAAATATTCAGCGCTAATCAAACATTATTTAAAATTAATTAAATTTGCACTATATATTTTCACATTTAAAAAAAAATCATTGAAGAAAAATCTGACTTATTAAAGAAAACCTTCGGATTTTTTATCTTTAGAATTTGGAAATTCTGAATTATTATATTATTAGTCTGTATTAATATCTCACAAGATTCGAATGTGAGCCGAATTGCTAAGAGTTGCCGACTGATTCCCAGGCATCACTAAGGCATGGGAAGAGTTCCGCATCCTGTGCCGCTTGGCGAAAATATCCAAAATGATGCCAAAAGTCCGTTTCACTATGTTACCAGATTTTTCAAGATGGAGGAAAAAACATGATTTTTAAATATTTATAAACATTTGTTGGTGGTACTTACGTATTATCCGGGCCAGGAAATAGATCGCGAAAAATGTTTGCCAATTGCCAATCTTGTTTATCATTGCCAATCATGTTCAAAACAGTAATTTAACATTATTAAATACATAACATTGCTAAAAAATGGTAAATAATTTAAATCAATCAATAAATAAAATATAATAAATGAACAATAATAAATAAGCTACAAAAAAAAAAAAAAAAAAAAAAAAAAAAAAAAAAAAAAAAACTATAAAAACATGTTTATCACCTTTCCTGGGGGCACTTTTTTTTTTTGGTCAATTTTGTGCGCTTTGCTTCAAATTTTTGAAAAGCAACACAAATTTTTACCACAACTGACCACAGAGTCTTTGGCAAAGAAAGCCCTAAGCAAAAATGTATGACTCTTGCCGTAGAATTTGATCTGTTTCAGCAAAAGGTCACAACTAACCACATGTCTCTGGTATAGCAATTACTCTCCAAAGCAATAATTTATGACTCATGCTGCAGAATTTGGTCTATATGCAGCCTGTAAGTATGTCTCGTTAACTTTAAATGATAAAAGGAAGGTGATTGAAGCGACGGGAAAGAAAAACTGTCTGTACGAGTAATAATGACGCGATTTAAGTGCGGAAAACACAGATTTGAGACACCCTAAAAAATAAAAGTAAAATAAGAATGTAATATGACGCAGTGCAATAATAATAATAAAATGATGATAGGTAAACATACAAAATTTTAAACAACAGGTATCACTGTAAAAATGTGATCGGTGAGAATCTTCTCTTCTCTCATAAGATAAGGTGTGTACTAAAATTACTATTATATGCTATATTTTAAATACTGTAATATAATATTATAATGTAAGAAAACTAACTCTTCAGCCTTTTAGCAATCTTAGTAATATCATTTTGTAATGCGGAAATGTAGCCAATTCAGAAAAATATTTCAGCCTCGTGCGATTACACTTTGAACAAGTTTTACTGTCTATGTTATTTCGGTTCATGCCTATGTTTATCTGTGTATGTGTCTGCACTCTGATTTTCGTAAATATACTTCGAATGTCGCGAAATTTATGTATCTAATTTTTGGGAAATTTACGGGCAGCAAATTAGTTTATTTCAGAAGAGCTATTCGTTTCTGAGATTTCTGATTGGTTCTTTTCTTATAGCTTTTGAAGGTAAAGGATACGTTAAAATTTTCGTAAGTTTTTCTTGTTATATTACGAAATGTTTCTGCATTTTTTCTCTCTTTCTTTCTTTCTGTCTTTTTAGGTGCGCTCGTAATTATATAAATACTTAGCACCTATTGTCGTCGCTTGGTCTGTCCGTCCGCATATAACAACGCAAAAACTACAGAACCGAATGGTTTGAAATTTAAGATATATTATCTTTGCAGAATTTTGTCGAGACATTTCAAATTTTATAAAAATCGAATCAAAACTTTAGGAGATATTAATAAAAATATTTATTAAGAAATATGATTTAAAAAAAAAAAAAAATCGGTGCTTTCTTGTTATCGGAGCTTTCGAAATTTAATCGTCAAGCGACCGAGATACTTATTTAATTACAGAAATTAATCTGCAGACGATATAATTCATTTCACAGAATTAAAAATCATCAATATCTGAATATTTATATAACTAGCTCAGGGCTCGGAAGTAGCGCGCTACAAGTAGCGAAACTACAGTAGTCGCTACTTTTTTTAGTAGTTTGTAGTGTAGCGCGCTACATTAAAAAAGTGTAGTCTAGCGAGTAGCGCGATACAAAATATCAGTAGTTTGTAGCGATCATCGACGCTACTTTAGAAGGCAGGAAAAAAGTACCAATCTTCAAATCACGTGATTATAACTCGTTTCTTTTGTGCGAAATATGTTCGCTACAACAATTTGCGAATGTCAGCGACAAATCTCAGTTGCAGTGTCATAGATTTCTCCATAGATGACGGGCACGGTAACAAATTAACTGTCATTTTCCCAGTTTGGATGTCAGAAACTTCGTGTATTGTCATTTAAATCCATAGAAATCGCCTCAGTATAATGTATTTTTATACGACTACGATTGTTTTTACCAAAATATAGCCGTCTGTCTATGTTAAGTCTTTATCTGACTAATTTCTTCTCCCTTTCCCACCCCCAGCAAACAAAGAAATGTAAAATCTTTATTAAAAAAAAAAAAAGAAAGAAAGAAAAAGAACGGATTCATCTAAGCATAAATCATCTAAATTATCCCTAACCACTCATATTCACGCTTCCCCCTTGTAGCATACAAAGGAATTTAAAATATTTTAAAATCTTTATTTTTATACAAAAGTAAAATCTTTCACTCCATTTATTGCTCTCTAATGACAATAAATAAAAATTATTTCATTGTACCCAAAATTTACGCTTCCCTTTTTGCACCTCCTCCAGCATACAGTTTCAAATATTTAGAACTCTTTATTTAAAAAAAAAAAAAAAATAGCCACATTTGTTTCTACCTAATAATAATATATAAGTAATCGTCTAAATTGTCCCCTAACCTCCCATAATTTACTCTTCCCCCTCCCCCCCCCCCCCAGCATACAAATAAATCTAAAATCTTTAAGTTATTTTTATTTTTATATAAATAAAAATCTTCTGTCCTAAATAGTGCTCTGTAGTGACGATAAATAATCAGTAATATAAATTATCCCCCTTCCTCTAAAATCTCCCCCACCTCTCCATATACAAAATTTAAAACTCTTTTTTTTTTTTTTTTTTTTTTTTTTTTTTTTTAAGTTCCGTATTCTTTGCTGTCTAGTAACATTAAATAGATAATCAAGCATCTAAAATATTCCCCTTCGAACAAAATTTCTGCTCGCTTCCTGCCAGTTTAAAATCGTTAGAACTGTAATTAAAAATTTATATATATTCGAAAAAGCACAGAAAAACAACAAGTACACCATTTTATTATTAGAGAAAAGTGCAACAAGGAAGGAACGATTTCTGTTTTTAAACAAACTAGCAGCTAAAACGTAAAGCGTCAGCATGCCTGTTATCTATTATTTGCTGGATTTGCTGATAAAACCGCAAATTACTCACTCATCAAAAATATTAATTTTCTTACTGGCAACCCTTTGTCTTCTTACTCATTATTAGATATTGTGTTTTAATGAGAGGATTCTTCTTTTGAGATTGATGTAATAGAATGACAGACAAAAATAGTATAGAACTGCCCTGGTTATCGTATAATGAATATTTTTAAGTTATAGAACAACAAGAAAGTTGTTATTATTCTGTAACATGTAAACTTTGTCCAATTAATAAGAAGTTATCAGTATCAAAATCATCTGCTTACAACCTGCAGTTGCACATTCATGTGAGTTAGCATTTTCTTTATTAATAATAATTACTGGATCGCATCTCGCACTGAATATCTAAATCATTAAAAAGAGTATTTTCGAATTAATATCCCTGGTTCAGAAAATATTCTTATCGAACTGTTTATTATCGCAAAAAATTATTTTATTAATACCTCTTTTGATCGTTGTGAAATATTTGTCCAATGTATGCATACAAATTAATTTACTGTACATTTCCTTTTGAAGATTCCAATAGGTAAAACAAAGGTGATTGGAAAAAAAAATATTTTATTTTAAAAAATGCCTAAGAATGCTTAATTTTATTTTTATGGCTATTTATTTTTACTTTAGCTTTATTTTTACTTTTTTGCACAGGTTTTTTTTATCGCTAAAATAATTGATTTGTAATGTTTTATATTTGATTTGATATTGATTAGTTTCGTGTTTCAATGAAATATCTTTATCTTTGTCTCCAGAATCTATCTAAAGCCCAGTATGTTGAAATTCGGGTTTTCAAAGGGAAACAAACAAAAAGAGATAGAAAGGAAAAGAAAAGCTAGGATTTAATTTATGCAAGTCTATATGATCTTGTTCAATTTTTAAATTGCTCTCAGGAACTATATTTAAATTTTAAAGAAATAGAACTATTTAGCTCTATTTTTAAAAAAATAATATATATTCAAATTTACCAAGGGCTATCCGCTCTTAAGATTGTTCTCAAATCCAAACTGGCTACTTTATGACATATTCTTTAATTCATTTTTGTTCGGAAACTCATGAAAATGCAGGTGTTCTTATTCAGAAACTTTGTAACCGAAAAACGTTTTCCATAATTCTTTATTTCATTTCATTTTATTTAATTTTTTGGTAAAGACAGAAGATTTTTCAGAAAACACTGTCAAAGTAGGCGTTTTCAACCGAATTTCCGACACCGCAGCAGGGGGAAAAGGAAAAAACGTGACACGAATCGCTTATAACCCGAAAAGTAATTTATTCATCAAAAAATGGAAAACTCATTTTGATTCCAAATCGCTTCCATAGTCAGGCCTGCCAATTTTATGCCTTTGTGTTTAAAAATGAGTCAGATAATGAGTCAGAAAGTTTCGCGTTGTTGAACAAGGAATTAAAGAATTTCAGAACCACCTTAAGCGCTACTGTGCTATATCACTCTCATAAATTTGTAAGATTATTACAATTTTTGTTTTCAGATTTTCTCTTTTTAACACTTTCCAACGTAATTAAAAAGTGTCTATGAATTCGCTTTGTCTGTCTGTCCGTGCTCTAACTCTTTTAAATATACTCGGATTGCCTTGAATGTTTGATATGTTATTGAAGTTTACCATAGAATGTTCAGTATTGAAAATGAAGTGTGTAGAATTTATATCTCGCTTACAGGGACATTCAAAAGAATTCTGTTACATTATGGTCTATGGGGAAAATCGTTTGCGGTGCATTTAATTAGCGATGATAACTAAAGTAGCGAAAAGTAGCGAAGTAGTGACTACTTTTGAAAAGTAGTTTGTAGTCGCTACTTTTTAAAACAAGTAGTTGTAGTTGTAGTTAACTAGATTTTTCAAAAAGTAGTTGTAGTTGTAGTTCGCTACAAATAAAAAGTAGTTTTTCCGACCCCTGAACTAGCTATAGTACGAACGCACCTCATTTGTCACGTTTGGCGTACAATTTCCAACTTGTTTACAACATAGTGAATATTTAGAACTAACACATTTCGCAGTTAAGCCGTAACATTTTTTTTCCGTTTCAAATTCCCTTTTTTTTTTCGTTCAAATCCAGAAACATTTTTTTAGTATAAACATTAACAGAATTAATGTTTCACATTTTATTAATTTTCTTTGTTTACATTAACACTAAAGAAACCTATCAAATCAGAATGTTTTTAATAGAGATCAACGACATAGCCACTGAGCACAGGATCAGATTAAATGTGTTTGTCTAAACTACGGCAACACACATAACAAAACTTGGCAATACTCGCCTGGACGAGTTCGCGTAGACATATTAGTATAGTAAACAAACATTAGCTTGTTGAAAATGGCAATTTCGCTAAAGTCCTAGATAATGGCAATCTCGCTAAAGAAATAGATAATGGCATTATCGTCAGTTTTTTATCCAATTTTATTTTGACCAATCAAATTTTATTATCTGTATGCCGCCACTCTCTTATACAGGCACTCAATTCTTCTGCATAATCAACAATGGGTGTCTCGCCGGAAGTAGTACGAAGTCTTTCTTGCAGGACGCATTGGGTAGTGCTTCGTTATTCTTAAATATTCACCTAAAATAACGTAATAATGGGCCTTTATAAATTTATTTTGCCAATGTTTACATTTATCTAAATCTAAAATGTCGTGTGTTCAGTTTTGTATAGAAACGCTACGATCACCCACAATATTAGAATATGTTAAAATTCTTCAAACGAGTTTTGTAAGCAATCTTTAAAAATGACGGTAATGAAATAAGGAAATTTATATATGATGTAAATTTACGTATGACTGATGTTGAAAAATGTGCAATAACATGTTATTGCGAAAATTATTGATTTCATTAGTACACAACCATGAAATATGCTGTATGTTTAAATATTACAATAAAAAGAAAACTGCCCAGTTAAACTGAGGGCATTGAGCTCACAGGCTATTCACACTAATTGTATATTATACTCGTATTTCAAAGAATTTGAAATAAGCCCCTTGAAAAATAAAGAAATCGACAATATATTAAGGGGGGTTATCCCCCCGTTACCCCCTCATAGTTAACTAATGAACCCCTTAAACTAATCAGGAGAGCCTCTTATTACAATGAATATATATATACAAAATTTGTAGAAAATCGGATAATGCTGCATGAAAAACCCATTTATCTAAATTAAGGGGGATTAGCCCCCCCCTTCCCCCTTTATACTTAACCAATAAACCCCAAAACTATTCAGAGAAGCGCATTATCACAATGAACCTATATACAAAATTTGAAGAAAATCGGATAATTCTGCTTGAAAAACCCATTTATATAAATTAAGGGGGGATTGGCCCCCGTCCCCCCCTTTATACTTAACCAATCAATCCCGAAAACGAATCAGGGAAGCGTCTTAACCCAATGAACCTATAAACAAATTTTGAAGCAAATGGGATAATTCTGCATGAAAAACCCATTTATATAAATTAAGGGGGGGTTTAGCACCCCCCGTCCCCCCCCCCCCCTTTATACTTAACCAATCAATCCCGAAAACTAATCAGGGAAGCGTCTTAACCCAATGAACATATAAACAAATTTTGAAGCAAATGGGATAATTCTGCATGAAAAACCCATTTATATAAATTAAGGGGGGATTAGCCCCCCGTTCCCCCCTTTTATACTTAATCAGTCAATCCCAAAAAGTAATCAGGGAAGCGTCTTAACGCAGTGAACCTATAAACAAAATTTGAAGGAAAACGGAATAATTCTGCATGAAAAACCCATTTATATAAATTAAGGGGGGGATTAGCCCCCCCATTCCCCCCTTTTATACTTAACCAATCAATCCCGAAAACTAATCAGGGAAGCGCCTTAACACAGTGAACCTACAAACAAAGTTTGAAGGAAAATTGAATAATTCTGTATTAAAACCCCATTTATATAAATTAGGGGGGATTAGCACCCCCCCCTGTTCCCCCCTTTATATTTAACCAATCAATCCCGAAAACTAATCAGGGAAGCCCCTTAACACAGTCAACCTATAAACAAAATTTGAAGGAAAACGGAATAATTCTGCATGAAAAACCCATTTATATAAATTAAGGGGGGGATTAGCCCCCCCATTCCCCCCTTTATACTTAACCAATCAATCCCGAAAACTAATCAGGGAAGCGCCTTAACACAGTGAACCTACAAACAAAATTTGAAGGAAAATTGAATAATTCTGTATTAAAACCCCATTTATATAAATTAGGGGGGATTAGCCCCCCCCCCCTGTTCCCCCCTTTATATTTAACCAATCAATCCCGAAAACTAATCAGGGAAGCCCCTTAACACAGTCAACCTATAAACAAAATTTGAAGGAAAACGGAATAATTCTGTATTAAAACCCTATTTATATAAATTAGGGGGGATTAGCCCCCCCTGTTCCCCCCTTTATATTTAACCAAACAATCCCGAAAACTAATCAGGGAAGCGCCTTAACACAGTCAACCTATAAACAAAATTTGAAGGAAATCGGATATTTCTATGAAGAGTTATCGCGTTACGTACGTACATACGTACATACATACATACATACATACATACAGAACCGGCGGGCACATAAGCTCTCAGGCTTTGATAGCCTGTGAGCTAAAAAATGAATTGCAAGATAAACAAGAATATTTTTGACTATCTAATCATTAACATGATACAAAATATGTACATTAACACATAATTTTCTCTTAGTCTTTTGCTACTACACTGCAAAAAAAAGTTATTGATTTTGCAGTATAATACTGGCATCCCAGCTGCCAGTATTATACCGTAAAATTAACAGTAATAAACAGTAAAATGAGCAGTAATACGTTGCCGCGCCGCGGCAGTATAATACTGGTATAATACAGTATAATACTGGTAAGTACTAGTAGTAATTTACTAGTAGTAATTTACTAGTAGTAATTACTAGTAGTAATTTACAGTATAATACTGGCAGCTGGGATGCCAGTATTATACTGTAAAATCAACTTTTTTTTTTTTTTTTTTTTTTTTTTTTTGCGCAGTGTAGTAGTAAAATATGCAAAGTGCAAGATAACACGCAAATACGTATGATGCTTAGCGCGGTTATAGTTTTCACGTACACAGACGACAAATTTTCAATATTTTAAAATTAACAGAACATCATTTCACGCCAAACATAAATATTGGCGGTTAAACTAAATTACAGTAGGAATTATTAATATATTTTTTTCTGCCTCGGAAACAAATTCTGTAGGAATGTGAGCAAAACTATTTTTCTTCCATAATTTTATTTGTGATATGTAAAGTTTTCGATCTCTTTTTTCAATAAGTGTAACTTTTTAAATTTAATTTTAAACATTTTTTTTTTCATTAGTTATGCTTGACGGCCTTTAGTTTAATATCTTAATAATAAAAATAATAATAATTTTGAATCAGATTAATTGCAATTTTGGTATAATAAAATACCTTTAGCATAGTTTTTCAACCTTTCTTTTACCTCTCGTTTAGTGTTGCCAGATCTACTGTCACAGAAAAGCGGGACTGTGGCTTCTATATTGGAGCATAAAAATGTAGTAAATCCTATGAAAACGAAACCTGTCTATAACGTAATCCTGTCCTAAACGTAAAAATTCCATGGTTCCGACGGAAAGAGTATTATACAATTATACCTGATAAGACGGAATCTTTATCTGGTCACTTCAAATTCCGTCTTAGTAGGTTTCACTGTATTAAATAAACACAATGTTAGAGAGTAAAAGAAAAACCACTGGTGACCGAAACAAAATTCCGTATTGGAGATTTTTGGATAAAGTATGGCGTTATTTCTGTAGGAACAATAATTTTTTTACGTATATGGGACGGGATTTGTTATAGGCAGGTTCCGTTTTTATAGAATTTACTGAATTAAGTACAGTAAAATCTGTAAAAACAGAATCGCAAGGGATTGTAAAAATAATCCGTTTTAGACAAGTTTCAGTCTGAGGCGTGATCGTAACCGTCTGTGGCGTGACCGTAAAAGTTTTCCGTTATAGACAGGTTGTGTTTCAACAGCTTTTCTTCATAAATCTCCACTCGATGTAGACTAACGAATAGCATGGTACTGAAAGAAATTTAAAAGAATTTTTCTGGACGTTTGGCGTCCCGTTCATTTGTTCCGCGGAACATGTCTTAAAAGCTTCGAAAATTGGGACATCTCGCATAAATCGGGATACCTGGCCTAAACCTGTTCACGACACACTTCAACCCATAGTTAAACATCGATGGCATTTTAACCTATAATTAAACTCCTCCGGCACACTTAAATTGCGATGATAAAAAACCGTATGCAAGGCCGTATATAAATCTCTAACGATCTCAAGTTTGTAAAAGTTCTTCAATAAGATTTTAACACCTTTTTAATACTTCAAATGTTTCTATCACATTTCCTATATTTTAAACCTTACCTTTCGGAGCAATATATTTTATTTAAAAATCATTAACGTTAGGTGAAGATTATAGAACTTTTTCATGATTTTCTTGTATACTTACTTATTAAAAGTATTCATACACTGAAATTAACTATGAAGAAACACAACTTTATTACACTAAACTACATCAGAAAGTAAATAACAGAATTAAAAGTATTCATTGAAATAAAGAAATACTTCCTTTAAATCGTAAAATCTTTATAAAACTTGGCCTTTTTTTTTTCTTCTAGCATACAACAGATCTTCTGAACGAATGAAAAGCACTGAGATAAGGGTAAAAGGAAAAAAAAATCTTAGTACGGTTGGGTGGCGCATTCCAATTTATATTTTGTAAGTGGAAATGTCAGTTTTATTTTCCATTAATTGTATTTGTTTTAAATATTAACATTTATTAAATATTTAACGTGGTATGTAATCGTGTATTACATGACCTAGTTTTCCAACAGAAATGTCCTGGGTCTAAAAAAAATATGTATCATCTCTAAAAAAAAAAAAGATATACTGACGAACAAAAACAGAAAAGAAAAGAAAAAGAATTACTGTATGATAACAACTGGTTATGAAATAATGGCATAACAGTAATCACGATAAAAACTAGGTTGGCCAAATGAAAATTAGCTAATAACTAAATAAATGAAAAACAAATGACTAAAATCAAAGCAGACGATCCTTCTTAGAAAAAAGAATCTAGGTCTCTTAACCTTTCCTCTATTTCTTATTTGAACAACCACTTTTATGAGTCAGAGCTTGAGGCTTGAGTCTGATTTCGGCGATGAGAAATTTCCGGATGAATGAAATGACTGCTAATATACTATTCAGATCGGGTCAGGTGATTCTGAAAAGAAAATCGTCGACATCCTGTAAACTTTCTGAAGCCACATATTAGTTATTTTTAACCGCAGACGATCGATCTGTGTTTAAAAACCGGACTTATTTTACAAATTACAGCATGCGATTAAATCAGATGTTTTTTTCTGAACAAAGAAAGTGTTTTATCTACTACTTGTTTTCTTGTTTTCGAATTTCCTAGGTTTTGCGTATACATTTGTTCATGTATTATTGAATTTATTTTGTTCATTAATCGCATGTTATCGTATATTAAACAGAACTTATCTATATTTTTTTTACAGAAAGGAATGGCATATTAAAACTATTTCATGATGTCTTTGTGGCAACAGTCTTCAACTGGTTTTAACAGCATAAGCATATTTGAAATATCAGGTAGATAGCAAATTTATTTTTTTTATATATGTATTAAATTTTTAAATAACATTTCTTTGTTTTATCTCATTTATTTTATTTTGGTTTCAATGTACAATCAAACTCAAATTATCCGGACTAATGAGTTCCGAACTCAATCCGGATATGCAGAAATCCGAATAATTGGGGTTAATAATAATAATAATAGAAAGGTTACGTTGTAAAATAAAATTTTCTATGAAATTTCTTTTGTTTAATAAATATGTAGGTCTAATGTTTGTTTAATTTAAAGTCACTTTTACTACAAACAATTAAAAGAGAAAAAAATAATACAGCACAAACTTTACTTCGGATTTTCTCAGAATATCAGATAGAGAAATGTAGTATCTCTGAAATTGGCGAACTTGACTTAGAATTTTGCAAATATAGAGTTCGAATTTCATTTCTTTTCTTTCATTTTTCATTTTTCATTTTTCATTTTTCTGTTTTTTTTTTTTTTTTTTTTTTTTTTTTTTCTCTTTGAAAATATATTTTATTTTATTTCCTGATATCGATCCGTATGACTAGATTTCAGGTAACTGGAGATTTACTGTACTTTATTTTTGCAATTTGTTATTCTTATACAGAAAAAAACAATATGTTGTTGTTCTATTTTCTTTGATTTGTGAATTAACTTATTTTAAATTATGTATAGTTGATTCGCTTTTTTTTTAATTAATGGGCCCCGTAACTTATCCAATATAACCAATGAGTGGAAACAATTTTACACCAGCTTAAGATAATTTTTGTTCTTTTTTTTAAGATGCAGATTTTACTGAGCAACATTGTTTAAATATATGTGGAATCTTTAACAAAAATTGCACCAGAAGGACAAAATTCACTGTTAATCCCTTGAAGGGATGTGGGATATAATATATCGCACTTAAATTTAAGGCTGTTCTCAAATCTAAAGAGGCTACTTTATGGCACATTTTAAAATTCGTTTTTGTTTGCAAATGCATGAAATTGGCAGGTGTTCTGTAATCGAAACACGTTGTTGCTTATATAAAATTTCTTTATCTATTTTTGTAAATAAAAGCATAAAAACTTCTTAAAAATACAATAAAATAAGGATTACGCTAGCCCTTTCAAAAAAACTTTGTCTTTCTTCGTCAGGTGCAAAGAAGACCTGCTACTACTTTGAAGTATTATTTACACGTGCTACTACTTACACGTCTTGTTTGCGCCTGACGAAGAAAGACAAAGTTCTTTCGAAAGAACTAGCACAACCCTTATTTTATGGTGTTTTTATTGTTATCACACCAGTTTTTTAATACTTTAATGCAGCCATACTCAACCTGCTGCCCGCGGGCCGCATGTGGCCCGGCAACCTTTTGTGTGCGGCCCGAGGTACATAGTCATTAATCCATATTTATAAAATTAACTAAGATGTGCATAAAATGTATTTAAGACCTTCATTGTTGTTTTATATTTTTTCATAAGAAAACGAAATCTGTCCTGTCATTTCTAATTAATTTTAAATTATGTTAAAACATCTTAAATGCAGTTTCCTTAGTCAAAAGTTCTTTTTGCATGTAGTCCTATCTGTGTTACGTTACACTACACTGCAAAAAATAATTGTTGATTTTACAGTATAAAACTGGCACCCCAGCTGCCAGTATTATACCGTAAAATTAACAGTATTAAACAGTAAAATAAGCAGTAATACGCTGCCGTGTAAGCAGTAATACGCTACCGCGCATGCGCGGTAGCGTATTACTGCTTACACGGCAGCGTATTACTGCTTTTTTTACTGTTTAATACTGTTAATTTTACGATGCGCGGTAGCGTATTACTGCTTACACGGCAGCGTATTACTGCTTTTTTTACTGTTTAATACTGTTAATTTTACGGTATAATACTGGCAGCTGGGGTGCCTGTTTTATACTGTAAAATCAACAATTATTTTTTGCAGTGTAGTGTATACATTTCTTAATCTTCAACACTAATCCAATTAATTATTCTAAATTAGTTAAATTTGCACTATATATTTTTAAAATTAAAGAAACTAAAAAATAAAAATTTTTTGCATTGAGCAAAAGACTGATAGAAAAGATAAGAAAATATCCCACTTTTTTCTTTAGAACTTGTATATTCTGCATTGTTATATTATTTGGTTTTACGGCTATGGCCCTGTATATAGCTAAAACTTCTTTTTAGGGTTGAACGTTTGTCGCGGAAATAACTGGCATCAAACAATTTGTACACCATTATTTCAAACTTCGTGGCTTATTTCTACAACATTTGCAGCAAAAATATACTACTTATAGTTTATTATTTGCAAAAAGTGGTGTTAAAATGTTTTGGTAACATTTCTTCCGCGAAAAACGTTCAACCCTACTGATAATAATAACTTTGTCATATTGCTTTGTTATACTACCTATATTATCTTGCTATTTTATTTACCCTTTTGAAGTGTGTTGCGGCCCACGTAACATCGCAAACCTTTGTTTGTGGCCCGCTAGAAAAAAAGGTTGAGTATGGCTGCTTTAATGCGATTGTCTTGCTTCTGGGATTGTATATTTCTATATATTTTAGTAAAATTTAAAAGAAAATGTTATGTTTAAATCAACATTTAAAAATAAAATTGAAGTAACAGAAATTACAAAAAAAAAAAAAAAAAAAAAAAAAAAAACACTTACCTCAAAACTGGAGACATTGTTTTAAATTCTAAACATGTGACGAATAAAATCAAAATGACGCTAGATTTTTTTAAAGCAGTGTTTTCTGCAATATAGATTATCAGTGTTTTTCGGTTGACGTAGTGCTTATTATTTATTCTACTAAATTGAAATATAGTAACAAAGATTGAATTTTTCTTGAACAAATGTTAAATTAGTTACATTGAGTTAAACAAAAGGTATTTTAATTTTGACAGGTTGATATTCTTTTGAACTATTAAAATTACTAATTAGATTAAAACAGATAAATATTATGTTACTCATGATGGTTATAAATATAGTCTATTTAAATTTGAGTCCATAGTCATTTGGATAGCACAAATTGATAGTTAAAAAAGTGGGAAATGTATTGAGATAATGAAAATTGGTTTAAACTAAATAGTTGGGTATTATTTATTTAAAGATATGACAGTAATAATAAAAATAAATATTGTTACCCTTTGTATGTAACGGATTTTTTTTTTTTAAATATGAAAAATTTATCTAAAATTCAATTAACCCCAATATTAGCTTAGTACTAGGCATAAATCAACATTTGACATTTGTCTATTCATTAGTGCGGTATATTTTGAGAATTATGATTTACTTGTTATTTCTAATATTATAATAATATGCAACCTTACAATAATATGCAATATTATAATAATATGCTACCTGTACCTGTAGTCCGAGCAGTCAAGGATTTTTTTAAATTAAAAAGAACGTAGATATTTAAATTGGAACAGTATCTAATAATTAAATAAGAAAAAGGAAAAAATAATAACAGGAATATTTTTTAACATTTTACTATAAGCTGAGATGATTTGTATGTAATAAACGGATTACATAAATGGAATATTAATTGAGCTTAATTTAAATCCATCTAGCATAAACTTCGAATTATATTTGACGAAAGGAAATTCTTTCAATGAACTATCAATATTGGTTAAATAAAGATTATAGACTGGAAATATTTGCAATGGAATGTAGCTACACTGTAAAAAATGAACAATGTTTCTTATTTTATGAAAATATACTATAACCAGGAACGAAAATATAATATAATCTTCTGAGTTATCCGAAATTTCAAATAGCATGTTACATTGTCTTTTGAATCCCCAGAAACCAATACATTTTCAAAATTTAAAAAATAATTTATAAAAACAAATTATTTTTAGCTGCCCGTATTTTTCAGAAACGTTTCCGAAGGGTTTTTATAGTGTATTAATTAGTGTCCTCAGCCTGGAATACCTGTTTTTCGAATGTCATCAATTCTCAAGTACACGTTTTCAGCCGCATAAGTTAATTTATACATGAAAGAGTAAAGAAATAATCATAATTTTAATGTTATTGTTAACGGTGTTAATTTTGCATGTTTGTCTGTTAAACATTTTTTTTTGAGCATGAAAATGTTTACTTGAGAATTGATAGCATTCGAAACACAGGTATTCCAGGCTGAGGACACTAATTAATACACTATAAAAACCCTTCGGAAACGTTTCTGAAAAATACGGGCAGCTAAAAATAATTTGTTTTTATAAATAATTCTTTAAATTTTGGAAATGTATTGGTTTCTGGGGATTCAAAAGAGAATGGAACACGCTATTCGGAATTTCGGATAACTCAGAAGATTATATTATATTTTCGTTCGTGGTTATAATATATTTTCATAAAATAAGAAACATTGGTCATTTTTTACAGTGTACTATAGAAATATTGACTTTACATATGAAATATTTGGAATTTAGTGTCAATATTTCAGAAAAATGGATTTTATATGGGAAATATTGACAATCAAATGGTTAAATTGCTCTTGAAAATATTTCAAATGTAAACACCCCAATGTTGGGGCAATATTTCATTTCAAATATGGCTCAATATAGCCAATACAAATAATATTGGACAAGTATCGTTTTTTTATTACATCCATTTTTTTTAACATAAGAAAATATTGATGTTTGCGTCTGTTATTATATCTCATAAATAAATTTTTAAAAAATGTATTCTATTTTCATAATTTCTATTTTTAAGTGCCATTTGATAAGAACAATCTTTTTTTTTTTTTTTTTTTTTTTTTTTTTATAGTTTCTCTTACAGAATCTTTTCAAATATATCTGAATATTCATTTGCTCAGTAGTAGAAAATATGAATCCTCACTGCCTTGCTTTTTTACTTTTTTATCACTTCTAATTTTGCTTTTTAAAAATTTTAATATATGGAATGGAACATTTATATTTTATAGTGCAGTAATATTATGTTACAATAATTGTGTTGTAATATAATATTTTGCAGAACTTTAAAGATACTATTAAATTATCTATTAATATTAAGCTTTTCATATTTTCATTTTTTTAGACACTTATTATTTTTAAAATAAGAAAAACAAAAATAAAATGATGTCATTAATGGTTGAAATTACTAATTTTAGTTGATAGTGACATTTTTTGTCATTAGTAATTTCAGTTGTTAATGATTTAATTGCGAAAAAAACATCAATAGAAATCTATAGCATCAATTACGAAAATTTTTAATTTGTTGATTACATTTATTGACATTGTTAATTTTAATTGATGATAAATTTAGTTGTCAAACAATCGCATTCAACAACTTATAACATCAGTTACTAAAATTATTCGTTTTAGAAGATTATTGAAGTTATTAATTTAAATTATTGATAGACATTATTGATATAAGTTGTTGATTTATTTCTTAAGGGATCAAGAACAATAATCACATCATCAATTACTTAAGTTATTAATTTTAGCTGTTGATGACATTTATTGGCGTTATTAGTTTTAGTTGATGATTGGCATTAATTTTAATTATTGACGATTTACAAGTAAACAATCAATTTACAACAATTCATAACAACAATTACTAAATTTATTAGTTTTAGTTGTTGATGATATTTATTGACATCCGTAATTACAGTTATGAATTAACATTATACATTTAGTCGGTAATGGCTTTAACCCAACAAAAATTATTCATTTTAGTTTGGCAATAAAATTTTATTTCATACAAGAATTTTATTTTGTGAAATGAATAATTTATTTGTTTTGTAAATAATAAGTATTTAGTTAATTTATTCAGGGCTTTTTTCTGTCTTTCTTTTCTTTTCTTTTTTAACATTTTCCAACATAGTTGAAAGTATTTATGAATTCGGTTTGTCTGGCGTCTGTCTGTCTGCTTGACCATATTCTAAACTCTTGTAAATATACTTGAATTGCCATGTATTTGATATATATATTATTGAAGTAATGTATGTTTGGTATTAAAAGTGAAGTGTGTAACATATATAGTTAGTTTATAGAGACACTCAAAAGTACATTATGGTCTAAAAGAAAAAAAATCGTTTTTGGTGTATTTTAATGCACTGCAACAACAACAACAACAACAATATATATATATATTATATATGTTGATTTTACAGTATAATACTGGCATCCCAGCTGCGCGGCAGTGTATTACTGCTTATTTTACTGTTTTATCTGTTAATTTTACGGTATAATAATACTGTAAAATCAACAATTTTTTCTTGCAGTGTGGTATTACACTATTTACAAATATAATGAAATTTATAGTAATATTTCAGGTGCACTAAAATATACTTTCTGGAGAATATGGAGAGTGTGGCTTTAAAATTCGTTTACAGGGACACTCAAAAGAATTCCGTTATATTATGATCTATGAGGGAAAAATTTTTGCGGTGTATTTTAATGATGTTACCCTGTTACAAACTGATATCGGTATAAATTTCTGAGGCGCTTTTATAGAATATGGAGTGCAAAGTATTTTATGATTCATTTACAGGGTCACACAAAATAATTCATTTACATAATGGTCTATGAGAGACTACTGTTTGAAGAGTATTTTAATTATGTTACACTGTTTCAAAATAATGAAATTGTTGTACATTACTAACGCTACAAGATGCTTGCTGTAGAGTATGTGCATAGAATTTATATCGTTCATTTACAGGGACCCACAAAATATATCGGATACAGTACTGTCTACTAGCGATAATTGCTTTAAATGCGTTTTCAGTTATAGAATGTGTTTTTAAATTCAACTAAATTTTTACATACCATGTTGTGTGTATAAATGCTATAGGTCATATACAAGTTTACACAAAAGAATTTATAAGCATTACTGAGTATGGGAGTAAATTGCTTACAGGTGGTTTTCAATTGAATTATGCATTTTCAAGCTGAATTATATTTAGTTTACCAAGATATGTTTGTATAATTTAAATAAATGCATATACAGGGCCACGAAAAGAAATGGATACATTGCCGTCTTTAGATCATAATTTCTAGAAGTGTGATTTTAGTACTTTTAAGCGTGTTTTGCCTGAATTAAATTTTACCTTAATATGTGGCTTGTATAAATATATGTAGATAAAATACAGAGCTATACAAAAAAAAAAAAAAAAAAAAAAAAAAAAAATCGAGTAAATTTCCAACGATTGGTAAAAACTGCTGAAGGTAATTTCTCAAATGTGTTGTACGTTTTCTAACTAAACTAAATTTTAACATACTATGTAGAATATATACAAATGTATCGATAATATACAGGGCTGCACAAAAGAATTCGAGCACCTTTCTGGTTATGGACGGTAGATGCTGAAATTAGTTTTTAAATGTGCTATGCGTTTTTTAAATTGTTTACTTAGGTATTTTCTTTACGGCGAAATTTTGTAAAGTATTCTGAAAGTGTTGGAAAGGGTTTCAAATCTATGCTTGCCGCATGACTTTTTTTTTTTTTTTTTTTTTTTTTTTTCCGAGAATCTTTGTTTATTTCTATTCGTTTTGGAACATTTTTTTGTCATATTTTCATAAATGTTTATAAGTACGTTTCCAAATATTGTTAAATTGTACGTACTTTTAAAAATGTACTTTAATTACTCTCGATTGTCAATCTTCCAGGTAATACATTGTAAATACTGCCTGTCAATATTTGATATTTTTCCTGATACATCTTGGCATACGTATTTCCAGCTTATTAGCTAAACAAAGTTAATTGAGATTATTTAAAAATATTTTTTGCACCTCCTTTGACTCTCTGGAATTTTCTTCGAAGGAAATTTTAGTGTTAATATAAGAGTTCCATCTACTTAAATTAACATGATAAACTAATAAGTTATACAGGGATGTTTTTTTTTTTTTTTAAATTATCATGATTATGTTTCCTTTAAGAATTAACATTAACAAAGTATTTTGTTTAATTAGTTCTGCACAAGAAGTCTTCATTGCAAAATAGTTTATCACAAAAAAATTTACATTAATTTTATTGTAACTTTTTCATATTTTAGCTGTTTTTATGTTTTACACGCACACACAGAGAGAGAAAATAAACACTGCAAAAAATAACTGTGGATTTTACAGTATAAAACTGGCACCCCAGCTGCCAGTATTATACCGTAAAATTAACAGTATTAAATAGTAAAATAAGCAGTAATACGCTGCCGCGCAAGCAGTAATACGCTACCGCGCAGTTTTATACTGTAAAATCAACAGTTATTTTTTGCAGTGAACATGCTAACAAAAACCTATTTATGGAATCTTGCTAGCTCCTTCCGCGGAAGCATAAAAACTGCAACAATGAAACTTTTCTTAGTCTCGATTGTATTGTATTATTCGGGGAATGCGAAAAATACTGCTATGGTTTAAGTTATTATTATTGATATCATAACTTTAGGATATAATATTTTATATATTTTTTAGGATTTCTAAGTTTGATAATAATTATAAACAATATTAAATAGGAATATAATTGTTATTTATAATTAAACAAATGATGTTTTTTTTAAAAAAAAAGTAAGTACGAATTATATTTTATTAAATGTTTACTGCACTTTATCTATTTAGTATTAAAATCGAAAGAAAAAAAATCTTTAACAAGATCTATTTTGATTTCTTTCTCTATCTAAAAGGTTTTAAGCTTACTTAGTAACAAAATAGTTGAAATTGTTTGCGTATCTAAATATTTTTTATAACACAACTGTGCAAAGAAAACTACGATATTTCGTTTGAGTTAATTAAAGAATTACATTCTACACAAACTTATAAAACAAACTCATTTGCTGAAGAAATTTAATCCCGTACATATTATCACCAGCTCAAACTGACGCAACAAATACTCAAATATAACCTCGAAAAACTCAATTAACAATTTTTATATATTTTTTAGAGTTTAGAAAAAGTCTTCTAGTAATATATGTATAAACATATATTTTTACATATTTGTTTTTAAAATTATTATTATTAGAGTTTAGACTGTATGCACCATAAACGGATCAAAATATTCATGCAATTATGCACAAAAGATTTCATTTTGCTTCTTGTTTTTATAGTAAGTCACGTATTTCCAGTACCTATAGATAGATAAGATCATCGGCAATATCATCGCAAAGCTTATATATGCATCCTATATAAGCATATATATATATATATTCCAAACACTCCTACATGTGCCATATACGTCATTATACACATATTATTTACGTCTTATATGTCGTATATACACATGTCATATATGTACATCATATATGCATCGTATATGCATCATATATGACTATAACTTGGCCATATACGTCAAGAAATGTTATATATATATATCATATATTATTATAATGTCATACATGCTTTATAATTTGATGATAAATCTTGGTCGCTGGCGATTCATCCTTGGTGGCCGCTATAACACGAAAGTACCAAATTTACAATATATTAATAAAAACAGAAGCAAAAATATGTTATCGGGTCCTTCCTACAATAACTTTAACTCTTGTTTAGATTGATGTCTGAGCTAAAGGTATTTTGAGGAAATTAAAGTTGAAGACCACGTTTTTTGCCTTAGAAGACGATTTCTCATCCGACGTCCATTTTTGAATTCGGCCTTTTTTCATATCTGATAATTTGCATCTATCCTTTTTGTAGCTTTAACATTTTTGTAACGATTTTATGCATTTCTATTGCCTATTCAAAGAAAAATTGTTCTAAAATTACAGAATTTCGTTAAAAATTCTTCTAAAGTTACAGAATTTCGTTAAAAACGCTTAAAACACTTTAAAAAAATAAAGTGACGACGTCAAGAGGTCCATTCTCGACCGAAAACAACAACCATTTTCCCACTAATAAAAAAAAAAAGTTGATTTTACGGTATAATACTGGCAGCAGGGATACCGTAGGGATTATACCGTAAAATCAACCTTTTTTTTTTTTTTTCCTTCAGTGTAATAATGAATACAAATGTTCTCTTTCATTGGAGGAATTTTATGATCATGTATCAATAAATATAATGTATGTAAGTTATTATGCGGCTTAATGTATTTTTATTATTGCCAAACACTAAGCCATTCGAAAACATTTTTAGACTTTCCAAGATACTTGGAAACGTTTTTATGAATTCGATTTTTCTGGCTTCCGTATATCTTAATTCATGTAAATATAGTCTTATTACCATGAGATTTTTATGTTTTATTGATGTTTGCTATAGAATGTTCGGTATAGAGTGTGTAGCATTTATAGTTCGTTTAAAGGGACACATAAAATAATTCTATTACATTACGATCTATGGGGAAAAAATCGTTTGCAATGCCTTTTAATGGTGTTAACTTCAAACATAATGAAATCACCAAAGTGCAATACAACATGTTTTCTATAGATTGTGAAGTGCTTAGTTTCATTTACAGAGATACACAAAAGAATTCGGTTACATCATGACTGACTAAGATCGAAAATTGCTGGAAGTGCGTTTTCTGCTGTCGTATGCATTTTAAAACTTTTTTTAATTTTGAGTGTATTAGCTGGTGTGTATAAATGTTATAGATCACATACATGGATGCATGAAAGAATTACATTATCGGATATGAACAGCAATTACTGAAAATAGATTTTTACTGAGATATATGTTTCTTTAAGTTGCTTATTTAGATATCTTTTTTTCAATTTATGAAAACATGAAATTTCATAATAATAGTCTGTTAGTGTTGGAAAGTGTTTCATAATCTACGTCGGATACATGATTTTTCGTTCTTGGTATTTATTAAATCGATTTTTTCCATTGTTTATAACAAAAGATTCAAACATATGTTTTCTACTCTGTTAATATCCATTGTGTATTCAAAAAAATCAAGTGATCTTTTTTTAGACTCAGCTTTATTTCTTCGCTTAATGTTGAGTTATTGTCCTTGGGATGAAAATTCGCTCTCGCGTAAGAATGAATAATTCACACTTGTAGATACATCACTCATCCTTTAAGCATGCCCGATGCGTCTCGTCAACAAATATCACACTTTTGTGCAAGATTTTTTTTCATTTTCAGAATACAATGTTATGCTATATTTTAAATTTTATTTAGGCCTTAAATTTATGAAAATTCTTGAAATAAAATAAATAATAAATATGGTTCAAAACAACACTAAAATAAGCAGTAATACGCTGCTGCGCGTTAGTATTATACCGTAAAACCAACAATTTTTTTTGCAGTGTATAATCCGCACTGCCGGGTCATTATTGCAAAACAAAAATTACAGTATATCGTAAAAAAAGAAAAATGTTTCTTAATCTAGAAAAAATATAATATACTAATTACAAACGAAAATATACAATAATATCTTTCCAGAAATACATGACTTTGAAAAGTGTTTGTTATCGTTTGGAACATCAGAAACTGTAATATTTTCGAAGTTTAAAAAAGTATTTATAAAAACAAAGTTTCTTTTGCTGCCACAGATTATCGGAAACGTTTCCGAGCAGATTTTATAGTGTATTAATCAGTTTTCTCAAACCGGAATATCAGTCTTTAGAATGCTATCAATTCGTAATTAAACGTTATTGAAATTCTCTAATAAACTAAATTTATATAGAAAGATGGGACTGCTCTAAAAAAAAAAAAAAAACGGAAATTTTGAGAGGGGAAAAAAGCCGTTTTTTTTTTTTTCCCGATGGAGTATTTTACAATTTTTCAAAATGGGAAAATTTTTTAATTTCATTTATAAAATTATATATTCAAAAATTTATAATAGCTATATTCTGATATTTTTTTCATTTTCAGTGTCCCACATGAAAACATTAACTTGGAAAATCTGATCTGTAAGTAAGAATATGTTTAGGAAGAACTTAAGTCCTTTAAAGGACCCTTCAATATATATATATATATATATATATATTTTAACCTTTAAACACACGTCTTTCCACAAAATTATGTCTCTTAAAAAAACAAAAAAAAAAAACAAAAAAAAAAAAATTTAAGAAAATTTTCCAATCTCCAAATTTAATCCTTCACAAATATAATAATTTAAAAGTTTAAAAAAACCCTGTTGCATAATAGCTGAAATCACCAATGAATCTGTTATCTAGCTGTATATATGTACGAAGAACCTTCTTAAAAAGAATATGTTTAGGAAGAACTTTAGTCCTTTAAAGAGCCTTTCACATTTCCCCCCCTTAAAACATATGTCCCTCCACAAAATTCTGTCTCTTAAAAAATGACATTTAAGAAAATTTTCCAATATCGAAATTGAATCCTTCACAAATATAATGATAAAAAAAAACACGCTGTTGCATAATAGTTGAAATCACCAATGAATCTTATCTAGCTGTGTATATGTACGAAGAACCTTCATAAAAAGAATATGTTTAGGAAGAACTTAAGTCCTTTAAAGAACACTTTACATTTTTTTTTTAAATTACAGAGAGATAATTTAAATATTACAGTATATATTCATAGTAATCCATAGGAAACTTTCACCTACAAATTAAAATAAAAAAATTAAAAACTCCTATGATGCGGGACTTTTGGCCCACCCTGTATAATAAGTTATGTAATAAACATTGTATGTTTGTTTTAAAAATACAATTGGAAAAAGTAAAAGGAAATTGTGTTTATAAATTAATATTTATTTTATATGTATTGTGATTGTTCCCACTATAAATGTAATAATGTACATTAGATGTGCTAGTGAACATAACATTAGAAACTTAGCATGGAAAATTTGTAGAAAAAGTATATTTGATTCTAGTGTTCTGTTGTCAATAATTTGGAATTGTTTTTATCCTAAGAGTTTTATAGCATATTTTAGTGATTGTCGTTTTGGTCCTCAAACATTTTAGATATAATTGAAAACAGTTCAACGTATAAACATTCTTTGCGAATAAGGGAAAATCAACGCACTTTTAAACAGTGTATTTGTATTATTAAACAATTATTCACAAAGAGCGTTCGTATTTTAAATATTCATATTTATCGCAGCTAGTAATCAAATTTTTATTTAAAATTAACTGTACTTTTGAAAGACTATTTGTAACACTTTTCATCAACTATATTTAGTTATTATTCGGTGGGATACTTTTTTGTTTATGAAATAATTCTTCAAACTATTTATTTTATCATTAAAAGTTACTATGAGCTATTGTGTGAATCAAGTGTTGAGCGATATACGTTTTTCTTGTGTGTGTGGGGGGGGGGGGAACCCTTCACTTTCATGGAAGTAAGTTGTAAGACTTTTCAAAAATAGTTACATTCAATTATTATTTGATGAAATTATTTAGGAACTAAAATATTCTTCAAGCGATTTTTCTCTCATTAAAAGTTATATCGAGTAATTTGGGGAATCAAGTGTTGAGCGATACAAGAATTTTATGGAAGAAAAAATCATTCTTATACAAGTAGGTTGCAAGTCTAAATCAGTGACATTTGTCTGTAGATACGTCTTTATTTCTGATTACTTAGTGACTCATTTCTTAATTTATAAATAGTAAAGTAATTCAAAGCGCTTACATCAATCAGAATTTAAAGAAAAAGAAGCAAAATGTTTGACCCTATAAATCATTATTCGGTGAAATTATTTTTTTGTTTATGAACTAAAGTATTCAATCGAATTGTTATAACATTAAAAGTTATGTTGAGTTATTGTATGAATCAAGTGCTGAGCGAAATGAGATCTTTCGGCATTTCGTCCTGTAGTGCGAGTTCCCTGATAATCTTGTTTAAAATGTAATTCTTGGTTAGAAACTTTTTTTTTCTTTCAAGTACAACGTAGTATATATTTACTGCTAGATAAATCTGCTAAGCTTTTTATTAATGCATATTTGCTGAATTATTTACAGTTTGAACGGTCACCAGTGAAATTTTTTTTGCCATCTGGTTAAAGTTTAATTCTTGAATCGAAACTGTTCTAGTTTTCCATTTTCAGATACTTCTATATCAAGCATATTTGTTTCCTAGTAAATCTGCTAAGCTTTTATTAACAACTAGCACGCTACGCTGGTCAATTTCTCTTAACGAACTTTTAATCAAACAAAAGATTGACATTTCATAATTCACTCTTATATTTTAACAGAATAATAAGGCTACTTTAATTTGTGACTCGTGCCAATATACACGTCAGGACATGTCGCCCTTATCATTATCTTTTAAAGCATGAAGATTTCGCTATGGTACTCCATTGTGAAATTTGGTAATTTTTGAAATTCAATATTTGAAAAACGGCATAATCATTAGATTTGAAATTTATATCAAGAAAAATACAATTTTTTACCTTTCAAACGCAGTTTGTCTAACAATTTTCTGACAAATACTTTTCGAGCTATTATTTTTTTCAGTAGCTTCAAAGGTTTCATTTTCCGAGATTAATCTGTGGCAACTTTTAGCGAAAAACCCAGTCCTCAGTATCGCATAGCTTTTTATTAAAGAGGCTGTTGGAGCAGGGATTGTCACCATCAATTTGCCACCATCACTTTTGAAATCGGTTCTGTAGTTCCAGAGATTCCATAGAAATTGTAATTTAGAATGTTTTTAGAACGCTTTTCGCTCATTTCACTTTTATAAATTTCATTTTTTTTTTTAATTTGTTCTTAGAAATTTTTAGCTCCTTCCGTACACAAAAAATCGCAATTTTAGAACGTTTTTCGCTCCTGCACCCCCCTGGGGTTAGTGGCACCGACATAAAATATAGCCTATGTTGTAGCAAGAGTTATCACCATCTATTTGCCATCATCACTTTTGAAATCGGTTCTGTAGTTCCAGAGATTCCATAGAAATTGTAATTTAGAATGTTTTTAGAACGCTTTTCGCTTTTTTCACCATTTAAAATTTCGATTTTTTTTTATTTGTTCCTAGAGAGCATTTACATCTTATAAGTAACTACAATGCCAAATTTCAAATTTCTAGCTTCTTCAATATAAAAAAAAATGCAATTTTAGAACGTTTTTCGCTCCTGCACCCCCCTGGGATTAGTGGCACCGACATAAAATATAGCCTATGTTAGAGCAGGGGGTTGTCACCATCAGTTTGCCACCATCACGTTTGAAATCGGTTCTATAGTTCCAGAGATTCCACAGAAATTGTAATTTAGAATGTTTTTAGAACGCTTTTCGCTCATTTCACTTTTATAAATTTCATTTTTTTTAAAAATTTGTTCTTAGAGAGCATTTACATCTTATAAGTAGCTACAATGCCAAATTTCAAATTTTTAGCTTCTTCCGTACACAAAAAATCGCAATTTTAGAGCGTTTTTCGCTCCTGCACCCCCCTGGGGTTAGTGGTACCGACATGAGATATACCCTATGTTGGAGCAGGGGTTATCACCATCTATTTGCCACAATCACTTTTGAAATCGGTTCTGTAGTTCCAGAGATTCCATAGAAATTGTAATTTAGAATGATTTTAGAACGCTTTTCGCTCATTTCACCCTTTTAAATTTCGATTTATTTTATTTATTTTATTATTCTTAGAGAGCATTTACATCTTATAAGTAACTACAATTCCAAATTTCAAATTTCTTAGCTCCTTCAGTATAAAAAAGACGCAATTTTTGCAAATTTTTCGCTCGTGCACCCTATTTAGGTTAGTGGCACCGACATAAAATATAGCCTATGTTGGAGTAGGGATTGTCACCATCAATTTGCCACCATTACTTTTGAAATCAGTTCTGTAGTTTCAGAGATTCCATAGAAATTGTATTTTAAAATGATTTTAGAACGCTTTTCGCTCATTTCACCCATTTAAATTTCGATTTATTTTATTTTTTATTATTCTTAGAGAGCATTTACATCTTATAGGTAACTACAATGCCAAATTTCAAATTTCTAGCTCTATCAGTATAAAAAAAATTGCAATTTTGGAACGTTTTTCGCTTTTGCACCCCCCTGGGATTAGTGGCACCGATATAAAATATAACCTATGTTGGAGCAGGGATTGTCACCATCAATTTACCTCCATCACTTTTGAAATCGGTTCTATAGTTCCAGAGATTCCATAGAAATTGTATTTTAGAATTTTTTTAGAACGTTTTTCGCTCATTTCACCTTTTAAATTTCGATTTTTTTTAATTTGTTCTTAGAGAGCATTTACATCTTATAAGTAACTACAATGCCAAATTTCAAATTTTTAGCTCCTTCCGTACACAAAAAATCGCAATTTTAGAACGTTTTTCGCTCCTGCACCCCCCTGGGGTTAGTGGCACCGACATAAAATATAGCCTATGTTGTAGCAAGAGTTATCACCATCTATTTGCCATCATCACTTTTGAAATCGGTTCTGTAGTTCCAGAGATTCCATAGAAATTGTAATTTAGAATGTTTTTAGAACGCTTTTCGCTTTTTTCACCATTTAAAATTTCGATTTTTTTTTATTTGTTCCTAGAGAGCATTTACATCTTATAAGTAACTACAATGCCAAATTTCAAATTTCTAGCTTCTTCAATATAAAAAAAAATGCAATTTTAGAACGTTTTTCGCTCCTGCACCCCCCTGGGATTAGTGGCACCGACATAAAATATAGCCTATGTTAGAGCAGGGGGTTGTCACCATCAATTTGCCACCATCACGTTTGAAATCGGTTCTATAGTTCCAGAGATTCCACAGAAATTGTAATTTAGAATGTTTTTAGAACGCTTTTCGCTCATTTCACTTTTATAAATTTCATTTTTTTTAAAAATTTGTTCTTAGAGAGCATTTACATCTTATAAGTAGCTACAATGCCAAATTTCAAATTTTTAGCTTCTTCCGTACACAAAAAATCGCAATTTTAGAGCGTTTTTCGCTCCTGCACCCCCCTGGGGTTAGTGGTACCGACATGAGATATACCCTATGTTGGAGCAGGGGTTATCACCATCTATTTGCCACAATCACTTTTGAAATCGGTTCTGTAGTTCCAGAGATTCCATAGAAATTGTAATTTAGAATGTTTTTAGAACGCTTTTCGCTCATTTCACACTTATAAATTTCATTTTTTTTTTAAATTTGTTCTTAGAGAGCATTTTCATCTTATAAGTAACTACGATGCCAAATTTCAAATTTCTAGCTTCTTCAATATAAAAAAAAATGCAATTTTAGAACGTTTTTCGCTCCTGCACCCCCCTGGGATTAGTGGCACCGACATAAAATATAGCCTATGTTAGAGCAGGGGGTTGTCACCATCAATTTGCCACCATCACGTTTGAAATCGGTTCTATAGTTCCAGAGATTCCACAGAAATTGTAATTTAGAATGTTTTTAGAACGCTTTTCGCTCATTTCACTTTTATAAATTTCATTTTTTTTAAAAATTTGTTCTTAGAGAGCATTTACATCTTATATGTAGCTACAATGCCAAATTTCAAATTTTTAGCTCCTTCCGTACACAAAAAATCGCAATTTTAGAGCGTTTTTCGCTCCTGCACCCCCCTGAGGTTAGTGGTACCGACATGAGATATACCCTATGTTGGAGCAGGGGTTATCACCATCTATTTGCCACAATCACTTTTGAAATCGGTTCTGTAGTTCCAGAGATTCCATAGAAATTGTAATTTAGAATGTTTTTAGAACGCTTTTCGCTCATTTCACTTTTATAAATTTCATTTTTTTTTTAATTTGTTCTTAGAGAGCATTTTCATCTTATAAGTAGCTACAATGCCAAATTTCAAATTTTTAGCTACTTCCGTACACAAAAAATCGCAATTTTAGAACGTTTTTCGCTCCTGCACCCCCCTGGGGTTAGTGGTACCGACATGAGATATACCCTATGTTGGAGCAGGGGTTATCACCATCTATTTGCCACAATCACTTTTGAAATCGGTTCTGTAGTTCCAGAGATTCCATAGATATTGTAATTTAGGAAGTTTTTAGAACGCTTTTCGCTTTTTTCACCCTTTTAAATTTCGAATTTTTTTAAAATTTGTTCCTAGAGAGCATTTACATCTTATAAGTAACTACGATGCCAAATTTCAAATTTCTAGCTTCTTCAATATAAAAAAAATTGCAATTTTAGAATGTTTTTCGCTCCTGCACCCCCCTGGGATTAGTGGAACCGACATAAAATATAGCCTATGTTGGAGCAAGGATTGTCACCATCAATTTGCCTCCATCACTTTTGAAATCGGTTCTATAGTTCCAGAGATTCCATGAGAAATTGTATTTTAGAATTTTTTTAGAACGCTTTTCGCTCATTTCACCTTTTAAATTTCGATTTTTTTTATTTTGTTCTTAGAGAGCATTTACATCTTATAAGTAACTACAATGCCAAATTTCAAATTTTTAGCTCTTTCCGTACACAAAAAATCGCAATTTTAGAACGTTTTTCGTTCCTGCACCCCCCTGGGTTTAGTGGCACCGACATAAAATATAGCCTATGTTGTAGCAAGGGTTATCACCATCTATTTGCCATCATCACTTTTGAAATCGGTTCTGTAGTTCCAGAGATTCCATAGAAATTGTAATTTAGAATGTTTTTAGAACGCTTTTCGCTTTTTTCACCCTTTTAAATTTAGAATTTTTTTTTAATTTGTTCCTAGAGAGCATTTACATCTCATAAGTAACTACAATGCCAAATTTCAAATTTCTAGCTTCTTCAATATAAAAAAAATTGCATCGGTTTGAAATCGGTTTGGTAGGTCCAGAGATCACCCCCTACAAATAAACAAACAAACAAACAAACAATCTTTACTCCTTTATAATATTAGTATAAATATGTCTGAATTTCACTGAATTTGTTATTAATATTTTATTACTTTTGTTGGCATTTTGTTGAATAGTTTGCTGTTTCCTTAATCACCATTGGAATTTTTTCTATCATCTTGTTAAAAATGCAATTCTTGAGTCGAAACTTTTTCGTTTTCTACTTTCAAGAATGTCTTAGAATCAAGTTATTATGTACACTGCCAGTCTCGTTTGGTTGATTTTGAGCGCCCGGAAATCTTTCGTTAAGGACCTGCCCGTCAGAATCATGCTCTTTTCTGGATAAATCTGGAAATCTTGGAATCTCTCATTAAGGATCTTCCTGCATTGTTGAAATACTTTGCAGTTTTTTCGATCAATGTTGGAATTTTTTGTATCACCATGTTAAAAAATCAATCATTGACTCGAAATTGTCTTGGTTTTCTATTTTCAAGCACACTTTACATTCATGCTGTTATGTTTTGATAAAAGTTTGATAAAAGTTTTTGAATAATTTACAATTTAAACGATCACGGGTGGAATTTTTTCTCTCATCTTGCTTTAAATTTAGATCTTGAATCGAAACCATCTTTCTTCAAGTACACGTCAGAATCGTGTTGTTATGTCTACTGCTGGATAAATCCGTTAATCTTTCATTAAGAAGTAATTGAATCTTTCTAGAATATTGCATTTTATCGGATTTTTCCTTCCAGCTTATTGCAACAACTATGCGATAATGATCCGTGGAATGAAAAAGTATACTTAAGATATTTCCCTAATCTTGCTTACTCTTCCCACAAGCCACACTAAAGCAGATAATCTTAATTGATGAAAGAAGGATATATTTTTTTCTTTCCGCCCTCAGCTTGAGTTTCTGATATGCTGCTTGCTCTTCAGTAATGGCCGAATTTATACCCTGACAACACCCCAGAAAGTTGGTTGGCGAATTTTTTTTTGCAAACCTAGCCGTTTTTGGTATTTCTTTTGAAACAGAGTTTCGAGCAAAGGGCAAGTATTAGTTCTCCATTTTCGAATGGTTATCAGTGTAATTCAATAATTACTAATAGATTAATGATAAATTGTATCAAATTTGTATCGTCTGTGGGCAAAGTGTTATCTTCAAATAGCGGTTTCTGTGCTAATTGAATTTTAAGCTCAGTGGAAGTAACGCGCATTTAGTTTAGTGATTTTTTTCTTTTAAATCATGGAGAAAAATGTTCATCTGTTAGAAAGTAAGTCTCATTACCGTCATTAAATGACTTTATTGTTATCATTTTCTTTTCTTTCTCGTCCATCCCGAATTAAGATAAAAGAATACTTTAAAATTGTTATTTTTTGCATATTTCTCTGTTTAGCACTTTAGTTTAAAAACACCAATAATTAAAATAGAGAGAAAAAGTTTTTATACATGATTTTTCTCTTATCTTTAATTGGAGACATAGGCTAATTCTTATTATTCTCTTTATACTGGATTAAAAAATGGAATAAATAAGTTATGGATATACTAAATAATAAGCAAATTAGGAGGAGATTTTAAAAGATTTGTTAAGTTAAAAATTTGTAAATTTAAATGAAAATATTTTTTTTCAGAAAAAAAAAAGAGTTGGAAATTGTACGTCAAACGTGACAAATTCGTAGTTCGTAGTACGTAGGAGTTCGTACTGTTATTATTTCAGTGAAATGAATTATATCGTCTGTTATTATGATGTGATTAATTTCCGTAATAAAATAAGTACATTTTAAGTTGGCAACATTTTATCTTTTGTTGGCATTTACTAAATATTCCAATAGGAAACTTAAGCCTAGCTTTGAAAATTTCAGAACTTAAAATCCATATTTAAACTCTTTTTCCATTTAATATCTATTTCTCCGGAAACACCTATCCAAAAAACTGTCGGTAGATATATTTGGATTGCTATAATTAAACAATTTTAGTACACAAATTCGGTTTTTAAATTCAGTAATACGGAAACAATATGATTTCATCTTAAATATGATGTAATCACCATGGTAATCATTACCTATCATGGGGTATCATTGCATTAATTACGTATGATAGTATATAATAGAATGAAGAATGTGACTATAACTTGGTCATAGAGGTTATAAAATATCATATACGTCATATATATAACTATAATGTCAGGCAACTTGGCGACACATCTCGATCGCTTGACGATTAATCCTCGGATGCTGCTATAACAAGAAAGTACCGATTTAAAAAATATATATCAAATTACTTAATAAATATTTTTAATAATATCTTTTTAAGTTTTGATCCGAGTTTCATACAGTTTGAAATGACTCGACAAAATTCTATAACGATTAAATATATTATTAAATTTCAAACCGTTCGGTTGGTTAGTTTTTACGCTGTTATATGCGGACAGAGGGACGGACTAGACAGCAACTATAGGTGCTACGTATTTATATAATTACGAAAACACCTAAAAATCATAAAACTTTTGTTTATACTTGTATTTTATGGTACAGTGGAGAGCAACATCTTTCTGCCTGCATTATAAGGCAATCTTACATTTACAGGTCGAGATTCCAAGTTTGGAACATAAGAATTTAACGAATTATCTCCGAATTGCATAAGTATTGGATTTTTTTTTTTTTAATTCTATATGAATTTTTAAATTGTGCACTTTGAAATGCGGCAAAACGTTCGATTTTATGACATTTTCTAATTTTTCACGTGAGTATGAATGAATTTTAATCTTTTTATTATTTTAAATTCGATGTTCACATCTATAAACATTGGCCTGTACAAAGTTAACTATTACGTCATTTTCAAAACATTTTTGAACGAACTAGGATTAAAAGCTCCAATAGTCAGCCAGTTTATTCCAGTAGTGAGCTTTGCAACAATACAAAATAAATGAATGATTACTAGCTCTATAAAAATATCTAAGATAATTTGCTGATGGCCGATGACTTATAAAAGATGACTGCATATTGGGAAATTATAATATTTCAATTTTAACCAAAAATAAACTATTTATAAAACAGTTTATCTCATTGTAGCTGAATTCTAGGGAGTGGCTGAACATAGGAGCATTTACCATACACAGAAAAAAATAAAACCCAATTTGGGTCAAAAGATTCTTAGGTATGTGCCCGAATTGGGTCATGCCTGTTTTGGTTTCCACTGTGTATCCATTTTGGGCACTGTTAAATACCCCTTTTCCAAAAAAAAATTGAAAAGGGTATTTAACAGTGCCCAAAATGGATACACAGTGGTAACCAAAACAGGCATGACCCAGTTTGGGCACATACCTAAGAATCTTTCGACAAAAATTGGGTTTTATTTTTTTCTGTGTATAATAATTTCAGGATTTATTTCATTAATGACGAAGACACTTTAGAAAAACCCTTGCTTAATTTTACTGGAATTGATAACTAATTATATATGGTTCTCTCTGTATAAGCCATCCATTTTGGATACCTTTAACCCGGATCCGGACATCCTGTATTGATGTCTTTCAATATTTACAAGCGCTAGGTGGTCAAGAATCATTATTTATAAAATTAAAGCTGATTAAAGCATGTTTCTACACTGCAAAAAATAACTGTTGATTTTACAGTGTAATATTTTAATGGTTAAAATGAATGTTTTTTATCATATTATTTTACCAATCTTTACTTAAGTGTATATGTAATATTATAACGATTCGTAATATCAATAGTTTTAAAGTCTCTAGAGACTGCTGTAGAGAAATATATCTAAGGAACGCGTGGCTTGCAGTAGCGTATTACCAGTTATTTTACTGTTTATTACTGTTAATTTTACAGTATAATACTGGCAGGTGGGGTGCCAGTATTATATCGTAAAATCAACAATTTTCTTTTTTGAAGTGTAGAATTGCTGAATTAGATCCGTGCGAAATTCAAATAGTGGAGCTGATTAAAACATATTAGTCATTTCCAATTTCGTACTTGTTAAAATGAATTATTTTTAAACTGAATAATGTTAGCGCTCTTTATAAAAGAGTATATAAAATAGCGATTCGTTATAGCTATTAGCGATCACCTTGCATCCGACCAATGTTTAAAATTCTCTGGAGCATGATATGTTTTTCGAAATGTTTTACGCTATGTCTCTGAAGAACGTTGGGCTTTAGAATTGCTGCATTAAAGCCATACAAAATTCAAATGTTGAAGCTGATTAAAACAGATTAATAATGTCTTAATTCTGTAATGGTTAAATACATAGAAAGATGGAAACGGTTAAATACATGTTTTTAAAACCGAATGATTTGAAACGGTTAAATACATGTTTTTAAAACCGAATGATTTGAAACGAGAGATTAATAATAAAAAAATATATATAATAAAGGTTTACATTATTTATGTTTTAAATTCTCTGTATACTGATACGTTTTGCAAAAAGTTGTAGAATGTCTTTTAAGAACGTGGGATTTTTACAATTGCTGCTTTAAAGCCATGACAAATTCCAATATTAAAGCTAATTAAAGAAGTTTAATTATTTTTAATTTTGTAATGGTTAAAATAAATTGTTTTAAAACACGATGTTTTTTAACGATCTTTATTAGAGAATGTATGAGTAATCTATATTTATAATTATGGATGCTTTATGCATTGTTCTGTAGAATTAATTTTCATATAGCAGTTCATAAAGTGACACAACTCAACGAATAAAGCTTTTAATAAAAGGCGAAGAACATATGTTTTCAAACATCAAAATCCAGTGTTTTTTCTTTAAAATGGATTAGGAAATAATTGAAAATTTTATATTTAGAGTCAAATATAACTTATTTATTTCAATTAGAACCACGTTACATACGATTACAATGAAGCTTGTGGACTGTAAGGTTGTATAACGCGATACGCTAAAAATTATAAATGTACTCTTAATTTGGTAATTAATGTAATTTAAATGTACTTTTAGTAACAGATGAGGAAGTACGATTACGATTAACTTATATTAACATCTCAAAGGTTTTTGAATTGTGTCACTTCATGAACAAGTATGTGATTGCGGCACAGTAAGCTATTTTAAATAAGCTATATTGTATTATTTGTCGGAATGGGTTGTTTTAAATGGTCTCACTGTACATTTTTTTTTCACACCGCTTGTTTTCTCTCCTGATGATTCTAATTAAACATTAACTTTAATTTCAGGGTATATTCCTCTCCTTCTCTCTTCCTTTAAACTGAGAATTGGTAAGTTTCAACCAAGTCACAGAACCAAAGTTTCGGATGGATTTACTGCCTGTCCACCTTCTTGCCTGATGATTTTGCCGTTGACTGATTAATCAAGAGGTCCCGGTTTCGATTCCAAATTTGGACATGAATGTTCACAGTGATTGGAAATTCACTTTCAGCTGGAAGTGTTCTCGTGCGCAGAAGATGACAGAAGTGCTAGAAGCCAACCCCGAATGGATATACATTTCTTTGGCACTGAAGGATACTCGACGTCATCTTACCAGGCAGTGTTAGAGTTAATTTTTGAACACTTTTCTAATACTGTCAGGTAAAGATGTCTACGATGTCCTCAAGCGGCTTGATACAGAAGAGAAAAGAGCTAAAAGGGTTCAAAGTTTAAAGAATAGATATAGCTAGAGTAGATATAGCCAAGTCTTTTTGGTAAGTTGAATTCTCTTTATTATGTTTGGCAAATTTTTTCTAACTTAGTAATGTTACAACATATTTAAAAAGATATTTTTAAGCTCATAAATTATACTTTGATATATATATATATATATATATATATATATATATATATATATATAGTTATATATTTACATATTTATGTTTCAATATTTAAAAAAAATCGATTACTGTTTTTTGACAATTACAATGCTATTTAAAGAAAATCACTTTGTGTGCTCTGTCAAAATTATGTATAAGATAGTCTCAATCGTATGAAATTTTGTTAAGAGACTCCTTCAGAAGAATAACTTACAAGTCTCTATACAAGGGAATAAAATTATGCTCAAGTAGTACACAAGTATCAGTGAAACTATAGGGATTCTTCCCTTCATTCATCAGAATAGCGACGTAAAGTAAAAGACACAAGCTCAGATTGGATTTTTTTTTTTAATCAAAACTTTGGCAACACACATTACATAACTTCGCGATACTCAGCTGGACGAGTTCGTTTAGACGTGTTAAAAAACTAAATAAACCTGAAACGCCGCCGTCTATGTTTATCCAAAGTCCTTCCAATCTATAATACTTTCTTCCCATATGATAAAGTTTCTTTTTTCACCCTGACACCCAAAGTGTCATATGACTCAAAATATATTATGATTCAGGATATCGAATGGCAATTTTATTCAGATTTCATTTCTTAAAATGAAAGGAACTCTCCCAACGTTCAGCTTAAAGATGCTACTGTGTCTCTTAGCAGGTTTCGATGATAATATTAGAAACTACCGTGTGGTTTTACAAGAAATAAAAAGAGACACACACATATAAAATTTTACGCTGTTTTTAAATTTTGCTTTAACTATAAATTTACGTCTGAGATTTCTAAATACAGTCGAACCCGGTTTATATGCGTTTCAAGGGAGTGGACAAAAGTCGCGTATTAAGCGAGATAGCATATTAAACGTAATTTGTATAATGCTGCAGGAAGTGAGCTTATTTACATATCTAATCGTCTAAATGAACTTAAGAGCTTTGGCTTATGTGTTTACGGTCGAAAATAATGTCTTTTACGCATATTTAGATTAAAATTTAACTGTATTCAAGTTTAATTCATTGTGTTTTTCTAGGACTGACTAACAAAATAGCTGAAAAAAAATTAGATACATATATGACTTTAACGCGTACGATACAATCCAAAAATAAATCAACAAAGATAATTTTCCTGCTAGTCTATTTCTGTTTTTCTTTTAACACAACCAGAAATATTAAATCTTTGCAGATAAACCCAGTTATTAAAATCATATTTATTACTTGTGATAATAAGTAACGCATTCCTTTTGATTTTATGACAATTCTCCATATTAACAGAAAATTTGCTAAAGCTCGACACAAACAATCAAAGACGACTTGACTCCATGAAACTCGTGATACAAGTAGCACACCAGACAGGAATAAAATAGGAAAAGCAATAATCAGAAGAAAGTAACAAAGAAATAGAATTGAAAACGGAAAAACGTTTCCATTTTACTTCAAACGCGTTTAAAAACAGAAAAGTACTAGGGAGGCTTTATTTTCTACAGTGTACGTCAGGAAAAAACAAATTGACAGCATACACTGCTCAAAGAAAAAAGAAAAAAGAATAAAAAATAATAAATAACACTTATGACACAAATTCGTCTATTTTTCTCTACTTCAGTAAAAACGTACACGAAGCGAGAGACAAAGAATATTAGGACACGAGATCAAAGATGAGTTCCAGTGTTTCTAATTTAGCGAGATTTTTTTTTATTCAAATAGCTATTACCGCTATTACCAAATAGTACTATTCGGCTTAGTTAATTTGTCATTCAAAAATCCGAATATTTCTATTTGGAAATAGTGGTGGATATCTGAAAAAAAAATTAGCACCATTGGAGAATAGAGAAGAAATTCGCATCTTCATCTATGAATTCGCGTATTAAGCGAGTTTTTATGCCTAAGGAGACAGAAACTTTATCGTGTAATAACCGTTCGCGTATTAAACGCGATATTCTTGCATTAGTCTTATGGGCGATATTCAAGGAACATGAAAAATCCGCGTATTAACCGTGAACGTATTAACCAACAATGCTTTATTTTATGGATACATTTTCTGTTATCTGTCGAATTCTCTCAGTTCTTTGATCTATTTGTTTAAGTTAAGTTTTCCATTTTTCATCTTTTCAAATGCCCACTTATGATCAAATAAAATTGATTCAATTGAAGCGTCAAGTAACTTCTCATGTTTACCGTTATCCATCCAGACTGTTACTTTAGAAAGTCGTCTGGCTTCACATCTTTTCTGCAGTTCCAACTAAAGGAAATGGCCTATAATGTTGTAATTCAATCGAGCTCACTGTCACACCAAAGAGTTCCATTCATCTACAAGTACCGGGCGCCATTTTTGCGCAACACATAAAACAAGGTCTCACTGTTTCTTCGGAAGATGAATGGGATTGGGGAAGATGTGAAGAGGAAAAAAAGAATGTTGGATCACGGAGGTCCTTCAACACGTCAATTTGGAGAAGGTTTTTGACTCTTTTCATTCTTTCTTTGAGTAAAATAATGGAAGTTAGTTAAATTATTGATAAATTATTGTTTGAGCCTGTGTTTCTGAGGGTAAATCAAATTTTATGTCTCCTTTCTTTAAACAAGTCTTATTGCACCATACTCTTCATGCAAAAAGTCATAGTAACATAATACTATTTAGTTAATATTGTTTGTATTGGCTAATTTTGAATGAGGAGACAATGTTTGGCACTTTACTTTATTGGGATGTTCACATTTTACCCATATTGGAAAGAAATATTTACATTTCATTTGAAAGATTTCCAATGCAAAGTCAACATTTCTCTAATATTTCATTACAAATATTTCCATTGCAAAGCCAATATTTAACCAATATTGATATTTCATTGGAAGTATTTCCGATGAATGTGTCGGATTGAAAAGAACTCTAATGTACCCTGAAGAAGCTATCTTTCTAAATTTTCTCTGTATTAATTTAAATATTCATTCAAATTATCCAACATGAAGACATGTGAGAGTGTAGTGGTTAAATCCTAATACATGTATCTACTGCAGTAGATCCATCGTTTCTATCGGAGACGACGTTCGAAAGCAACACTGAATGGAAAAAAAATGATGAATGCGGAAAAACTGAAGATGCGAGAACGATGGATTGAGGTTCTACAGTAAATACAATATCCAATATCTTGGAATGCGCTTTAAATAAAACAGAAGTAACAATATAAAATTTATGCTGGATAAAACTCATGCATCACTTTAGGCAATCTTTATCTATAATTAATTTTATCTGCTTAAATTGACATAAGAAAATTAAATCATCTTTATATTTATAATATTTACAGGGAATATATTTAGCCTCCGATATATACCTAAAAATTTTTCATTAATATTGAACTAATATGCAGTTCGATTAATTATTATCATCTCAAGTAATTACTCAATTACACATCAACTCTCCTCTTTATCTATTTAAATAAACTAAATAACCAGACAGAAGTCCTCACCAGATCTCTCCTCCAATTCCTTTAAGCATGTTGGGAAGTGGTAGCCCGATCACAAAACATCGATGCGAATGTGTGATACACCATTTTTTTTTACGTTCCCACTACTTATTCACTGAAATAAACTTTATATTATTTGTAATTGGCAGAATTTTTTCTATCCAATAAGGCAATGGTGAACTAGCGTAATCTTTGGTAAAAATGTACAGGTACTATAGATACAGGTACTCTATACTTCACTCGCTTTAGCCAAAATGTGTGACTTTCACCCTTTTCAAAATAACTGATTCAATCTTTCGGCATAACTGATTGGAGCGTACAAAAATTGGAGCAACATTCACACTCCTAATGGAAGATCCAATCGAAAAGTTTTAAAAGCGTCTTTCCTTAAGTTAAACACAGCAAAAGAGTGGTTTTGAGAAGGCTAGAGCCGCCAGAGCGTACATGTGACGTGACACACACAGACATGTACGAAGAAAAGAAAAACGGTTTCAACAACGATGTTAAATTTGAGTAAAGCCATTTGACTTCAAACCCGACCAATCTTTATTTTGAAAAAATATCATGATTCTTGCAATTAAATATTAATCTTATTTATTAAGCATCTTCTTCAATGTCTTCAGAAGGTTTAGTAGGCCAATTTATTATTAAATTATGAAATCCAAGTAATCATTAGGAATGTGTCCAGCACCTTCTTCATGTCATCATTTAAAAAAAATATACATATATATATATTGATAGAAATTTCTGTATCGTATGCTTTTTGTGTTGGTAAAGTAACGCTTTCATGGCCACGAGACAACTGGAAATCATATTTTACAACTCCATTTATGAATTCAAATGTTTTAACAAAGCTTGACTTGTAAGATTCATATTGAAACTCATAAAATAAAGATATATTGAAGTTCATTTTTTTGTTTCTTGGCACTTATTTCCCTATTGACTGAAAATCGTGGGAATAATTTTTATAATACCTAAACCACCAACTTTTGAAGTGATCAATGTCTACTGTAGCAACTTTATAAATGAAAATTTTTGGAATGTTGTTGCAGCTGACTGTTATACCTTCATATTCTGATGGTTGATTATATTCTACCTACTACGCTTCATTTTTCTTTTGACTAGATCAAAATCTCTGTCACATGGCAAAAAAGAGTGACCTCGGATTGGAAAGTATTGATTTATTTTTTTTTAATCTTTGAGTTTCATTTAAAGCCATCAGAAATCTTACCACTGTATTATTTTTGTTTTACCCTGCACAGATATATGAGAACATCTGCAGCTCTTGTATACCATCAGACACAAAATTTTCAATGTAACGTTTAATGAATGAACATACCTCATTAGGCTCTTTGTTCCTATGCACTCCTGGTACGAGTAAAACATAACTTTTTCATTTTTGAAAGTATGGATACATAATTCATTAACTCACAGTTTCCTATAATAATATATTTCTCGCACTGGGATGTTAGGTAGGGGAAGATTCTGCTATATAATCAATGCACGTTTTCTCTAGTTTGGCTAAACTCAGCCCATGAAGCCATTTAACTAAACTAATGTTTATTTTTAAAACGATGCTAGTCCAGAATATACGCCCTTTTCAAAACAAACTCTATAACAGACATGTCGTATCTACCAAATGGAATGGTGAACTAGCGTAATCTTTGTTGAAAATGTGCAGCTACTATAGACTGTAACTGTAAATTTCACTCTTTTATCCAAAATGTGTAACTTTCACTTCAAAATAACCTAATCAATTTTTCCCGCACTTTGAGACATTGATGTCTAGATCGAAAATACCGCCTGGCTGCGAATTCTATTACGAAAACTTGGCTATTTTACCTGTGCAAAGAGCGGGTATTACATAATAAATTGTGCCATTTATCATACCACATGTTATTGTTCCATACCACATGTTATTTGCAATATTTTTAAACGTTATTTAAATTTGTATCAGTTTTTGTGCACTTATACAATGTTTTCATCTGTGTGAAGAGCAGGTAGCACATGGGTCATGGGTACATGGAAACGATTTTTCTGGGATATGACACAATGGCAGATCAATTTATAGACCTCCCCCCCCCCCTCCACCTTCCTAATCCGTTTTTTAAAAATTAATATTTGAACCATTTTCGAGAACTTAATATATATATATATATATATAACACATCGGCTGATAAGTTCCCGGTCTGGCACACAGATGGCGTTGCAATCGCCGAACCGATGTTTTTTTTAGTAAATACTAACCTTTAAAAGGTAGTAGAAAAAATGCCATGACGATTCGCCGTGTGGATAAAACGTTAGAGTGGTTTTAGTTGAACGACTTTGTTGATAAACAAAAAAATGGATAACAAGAATTTCAAGAATTGTTATTTGATGGGGAAAAAATACCGTTCAAACAAAAGCTTGGCTAGATAAGCGTTATCCGGACACTGCACCAGGTAAATCAACCATTATTGACTGGTTTGCTGAATTTAAACGTGGTCATACGGACACCAGTGATGCACCACGCAAAAGAGGTGGTTACACCGGAAAACATAAAAAAAGTCCACAAAATCGTTTTGGGAAACCGTAAAGTGAAGTTGCAGGAGATAGCTCAGACTCTGAAGATATCCAAGGAATGTGTAGGTTTTATTTTGAATGAACATTTGTCTATGAAAAAGCTGTTGTCAAAGTGGCTGCCGCGCGTGTTGACTTTTGACCAAAAACAACAACGAGTTCTGAGCACTGTTTGGAGCTTTTTCGTTATAAAATTAAATTATTTATTATTAAATTATTATTATTAATCATTTATTAAATTATTATTATAAAATTATTATTATTAAATTATTTTTAAAATTATTATTATTAAATTATTATTATAAAATTATTATTTTTAAATTATTATTATTATTATTAAATTATTATTATTTATTATTAAAGTTATATTATTTATTAAAGTTATAAAGTTATAAAGTCATAAAGTTATAAAGCTTTGTTAAAAAGTTGTGTTTTCTTTATTAGACCGGGAACTTATCAGCCCATGTGTTATATATATACTAGAGGGCTTTGCCTCCTAGATGTTACGGCCACCAATCTCCAGTTCAGACACTACAGCCTCTAAAAACACACTAATTTAATTAAAAAATAGATTACGGCAAATTGAATTATGATTAAATGACCAGTGGCGAGCTTCTGTATTCAGGTTGCCATTTATTTTCCTTTGTTTGAGGGATTTTTCGGTTCTTAAGACCGAATCAACTGCTGTCGCAACAGCTAACGGCTGTTTTTATGACTTATTAAATAAGATCAATTAAACTTCGAACTTCGAACTTGGAGAAGGTCTACCGAGTTGCGAAGCAACTATAACGCCCTGGCTATGAGTACTTGTATAGCAAAACATAAGAAAGCATGAGAGGTGACGATAATGAGTTAAGTTTAAATAAAAATAGATAGTTCAATAGTTCGATGGCCAAAAATGTCAGACGAGGCAAGGCAGAGAGATCAATTAAACATTTGAAAATCAGTTTATATAAAATGAGTAAGTAAACAATTTCGTTTCCTCTCGGAATTTTAAAATGACGCTATAATAAAATTATTTTAAATAAGACGTATATTAACTGTATCGTTTTAAGTTTTCTTTTTCGTTTTAATATTCACCTGTAAATATACTTTTTAATTGAAAAGAAATACTGTTTGCGCTGTTTTAAATGACAACAATGGGTTAAAAAAATATTTTTTTGAAATATGAAATAAATCTCTGTTGAGATAATGAAATTTCGAATAAAAATTGAAAAAAAAAACCCTCAAAACATTAGTCAAAATTTAAAAATGCTTGCACGCTGCACACTGCAAGCTCGTCAAGTATGTGCCTGCGAAAGATGGTTAAATTTCTATGCATAGCTTTTGATCCTATTAAAAATTTTATAACGAAACTAATTCGACCGACTTCAACATTAAATAGCGCTTAAAATAATTCTTCGTTTTAAAAAATGTCTGCTTCCGCGTGTTTATCGAACGTTTTCTATAAAACTAGCAATTGTTACATCTTTATATGCAATAGCTTTCTTAATATAAGCCAAGAAAAACCTCCGGTCACAAAAAAATTATTTACGTTTTATTTACGTATTTATTTTTTTAGAATACAGAGATACAAGTATAGCTCGTTTAATAGTATAAGACATGCTCGAACGAGCAGCACTTGGAACAAACGGGAAACACTTCTGCTGTTGTTTTCCTGGGTAAAATTCCATAATCTGGTCCAAAGCCAATTGGAGCATTTACTATCATTGTTATGTCGCTAGCACTCTGTTTAACATTCCAGTGGACACTCCTCTTGTCGGTTTATCCGAAAAGATAGTACCAAAAATTAATCTTCAATACTAGTAACATCCCTTGGCACCTACCTTCTCTCGGAAATAAAACTTTGATTTCCGATTCAACAAACTCACTAATTCATTGATCGCCTTCGTCATTGTACCAAATGCTTACAAGTTTCATCATACTACCTTAAAATGTAACGAAAATCAGATTTGTGCCACTTACGGCATTCAGCATGGGGGAGCCATGCTCAAACTTGGTCTCCTGTTCCAACTGTGCCGGTGACCACTGCTTGGACTAGAATTAGTGTCCTTGCCGTCTTAAGGAGGTGGACTTCCTTAATTTCAAGTGCAAGAATTTCTTATCGTTTATGGATGCGTGTAAGCATTAAAAAAAAAAAAAAAAAATCCGAGTTAGTCTCGTATGCCAAAGTAGCCAGTGTACAAAAAACACTGAATTAGATTTGTTGCAAGACTGCACCGAATCTCACACAAATTCAGAGCTAAAATATTAATTGACATCATTTCAAAACAGTCAGATAAAGTACCTGAATCTATTACAGCTTTATGTATTTTATCAGTGAAGTTCTTTGCCGAAGTGAGCGAAGAATTACCAGAGAAACAAAAACGCCCTCATAAAGGCAATGGGACTCAAACGAATAGGTGCTGATTAAAAGAGATCTTTTTTATTTTTGATTGCTGCCAGTAGTCTTCCTTGACTAACTTGTTTACCCTTTTTATGGGTTTATATATTCTGCAGTGGAATTGCAGTTGTTATCATTCGTCATTGTACCAGAATGTTATTGTGCAGTAGTGCAGAACCAAAAATTAATAAACTTTTTTGGTTCAACTGCACCTTATTTTGCAATACGGACGTTCTGTGTTTCAGAGATCTTTCTTAGTCCGAAAAGATCTCTAATCATTGCAAGAAAATTGTTTATCGCTTGATAGACTTAGCCGCCCAGGTAGTGACCTGATTATTGCTGTCAATTCTTCTTGGTCTTCTGGTCGGTTTCATAATAGCAATCCTAGTTCTGACAATAAAATTATGGGTATCCGTATCCTTATGGACCCTTTTTCATTGAATGTAGTAAACATATATTCAAGTTCTGGTTCTGTGTCTTCTGATCTTACAAAAATCTGTTAAAATTTGTATGGACCGACTCTTGTTTTGAGTGATTTCAACCTACATCGTCCGATATGGAGTCCCTTTGCGGCTTCTCGTACTTCAAGAGTTTTGTAGAGTGGCTGGCAGACAGCTTCTTTTGTCTCCTCAGCTTCTCAGACCCGACTCATGTGGCTCCCAATGAATCTCGCTTACTGATAAATATTTTTATTTGCTTCGCAGATTTTTTTCCCCTGTGTCTCTCCAAGTAGAGGATGGCTCCTATGAAAGAGAACGCAGTCTCCATTTCTGTGGACTTTAACTCTCCGATGCAGCCTTCTACCACTCACTATCGTTGGTCTCACATGTACCAGGAAGTCAACTGTTAGAAAATGTCTTTTGTTTCAAGAAAATACCACCAGATGGCAGCATCAAACAATGTTTTTAAAAAGGCAAACTGAACTCAGAAACCTTTTTTTTAGTTCAGATGATAAAGAGGCTGTAAGCATGTAGCATGCGAAATTCTGATAGGTTTAAAAATCCTATATAATATCATAGTATTCCAAAGGAATATTACATTGAAAACTCCAACAAACTTGTCGTTAAAATTTCAAAGTATTTCTTCATATTTGTGTTTGTAAATAATTCCAAGAATTCTTTTTGTTTTGTTATTGTGATTCTATCCTGCAAATATTATACTAAAGTATTATATTCTACGGGTATTTTTACATCTAATAAGTGTATTTTGTTCATCTTAAATTTTTAATAAATAATTCACAAGACATAAAGGTAACACTTTTAACTTTTTTATTATATACTGTTGAGGAATCTCTTATTCATGCCTTCATGTGGAATTACATATCAACACAACAATACTCTGCAGTTGTGCTTAGCCATGGAATATGCTCCTTTATCCATCATGGTGCAGCATGCGCTGGTCAATAATTGCTCAATTCGAAAATCTCCTCATTAAAGCCTCCCTGCATGGTGGCCATGTAAGTGCAGTAATCTTCGTAACTAAAAAAAATATTCTACTTGAAAAAAATACTCCAGCTGTTTTCTTCCGATTGCTGTATTAAATACAAAAAAGTCTGCAAAGCTCCGTCAGGTCATCAGGGAATCTAAACGCCTGTTCTGGGACTCCGCATGTCGCAACATCAACGAACCTCGCATTTTATGCAAGGTGTTCCGGAAAATTAAAAATCGATCATGCTCTGTCTCATCTTGATTTCCATTTCTGTCTCTCCCACGATGATTCTCTTATTTCCGAAGCACCAGCCCAATCTGAAATTTTCGCAGAGCATTTCAGCGAGAATACTGCCCATGAACATCTCCCCATAGTTTACGGAAGTATTGACTGTTTGGAGTTCAATTCACTTTTGAAGCTGTCTGAGTTCCATTCACCGTACCAAGTCCACCATCCCATTCACGAAATCCTTGATGAGGATAATATTAGCGCTGCTTTTTTTTTCAAGGGTCTCAATGATCACTCCCTGGAAGTTCTTCTTAAGGACAGTTTTATTTGGTGTTCGGGTGATATCCCATCAGACTAGACAACTACTGTCATTCTGCCCATTCTCAAGCTAAATATGCAAAAACAGAAGTCCCTTCTTACCACCTTTATGCCTTTACGTCAGTTATGTGCAAAATCTGTGAGATACTGATTGCTAACATGATAAGAAATCACATAATTAAAATAACGTCCTATACCACAGACACCTTGGTTTCCTACGTTTTCGTAATATTCAAACTATTATTGCGATGTCACCTGACATTATACAGGCAAAAAGAGAGAAAAAAAATCTTGGGAATTTCTCTTGATCTGCAGGCGGCCTACGACTCTATCTACATCAGGGGTATTATCTTTATCTATGCGCAAATTGGTATATCGAGTCAGATACTCCGCTGGCTTCATAGATTTCTTACAATTTGAAGTATCAATGTTGTTTGAAGAAAGTGCTTTTCGTCTGTCCATGCTACTTTCAGAGGTGGGCCACAGGGAGCTGTCATGAGCCCTATTTTGATTACCATATTTATGGTAGATTTTTTTTAAGCTCTTGAAAGGCTAAAAATTAAATTTCTGGTGTACGCTGATGACATATTTATTTTTGCACTTGTGTTGCGTTGGAGTTATGTCGTGATAAGTTGTAGGCTGCCCTCAGACCTATTGCTCAGTGGTGCCGCTATTAGAAATTGTTCATTCGTTATGATAGGTGCCATGCAATCCATCTCTCCAGAAGATTTGAAGATTGCAACCTCCATTTTTGTATTAACGGTGCCCTGATTTAATTTTCCAACGAAATCAATTTACTGGGGTTTTATGCGGTCAGACGCGGGAATTTTCGGAAGCATGCGGAATTCTTGCGAAGGAAAGCTTTGTCCCATAAACGGTATGGTGCTAGGTCTTACTACCTTCTCATCTTTGCCTCCTCCACCAACCGCAGTTTAAATGATTACGGGACTGCAGTTCTTAACGTGGCTTGTGATACTGTCTTGAGCATCTAGAAGTGCTTCAAAGTTGTGTACTACGGGTGGCTGTTTGGGTCTATCTAAGTGGATACCCAATATTATCTTTCATAAACAGGATAGTGTTCCTCCAACTCTGTGGTTGCATAACAAAATCCAAAGAGTCTCATTCTACACTCCTGTAATACATTTCTGCTTGGATCTTTGCCACCGGGACACCCTTCATAATGAAAGAGAGGATTGTCTTGCAAAAGGTGTGAGAGAATCTGACGTTCTGTTAGATTGGATCTCATTTGAAGACTAATTCGTTTTAACAATCAAAGAACAAAATCTCATTCTGAGCAACAGTACAGACAAAGCAAATATTTCACTTCACACGGTGATATTCCCTTCATTAAAGCGGGATTATTCAGGGTCTGTTAATATATGTGAAGATGTTATTGTAACTTGTTTATTATGCAAAATGCTGATTACTTCTGCTATTTTGTTTCGTTTTAGATTATTGAATAATGACAAATGACTCAGCTGTCAAGTTATTGACTCCCTGGAATTCTCTTTTTGTCTGTGAAGTATCAATCGCAGCGTGGTTTATGCTGGAACAGGATTGTTTTGAATAGCAATTGCTTCCATTCTTTAGTTGAGTTTTTGAACAACTTTTGTAATTTCAAAGAGTTTCGTGCATCCACTCTAAGTTTTTTATTTAAAGGCTCAATATTGGTAATTAAAATGAATGAATATTAACCATTGTGACAGAATATTTTTTTAGACAAAATGGCTGACAATTGAACATATATGCATCATGGGGATGAATGCGACTGTCTCATTCATCCCTAGATGATGCTGAAAAAATATTTATTAACTAAATAATGTTATACCAGTTGATAAATTAATAATTTATGATAATTATTCTTTTAACATTTCATCCTCATTGTAGCCATCGTCTTCAGCTATTGAATGCTTCCGTTTATGGGCCTTTTAAGACAAAGTTGAGATCAGTCCAATATGATTGGCTGACAAATAATCTTGGAGACCATATTACAATTTATAATGTATCAGCTTTTGCCAAGGAGGCATTTGTGTCAGATTTTAGTCCTTAACATTGAATATAGGGAGGAAAATATTTGTGTCCCATTCATCCCTGCTGTGGGTATGATTGGGACAGAGATGAACTTTTTTTTAATTTCATAATATATATCTGTATAATAATAACCTTGAATAGATATTGTGCATAAGATGTAGTCAAACACTTAATGTATGAAATGTGATATATAATATTGATAATAACTTAAAAAAATGTATTTAAATATTTTTGTTAAAATGTCCCATTAATCCCCCATCTCCCCTACTGTTTAGTTTTTTATTTCAAAGGATAATTACCGCAATATACGAATCTTACTTAGAAAAATTAAAAAGAAGACAGAGGAAACAAAAAAACTGTCTTAATAAGATTTAGTTTGAGGTATTTGTGGCTGTTTTTGCAGTGGAGAGGAGTTAATTCTAGTTACATCTGTTTTTTAAAGGATCCTTTTAGTTTCTTGTATTACTTTGATATTTTAAATTGTTAAATTTTTTGAGCTCGTACTTTTTTTAAAGATAATTTTTCAACAGAAATAGATTTCTAGAATCTTCACATATGCTAATCCAAAATTACAGCTCATTCCTCCAAGTAGTTTTTGAGTTAAGCTTAAAAAGCAATCCGCATCTATTTTGCAACGATTAAAAATTAATTTAACATTGCAAGTTCGAAATTTTAAACATACATAACTCCTAATCTGCTTGATCGTATGACTTCTCGTTTATTATCTGAAGGTAAAATTTACTTAGGAAAATCGTGAAAAAATTACGCGTTAGTATTGAAAATTTTAAAGTTACTTACAATTTCTATCTGTAGACGACCCCTTAAGTAGAATTTAAGTATAGTATTAATTAGTAGACGTTATTATTAATAGATTGGTATCAGTAACATTTTTATGTGATGATTTTCGTCAAATTTAATAAGAAGTCGGTGTTTTTTAGGTGCGTTCGTAATTATATAAATACGTAGCACCTATAGTCGTCGTTTGGTCCGTCCGTCTGTCCGTCCGTCTGTCTGTCTGTCTGTCCGTCTGTCTGTCCGTCCATCTGTCTGTCTGTCCGCATATAACAACGCAAAAACTACCCAACCAAATGGTTTGCAATTTAAAATATATTATCTTTGCAGAATTTTGTCGAGACATTTCAAATTTTATTAAAATCGAATCAAAACTTTAGGAGATATTAATAAAAATATTTATTAAGAAATTTGAATTTTTTTTTTAAATCGGTGCTTTTTTGTTAGAGGAGCTTCCGATGGATGTTAAATCGTCAAGCGACCGAGATACTTATTTTATGAAAGAAATTAATCTGCAGACGATATAATTCATTTCACAGAATTAAAAATAATCAAGATCTGAATATTTATATAACTAGCTGATACATATATATCTGAATATTTATATAACTAGTTAAGATATTTGTATGAACAGTGTCATAAAATATATACTTAACTAGCTGTTTAACCCGTTCCACGCAAGGGATATCATGAATTTAATTCTAAAACGTGCGTACGAACGCACCTCGTTTGTAACGTTTGACGTACAATTTCCAACTTGTTTTTTTTTTTTTTTTTTTTTTTTTTTTTTTCCCAAGACTGTATTCAGTTAAACGTAGTAGTTATGTAGAAAATCAAAGTTAATATAGTTTTAATCAATAAAAGTTAATATAGTTTTAATCAATTAAAGTTAATATAGTTTTAAGTTATACTTTTGAAATCTCAAATGTCGAAGGCCCTGAAACACTTAAATCATCTATTTGTATAGTGAAAATGAATTTTAATGCGTTCAACAAAGTTCAGTTCAGTGAAAGCAGGGAAAGAAACATAATTGTAATGAAAAGAAACATGACTTTCACAAATTTTATTAACTCGAAAATTCATCAGAATTATGAAAAATAATAAATACAGTTGCTTTCATCTTTCATATAGTACTGAAAGAATATTTATAGTGAGAATATTTTATATTTTCCGGACACATATTGTGTAAGGGAAGTATCGTATTAATCATAATAAAAACCCGACTATGGAATAGCTTTACATTTGGAGGTTCTCTGAATCCGCTTTTGCTATTCTTACAATTGTTCCATATATATGTGTGCAGGGTAGTGCAAAATTTTAATTAGATTAACTATTGAAAACTAACGATTAAAAGTTTAATCATGACTAAAGATTGACGATTGAATATATATCGTCAATCTTTAGTCATGATTAAACTTTTAATCGTTACTTTTCAATAGTTAATCTAATTAAAATTTTGCACCATCCTGTATGTGTGTATATAATGCGTGTATTTTGGAATTTTGTCATCTTTTCATGTCCCTAGAGTCCATTTTTGGTGTTTTTACGAAGATGCCGGTATGTGTGTATGTAATTAATAAATGGGATACATTTTGAGAGAAATAACTTGAGACTCGAGACCTCGCTTTGGGATTGAACTATTTTATTTGCTGCTCTCTAGTACAGTTCTAATCGTGAGTTCAATCGGAGGCCCCGCGAGCCATTTACGTTAATTTTATAAGATCTAGATGGTCGTGGCTTAGACAGAACTCTCAAATATGTGAAATCTCCGCTCTTGTGGTTTGCACGCCAGTTTTGATAAGTATTTAGGATATTTTCCAGCAGAAGGAGAAGATGTCAAACAGGGAGGGTCATTGATTTTAATTAGTCAATTAGCATTTGATTGATGTCTGGGGTCTTATGACGACAACAAGGTATGGTTATGACCTGGGTTCCGCAAACCACAAATGGCTGCAAGAAGCACAAACTCATCACTTTTTGTCTTAAAGATGGATCGAAATCGATGTCGGGAAGTAATAAATGTTAAGGATCTAGAAATAATTAATTTTAAATTTTGAACTTCAAATTTAATTTTTAATTTAAAAAAGGTTTGTTTTTATCTTTTCATGTATATGAGTGAACAGGACAGCGCCCAAGATTGAGCTCCCATTTGGTGATTCTGTTGTAGGCAACAGTCACAAGAACTGTATATATTTTCAAAGAAATCGGTTTGGTATCTAAACTTTTTTTCAATATTCTATGACGATAACCGTTGAGCATTTTCTCTTATATATCAATTATTCAATTAAATTATTTTTATTGCTCATGTTTATTATATGTCGAAACAAAAATTATGTTTCCCCAGGACATGAGTTAATTTAGTAAAATATTTTTTCTTAAAAAACAAAGTAAAAAAATAATAATAATAAGTGACTCCACTCGCCTTTCCGAACACTTTATAGAATATTTTGCATATATGTGACGCAACATATGCAATTTATCTGATTAAAATATTTCAGTTAAGAGAGCTAATCCTCTGTAATGAGATCCACAGACACATATGGCGTGAAACATGAGCAATCTTGACAATATTTAGTTTCAAAAGGGCAACAATTAATTAAATAAAGGTCATATTATTTAAGTAATTTTGCATCAAACAACTCTCGTTAGAATACGTCAATCGATTATGCACTCACTTACGGAAGAATCTCCAGTTACTGGTAGACAAAAGACACTTATTGTAATAACTGCGATTATATGGAAATTTTTTTCCAAGTTCTTGAACTAGTGAAATTTGGCATTATTTTTGAGACTTAGTTTTGGCGCCAAATTTGCCGATATCTCGCCAGTTATCGCGAAGTTTGACGAAAATTGTATGTGTCTGCCCATGTACAAAAAAAAGCACGTACATTCAAGTATTACTGTAAATTTCTTGGCGACTTTTCCTATCGAAACGGTACTTATCAGGTTCTTTTCTGGTCAGTGATAAATGGTTGAAAAACAGTTTAAAAATGATTTAGATATAGTCCAGGCATTAGGGGATAAAAAAGAGCAAATAAAGGAAAGTTTTGGTGTAGTTTTCTTTTTGGGTCCCTTTATGTTTTTTGGGTCGCTGAACACGAATCCGAGGTTTTCCAACAAAATTTTTACGGGAAATATGTTTTTTTTTTTACAAAAAACGTGTAAAAAACGGACTTTTTTCCGTTTTTTCAAAATAATTCCAAAATTGTGCATTTTACGTGAAAGTCGGCAATATATGAATTAAAGAAAATAAAATTTCCTATATTTTATGTAATGAAAGTTTTTTCCTCTGATCAGTGGTTTAGCCGTGAGAGTACCGCAAAAAAGGGGGTTAAAAACAAAAAACTGTAAAAAAAAACGGGAATTACGGTAGTGTATGCCGATGTAACATAAAAACTAACCATTTTACGCAAATGGTAACCATTAATGATACTAAAGATTATATGTTTGACTGTATTTTGTGCATTTGAGGTAGAGGAAAAGTGCGGATCCTGCGCCAGGGGAAGGTGGGAGCAGTGGAGCCAGTTCCAATAGTCCAGTAGAAATAGCTCAAAAAAGGGCCTTGCCTTACAAAAATTCGGGTAGTTCTGATTTTTGGGTATGCTGTAAAGGTTGACCCTTTAATAAAAAAAACAAGTTTTCGACCTTCTAGACCTTGTGCGTTTTTCACAATATTGAAAAAACCAATATTTTTCGGCACTTTTTTTCGATTCTTCTTAAATAACTCAATTTTAGTGCATTTTACAGAAAAAAGCACTTTTACCATTTGGTAGAGCATAAAATTCTCTACAACATGCAGTATTCAGGTTTGTAAATTGTCCAAATAGGGGGTAAGATACGGAGCCGGGAAAACAGGGTTAAATTTTCATGTTGTAGAGAATTTTATGCTCGACAAAATGGTGAAAGTGCTTTTGTCTCTAAAACGCACTAAAAGTAGGTTATTAAGCAAAAACTAACGTCTTTAGTGGATTTTTGCAAATTTTACCTTATTTTCCCGGCTCCGTATCTTACCCCCTATTTGGACAATTTACAAACCTGAATACTGCATGTTGCAGAGAATTTTATGCTCTACAAAATGGTAAAAGTGCTTTTTTCTGTAAAATGCACTAAAATTGAGTTATTTAAGAAAAATCGAAAAAAGTGCCGAAAAATATTGGATTTTTCAATATTGTGAAAAACGCACAAGGTCTAGAAGGTCGAAAACTTGGTTTTTTTATTAGAGGGTCAACCTTTACAACATATCCAAAAATCAGAACTACCCGAATTTTTGTAAGGTAAAATGCTATTTCTACTGGACTACAATGTTACCGCCTCTTAGAATACGAGCTTTCCGGAGGAGTAGCACCTTCGACTCATGAGAGCAGCTGGATCTGCCACACTGCTCCCACCTTCCCCTGGTGTCGGATCCGCGCTTTTCCTCTACCTCAAATGCATAAAATATAGTCAAACATATAATCTTTAGTAACATTAATAGTTAACATTTGCGTAAAAGGATTAGTTTCTATGTTACATTGACATATAGTCCCTGGCCAAATTATTAGACGCAGTTGTTTTTATTATAATTTGTTAAATATCTCGAAAGATACATGAGGAATTATCTTGAAACTTTAGGAGTGTAAACAACATGATAAACGTCATATATTTCCGAGAAGATTTTTTCTTGAAACCCCATAAGGGGCCGTCAACAAATTGAAGAAAAACGAATATCTTTTGGATAACCCTGTAAAAACTAATATCACAAAAGCGTTGAAACGGTATCACACGCTTAGGAGGCTTATTGTAATAATTTGGGTTCATTTTTATGAAGATAGCATGTATACTCGAAGAGAAATTCAGGTTTTTATAAAAACGGTCCCAAATTTTACGAAGTTTTTTGCTTATAATTTGCATAGTTTTTAATATAAAAACAAGTTATTTTCAGAAAATATGACAAACAAAACTATACACAATACCCTGTAATCAGAATTAAAAAATAATAATAATTGCATGAAAAATGAGCAGGTTTACTAAATATTTTTTCACTGCGCATGCGCGAATTCAAACAAAATATACTGTGCATAATATATTAGCTAAATATATAGACCAACTTTTATGAAAGTCTCAAAAACATAGCTTGAAAATTTTGATAGTGATCGTCGATAGAATAAGCTCGAAATTCGCTGTTTCCAAAAGGAAGCAAAAAGATGAGGGGTTGTATCAAATATAGAATGAGAGACGCTTCATTCTTATTATGTCAACTTTCAAAAGCTAGTATATTTGGATACAACCCCTCATCTTTTTGCTTCCTTTTGGAAACAGCGAATTTCGAGCTTATTCTATCGACGATCACTATCAGAATTTTTAAGCTATGTTTTTGAGACTTTCATAAAAGTTGGTCTATATATTTAGCTAATATATTATGCACAGTATATTTTGATTGAATTCGCGCTTGCGCAGTGAAAAAATATTTAGTAAACCTGCTCATTTTTCATGCAATTTTTATTATTTTTTAAATTCTGATTGCAGGGTATTGTGTATAATTTTGTTTGTCATATTTTCTGAAAATAACTTGTTTTTATATTAAAAACTCTGTAAATTATAAGCAAAAAACTTAGTAAAATTTGGGACTGTTTTTATAAAAACCTGAATTTCTCTTCGAGTATACATGCTATCTTCATAAAAATGAATCCAAATTATTACAATAAGCCTCCTAAGCGTGTGATACCGTTTCAACGCTTTTGTGATATTGGTTTTTACAGGGTTATCAAAAACGTATTCGTTTTTCTTCAATTTGTTGACGGCCCCTTATGGGGTTTCAAGAAAAAATCTTCTCGGAAATATATGACCTTGATCATGTTGTTTACACTCCTAAAGTTTCAAGATAATTCCTCATGTATCTTTCCAGATACTTAACAAATTATAATAAAAACAACTGCGTCTAATAATTTGGCCAGGGACTGTACAGTACCGTAATTCCCGTTTTTTTACAGTTTTTAGTTTTTTCCACCCATTTTTGAGGCACTCTCACGGCTAAACTATTGATCAGAGAAAAAAACTTTCAATACATAAAATGTAAGAAATTTTATTTTCTTTAATTCATATATTGCCGACTTTCACGTAAAATGCATAATTTTGGAATTATTTTGAAAAAACGGAAAAAAGTCCGTTTTTTTACACGTTTTTTGTAAAAAAAAAACATATTTCCCGAAAACTTTTTTGTTGGAAAACCTCGGATTCGTGTTCAGCGACCCAAAAAACATAAAGGGACCCCCCTCCCAAAAAAACTACACCAAAACTTTCCTTTATTTTCTACCAAATGCCTGGACTAATACCAAATGCATCGGCCGATTTTTCCGCAAGTGTATATAGTTCTTGCGACAAAGGACTGTAACATACCTGCCCATCGACAACTCTTTCGAAACACTGTTTGGACGTTATAGTGGTCACTTACACACATATATCATGATTACAATATATTCTTTACATTATTATGTGTTCTGAAAGTAATAAATACTGAAACTGAATATACATAGCCATGCTAATGAGAATTTTATGTTCGCCATTGTATCGACATAAGACGAGAGTGAACGATAAAAATGTTTAATTGAATAATTGATTTAAAAGAGCATTTAGCATTTTGAGATTCCCTAATGAGTTTTTGCTGTTTTTAAAACTATTTCGCATGCATATGTGTATATGTATGCGTAGATATTTGATTTTCTTTATGTTTTAAAGACCCCACAGTTCATTTTTGGTGTTTTTACGATATTGTACGTGTGAATGGTGAGTGAACATTACAGCGTTCAGCAAACGCATTTGCGATTGAACTCTGATTTGGAGAATATGTTATAGGCCACTGTCACTAGAACTGTATTAATTTTCCGACAAATTGTTGAACGAGTTTTGTGTCTAAACGATTTTTCAAACAGAGAAAACCGATAAGTAGTTTCTTTTTTAACTCAATTATTCAATTAAATATTTTTGTTGCTCGCGCATCATGTTTCACCAAAACTCGACTTAATTTAGTAATTTTTTTTTCCCTGAAAAAGAAAAAAAATTACAATATGTTTTATTAATTTAGTAAAAGCATACGGAAATTAAGGAATTGAATTTCGTTTAGGAAAATCTACATTTAAAATAATTTAAAGCTCCCATTAGCGTGACTACGTAAATTCAATTTCAATATTTATCTACATATTTAAAACGCTAAGCGTTTTCTTTCGACAATCCGTGAGAAGAAACTACTGCATCAAATTACATCATTCTTTTTTTAAATGAAAGATATTTGGACACAGATTTGTTATCTTGCATTCGTTTGTTCGAAAATTTAATTAATTAGCCGTAATTTTCAATTAAAGTTTTACTTCTGCTTATGACGTCATAAAGTCGGCAATCTGATAACGCCTACTGTTGCGAGGCACAGAGTAACCAGAAACTCTGTGGTTTCGAGGATAAAAAGAGAAATAATAAATATTAAAAGCACGTGGCTTTTATTCCGAATTTTTTAATTTGCAAGTTACATTTCGGTAAAAAATATTTATCCACGTGTTTTATAAGAGAAAAAAAAAATCATATTTATTGTGACGTCACGGGAATGTTGCCCATTGGGTTTATTTTATCATTATGCATTATAACTTCGTTGATGCCATTTTTTCATTACAATTAGATACAAAATATATTTTTATTTGTATACATGGTGTTTAAGCATAAAAGTAACGTATACAAAGTACGTGTGAAAAGTTTGCGCCGGTGAAAATGACGTTATCCTTAGCTTGAAATGCATTTTAACATTGATAAAACAACAAAGAAAAATTTATATGATTGTGTCAACATAACGTAATTTTAATTGATTTTTCAATTTTTAATTTTAAAGATTAGAACTGGAGCCTTTATTGGTTGCTTCATCTTGATTACATGTTACCAATTACTTTTTTTAAATTATAGGTTAGAAGATATAATTTTTTATTTTTTTTAATAAAAAAATTCACAAAAGTAAAGGATTTCAAGAAAATTAAAATTATTAAAAATAGTGTTATGGTAAAAAAAAAAAAAAAACTTTAAATAATGATTGTATTTTTTGCTAGAATAAACAATGTGAGGTTAATATTTTATAGGAACTATTTTGGTAGGTTTGTTGTAAGTTCATTTAACAGTTCCTTATTAGCGGCAAAGTCTTATTTCTTTCACTGTGAATTTCTCTTTGGATGTCAAAAAATGGTAGTCTACTTTTGGACGCCAGTCGAAACACAGTGGCAATTTTTAGAAATGTATAACAGTTGTGACTACAAACAGCGCCATCGCTTTAGCTTTCATCGCGTTTACATCACTTCTAAATTCTACAAATTTCAATTTTTTACTACATTTTAAAATTTTAATTCTTACATCATTAATTAGAAAAAAATTAGCTTTTGATTGAAATTTATTTGAAAACTGCCGCTTAATTTGACGACTTTTTAAATAATTTTCAAACATAAAATATTTTTCAATTCTATCTCAACAATGACCGTCAGTTAGCTTTATTAATGTGAAATAGACCCTGGGAAAGTTGCTACAATTGAAAATAGATTTCTCTAACCATCTTGAAAAGTGAAAAAAAAAATAATAACAAAAAAAACCTGATAAATCATAAGATCAGATTATCCATAAGATAGAACATTTTGGCGCTAAACAAAAATCTGACAAAAAAAAAAAAAAAAAAAAAAAAAAAAAAACTATTTTCAGATTATGATTAACATAAAATTGATATGTTGCATTCGTTGACGTACATTTTGCATCAGAATAAGTTAGGAACTCTATTTTATTATTTTTTAAAGATCCATTGGATATTTAACTGCAGAAGAGGGAAAAGATCTCCGACTGTGATGAAAATGGAATAATCATCGTGATTATGTAAAGGAGTCGAAGAAACCATACAAATAAATTACACTTGAAAACATTAAAATCTCCATCATCTGCAGATTGATTTATTATTGTAAAAAAATTCTTCATCTTTACATAAAAATTGATTAGCTTAAAATAATCGATGCGTTTCAGAAGATATGGATTTGAAACGAACAATGATTAAAGAGGACATTTACAAAAATTTAATTTAAACATTTTAAAACTTTTTTTAACGTCGAATGTCGACGGTGCCTTTGGGCAGATGCAATGCAAATGTGCATAGGAGCTCATTCGGTTACATTATCACAGGGGGGGGGGGAGGGGTGTTATTTATTATGTTCTTTTATTTACTGAATATGAGATGAAAGTAGGGATATACTATTTGTATGATACTTCATAGGTCCATGATATTTTCTTTCTTGCCGTGGGGAATATGGCGGTAATGTCAAACTGATTTGCATTACACAGTTGTTTACGGATTGTTTGTTTGGAGTTTGCATCGGAAATAGTACTGTATGTCACTGGGTGAAAAAACTTCTAAAATAAACTATTTGAAAGACTGTGTCATACGCACTCCTTCTAATGTAATAAAGAAGCTTATTTTACTGATATTGTTATACGTAGTATTTTTTTTCCGTCAAGTTTTGACGGGTTTCATCTAGTTTATTTTTATTTATTTATTTTTTTTACTGGCTTTAGTCACGGCATGAGTGGTATGAAAATTAATTGAAAAATACGTCATAATTTTAGAAAAATGCTTCAGCTTAATGACTGAAAGTCACGTTTTCTTTAGAACATGAGGTCATTTTCACAAGTGGAAAGAAAACATTTCACCTTTGTAAAATTAGGATCAAAGTTTTTATTTATTTTCATATTACTATTCATTTGAACGCATAGTCTGTATAATGTTCGGAAAGTCGAGTGGAGTCATTCCAGATTGTTCTGCATTCTGTAGAAGAGAAATGGAAGGTTAGAACACTTCCAAGGCTTAGAATGCGAAAAAGGCTTAATAAACCTATCTGTTGAAATTTTTGTTAAATCGAAAATTCGGTTGGACTGGAAGGGTAAATTATCTCCAATACCCGTTCAGATTCGCTAGCGTGGTGGTGTTGTATTATTTTAGTCCACCTTTTTGGAAAGTATTGTCTAAGAAAATAAATATTTTTCTTCTATGAATGTATTTTTGACTGGCAGACTGATGATTGGGAAATGCGGCTCATAATTTCTTAACTCATTCGCAACCACGAGCATATTCGTGGTTGTCAACATTCAAAATAAAAACGTATGATTAAAAAAAAAAAAAAAAAAAAAAAAAAAAAACTGCCTAGCCACCACTATTTTAATATGTTAAAAAATACTTTATTTAGTGACAAAAACTTTGCTATTAAAGTTACCAAATATTATCTTTCAGTATTTTTGGTGGGAAACGAATTTCAGTAAAGATATCAAAGACTCCGCCCACATATTTTTGGCAGTTAATGGGTTAATTATTTCACGCTTTCTCCACGACTTTTGTGGCTCTGTAGCCTAAATCTTGATTCATTTGGGAACGAAAAAAACTATCTATTGGTTTTGCAGTTTAATAAGCATTCTGAGATATCAAATAGAAACATTCCGCTTAAGATATGATTGATTTCATCGGAATGAAGCAACCATGTGCAATATTCTGCATTCAAAGAAGTAGATGATTAATGTTTCCTCCGCTAGCTGCAGAAAGGGGAAATCCCAGTTGCGTTAATGTACGAATAAGATAAAGCTACCATTTAGGCATCAACAACGGTATGAGTCACGGCAAAGTAACGATTTTGAGAGCCACACACCACTCAGCAAACATATAAGGAAACAGACCGGGAAAATCCCGAGGTCCATTGACTATAAATTCCTACACCTTCCAGCATATAATTGCGGGTTTCACCTCGATTAGTGCAGTTTATTAATCCCGCGATACTACTGCACTAATCGGAACATACATTGATTGGGAAAAACTGAAATAAATCCGCAACAAACTTTCTCAGAAATCCAATACTCACTAACAGACAATGTAATAATGTACTATGATATTGTTTTTGATGTATTATTGTTAGATAGTACATATTACAGCTTGATTTGAAACTTTAATCCTTCTTTGCATGAGTTTTTCTTTTACAATTGTGTTTTTTTATACATATATTAAATATTGGACACCAGAAATTTTAAGATAGATTTTTAACTTTGTTCAGCAACATAGTTCACGGGAAATTTACTGGATTAATATTTCTATATAAATATAGTGGTGGCGAAGAAGTTGATTTATTTATTAAAAGTTAAATAAAAAGTGATGGAAATTTACATCACTATGCAATTAAGGGTTAATAAAAGTTTATCTAATTTTCGTGAATTTCCATTGACATAAACGTGTGCATTTAAAAAGTAACAGTCTAGAAACATTGAAAAGTCAATTTTAACTTTACTTTTTCATTACTACAATTCTTTAAGCTTTTTATGTTACCTTACTTTACCATTAGGTTAATTTTTAAAATTGTACATAATTTGATTTAAAACGTATAGTAATACAATTCGATTACTTTAAACTTATATATATATATATATATATATATATATATATGTATATTAATTTATTTAAGCGAAATCTGCCAATTGTATATTTTTATCCCTTCTTTTTGGAATACATCTTACGGCAACACAAAATATTTTTTTCTAATCCACGGTGCACTTGCATAATTCCAATGATATCTAGGTCTATATTTATCAAATGGTTTCTGAGGAATTTTAATTTTTTTAAAGCTTCTTAGAATTCTTTAATGTTATTTCTCTTTTCTGCTTTTGCTGCAAATTTCATTTCTAAAAATTCGACGCTGTCGTCTTGGAAAAAAAAGCATCACCCATTTCGTGCTTTCCGCAATAATCGGAATTTTGCTTGCACTAATCGAAAGAGCATCTAAAAAGAGTTTACCACATTATCTGAAAATCGCACTAACCGAAACCGCACTAAGTGGGGGGGGGGGGGATATCTGTACTGTCAGTCTTTTGTGCTAATTTTTGTCGCGTTCTACAGAAAATATGTAGTGGAGGGTATACAGTGATATACGCCGTCCATCCTCCGGATTTTTTTTAAAGATCCGTATATCCACTGTTCTTCAAGTTCGATAAAGCGTATACTCTCTAGCGCAGCGGTTCACAAAATTTCTTGTTATCCCACCCACATTAAAACTTGAAAAACTTTCTCGACTCTTTTAATGTATTAGTATATAAAAGATTTTGTGTAACACCCCCCCCCCCCCAAAAAAAAAAAAAAAAAGATTTTTTATAAAGTTGGTTTTTATGGACTAAAACAATATAAACGCATCTGCAACAAAAGAAAGAGACTTTCATCCCTCTTGGCTATCACGTGATCAATATAAGCCAGTTTCCGCCAATTGTCGAACTGCCATGTGATCAATATAAGCCATTTTCTACCAATTGTCAAACTGCCATGTGATCAATATAAGCCAGTTTCCACCAATTGTCGAACTGCCATGTGATTAAGGCAGACTGGAAAACAGCCGAAATCCATGGAGTATCGCGTCCAATCTCTATTGTTGGCTCCGACACTCATCAGAATTATAAACAAAGCACACACGAAAACAGTATTCCAAATATGAATAATCATAATAATAATGCTATATAATTATAAAACATTACCTACTTTTACCATGTATGGGAAAAACATATTAAAAAATACTGTCAGATCAATTTATAATATTAAAAAGTCTACAGCAGGGTTGAGACATTCTAATTCTAGTTTCAAGTCACTCTCTACACAATGTTTAATAAACACTGTCTTTTCACAAAATAGTTTATCTAGAAACGGGCATGATTTTTTACTTTAATAATGTAACATATTGTGTTTGTTACAAATTTATAGTAGATGAAGTTAATATTACATTTTTGAAAAACTGATCGAGTATACCGGGACCCATAATTGGGCACTGCTGCTGTAGCGTGTAACTTCTGCCTATAGAGTATATCCTCTGTTTTTTTTTTACTTTCTTCTATCTATAAGAAGAAAGTATTGTGATCTAAAATTTTAAGAAATGCTATTTTAAAAAGTAAGATGTAAGAAGTAAGTAAAATATAAGCTGTCTAAATGAATGTAAATTCATTTCAAACTGGAACAAGAACGATAAATCATGCGTCAAGCATAGATTATGTAACACTTTCCAACGCTTCCAAAATAATTTTACAAATCATACCGTTTAATAAGCTGAAAGATAACATCTAAGTAAACAATTTGTAAAACTCATAACATATTTAAAAACGCAATTTCAGGAATTATCAACAATATTCGTTTAAATATCCGAACTCTTTTGTGCAGCCCTGTATATGATCTATAGATTTGTATATGTACTATATAGAATGCTAAATTTTAGTTCCATTAGGAAACGTGTACCACAGATTAAAATTTCCTTTCTTAAATTTTCGCCAATAAACGGAAATGTGCTCGAGAACTTTTGTGCTTCCCTGTATATGATCTACATAATTTATACACATCACGTAATAGACAAAAAGTGAGTTAAATTTAAAATCACGTTCAGTAACTTAAAACGCACTTCCAGGAATTATTGTTAACAGACAGTAGTGAATTCTTTTGTGTGTCCCTGTAAGTGAACGATGACTGCTATACACACAATATTCTGTAGTAAGCCTCTTGTAATGCACCTTATTGATATATATAAATTTCAATGCGTTTAAAATAGTGAAACATTATTTAAATAAACCGCAAACGATTTTTCTCCATAGACGTAATGTAACGGAATTCTTTTGACTGTCCCTGTAAAGTAACTATAAGTGCTATGCACACCCTATTCCATATTAAGCTTCTTGTAATGCACCTTAGTGACATATATCAATTAAAATGTGTTTGAAATTGTGTAACATCATTAAAATAAACCGCAAATGATTTTTCCCCATAGACCGTAATGTAACGGAATTCTTTTGAGTGTCCCTGTAAAAAAACTATAAGTGCTACACACTTCCGTTGAAATAGGGAATATGCTATAGATAACGACAATAACATAAAAAAAATTTCAAGGCAATCCGAGCATATTTACGTGAGTTAGAGCACGGACAGACGGCCAGACAAACCGAAGTCATAAACATTTTTAAACTAGGTTGCAAAGTGTTAAAAAGTAAGTCTCTGAAAGATAATACAAGGACTGGCTTAATATTAGGTTGATATGTATTTGGAGTTAGACCATATGCATTTTAAGAAAAACAATGCCATGGTATGAAAAGTGCATCTTGAGTATTTGAAGCATAAAAACTAAAATTTTCTAGTTATGACATTTCTTATTTATTTTACAAAAATCATAAGAAAATTTAACTTTTATTAATCCCACATAAAAATTCATGTTTAATAATTAAATTTTAATTTTGGCATCTGTATATCAAGAAGTATTGTTACAGATATTTTCAAATTCTCAAAGTATTTCGTTACACACACATTCAAAAGCACTTTACGGTTAATCAAATATGACCAATTTATTAAGTTATTGTGATTCTTTTAATTTTGCTTTTTGCTAATTAAACTAGTCGGATGGGCCAATCCCAAAACTTTCTTCTATCTCAGTCATGTTATTACTTTAAAATTCGCTATCACATCGCCAAAAAAATCAATATTTTTTGTCATTCTGTTGTACGTCAGCTGCTTGCAAATCGTCGGGTTACAGAGATGCGAACAACCGATGTATACTAAACTACAAAAAGTCCTTCTGGCCTGAACCGACAGGAACAGATAGCCTCCCTATTCCTTGGTTTTACGATTTTAGCTAATTTTACTGGAAAACACGAAGGTAAAATGCGTGGAACCTAAATAAAGAAGATTCAATCCCAGTTTTCGTCAGCATTGAATTTGAATGAGGATATCGCCAAATTAGTCCTCTACAGCCAAGTTGGCTTCATTTATGGCAACTTATTTTGGTCGCCAAATTTGGCGATATTCCGCCAACTGTCGCCAAGTGTGACGAGAATTCGACGTTGGCGAATATAAATATATAGTGATAAGCATGTAATAGGATGAATGGTTACAACAATGAAAGAAAATTTGCCGAAATCATGTTAACTAAAATTCATAAATTAAACCCGTTTATGGATGAAATTCTGCTGTCTTGTTTGAAAATGTCAGCCACCCTAAAATTTCAAACCGCTATATCTCAGCTATTTTTTAAGATAGAGGCAAAACAAAAATTGCTCCGGATCAAGGCCGAACATTTAACGAAAAAAAGTTTTAAAATTTCTAATTTTTTTGAATTTGCACATCTTTTTGAATTTGCACATCTTTTTGAATTTGCACATCTTTTTGAATTTGAAATCTTTAAATGGCTATCACAGCACCCCCTTTCGTCGAAATATCCCCAAATTCTAATAGAACCTGCTTGCTATAGCCAAAAACATAGAAAAAAAATGTGGTTCAATTTGAAGCATTTCATACACTTTTAGATGGTACAATAGTGAAAATGGAACAAAAATATCGATCACAGAGCCCCCTTTCGTCTAAATATCCCCAAATTCTGATAGAACCTGCTTGCCATAGCCAAAAACCCAGAAAAAAAAATGTGGTTCAATTTGAAGCATAACTTCATACACTTTTAGATGGTACAATGAAGACGGACAGACAGACATTTTGTAAAAACATGTTTTTCGGAATCTCTGACCCCTAAAACGTGTAAATCCGTCAAAAACCGGAAGTCGGAAAAAATTTCGATTACAATACTTTCTTCTATTATAGATAGAAGAAAGTAAAAAAATGAAAATTTGATACTCATAAATCAGCGATAAAAACAAACCAGAAAATGTTTGGTTTGAACATTATCCTTCTGATGCTAGAAGTAATCCATTTTATTTTGAATTATTCATCTTTAGAAAAGCTAAAGGAGCTATTTTAGAGTCGTTTTCATAATTACCCTTAGAAAAGAGTACAATACATTTGTGCATCATTTTAAAAACTCATATTCATAAATAAAATTTCTTACAATGCAATTTACGAAGGTAATGTATAGCAACGCGAATATATGTACACATTAAAAAGTCGGCCGACCCAAAACTACGCCATACAATTTAGTGTTGCCACGCCAGTCGAGAGGCATTATTTCTAGGATGGTGTTGGACAGCTCCCGCTTTTTGATTAAAAAACGAGTTTTAAAAAGTTGATAAAATAATGAAGTTTGTAAATTTCTTATCATGTATGAAATTTGTTATTTAGGTTCCATTTAAATTTTGGAGCTATGGACCCGCAGGACCGTGCATTATTCAGGCCAGGATAAAACTGTTCATCGATCGATTCTTCAATTTATTTTTTCCCATATGAGTTGTTTTAAAAATTGTGTACCCGCGGTGATCTTTATTACTATGAACGAGTTAAGAGCCTACACTAGTCACGGGAAGAAACGCTCAAGCTAATGTTAAGTCTATGGGAAGGTTCTAGCGCGATTTCTCACTCGCATTTTAATATTTTTAAATGATTTTTTTGCATAGGATAGCTGAGGTCAATCTCCAACGTTGTTAGTTTTTACTTTTCGATTTTTGTTGCCGTTTTTTTTTTATAAGTGGGCATTTTTAATTTGGGAACCGGTTGGAACCAGTTCTGAAAGGGAAAGTACCCTTATATAAAATAACTGCAACAAGAATCGAAAAAGTAAAAACTAACAACGTTGGAGATTGACCTCAGCTATCCTATGCAAAAAAAGCATTTAAAAATATTAAAATGCGAGCGAGAAATCGCGCTAGAACCTTCCCATAGACGTAAGAGCCTACACTAGTCACGCGATGAAACGCTCACGCTAATGTTAAGTCTATGGGAAGGTTATCCCGCGATTTCTCGCTCGCATTTTAATATTTTTAAATGATTTTTTTTGCATAGGATAGCTGACGTCGATAGCTATCGTTGTTAGTTTTTACTTTTTTGATTTTGGCTCCAGTTTTCTTATATAAGAGTACTTTCATTTTCAGAACCGGTTCCAACCGGTTCCAAAATTTAAAATGTCCGCTTATAAAGAAAGTTTAACCAAAATCAAAAAAGTAAAAACTAACAACGTTGAAGATCGACCTCAGCTATCCTACGTAAAAAAATCATTTAAAAATATTAAAATGCGAGCGAGAAATCGCGGGATAACCTACTCATAGACTTAACATTAGCGTGAACGTTTCTTCGCGTGACTAGTGTAAGCTCTTAACATTAGCTTGAGCGTTTTTTCGCGTGACTGATGTAGGCTCTTAATCCGTGCTAGTTATGTCATAACTGAATTAAAGTTTGAATTTGTCTATCGTTGTCCGTGACTCTTTCTTAAGTTTGGTTGATCTCTTAATGGTGGTGAAAAATGTTCTTTTTATAGAACAAGAGAGTCGACAAGTGTCACTAGAATCCTGGACACAATCCTTGGTGAGTTTGTGAGAAATATACTGCAGTAAATCTACATGTTCCTGCAGCTAAATATCTGTGGAATTTAAAGAATCAAAAATTGTTCGGCGAAGCAATACAATTTCCTGTTCTCAATAAAAGACTGGGACTGAAAATGTTAAAGAATACTGTTCTTTGAGAGATGGTTAAGCTTTTGTACCTCGAAGCTGGATGAAAAGTCAAGTTTATAAGATATTCCTAAAGATGAGTAATTTTGAGGAATAGAAACAACAAGAAAGAAGACCGAAAATGGAATAATGGGAACTTGAATGCAAAATCTGATTATGGCTTGCATTTAATTTAATTTTCTCAAGCGTGGAAATAGAGTAATTAAGATTAATCTGAATGAAAAATATTTCTTTTTAAATCAACATTTAATAAGCGAATATTTATGTATCTAAAATTAACAATTATTCGGATATTATCGATGCAAAATAGAGATTTTGTGAGAATAGTGTCGCATCATTGTGCCTCACTTTTCCGATTAAAATTTCTGTTTCAGAATAAATTTACATGAGGTGTAGATGCCAAATAATAACAATATATAGATTGCAATTTTATTTCAAAAAGGATATGTAGAGGAAGTTCGGGTATTATGAATACCATTTACATTTTGATTTGTAAGTCAACATAAAAAAAATTGAAATCCATTAAAAGTTAGTAAAGTACAAACTTTGAATATTTCTCAACACATTTTTAATGCATTTAAAGTGGAAGAAAAAATACATATCGATATTTAGATTTAAAAAAAGAATTACACTTTTCGGGTAATACGAACCAGTCGGGTAATGTGGAATATGGGTATAAGGCATATTAAAATTTCAAGTAAAATCATGATTTACAAGAATAACCAAGATTATTTATTGAGTAAACAGTAGTACATCATCTACAAAGCATCAGATACTTTGAAAAATTGTTATAATTTTTACAAATATCGCAAAAGTTGTCTGTTGTTTCTTTCCTAACTACAGTCCACATGGGCCCACATCGCACACATCAGGCCTTCTATTCGCTCCTCCCCTCTTCCATCATCTGAATATTTTCCATTTCAAAACAGGCACACTGTATCTTCCTCATCTGGTGTGCCACCTGGTAAAAAGCCTATCTGAGATGATACGTCGGAGTGGAAAGATTGTTCATATTCACTAGACTTGTCTTGAAACATTTGTCTAGCTGATATTCCGTATTACCCGATACGTCATCTTGAAAAAATAACCTCTTCACTCGTCAACAAGTTAGCCTAGAGTTAGCCCTGTCTAACACAGCAATAAATATAACTGTTTACCTTAATACTGAACTTGGTTAACATCAGTGATAAAGAGGTCTTATAACTACTACGAATTTTATAAAACTTACCTGCAAAAAACTGCAACATTTGAGAATAAGATTTGATTTCACCGCGTCACTGCGACAACAGGTATCAAGTCAGAAAGCTCCGCAGTGCATCATGGGAGTACTAGGGAGGTGCTTGTCAGTTTTATGCTTGACTGCAGCACCGTGCGAGCCAGATATCGGAGTATTCCAATTGCCAGACCATTCCATATAATACCCGAACTTCCACTTAATGGGATAATTTGAACATATAAGATAAAGGTGATGTAAATTTTAATAGAAATATTAATGATAATAGTGCAAGATATTGTTTTGTTATAATACATACAAACAAATTAAACTCAAGTTCGTGGTGTTACAATCCAATAAGGATCTTTGCCTGCGGTATCTATCTCCGTTTTCCATATAAAAATAAGTAATTGTAAGTACTGTAAATTTTACGTAATTTATCTATCATCCTAGTATACAGTTCTATAAAATAAAGAATAATCCAGATGGTTCTGATTAAAGAACCAATTAACGCTCTGTTAAGAGTATTTTGAAAAGAGCTGTCAAATCGCAAACTTTAAATTCATATTGACAGATCCCGCTTTACTATTAGGGGAACCTAGTCGGTCACCTACGCTGCATATAAATTTTCTGTATATATACGGATATTTTTGTGTGAAATTTCGGTCTTTTCTAACGTAAACTTTCTGTTTTGAGGGAAAATCGTAAATATTCCTGGAATAGTGGAAAATTTCCTTTTTACCAGCTTGCACATTGGATGATTGAATGTTGAAAACGGAAATGTTCCTTCCAGGAGAGTTGAATCGCAAGATAACGGAAATATTCTAGGATCGTTGCAGAACGTTTGCTCTTCAATTAAGCTCTCTGTTTCTTTTAGGCTCTTTTCCGGTGGAAAAGTGGTACTCCGGTCAACTGTACTTAGAGATGCAAAAATCCGGTTTATTCCCAGGTTTATTTCCAAAAGACCTGGTTTATTTCCAAAAAACCCATTTTATTCCCAAAAAACCCATTTTATTCCCAGGTTTAAACCGGGTTTTTTCTAGCCTTTGCAACTCTAACTGTACTGCATTCTAACCTTTTGGACCACTGCTCGAAAAGTATTTCAAATTTCTTTTTTTTCTTTCTTTCGTTTTTTTTTTTTTTTTTTTTTTTTTTTTAAGAAAAAGAAAGTGACCCGAGAGACCTTGTTCCGTTTTTCACTGTTTTAAGCATATTTTATTCAATTTTTGTATAAAATTTTCGTCCTCTATGCTGCTTTACGTTGGGGACCCTTCTAACTTTCTAATTTTTACAATGACCCTTTTCACCAAATTCAGCTGTCTTTGTCGGGGAAGGGGTGTAGAAAGAGATAAATCCCTGTGAGTCCAAGTCTGGAGAAATCACAACTGTTTTTTCAGATACGTTTTGAGGAGGTTCAGATTCGAAATGAAGATTTTAAGTGATTATGTAAAGTATGTAGTTAGGAAAAATAATTGGGTGGGGTTTTAGGGGTGATTGTTGATTCTTTAGCGAAACAGACTTTCTCGTTGGACGGTCGCGAAATTCATGATAACCTATGAGGAAGTTTAAAGACAAGATGACTAGTTATCTAATATAACTATCAAAATTTGATTTTCACCCTTAGAAATCTGATACCAACGTACTGCATTTTCAAAGGTTGTTTTCCTAAATTTTAAATAATTTTAGAAACGCAATAAGTTTTTACTTAATGAAAAAATTAAATATCATGTCTTTTTTAAAAATACTTAAGTTTTAAGGAGCGTGAAAAGAGGAGATTATTCTAAAAAAATAAATTTATTATTCTTTATTTCTCAAAACCGGACATTTGTGCGTACTGTCGCATAGTTGAATTGAAAGTGGAACCTAAGAAATTATTTGAAATCCGGAGACTCCGTCTGAAAATTGGACGGTTCGCAACTGTAGTCTAAAAGCGTATGAATATAATTTTTGCTGAGGAATACCGCCAGTGTCTAGGGCTTTCTTCCAAGTCTAAAGCGGGCCCTGGATACTGACCTAAGATTTTGGTTACATCCTCTAGCAAAAGCTTTCCATATCTTCAAAGAAACAACAGTAAGCGAAAAACAAACATAACTCTGTAATTAACAGTTTTTTTTTTTTTTAATAGTATCAAAATGATTATCGAATCTAATGGAATATTAATTGGCTAAATATCAAATCTTGGAATCATTACTTTTGAAATAATAAACAGAATAGGAAAGATATTTTATATACAAAGCCTTTTTATTATGTCTTTTAGATTGTAGCTTAAGGATATTTTAATGGATGCAGCAGCTATCTATTTCTTATTTCCAATTTAAAACACGTTTTATCAATGAGCCACGTAATTCATTCGTATCTATGAAATTAAAGTACTTATTCACTGACCATCTGTTTATGCAATAAATTTCTCTCAACTTTATCTGCTGTACTGCTGCATCAACTTGTTTCCAAGAAGCCCGAATTCATAGATCAGAAAAAGAAAAAGGTTGGCAGATCGATCAGCAAGCTACCTAAGAATAACACCATTGATGAAGGGCCAAGAGATAGCTCGTCCGAAGTTCTTGGTTGCCGTAATATCTTGCCTAAGTGCCTTATCTAAGGTCGACCATGCCAACAACGGCCTTTTTTCTAACCATTGAAAAAATTGGATTTTCCGCAGAGAGATAGTACACGGATTAGATCAGGTCAATGTGACCCTGCCAAACAAGAGAGCACAGTCGTTATCAGTCTCTGATATAGTGTTTGATTTGTAAGTTTTTATATACTCTTAATAAAACATTAAAAACAAACTCTTGAGGCATACGTATTTATCAACAGGATTCTTTTTATTGTAAACTATCCGCGATAATATTCGTTCACAAGGAAGTTTGGGAAATAAGAGAATTAGGGCATCACTAAATGTATATATATCCAAAAGCGCCTGCGTAAATTTGTGAATTTTCATAGCTCCATTAAATAACCTGATCAGCCCTTTACTATCTATAGTAGCAGATCTAATATTGAAATTCATTGTATGCGCATCATACTGTAATTAGGACACTATTTCCAAAAGTGAAACGAGTGGGTAAATGTGATCGAAGATCGCTCAAAGGGTTTCGTTTAATATTCCTTTCAAAACACTTTATCCTTTCTTTAATAAATTCAAATAAATTTCTTTTAGCCCCCCCCCCCAAAAAAAAGAAAAGAGTCATGCTTTTTATAAAGTAAAAGTTTATCTGTCTATTCTTTCGTTTTTTCGAATATCTAAACCAGCCCGCTATTATATTCTGTCATAATAATATCCGTCATGCGGACTAAATGCGATATTTAAAAAATAATTTCAAAATTAAACAAACTGTACACCTTCAAAATGTTAAAATATGCGAATATTTCCATAATCGGATTTTTATCACGATTATATGTTTCTCAAACTCATATATTTACTATTCTCTATTACGCATATGGATACTCGCTTTGTATTATTCTCAAACATCTGAAAAATTCGTTAAACTTCCAATAGGACGTCAGATTTTCTTTTCAATTTTCTAATGACTGATATTAATCTGCTTTGTGTACACACTCCTTGTATGTACTCATACTCCTTGTATTATTGAGAAATCTTAGACATTTTCCGTTTTATTACCACTATGACGTCAATCAATTTTATTTCATATTTATCTTTTTTTCAATTGGTGAAACTTTTTATTTCATTTTAATTTTTCACCTGGAAATCGTCTGATAGAAAATTAATTATTGTTGAAAGAATTTCATCGTGGATTTTTAATTTTTGGCATCTGCTATAACGAAAAATGTTTAAATTTAATGGGAAAAGGCTGTTAGAATTTTGGTTTTTTATCTCTATTTATTAAAATAATACGAATTTTTCAAATTTTAATATTTTGAGCTCTTCATAGCTGGTATTCAACTATGTACACAAAATTTCAACTCTGTAAGTTATATAGTTTTTGAGAATAGCTCTGTGATGGACAGACAACGGAGCGGGAGTAATAGGGTTTCGTGAGATGAACGAAACCCTAAAAAGAGGGAAATTCAAACGGTTTAAATAAGGATATTTTTTTACTGTAACAAAATAAGAACACCGATGTAAAAACGTGACTTTTTTAACACTTTCCAACCTAGTTGAACATGAACAGTGTTTATGACTTTGGTTTGTCTGTCCGTCCGTATACTAAGTCTCGTAAACATACTCGGAGTGCCTTGAAATTTTTGTATGTTATTGAGATTTACTATAGCATGATCCCTATTGAAAATGAAGTGGTAGCATTTATACTTTTTTTTTTACAGGGGCAGTCAAAAGTATTCCGTTACATTACAGTCAATGGGAAAAAATCGTTTCAAGTTCATTTTGATGAAGCTACGCGATTTCAAACATGATTAAATTGATATACAATTATGAAGAGCACTAAAACATGCTTTTTATTGAATATGAGGTGCAAAGCATTTATTATTCATTTAAAGGGTCACACAAAGGAATTATATTACACAGTATTGTATTTTGAAAAACCGTTTGCAATGTAATTTAATGATGTTTCACTATTACAAACATAGGGAAATTGATATGCATTACTGAGGTGCACTATAAATTGCTCACTGAAAAATATGGCGTGTATTGCGTTTATCGTTCATTTACTGGGACACACACAAAATAATTGATTTACAGTCTACGTGCGATAATTACTGTTTATGTGTAATTAGTGCGTTTTTAACTTTGGTTTGCAGTTTTAAGTTTAACTAAATTTTTTCATAGTACGTGGTGTGTATAAATTCTGTTGATCATATACAGGACAATACAAAGGAATTCGTAAGTATTACTGACTATGAGAATGAATTGCTTAAGGATGGTTTTTAATTGTGTTATGTATTTTCCTGCTAAAGTATATATAGTAGACTAGTAGAAGTTTGTGGAATATAAATAAATTCATATACAGGACTACTCAAAGAACAAGATACATTGTCGTTGACGGTTGGTAATTGCTGGAAGTGAGTTTTAAGTTGCCTTATGTGTTTTTTACATGAATTAAATTTTAGCTTAATATGTGAAGTGTACAAAAGTCTTTAAATAATATACAGGGCTGTACATTGTCATCGAGTTGCGAAAATTGCTAAATGTGCATTTTCTAACTGAACTAAATTTTCACATGCTATTTTGTATATATCTAAATCTATAGATCATATACAGGTCTGCACAAAATAATTCGACTACTTTTTTGACTATGGAAGATAATTGCTAAAACTGGATTTTCTAATGTGTTTACATGTTTTCTAAACTATTTACTTTCATATCTTCTTTCACATTATTTAACGGTGAACATTTTTTAGAATTTTCTGGATGTGTTGGAAAGTGTTTCATAATCTATGCTGGACGCATGATTTTTCTTTCTTGTTTTCTTTCTGAAAAGGTGTTAGCAATAGTCACCGATGTTTGAGTATTGTACAGTTTAGCTGCTGTGCGCTAAGTTCATAAATTTATTTTATATAGGATGTATTTTATCTAATAGGCGCGAGAAGATAATTGGATTACCTTATAAATAGAAGATGACGCATAGCGGCGTGTTTTTTCCCCTAAAAATATTGGCGTTTCAAAATCAAATAGAAAACGTGAATTAGTGATTTATCTAAAAAATTATCATTTTTGATTTGTTACTTTTTTAAGATACGGCACCATGAATAAAAATAAGCTTTATTTAAACCATTTATTCGTGATTTCTCAATTGTTTTATTAATGTATAGTCATAATTTAATTAATATTAGACTTTTAAATGATAAAAGGATATATATTTTTTAAATTATTCCACTCATATTTTTCATTTTAAATTTCTACTTTAGTGTTGAAAATATTTCGTTGTTGCAGTTTCACAGCGAATTGGCATATTTTGGGAGAGTTGGTTTAGGGCAGGCATGTCAAACTTGTTTATCACCGTGGGCCAAATTAAGCTTTATATACAAAGCAGCGGGTCACATTAAAAAAAAATTACATAATACCATTGCACAGGATAGAACTTTTACGTACAAAACACAGCCGTGTTATTGATATATTCACAAGTTTAAAAGTTATTATTATACTTAGTTTATTTTATCTTATTTTTCGAAAAAGTACTCAAATTTTCTTTCCATTAACGAAATCTGTAAAATGCAATTGAATTTTCTGTATCGTATTTTTTTCGAAAACTGATTGTACACGCTGGTTTGTTAACCCTGATCTGATCAAAAGCATAGCTGCTAATCTTCCGTGTTTTCTTAGAGTAAAAAATAAATAAATATAAGCATAATTTAAAACAGAAAAGTTATTTAATAAAATGTGTCTTGTACCCATGCGCTACTTAGTTAATTTGATTTAGTAAATACATTTTCTGTTTCAAATTTTGTTTATTTGATTTGAAAAAAAAAAGTTGGCAGCTATGCAAAGATATATAAAAGTGCGCTGTCGACTGTAGCTAAAATATCCCTAATTGCATACTATAGCTTAAAAAATCGGTGGATTGATGGATAATTACAGAAATTTTCAAAGCCCATATCCATAGGTGTAAAAACTGGGCGCTAATGGGCCAATTGTCACCACTAAATTTTATTAGCATTCTTCGCCTACATTTTATTAGTATACTTTGCCTAAATTTTATTAGTATTCTTATTAGGCGAAGAATACTAAAAATTTAGAGGTGGCAATCGGTCCATTGGCGCCCAGTTTTTATACCCCTGCCCATATCCATATATTTTTGCTTTAATATGAAATCGCACTGAATTTTGATTAACTGCGCAGTAATAAATTTTGGTGAATAATTTCAACATCAACCATTAGAGTTGAATGAAATAGATTAAACTGATTTTCATATTTCTTCAAATTCAAAAATCTTTTTTTAAAATTAATTTTTGAATATATTTTTAGCATATTCTAAAAATTTCCACTTCGATGATTTTTGAAATAATGCCTGACAATATTTAAATTGAAATACATTTTCTTTTTGAAAATTATTTTATCAAAATAATAAATTCTATTTGAAAACGCTAATACTATCAAATAACAAGATAGTATTATGAAATTTGCCTTGAAATTAAAGTTTACTCGGGTGCTTTGTAATTTTAAATCAAATTCCAAGTACTTTATCTGGTAGTGGACTTTTAATAATCCACATTAATAATTTGTCTATTTAAAATGAAAATTGTAACATTTTTTAACAATTCAAAAATAACAGTTAAAACTTTATAATGGAAAGCAATCAAATTCCGTATAAGACGTTAGATCTTTTTATCTTCATACCCATATTTCCAAGATATTTTCTAGATTGACGATTATTAAGAATGTGCATACGAATATAAGTTTACAAGCACTAAGTTTTTAAGCACATTTCCGGTTTTTTAGAAATCAATCCGTTATAGATAAATCTTTCTAGCAATGGTACTTATGCTTATGGTAATTTTTTTAACTGCTATAGACATCATTTCTTCAATTTCGTTTTCAGTGATTTCGTCTCGCGGGAGATTTAATGCAATAAAGACAATAAATAGTTTTTTTTTTTTTTTTTTTTTTTAAGCCAATGTATTTCGTTCAATATGCTTGGTGAAAGCAGTTTGATTCTCTTTTATAAAGTATCAGTTTCAATTCTGACAGTTTATCTTTTCGATGTTTAGCCAGATTTTTGTGAGTTTTCTTTATACTTTGAGTTGTAGCACCTCTTAATGTTACATTCCTTCCAATCTACAACAATGTCTACATATCAAACATAAAATTTCAGTTTTCCTTTTAATATAATTAATTGTGTTGTAAATCACCTTTAAAAAATATGCGATGTCCATCTTCAGTTTATTATATTTATTCATAGGGTAAAGAGCTTTAACATATATATATATTTTTTATAAATCCTGGGTTGCATGAGAGTATGTCAATAAAATGTGTGTATATCAATAAAAAATGAAAGAATGGAAAGAAAAATCAACGTAGGATTTCAGAAAGATCACACATAATTACTAACCTAAGTAATGAAAATTATTAAAGAGCTAAAATCCAAAATTTATATGTTCGACTAAAGTCCAAGTGAAGAACATGCATTACATATTCGGGGTTTTTGTGTCAAGCACAAAAGTAAAAATTTGTGCCACATTCAAAGCAACTCATTTAAAGCTATTTAATTTTATATTTTGAATTTTTTTAAATTTTAACTGGTCTTAAGTATGTTGAATTTTATAAATTTTATAATACATTTCTTAGTATTTAATGAATCAAGTTATATTATTTTGTAAAGTGGTGTAAAATCTAAGAGAGTACTAAAATAAAGTATTAGTTTTCAACATAAACAAATTAAAATGATAAGTAAAATACTTTAAAAAAATTACGAATCTTTAAAATTTCAGACTCAAGATACGGCGTTTTGTTACGTTCCGATTGGTAATCTTTGTATCCCCAAGTTTTTTGTGCTAAAATGTAAAATTGAGTTATATCTGTCTATACATCACTGTTGCTAGATGAGCAGGCATTTTTCTGTAGTCTTCAGAATGCTACCACATACTGAAGACAAATATTCTCCTTATTTAATGACATAATAAATAAGACAAATATTACTATTCAAAAATAGTGGCAGCATTCTGGATTAAAAAAAAAGACCGCCAAACTGGTAACGCTGATAGACATATCTTTATGTTGCCTTTTCTGAGACCACAATTTGTGCAAGTGTGTTCGTGCAAAGTGTATTTTCAGCATCCATGTTCTAACAACTAAATTAAACACAGGTAAATTGCCAAAGGCTTCGCGGGCCACAGATAATTTGTCGGCGGGCCACGTGTTTGAGTGTTGTGTATACTCGAGAAATATACTTCGTATTGAAAAACGGATAAATACATGTTCAATAGTTCTGAAAAATCTATTTAGGGATATCAAAGTTGCCATTTTTCTAAAATATTAAACACGTATTATTCCGTTTTTCAATCTGATGTCTATTTCTCGAATTATTGGAGCGTTTCCAGACATTGCAATGGTAACGATTCTCACAGCATTACACTCGATTACAGCGCCATCTACAATGTTTCGAAGAAAACGTTCAGTAGAAAAGTTGCGTATTTTTTCCCGTAGAATCCGAATCTGCAATAAAAAATGGGGGTCATCATTTAAGATTTCAAAGTTGCCCCCCTTTCCCCTACCGGGGGAGGGGGGGGGGGTTGGCAACTCCGATGTATATTTCTAGAGTTATTTGACCGTTTCCAGACTTTTCGGACACCCTGTATACAAATCTACAGATCAAATACAAAAGAATTGGAGTAATACTTTTCCAGCTATAGACGGTAATTACTGAAATCTGACTTTTAAATGTGTTATGCGTGTTCTAAAATGTTTACTTAGTTATCTTAATTACGTTAGAAAACAGCGAAGTTTCTTTTAAAGCAGTGGTTCCCAACCTTTTTTTTGGCCCCGCCCCACCAAAGCAACTCAAAATTTCTGATGCCCCCCACCCCTTCGCCGTTCTTATATAACATATACCATTCTTATTTAAGAAAATGAAATTGTATTATTCACATAGACGAAGATTGAAAGAACATTAACAATGACATGTCATTTCACAATTTGTTATATTACTAAACAGGTAAAATATTTTCTCGAATATGTTTTGAACATAATTCTATAAATGCAATGAAGTCATACATCTTCACACATGCCCAAAAGAGTTTTATTGTCTTTGTCCAATTTACCTCAGTGTGAAAATAGAGTGTTTTATGGTCTCCTTTTTTATTTTCACAATATATTTTGAAGAAACTTTCACAGTTTTGCATTAGACTTGAAAGTATTCGTACATTTTATAATTGACTGAAACATTTCATTAGGAACAGTATTGAATTTGTGGACAATAAGATCTCTCTATGAAAAATACAATATACAAGATGAATTTCTGGATTCTCATATTTATCAATTTTAAATAGACATGATGAGTAAAACTGTTTTTATATGACACTAACATATTTCAGAGCGAATAAAAATACAGGTCTTATCCAATAAATGCTAGTAGAAATATTTTTGGCAAAAAAAATCTAAAATACAATAGTAACCGGAAAATGTTTAAACTTTTTTATATATAAAAAAAGTAATAACTTTATTATAAGTTTCCTATACAATTATTCCGCGTAAATATTCTTTTAAAAGTTTTCCATGGAAAAACTTTGAAAATTGAATAAAAAATCTTATTATTTTTACTTTATTTAAAATATCTGCTGATATTACATTCGTTTTTAGCCTACAACATTAGTGATCCAAAAAAAGACAATAATAAAGTGACAAGGAATGGTTTAGTAATAAATCTGGAATTCCCCCCCAAAAATTCCAAATTGCCCCCTTGTGGGGCGTACGGCTCCCGTTGGGAACCACTGTTTTAAAGTATTCTGGAAGTGTTGGGAAGTGTTTTATAATTTACGCTTGACGATGATTTTTTTTTCTTGCTTTTATAATTTCAACATATTAAGAAGTGAGTGAAAAATCGATTATAAAACTCCATCTCTCATACAAAAACCATATTGAGTTAAATGAAAGAGTGCAAATTATAGTGTGATTTTGTGAACCTCAGTGAAAAATGCAAGCCATTTCGTATATTTTTTGAGTGATACTATAAAATAATAACACAGTATACTTTTACACAAAGTAGCAAAAAGTAGCAACTAAAATTAATCATGTTGTAAAGGTATAATATTCCAAATTGTTTCGCTCACTTATTAGTTCGAATGAATTCAGTTGGATCTCAGACTTTTTTTTATAAAGATACGTGTCTGTGACGGCTTTTTCCAAAATTAAAAAATGTTTACGATAAAAATTTATTGATACATCTTACCTGAGACACATTCGGTCGTTTTAACCCCTTAATTCTCGCTCCCGTGATATTCACGGGCTGTGTATTCGACTTTTTTTTAAAATTCAGATTCTTTGATTCCCACCAGTTTTTTAAAAGAGTGAAATTAGCTTTATTCTCTCATCATTTTATCAGCCATTAAATAAGGTGAATATTTCTACTTCAAAAAAGTGGTGGCAATCAAACAATTTGAAATTTTTAAAAAGTAGCCTACACAAAAATATAGCGACGCTGAAGGGGTTAAAATTCGATTAAAAAAAAAACTGCTTTGGGCGAGCATTTATGTCTCTAGACTAACAGTCATGTCAAACTTCAAGTTTTTAGCCTTAACAGTTCAAAAGAAATTGTAATTTTGAGTGCTTTTAGAACGTTTTCAGCTCATTTCGCTCTTTTAAATTTCGAATTTTTTAAGCCGTTCTGAGTTAGGATTTACATCTTAAAAGTAACCACTATGACAAATTCCAGGCTTCTATACCAAATATATCACATAAATCGCAATTTTAGAACTTTTTTGCTCATGCACCCTTTTAAATTTGGTATTTTAAGGTATATTATACTATTCTGGGAGAGCATTTGCGGTTAAAAGTAGCAGCCATGTCCAATTTCAAATTTCTATCCCTAACAATTCCATAGATATCGTAATTTAGAACGTTTTTAGAACGCTTTTCGCTCTTTTCACCTTTTTAAATTTCGAATTTTTTTACAAACCATTCTTAGGGTGTATTTGTATCTTAAAAGTAACCACCATGCCAAATTTCAAGTTTCTAGTCCTTTAAATATCACAAAAATCGTAAATAAGAGCGTTTTATCTCTTGCAGCCTTTTAAATTTCGAATATTTTAAAAAACTGTTTTGTGCGTGCATTTTCGTTTTAAAAGTAGCGGCCATGTCAAATTTAAAGTTTCTGTCCTAAACAGTTTCATAGAAATCGTAATTTAAAACGTTTTTAGAACGCTTTTGCCTCATTTCACCCTTTAAATTTTGAATTTTTTAGAAACTGTACTTAGAGAGCATTTACATCATATAAGTACTACCATACCAAATTTCAAATTTATATATAGACCCTTCAGTATCGCAAAAATCACAATTTTAGAACGTTTTACGCTCTTGCACCCCCTGGGGGTAGTGGCACTGACATAAAATATAGCCTATGTTGAAGTAGTGACCTGTCATCATCAATTTGCCACCATCACTTTTGAAATCGGTTCGATAGTTGCAAAGATTACACCCTGACAACAAACAAATAAACGTTATTTTTTTTATAATATTAGTATAGATTATTATTATTTATATGGCTTCAAGTGCATAAATCTTTAAAAAATGTCACATTTAGTATATCCAGGGTCTAATTAAACGGGCCAACTAGGCCGTGATCTTGGGCCCCTAAATTTGGTATGCATTTTTCGTAAGCTGACATTTTAACGCTGGAGCATATGTTCTGGGTTTGAAATATCCTGGATGTGTATGGATTTTACATTTATCACACTATTTTAAAAGTAATCTTCGACTAATTTTATCGCAGAATTTGTAATAATTGTCTGCGATTGAATAAAGCAACGATAAAATTATTTGGAAGTATTGTGACGAAATAAAAATTGTATGCACCTCGGTATGCCATATTCTAAGTTCTGTAGTCATAAAATAATCAGAAATAATCGTCATATACATCTGTACTGTATAAACTCCACTACATACCTGCACATTTTGCACGTGTGCTCCCGGATTAAATCTGTTTTGACCTTGTACTGATTGTAATCCTTATTTTGTACGTCTAGATGTAGAGTAGGATGGGATTAAAAACAAAAAATATACAAAGTGGCTACTAAATATTGTTACTACTAAATACTGTAGCTACTAAATACTTTACCTAGGTTTCTAATAATCGATTTATAGCTCTATATATAAATGTCCTATTAAAACCAATGGAATTTTAATTGCTTGATTTTACCTGCAGAAATCCACTATCAAAGAGTTGTTTAACCATCATCATTTGGCTCCCATCTTTAAAATAGTTCTAAATACTTGCTTTATGCAAAAATCGTCTGCACTAATAGAAAATTGCCAATCACAGAAACAGAGAGATAAATTGTTTTATCAGACGATTAAAATTATTTCTTATTTTTTTTTAGTGTAACAGTATTTTGTAGCCACTCTGTATTTATTTAAATATGTATTTATACATTCATATCTATATTGTAAGCTATCTAAAATGTTTTTTTTTTTGTGTGGGAATTTAGAAAAGGGCCCGAATAAGTAATAGTTCTGTCCTCTCTTTGACTTCATCGGTGCCTATGTCCGACAAAAATAGTAATGATTCACATTCAAAATCTATTCAAATATTAATGAAACATGCCATTGACATGACCACGTAATAATTAGTTCTCTGTCTTACGACTGTAAAACTCAAGATAGGTCAGTCTTTCACATTGCAATAGCATATGAACCAACAAGATTGAAATATCACGTGCTTCGTATTTCAGCTGTTCAAATAAATCAGTTTTATTCCTCGTAATGAAGATGGGGATGTTCCCTTTTTCTGTCAGACCGTTTCTATGCCTTTCTTTTTTTATTGTCAAGGCTATATTTCGTGTATTTCACTAAAGGGTTGATGACTGAAAAGAAAAAAAAATCTGAAAAAGCCATAAACACTAAAAGAAGGGGTGACCAAAATAGAAGATCAACGAGTTGGTTTGAAGTGTAAGAATTAGGTTGTTTTATTCTGCTGTTGGGCGTGTTGTTGCTAACGGAAACAATTTGAAATGTGTTAAGGGAATGTAAGATTTTAAATGATCAATAAGTATCTCATAAACATATTAATCCGAAAATTGTTTGCAAACTCTGATTTCTTCTAATAAAGTGAATTGAATAGTGATAAAAGTTGCGACTTTGAAAAGAACTTAGAGATTCAGCGAAACCTATTATGAGGGAAGGGCAAAAAAGTTTTGGAGCTAGAGAACTATAATTTAGTATAATTATAGAACATAGTTTTATAACAAATTGTGTCAAATTTGATGAAAAAAAGTTTTTTTCTTCCATGTTTCTTTAGAGACGAGAATAGTCGATAGAACCGTGATTTGGTACCTATACCGAATAATAATATGACATGACTCAATATAATGCAGACACGTGATTCGCAACTGCACCCTGTACACATCCCTGCACACAGTTTCCTTCCACAAATCACGGCTCGATCATCCATTTTCTTTGATATTTTAATGATGGGAAAACATTGAAGAAACAAACATTATTTTCATAAAATTTGGCTTAGTGTGTTACAACACTCCGTTGTATAAAATAAAAAAGTGTTGTAAAAAATATGGATCTCTGGAGTCAAAATTTCCCTCGGAGGCTCAAAACTTTTCACACTCTTTCTTAAATGTACAAGGTGGATGGAAAGAGACCAGGTGTTTTAAAAATGAATAACTTTTAACAAAGAATTTTTCTCTTCTAGAATTTTATTTACAAAATTATCCATCAATTATTGTGATTAAAACAGCATGTTGAAGAAAAACGTCCTAACCCTTAACTACTATGACAAAAATTGTCACACGGTGACTGTGAGTGGTCTCTGAGACCCCTTGATCGAAAGATGAATGAAAGGCTGGATTAACTCATAGGATATTGTTTCTGTAGTAAACTTACATACAACACTACGTTGTATAATCGCAAAAACATATAGTAGGTCTCTAGAATCAAATCTTCCATCTGAGGATAAAAAAATTTCATCATTCTTTCTTAAAAGTACAGCGTGGCTGAAAAGTGACCAGGTGTTTTAAAAATGAATAACTTTGAACATAGAATTTTTCCCTTCTAGAATTTTATTTTCAAAATAATCCATCACTTATTGTGATTGAAAGAGCATGTTGAAGTAAAACGTCCTAACCCTTGACGAACGTTACTGTGAGCGGTCTCTGAGACCACTTGATCGAAATATGAATGAAAGGATGGATTAACTCATAGAATACTGTTTCTGTAGTAAACTTACATACAACACTACGTTGTTTATAATCCCAAAAACATATAGGTCTCTAGAGTCAAAACTTCAATCTGAGGCACAAAACTTTTCACTATTCTTTCTTAAAAGTACAGGGTGGCTGAAAAGTGACCAGGTGTTTTAAAAATGAATAATTTTTAACATAGAATTTTCCCCTTCTACAATTTTATTTTTTAAATCATCCATCAATTATTGTGATTGAAAGAGCATGTTGAAGAAACACGTCCTAACCCGTAACTACTGTGACAAAAATTGTCGCAAGGTTACTGTGAGCGGTCTCTGTGACCACTTGATCGAAAGATGAATGAAACGATGGATTAACTCATACGACTCTGTATGTGATCTACATACTACGTAATACAGTAAAAAACAATTAAGTTTTAAAAGGCATAACACAGCTGAAAACACACATCTAGCAGTTATGACTCATATCAGTGCCGTAACTAGGCAGGTAGAATTATTAGGTATTATGGCAGGTATTATAAAATGCCTCATTCAAACTAAAATGACATTTTTTCCTTAAAAAAAAAAAAAAAAAAAAAAAAAAAAATATATATATATATATATACATATATATATATATATATATATATATATATATAGTATATATATAGTTAGAACTGGAGTTACAGCCCCATCCTTCGGATTTTCCTGAGGGGGGAGGGAGGTATTACTTTACTAGTTTTGATTCCGGGTTATAAGGGCAAAGGAAAGGGATTATTCTAACCTGATCAGAAAATGCTTAGATTAATAAGATGAATTCATACTAATCGTCTAAGCAGCATAATAAAACTTCATTTGAAAAGAATGACAGCATTCAAACCGAAGCTCAGCTACATTGTTTAGCTTAAAAGAAAAGAACATCCTGAATTCCACAGAGTTGAAATTCTCAAATATTAAATTTCTTTAACCGCAATTGTCTTTTGTTTCGTAAAACTCTTTCATAAATAAATGTTTCAGAAATGAAATTGCTGTTAAATGGCTCTTGGAACAGAAGGTTTAGAACCACAGTTTCAAATAAAAATAATAAAATAAATAAAAATACTTGAGATACTTAAACAAAATAAAAGAAAAGAAACCCTTGTATTCTCATGCGGTTTTCTGCGAGTTTTCAATGTAAAAATAAATAAATAAATAAATAAATAACCTGTTTATACTCTTAACTATTATTTTGTCGAAGTTTAGATAGAGTAAGTGTTTCAGTGCTTACTAGAAACTTAATAAATATTACATACAAATATTTTTGAAAATGATATTTATGGTCATTTAAGTCATTACCAATTTTAACATTAGATATGGCAATGATGGATTTGAAATAAAAATCTGGTATTCGTTCTGTTATAGAATTTTAGCATAAGCAAACAATTACAACCAAAAGCATGCAATTCAATGGATTAAAAATGCACCATAAAAAAACATAAAACGTATTTTTTTCAGGTTTTTTTTTTGTATTAATTTTTAAATTTTGTATTCAAAAGCATCACTGGTATGAGCACTCAGATAGTTCTTTCTTTAAGTATTTTACAAATTTACAGTTTAATCTCTGAATATATTTTTCATATCCCTCTCCTCCCCGCCCACTCGCCCTCCTTTTTTACACATTGTGAGTAGAATTTTTTTGTTGTTGTTTCTGTTTACTTTTTAGCTCAGGCTATCAAAGCCTGAGAGCTAATGTGCTCGCCGGTTCTGTATGTATGTATGTATGTACGTACGTAACGCGATAACTCTTGATAGAAATATCCGTTTTGCTTCAAATTTTGTTTATAGGTCCATTGTGATAAGGTGCTTCCCTGATTAGTTTTCTGGGTTCATTAGTTAAGTATAAAGGGAAGGAACGGGGGGTCTAATCCCCCCTTAATTTAGATAAATGGGTTTTTCATGCAGACTTATTCTATTTGCTTCAAATTTTGTATATAGGTTCACTGTGATAGGCGCTCCCCTGATTAGTTTTGGAGGTTCATTGGTTAAGTATAAAAGGAAGAAACAAGGGGCTAATGCCCCCTTAATTTATTGTCGATTTCCTTTTTTTTTCGAGGGCCATTATTCTTTGAAATAAAAGTATAATATACAATTAGTGTGAATAGCCTGTGAGACCAAAGCCATCCGTTTAACTGGGTACTTTACTTTTTATTAAGTCTTAGATTAACAAGTAAATACGGGTTAGGATCCCTTAGAAAGACCCCCGCGGAGGGCACTCTCTCCTTGGGCCTATATCCCTCGTGCAGATAATCGGCCGTCATAAAGTCAACCAACCAGCCAACTTAGATTAACAAAAAACAAAAACGAAAAATCATGAGGTTTTAGATTAAGTCATAAACGAAAAATCATGCATAAATTATGAAACACTTTCCAACACTATCGGAATATTTTAAAGAAATTTCATTTTTGTTCATATAAATAAATAAGATATCTAAATAAATATATATATAAAAAAAAAAAAACTCAGTAAACATTCATTATCAGCAATTGCTGTCCATAGTCGGTACTGTGAGCAGTATTGTATAAAAATTCATATTTATTGTGACGTCACGAGAATATGGTCCATTAAGTTTATTTTATCTTTATGCATTACAACTTTATTGATGCCATTTTTTATTACATTTAAATACAAAGCATATTTTTATTTGTATACATGGTGATTAAGCATATAAGTGACGTATATGAAGTGCGTGTGAAAAGTTTGCGCCGGTAAAAATGACATTTTGCTTAGTTTGAAATAAGTTTTTACATTGATAAAACTAGGGTTACATGCAAAAGTAACACTTCCAATTGCAAAGTTTTTGGGAACACAAAATTACACGCAAACGTAACAGTTACATCTAATTTCCTTTCTTGTAGTGCTCAATATCGCGGTAATGTTGAACTGATTTGCATTACACAGTTGTTTACGAATTATTTGCTCGGAGTTGGCATCGAAAATAGTACTGTATTTCATTGAGGGGAAAAAACTTTTAAAATAAAATGTGTCCCGCAGTGGCGCGGACGGTAAAAGCTCGGCTCTCGTAAGATCGCCGAAAGCCAAGCAGCATCGACCAAGGTCAGTGCTTGGGAGGGTGCATCGTCTATCCTCTCTCGTCTGTTACTGCTGTGGGACCGTGTACGTTAATGGGAGCTGGTGCACGTTAAATCTGTTCGTGGCTCCAAAGTCCTCCAAGTTCTATATAAGCGCTACCTCTGGGAGTGCCAATCCAGATGCAAATCTCTCATCTGGAATTGGTTCAAAATTAGGAGATTTAGGTATCAGGTTTATGGTATTAAGTGTAGTGGTTATGACAGCTATATAGAAATAGAAAGCTGCAAAACTGGGCCCTTTGGGTCATTTCAACAACAACAACAACAAATAAAATGTTTTAAACACTGTTTCATACTCTTAATTAATACAGAAGCTTATTTTACTGACATTGTCATAGTAATCTTCTTCCGTCAATTTTTGGCGGGTTCCACCTAATTACTTTTTAAAACTCGTCCAGTCTTTTTAAAATCAACCTGCATTGAAAATTTAAAATTTGAAATGCGTTATCTTGAGAAGCCGCGGTAAATAATTTTGCATGCAGAATTGAAACATATTACCAAACAATGTACACTTGCACCGATTTTAGACCCTTCCACCTACACAATAGCTCCGCTTGTCTGAGAGCATTCGACCATGAAATTCCTCCCGTTCTTAAACAAATAAATGGTTTATGAACTAGCATTTAGTGCCATGCCGCTGTTTGCTTAGAAAACAAATTTCATTCGATTTACAGATAAGATTTATTAACGGAAAATGTGTAAGAGTGATAATTAAAACTATTACACAATTAAATATCATATTCATTATGGACAGTTAAACCAGTGGCTATTTTTCGTTCGTAGTAACCGAAATCCGCATTAAATGATATAAACATTTCAATGGTGTAAAATAATACTTATCGTTGAATAAATTGAATTCAGTTTTTGAGAGGAATTAAATAGGTTATTAGCTTTATGCTAAAATAAATAACTTTTTTTTTAAATTTAGTAATTTTAGTAAAAAATCAAGTTAATGAAAATTTTTTGAATACAAAAGAATAAATTACTGAGAATAAACAAAATATTAAAAAAAATTGCTGTACTTACGTAATTTTACTTTAATTAAAAGTAATCTCTTACATTTCTTTGCGAAAGTTGAACAACTGATTTTTTTACGCTACCATTTTCCAGTTTTGAGAGACGATCGAAATTATAGTTTGTTACATCATATTTTACACCGTGTCGGAAGTTCGTTTAGAATAGAATGAGCCCCCTGGTGGTGGAAGGTGGAATTAAAATATTTTGTGGCCACGCCTGCTATACTGTGCTGCAGGCAGCAGGGTTCCGTTCCGAAGGTTCATTCGGAAAGATGTTTTTCTAGAACAGAATGGTGAAAACTAAAGGTGAAACTAAAAGAAAGTGAAACTAAAAGATGTTTTAATCATTCGAGATTCGTTTGGGAAAATCAATCTGTGAAGCGGGCGTAGCCTGCTAGTTAACTATAAATAGAAAGTGATAGGGGAAATGGAACTGACCTCATTAACCGGAGATATGTCTTAAACGGAGACGCATTACTGACAGTTGGTGTATTCTAATTAAAAATAAATAAAAAGTCAATTTCAGATATTTCTTTAAAAGATAATGCATTTAAATGCTAATGGATTTAATGCCAATAATATAAAAGCATAAAGTCATGATTGTTTTTAAATGCGAAGCTATCATGTATTCAATTTTTATTTTTGTGGATAAGGCAGTTTAGTTTTCTTAATGAAGGATAATAGTTAAATGGTATTATGTCGTTGCATTCTCTCGCATTTTAAGTAAAAATTAATCTACAAAAACAACTTTTCAAAAGTAAAAAAAAGCCAAGCGTAAAAAAAAAAAAAAAAAGGTTGTGGCTAAAAAATGATGTGATATCAAATTTCCAAGCTATTATATTACTCGTTTAACTTTTTTCCATTAAATAAGTTATCATATATATAAGTCGAGTGCCTACGTATATATTAATAGAAATCGTTTTCTCCTGTACTAAATACATCCTAACGAGTTTCTGAAATTTCAATTTTTTTCAAATTATGCATGATGGGCTTGGCGGCCATCTTTGCATGTTATTCATAAAATTCTAAGCACCGAAATCCGTAGTTAAAATCCGAAGTTCAAAATTGTTATTTAAGCAAATATTTTAAGCGTTTCATTTATAGACTTGTATGCTCTAAAAATTGTGTCTTAAGATAATGATGACTTATCTTAAAGATTCATCATATGATTTATTTTTTAGAGTAATTAATAATTTCAAACTAGTAAAAATCAATTTCCCAAAATATCAGTCTTATCTAATTTATCTGTCCGTAGTTAAAATCTGAAGTTCGAAATTGTTATAAACATATTACATTGCAAATATATTACGCTTTTACTTTAAAAATTTGGGTGCTTAGAAATATGGAAAGATGGCCGCCAAGCCCATCATGCATAATTTGAAAAAAATTGAATTTTCAGAAACTCGTTAGGATATATTTAGTACAGGAGAAAACGATTTCTATTAACATATACGTAGGCACTCGACTTATATATATGATAACTTATTTAATGGAAAACAGTTAAACGAGTAATATAATAGCTTGGAAATTTGATATCACACCATTTTTTAGCCACAGCCTTTTTTTTTTACGCTTGGCTTTTTTTTACTTTTGAAAAGTTGTTTTTGTAGATATCATTTCTTTTTTTTTAATAGATTAAACGTAATTTAAATAATCTAAACATGAAAAATAATTTAAAATTACATTTTACTTTCAGTCATTGTTTAAAAGGTTAGCTAAAAATACCAGTAGATTTTTCAATTAAGCTAATTACACTCTTAAAAACAACATACTAAATGCGACTTGTTATAATACTTGTTATCCTCCGTTAAAAAATATCACTGACTTACCCATGAAATGAAAAAAATGGAATACGTACATAGCGTGTCAGCGCTGCATTTGAAATCAAACGTGATATCACGCTCTTTTATTATTAGCACTAGCTGGCTTCGCCCGCTAGTGGGCCCCTAATTTTCATCGGGGCCTCGAATCTTGTAAAACCTCGACTAAGATAAACCTCAAACCGAAGGAATCTCCGACCTGGTTCCCCGCTGCCTTCGGCACCGGATAATCCCTTAATTTGCACATCGAATAGTATAAACCTCTAACCAAACGAACCTCCGACACGGGTCCGTGCTGCCTTCGGCACAGTATAGCAGTCGTGCTTCGCACGCTCAAGTTCTATCTTCCACCACCAGGTAGCGCAATCTGTTCTGTATGAACCTCGGGCACTGAAATCGTTAAGGCGATGTCGAGTCGAATGAGCTATACCCCGTCATGATCCAACCCATAGAACCAGAGATAGGAAAGTGCCCCCTGGTGGTGAAAAACGAACTAAAATCGGAAAGTTCTATCGATGTCGAGTCGAATGAGCCATACCCCGTCGTGATCAGATCCATCGAAACAGATATAGGAAAGCGTCCCCTGGTGGTGAAAGCTAATCGCGTTTGGGGGGAAAAGTGGGGGGATGAACACCGGAGATGCATAATAGGATTAAGCGATCACAGACCTTTTCAACGATGTATCACATGAGGGGTATATGCAAAATTTAGAAAATACACCCCCCCCCCCTGCATAATATGATTAAACGTTCACAGACCTTTCCAACGATATATCACATGAGAGGTGTCGGCAAATTTAGAAAAGTGCTACCTTTGGGGGGGGGGGTGAAAGTGGGAGGATGGACCCCGAAGATACATAATATGAATAAGCGGTCACAGGCCTTTCGAACAATATATCAAATGAGTAGTGTCGGTGGGGTGGGGGGTCGCAAAATGTGGTGGTGACACTTGTGGTGCATAACATGAATAAGTGGTCACAACCCTTTGTAACGATATGTGACATGACGGATATCGTTAAAATTTAGAAAAGTGCCCCCCCCCCCCTTGTGTAGGCAAAACGCGCTCCACCCCTCCCTATAATTTTTGACGCGTCTTTATTTTTAAATTTATGTTGTGTTATAAAATGTCGTAAAGTTTCAAACAGATAGCCTTATTATACTTCCTAATTTTGTTCACGCCCCTCCCCATCCCCTCCTCGAAATGTGACGCACCATTCTTTTTTATAAATTTTTTATCATGTGTTATAAATTATCTTAAAGTTTAAAACAGATCGCATTGGAATTTAATATATTTGCTGAAATTACTGTTATATATAGAATAAAATAGAAATAAACCCTCCTTTAGCTTGTAATTAAGATATATGAACAATTTTTAGAATTTCTGAAAGCTGATTTTATTTATTTATTTATTTATATATATATTTATTTTTTGTTTATTTATTTATTTATTTTTTGTTTATTTATTTATTTATTTTTTGTTTATTTATTTATTATTTTTTGCGTTACCCTGTGCATGTTTGGACTTTCTTAGCAATTTCTTACATTTACATTATTTTATTCAATTAAACATTGTACTGTTACAATGAATTTAAATGGAAACTTCACTTCTAAAACAAAAATAATTTAACAACTGGATTTCATTAATTTATAGGAAAATGACGTGAAAGGTATTCCTGCGAACGAAATGCCTGTCCTTTACTGTTTTTTTTTTTTTTTTTTTTTTTTTTTTTAAATAAATGAATCACATTTAATTCATTTCAAAAATTTTGTATACGTTTGGAAAGAATTTTTAAATGCCGATAACTCTTAATGTATACATTTTAGAAGATACATCTTCCCTCAAAAACTAATTTATTTTTAAAGATCTTTCTAAAAACGTAAATTATATATTTGAAATATTTTTTAAAGTATAAAAACACTACGTCTGATTACTTTATTTTACAATATTATAAGAACACGCATTTTATCAGACAATTAAATACACTGAACAAACATGAGTGAAAAAATTGACCTAGGCCAGGACTCGAACCTGGGGCCTTATGCGTACCGCGCTGTCGCACTGCGACTGAGCCACCCAGACCGATATCCTCGACCGGCAATTTCTCATACTTATTCATGTTGGAAACAGTCATCTGCCACAGTTTGCAGTCATATTTAATTGTCTGATAAAATGTGTGTTCTTATAATTATGAAGTTTTATTTTTAAAAAAATCTTCAGAAGAAAATGGTTGACTTACAGATGAAATTTGATGTGGTTATAACCTGTAACTGATTTATGCTATTATAATAAAGATGGTACATGGTCGTTGGCGGGTTTTATCTCTGTTTTGGCATAATTTTTTAATCGCCAAGATAATTAACAGTTTTTTGCTAATTAAGGATAGAAAATAATTTTTTTTTACACTGGATTTTATAAAAGCACATAGATTACGTAAGTACTTGTCCAAAAATGCAATCCTTTTTTTTATTCTGCCTAATATTAAGGTCTGTAGGTTGTTTGAAAAAAAAAGTTATCATTTTAAGTAACTCGACGTTTTTAAAAAAAATCTATATCTCTGTTTATAAATCACTTATGAAGATGAGCTTGGTCTTAAATTGAAGAAATTCTTCATTAGATTCTTCTAGTTTTCGTTTTTTTTTTCTACGACGCTTGGTTTGTTTGATATCTGATATTTTAATCTGGCATGTTTTGTCGATTTAACATTGCGAAGTTGCTTTCTGTATACAAGCATTAGCGGTCTTAGTCCAGTTCTTTGCGTTGTTTGTGTGGCGTTTTTTTTAAAGCTTGGCTTGGCAGAGCGACCGCCCTGCTAATGATTTTTCATCAACAGAACTTGATGCGATAAGCTATTTTTAAGATTATGGGATTCTGCCATAAAAAAAGCGTCCATTAATGGGCATGATATGAGACTTTATTTGCAAACGGATAAACAATGTCGACGTATTGTTAAAAACTGTGATTCACAAATATTTATTTAAAAAAGAACACGGTTTGATGGCTCTAAAATCAAATGTGTAAACTACATTAAGGTTTATTTAAGGTTGGTCAGACGAATTAACATCAATGAAATGGGAAAAAAACAGTTGGATTTAAGCCAGAGTACCTTGATTGATTGGAATAATTATCTCCGAGCAGTTTGTAAGTCTAACCTTCACCTTCTAGAAAGATATTCTAGAAACATTGGAGAACCTAAAAATATTGTAGAAATTGATGGAACTTTCGTTATTATTCGAGTTTATTATGTCCCCCAGGAAATTTAATTATAACAGCATTATAACAATACCATAAAGAAGAAAGTTTGATGCAAACAGCTGTATCGCACAACTTTTAGGACCAACTTTTACTTATTTTTTTTTTAATTTTTAGCGAGATTACCTTACCGACAATTTTCCGTTTTCATGACATAAGGTGTTGACCGAAAATCAAGAACATGTAATGAACCTGACCATGTAATGATCATGCATTTTTGGTAAATCCTATAATTTGGCAATAGTTTTTTTTTTAATTGAAAGTGGTCGACGGGATAATGGAGAAGTACCCATTATTTTGACCACAGATTATATAAATGTATATACATTTTTAAAGTTCTGGTACAGAATTTTGTTTGTGTTAGTAAATAAAATAAAAATGGCATATAGTCTTTCCATAATATTTTTTCAATCATCAAAAGTTTAGTGTACCGTGGAAATTTAACCATGACTTTATGTGTGCCATGGCAGGTATAAAAAGTTGAGAATCAATAGGGTAAACAATTAATTGTGATGTGCTAATCATGATTGTTTTCAACATTAAAAAAATTAAGGGTCATGATTTCATCACCCAAGGGCTTTGATTTGCCCTTGATGCCCTTGATAAAAAAAAAAAAAAAAAAAAAAAAAAAAAAAAAAAAAAAGTTTACTAAAATGAAGGCTGCTTTATCATTTCAAATAAAACGAATAAAATCTCACAATTCATTAGTTTACCTTCTTAGTTGTTAAAACTTTCATTTAGTTTTAAATTTCTGGATTGCTGAGCCTAAATAAACACTACACGTCTATCTAATTTTTAACAGTTTTGATTGTAATGAAAGAGAATTGCACCATCAACCCAAATCAAATGTAGTTCAGAAAAAGAACTCACTTTAATTTCAATGGAATGCATCAACAGATAGAATTATCCGACTTGAACTACTCAAATCATTCTCTGCCCCATATTTGGGTCATAAGATGGTGGTGGTGCACTGTTGAATGTAAACATCAGTGAAACAGTTTATCCAGAATTTTTTAGAAAATTTATCTTTTTTTTTTTTTTTTTTTAACTTTTTTTAAAAACTTTTTTTTTTTTTTTTTTGTACAACATTTAGAAAGCCAAGAGTCGTTTGTTCATGGATCATTTCCCTACGATTATTTTTAAAAACATTTTTACATTGTGAGATTCATTTGGACTTTCCGTCCAAATTGGACAGAAATTTTGTCTGTTGGACAAGTTTTCTGTTGAAAGTTTGGAATGATCATCATACTCTCTAGATCTAAATCTGTATTATTAGCAGCTTTGGACAATATTTCAAAGAAACTATGAATAACAGGAATCTAAATATATCTGATGTTTTCTATAATTAAATACGCGATTAAACTTTGGCGATTAAAACAGATATTTTTAGAGATGTGAAAGACCTCTCTGAATTTTGAAAGTGATCATGTCTGTTATCCAATTATTGCACATTAAATTGAAAAGCATTATTATATAGTAAATTAATTGTAGATGTATCTCATATTTTTAGCAATTTCTTTTTCTTTTTTAGCGTATTTCGGTCGACTTCGTACTCTTAGCTTGCTTTGATTGTAAAAAATTAAAATGATGTTTGGCTTATATTTTTGCAGACTTAAATGTATAAATTCTAAATATCTTTCTAAGTTGAAAAGCATGAGGTAAAAAATTGTAAAAATTAAATACTAAAAGGTTAATATTTTCTATATTTTTCAGCTACTAATTTTTTTTTTTCTTTTTAGAGGAGGCATTATAGTGAAGTGCTTTATGGGTTGAGCCTCGGAACACTGCTACTTTCTGTAAAATTTAATAAAACGTTCTGGATTATGTTTTTCATAAGGCATATTAAAAATTAATCTATTTAAATTGCGGCTTTTTATTAAATAATAAATAAATAACTTCAAAATTACACTATATTGCCATATTAAAAATTAATCTATTTAAAATTGCCACTTTTTATTAAATAATAAATAAATAAATTCAAAATACACTATATTGCCAATAGGGAGAGGGCATTTTCGATTTTAGACGTTTTGATATTTAATACAATTTTTTAAGAAAGTTAACAAAAAACTGTGTAGCAACTACAGAGAATATGTGTTACAAGTATAATAAAAAGATGATTCAGTAAAATTTTAACACAACTGCTGTTAACCGTCTCACAGACCGCTGCTTTTTTCAAAATTTTATAGTTAAACTTGCATTTTCCAGTTTAACTATAAATACTAGAAAAATTCTGTTTCGTTTAGAGACCAAGTACTATTACTAAGAAAGTTCTGGATAGGCTAATTTTAATTGTACTAGTCTTGTACACAAATTTTAGTACATAAACCACAGTATCCTATGAGCTAATCAAGCCTTTTATTCATCTTTCAATCAAGAGGTCTCAGAGACTACTCACAGTAGTTATGTGTCAATTTCTGTAACAGCAGTTAAGGGTTAAAAAATAGACTTGAATACGAATATGGAGGAATTGAAGAACAAAGTGGCTTTTCAGCAGATAGATTTTGCGTCGACCGCATTTTTGCATGAAGACAAGTTCCGTAGAAACAGAGAGACAAGAGAAGAACAACAGAACTTATATTTGTGGATAGATCTTGAAAAAATTTATGACAGTGTACCAAGAAGTTTGCTTTTGAAAGTACTTAAAGTAGCAAATATAAATGAAATGTTGATCACTATCATTAAAGCAATTTATTACAGAAACAGCTGTAGAATTAAAGTTGGAAATAAATTGTCTGAATCTTTTATCACTAGTAAAGATCTTCAGCAAGGTTGTTGTGTTTCACCAACTTTATTTAAAGCATATATTGATATCTGCCTTAGAGAATGACCGAGGAAATGTCACACAATGGGTTTGAAAATGAATGAAAGGAAATATATCCCTCCTTTATTATTTGCGGATGACCAAGTTATCATAGCAGAAGATGAAGAAGACGCCACTTATATGATTCGCAAATTAAAGGATTCTTATGTTGCATAGGAATTAAAGATAAATGTGTCTAAAACTGAACACTTAGCAAGTCTGAAAACTGATATTTTATTGGATGATATAAATATAAAACTGTTGAGGAATATCAATACCTCGGTCTATCATTCAGCTAGATGGATCATGCCAAAGAGATGTAGAAAAGAAGAATTGGTGAAGACAGAAAAGCAATTGCAATGTTGAATATTGTTCAATGGAGAAGTAAAATTCTCCCTAAAACTAAACGATTAATTTATACTGCAATCACGCAATATCACGTCATTCAAGTCATTTTTCATGCTTTATGCTTCGGAGACATGGACCTGAAATATCTCTTCAAAAAAGAAGATCTTCTCTACCGAACTAGACTTCTGTCGAGGATCAACAAGAACATCAAGGCTGGAAAAAATTTAAAATTCAAGAATATGTGAAATCACGGATTTCAAACAAGATGTTGCACAGACGATTGAACATAGTAAGCTTAGGTGTTATAGGCATGCTGAAGCATATCGCAGAATGAAACAAGAGCACCTTCCAAAAGTCCTTTTAGAATGGAGCCTGAAAGGTAGACGAAGGAGGGGCAGACCAAGAATGACTTGGAAAAATTACATTAAAGAGTCAGTGAAGGTTTAAAAGTTATGCGATGTTATTGCTCTGGACAGAGAGAAATGGAAAAGAACTCCCAAAAATACTTTTATTGGTCCAGGAAACTCACTGTTTAGTGGAAGTTGCCAAGGATGATGAAGAAGTTAGCGAAATATAAATTACTGAAAAATGAACTAATCGATATTACGGATTTGTCAGTTATTTAGTCATAATTTGAACAATAATTTATGTATTGCAATTTTTTTTTGTTTATACAGGTACTAGGGGGCCTACCCCCTGCGAGCTACGCTCGCCAACCCCCGCTCAGACTTCGAGGCCTCTAAAAAAATGACAGCGTGCTTTGTTTAAAAAAAAACAATGGCACTCCGGGAGTGCCGACAGAAGTGGAAACTTGAACAATTACGTGTGTATTTTTTGAATCGCCAGGAAACGTTTTATTGCGCAGGAAATACTTTTAAATGAAGTGTTTTTTTTATTCATTATTATAAACTACTACTACAAAAATTATATTACAATTGTCATTTAATGCGCTATTGTACATGAAAAATAATGCATATTATTTTGCATACAAAAATTGCAACCTATTGCTTAAAACGTAAATTTACAAATAAATGAAATATAAAATTTAATTAATTGGTATTCTTTGAAATGATTACCAATGAAACTTATGAATTTTCATCCACAATTTAAACAACTCTCAATACATTCACCATTTCTTCCATGAGATTTAGTTTCATATCTTATGTAATAACATTTATCTGCAAAATAGGGTTCCCGCCTCCTATCACTCCAAAAATGACTTCTTTGCTGTCTGTCTTGTTTACTGTATTCGTGAACATTATGCTTTTTTCTATCTTCATACTGCGCGTATTGTTTGCGGTATCTATAATTTCTATCAACAAATTTTCTTTTCTATAAAATGATTTCACTTCATTTCCGTATCGGTAACCACGTTTCTTAAACCTTTCGTGAAATATTTCATTATTTTCATTTTTTTTTATATTACTTCCGTCTATTTTTCTCGTGCTCGTTAAATTATAATATTTTCCGTGTTTTGTTATTTCATTTTCATCTTTTGATTTGGTCTCGCGAGTTGAGTCACTTTTATCTGTTTTCACCGCGCGTGCTAAATTTATCTTGAAATTATTTTCTGAATGATTTTTATTCATAATACCAATCATTTCGCTTTCTGCACGTTAACTATTTCCTTTTGATACTTTCGCTTCATTGTATGAATTGGCAACATATACAGTGGTGTCGGTAACAGGGTCGCGAATTCAATAGTTTTTTCCCATCTCAAAAAATGCCCAACGCGCCTAAAGAAGTTTTCACTTCAAAAAATATTGGTAAATCTGTAATTGTGTTGCCATGCTTTTAACCTTTTAATGGGGCATTTTTTGATTATCATGGCCTCATACACAGCTGTTGCGACAACTGACGACTGTTTTCGGGATTGATAAGTAAAATCAATTACACTTTGAAAACCAGCTTGTATAAAATGGTTAGGTTTAAATTGTGGCTATCTCTCGGACTTTTATAACAACGATCTGTATTCTATTCTTCCTTTGCGTTTAAGGATGAGAAAAATTCCATCTGCTTGTGAATAATCTTAACAACCACGGTATTGAAAAGTACTATGTTATAGACATTTTCAGTGACAGGTTTTAATTTTCTCTCTATTTTTTGTGCACCATCATGCATATTTTCATGTTATTTTAAATATGTAAATTATTTATTTTAATTAATATGTATATACGAATTTTCTAATAATTATTTATCATACAAAATTAATTAAATATTTTGTGCATGCATGCCTGCATTTATTCGGCATCAATTGATGGGATATTTAAACAAATTTGATATCCGCGATAATTTTACACCATGTTATGTCACTTGAATATTGTCCATAAGAAAATCGGGTACTTTTCCATTATAGGATCCTTTGATTTTAGGTTTGGCGTAATTTGACCTTCAAAAAGGGATAGATTCGTTAATATACGTAGATTTGTTGCCAAAAGTTATAAAAACAAACCCAATGAACTTTTGGTGTTTTTCTATTATAGGGGTCTTGACGCTTTTTTAAAAAGTTTGGCGGAAAAAACCAAGCAGGATAGAAAACCAAGCAGGATATTTTATTCTCCTTCCGTTCAGTTGGGCAATTATTATTTTATATATTCGTTTCAAATATCTAAATTAGTGATTTTATAAATTCGTTTAATTAAATTTTACAAAAAAAAAAATAACAAAATGATATCAATAAATAATAATTACTATTAATTCCATTTCCCCCCTTTCTTTTGCGGTTACATAAATGACGTCATTTGGACGAATTTATTCAAAATATTTTCAGTTTATAAATTAAATTAAATGCTGACAGACGATTGAATCCTGACGATAGAAATGTGATTTTTTTTTTTTAAATTTTCCTAAAAAACATAACTTAATCACAATCTTGTCTTCATTATCGATTGAAATAAAAGATAAATTCAATTTCAATTTGAAAATGACGAATAAAAAGAAATCAATAATCCCTATCGGGATCCTTTTCAATTTTTTCCCCTTTTTTGTCACAAAAAAAACTGAGTAATTAGTTGCCATCATTACAGAAATGTCATTAAAATTAGAAAAGAATTAATATCTCGAAAACTAATTCCAATTTCAAAATTCTATTACCAGTTTTGACATCCGCGGATTTTTATGGACAATTTGTATTAATTTCACAATCAAGCGTTTAATATTTTATTAAAAATAGCCCTGAAACATAATCAGTCGTTTAATCAGTCGTTTCATAAAATCGTTTCATAAATTCGTTTCATAAAATCGTTTCACAAATTCGTTTCATTAGGATTTTATATATACAGGGTGATTCATAAAAGATGGGCAGAACTTTAAGGGGTTATAGTACACTTAAAGACAAATAATATTAAATAGGAGACTAAGGGTCCCAGACGTATTCCCAAGGAGATAGGGGGCATTAAAGTTTAGGGTCCGAAATTTCAAATGATTATAAAACATGGAAAAATTGGTCGATTCGTTTGCGGTTTTTGCAAAAAATTTTCTTTATGCCAGTATTTTCTTGAAATAAAATTTTAAAGTTCAATTTCAAAAAATGCCGATAGGGGGCGCTTTAGACTTTGGAGTAACAAACAACTATTTTTTAACGTTATTTTTTGTATTTCTTTAAATGATTTCGAAAGCTTAGACTTAAACTTAAATTTTGATCTAAAAATCTGAGTCCTAACGAGTAGTTAAGTAGCGTAAACTGAAATTTGAAATTTGAAACCCTTCTCCCCCCAGAACAAAAATCAGTTATTCCCGATCTTTGTGTCGTAGATTAGGCTCTAACTACTGCCGCGTTTTGCTAAAATTATTCTTTATGTCAGTATTTTCTTGAAAATAAATTTTAAAGAAAATTTTCAAAAAATTCCGATAGAGGGCGCTTTAGACTTTGGAGTAACGAACAACTATTTTATACCGTTATTTTTTGTGTCTCATTAAATGCTTTCTAAAGCTTAGACTTAAACTTAAATTTTCAGCTCAAAATCTGAACCGCTGAGCGTGGTTCAGTAGCGAGGGGAGGGGGTTCAAATTTCAACTTCTGAACATAGTTCAGTTTGCACTACTTAACCATGCCCAACGATTCTGTGCTGTGATACGAGGCAAAAATACAACTTTCGTCAAGGACTGCATAGTCGGAATTCACTCATAAAGGCACTGGCACAGTTGGAAACGTCGCTCATGCAAACGTTAAAGCTCCATTCCTGACGCTAGTCACCGGGTGAAGAAGGAAACAGAAAGTATGCAAATGTCAAATGGGGAAGAAGAAGAACACGTATGCAAAATTTCGACACGATTCAGGCATAAAAACCACTGAACGGTGAGTCAAGTGTAAGTCGCTGTAGTAATGAATCGGAAGATGGTGCCCTTCACGAATAAGGAAAAGGCTGAGATGCATTTAATTTACGGAGCGGCAGATGGAAATGGTGCAGAGGCACAACGAATGTACGGAGAGCGATTTCCTAACAGGCGGTTGCCTAACCGCAAAACTTTCGAGCGCTTGCACAGACAGTTGTGTGAGACGGGATCATTTCTCGCTTCCCGGTCGAATGCAGGTCGTGCAAAAAAGGACGAATCAGTAGTTGTTGCAGAAGCCATTCTGGATGTAGTAGCGGCGCAGCCAAGTCCAAGTACACGAACAGTGGCTAGCCAGGTGGATACCTCACAGTCCACGACTTGGAGGGTACTGAAGGATGAACATTTGCTCCCGTTTCATGTGCAACGAGTCCAGAAACTGTCTCCAGGGGATTATCCAAATCGTATTGAATTCGCCCGCTGGTTTCTGCAGCAGAACGCGCTAAATCCACATTTTGGACGAACTGTGCTTTTCACCGATGAATGTACCTTCACACGTGAAGGTACATTTAACACACACAATGCACATGTATGGGCGGATGTCAATCCACATGCTACGTATCCACATGCTCATCAGAGACGCTTTTCCATCAATGTTTGGGCAGGAATCCTCGGAGACCACCTAATCGGACCGTACCTTCTTCCTGAACGCCTCAACGGTAAAACATACCTCACATTTCTGCAACATGTGCTGCCAGACCTGTTAAACGTTGTTCCTCCACGCATCCGGCGGGTCATGTGGTTCCAGCACGATGGAGCGCCAGCCCATTACGTACGAGACGTCCGCAACTATCTGGACATCACATTTCCGAACAGATGGATTGGTCGAGGTGGTCCTGTTGCTTGGCCTGCTCGCTCGCCAGATCTTTCACCCCTCGATTTTTTTTTGGGGACGATTGAAGGCTCTTATGTATGAGACACCCATTGAATCCCCCGAGGAACTGGTCGCCAGACTTTCCGCCGCTGTAGGGGAAGTGCTCGAAAAGTCTGATGTTTTCGCGAATGTTCGCCGTTCCATTCGTCGCCGTTGTTCTGCGTGCATAACCTCTGGTGGTCACAATTTTGAACATTTATTGTGATTACATGTTAATAAATATGCTTTGGTAACATAATCCTAATTTGTGTCTTTTTACCTCGTATCACAGCACACAATGTGTGGACATGGTAAACTGAACTGTGCTCAGGAGTAGAAATTTCAAACCCCTCTCCCCAGAAACTTAACCACGTCTAACGATTCAGATTTTGGGCTGAAAATTTAAGTCTAAGCTTTAGAAAGCATTTAATGAGACACAAAAAATAACGGTATAAAATAGTTGTTCGTTACTCCAAAGTCTAAAGCGCCCTCTATCGGAATTTTTTGAAAATTTTCTTTAAAATTTATTTTCAAGAAAATACTGACATAAAGAATAATTTTAGCAAAACGCGGCAGTAGTTAGAGCCTAATCTACGACACAAAGATCGGGAATAACTGATTTTTGTTCTGGGGGGAGAAGGGTTTCAAATTTCAAATTTCAGTTTACGCTACTTAACTACTCGTTAGGACTCAGATTTTTAGATCAAAATTTAAGTTTAAGTCTAAGCTTTCGAAATCATTTAAAGAAATACAAAAAATAACGTTAAAAAATAGTTGTTTGTTACTCCAAAGTCTAAAGCGCCCCCTATTGGCATTTTTTGAAATTGAACTTTAAAATTTTATTTCAAGAAAATACTGGCATAAAGAAAATTTTTTGCAAAAACCGCAAACGAATCGACCAATTTTTCCATGTTTTATAATCATTTGAAATTTCGGACCCTAAACTTTAATGCCCCGTATCTCCTTGGGAATACGTCTGGGACCCTTAGTCTCCTATTTAATATTATTTGTCTTTAAGTGTACTATAACCCCTTAAAGTTCTGCCCATCTTTTATGAATCACCCTGTATAGGGTAGATATGCGACTTCGTAAAACAACAAACGCAATGTGCATGCATATTTTGGATGAAAATGTAAATTAATAATTAAACATGCTACTATCAAAAAATACGTAGACATGAATGTTCCCTTTTGACCATTAGTTGTCAAGCTCTAGTTATCAACAAATTTGTAAAATAACCATCTTAGGACTATATTTTAGATTGAAGTTCAAAGTATATTTTCTGTCATTTCATGTATGCAAAATACAGGACGTCAGCGGTATATTTATGGATTTCCTGATGAGTATTGGTAACCTCGTTATCAAATAAGTGTTTTTTCACTGTTTTAATTGCTTTAGCCGCAATATCATTCCAATATAAAAATTTCAAAACATTTCTTTTCATCAACCTCTTTGGCACGTTTGTTTCAGTTAATGGGTTACAGGTTTTTTTAATCGAAATTCCACATTCTTTAATCACGTAATGTTTAAAGTGCTTTCAAAATATTTTATTTTCTTTTATGTTAATTTTGATACTGCTGTTAATAATATTTGTTTTTATAATTTTGTTTTCTCTAATATTTCATTTCTCGGATTTTCTAGAAATCATTTTTACATTATTACACCATTAGTATAATTAATGTTGGGTTGCATGCTTCCATGGAAGCTCCATGGTCATAATTTTATTTTCCTGCAGGTGATCACGAGCAATGATAAAATTGAGTTTTCTGGAATAAAACATTTTGTTCAAATTTGAAAGCACGCTAATCTAGAATCTAAATTTGTCACCTTTTAATGTATTGAAAATTTTGCAAAAGTTTTATCGAATTTTTGTTAAATTACTAATCCTAATACAGAAGAAGTTGAAAATATATCGCAAGTAAGAAAAACATCAACGGAGATCGAAAAAAATATTATATTTTACGCTTGTCAGATGGCGCGGGACTTAAAATTGTCTAAAGAGGGCGCTAATCGCAGCTGTCGGTACAGGAAAATTGTCCTCTTAACTAATGCTAAAGTGCCATTGATATCCTTATTTATTGTAAATGCATTTGAAAGGGTTAGATATTCGAATTCGGACAATTTTTACCTTGTCGTGTAAACACAGAACACTGATGTCACATGAATCTGAAATTGTGCAAAAACATAATTATGAACAAATTAAAATTATATGTAATGCAATGGGCTTGAACGGTATTTTCCTGAAGCGAGAAGTTATATATTTTCTCCACCAGATGGCGCATTCGAGCACCTGAATCGGCAATTAACTCCACTTTTCACAAAAACATTAGTTGGTATGAATCCGGTATGAAAAAGTGAAAAACGCATTTAAAAAAAATTAAAGGCTTTAATATACTTTAACAAATATTTTGAGAGCGGAATCGGATGTTGACCGGTATTTTTTAATGAAACATTCCAAGAATCGTTCATTTGTTTCTAGATATGGAATTTGTGGTTCTGAATGTCAAAAGTCTTCGTTTGTTTATATTTTTTTAATCCGTTGTTTGTAATAGCTGGTTATTGGTTATTTTTTATTTAGAACTTAAAACATTATAATCGGATAGTTTTTGAAGGTTTTAGAGAAAATAATGAAGAATAGATGTGATACAAAGAAGATTATGTGTATATTTCCGTAAGTTGAGCAATCGGCATACTTACGGCATCGGAATACTTACGCCTAACCTGGCCGCGATACGTTTGCCTTTTCTCTAGGATGTGTAAGTCCCGGAATTGTCACCTCACTTGCGTATTATTTGAATAGATAAAACTGATATGCTGTTTTCGTAGGCTAGGTCTAACATGTATATGAAAACAGAGTTTTCTCCCGAAAATGGCGCAAAAACAAAAATTGCGCCAACCCCAATGTGTCGGCGACATCTGTTCTTAATTTAAATACTCAAAATGCGTATAAATAATATTTGCTTCTTTTCAAGAAATAAATTGGGTACTTATCTATTATCAGTGCCAGGAAGATACACCGCGTCAACAATAGCGCCCACAATACAAATAACAGTAACTTTTATTTTTACCTTTCTACATAGTAATTGTATAGTTAATACTATGGGGGTATCCAACAGGAGCTTCCCGGATTACAGAACATACTGCTCGGTGTACACAACATAGTAGACCGGGAGGCGGTAGCACAGACAATCACCTCATCGAGTTCATGGCTGAAATTCCAGAAATAGTTAAAACTCGATTCGCATATTAAAACGCAATCGGTCTGCCTTGGTCATATCCCAGTGGGCTCCCATATGGGCTCCCAGTCTTCCATGTTTTCATACCTTTGGGTGCAGGAAAACACAATGGTAAATCTACGAGTCAACCGCTGAAATCGGGTTTTATGGTGTTTTCCACCAAGATATGACTTGGCAGACCGATTGCGTTTTAATATGCGAATCGAGTTTTAACTATTTCTGGAATTTCAGCCGTGAACTCGATGAGGTGATTGTCTGTGCTGCCGCCTCCCGGTCTATAGTTGATTTTTTATTTTTTATTAAAAACTTGGTACTCTTATATTAGCTAGGCGCAGGTGATAAATCGACAAATATTGTTTCTCTCGCCATCATTCGTGTTGCATTCATTTCATTTAAAATATAAACCTATCGCTCATTTCATTTAAAATATATAACTTTCATTTAAAATACATATATTACATGCATATAAAAAAATACATTTAAAATACACGCCTTTCACTAAATTCATTAAAAAATAATAATAGTAAGAAATAATATCGTAATACAAAAAAAATTGTTTGGTCTTTAAAGCATTGTTTCTAATTTACACCCTCGAAAAATAAAATCTGCTATTGGTAAAATTTGCCAGCTAACATAAAATTACCGAAAATTTTTAAGCAATTTATATTAACCCACCTTTGACATTTTCTTTTCTATTTTGCACGAGAGAGAAGATTTTTTTTTCAAAGAATTTCTGCATCTGGATCTAAAAAAACCCCTGAACAATAGTTTTTGTTACTTTTTAGTTTCTAGTAAGGTATCACATAAAGCCATTTAATAACTAACAATAATATTTTTTCAGATTGTCTAAACCTGATAAGAAATTCCTTTTGTAATTTTGCTATAATTGTAAATTTTTAAATAACCAGCTTTACTTATTTTTTTTAAATTCATTCATCTTAAATTTATTTTAAGTGCAAAGGATGTTTTTCATCCTTAAAAAAAATCATGCATGAAAGGGATAATTGAAGAAAAAAAAACATTGTTTTTTAAAACTAAATGAAGAATACAACCAGCGAAAGGATATTTTTTGTTGCCCGAAAATGCGTTTTTAACGTGTTTAGATATTTTAATAGATACAGTCTCTAAATAGCAATAAAGATAGCAAGTTCAGTGCTGGTTTTTGATCAAGATCTTCATGTTAAATCAAACCAGTGTGAGATTTCCAACGAAAGAAAAAAAGAAAAAGAAAGAAAAGTATAGAAAAAAAAAATCGCACAGTAATTTATGAGGTCTATTTCATGGTTTCGGGCAAAGTTTTTAACGTTGCTAAGGGTGTGGTGCCGGTAAGCTATGGCAACACAGATATATACACAGGAAAAGGCAGAGCAATTTCAGGCCAGAATCCAACACAGGGTAAGGTACGGGACCGTGTTTTTAATTGGCCGTGATGGACAGGACTGCTGTTTTGCATGCACGGCCAGAGGTAACCTTACACGATACAAACATACTCAGAAATCTGCACTTAAAAGGAAACACGGTGACAAAATTAAGGTAAATAAGACGGAAATAATTAAAAATAACAACGTTAAGGTGTATGTATAGTATTGCAAGCGATTAATACGATTAATCAGGTAATAGTTAATTACATTACGCGATTAATTAGTATCAAATGAACTGGACTCGCTTAAAATGAGAATTAAGCAGAATAACGATTAAGAATTTTCTTTTTAACACTTTCCAGCATAGTTGAAAAGTGTTTATGAATTCGGTTTGTCTGCCTGTCCGTACTCTAACTCTAGTAAATTTACTTGCCCTGAAATTTTTATATGTTATTGAAGTTTACTATGAACGTATGGTATTAAAATTGAAGTATGAATCATTTATAATTCAGTTACAGGAACACACAAAAGAATTTAGTTTACATTATGGTTTACTGGTAAAAACCATTTGCGGTACATTTTATTGATGTTACGATATTTCAAACACAATGCGATTCATATACGTCACTAAGACGCACTACAATATATTTTCTTTGGAATATAGAATAAGTAATTGATAGTTCGTCTATAGGGATGCACAACAGATTTCCGTTACATTACGGTCTATGGGTAAAAATCGTTTGCAGTGCATTTTTTTCATGTTAGGACATTTCAAACATAATGAGAATGATATACATCATTGAGATGGACTACAACAGGCTTCCTGAGGGATATAGAATGTGTACCATTTATTGTTCGTTTACAGAAACGCACAAAAGGATTCCATTCCATTATGATCTACGGTAAAAAAAAATCGTTTGCAGTGCATTTTATTCATGTTACGACATTTCAAACATAATGAGAATGATATACATCGTTGAGATGGACTACAACATGCTTTCTGAGGGATATAGAATAAGTAGCATTTATTGTTCGTTTACAGGAACACACAAAAAGATTCCATTACATTATGATCTACGGTAAAAAAAAAAAAAATCGTTTGCGGATCATTTTAATGATCTTATGATACATTAAACCTAATGAAATCCCTGAAATGCACTACAACATGTTTTCTATAGATTATGGAGTGAATAGTACTTATCCTATATTTACAGAGAAACACAAAAGAATTCGGTTGCAGGAATGAATTCATACACATTAGCAGATATGGAAAGCAATTGCTGAAAATGAATTTTTACTGAATTATGTATTTTTTAAATTGCTTATTTAAGTATCTCATTTCATTGTATGAAAAAAAGAAATTTCTTAATAATATTCTGTTAGTGTTGGAAAGTGTTTCATAATGTATGTCTGATGCATGATTTTTCGTTCTTATTTTTGTTGTATGCTATACACGGCATAGCAAATGCTATATTCTTTTTCTAATTATATTTTGTGTTCACAATATAAAATATTTTTGAATAAATGAATATTTAAAATTAAAATAAATAATTTTACAGAGTTTTTATAAACTAAGGGAGTCAATTTTCCGGATGGTAATACGCGCCAAGCCAAAAAATATTGAGTAGGAAAACAGGATCGTAATCTACTTATTGAGTCTAAAATGCAGGATGCCTCAACGCAAGCTGAACTTACATTTTCGTTCACAACAAAAATGAATATATTTAGCGAGATTTTCATTAGAATAAGTTTTCTTTGAATGAAATGGAATGATATCATGTAAAAAGATGTAAATGCTCTGTAATTTGATCCCCGACACCTTATACACTACCCGCTACATTCGGAATTATGCAGGGTATAGCTCAGTGTTGTTTGGACGGGAATGGCGGTCATTTGTAGCACATAAAATGGTGTGATTATGTTTTACTTTCACAGAAAGCAAAGTAATTACTTATCTTACCGACATCTTGATTATTGCTGAAATTATGAACGGAAATCCAAGTTCGACATGAGATTCCCAGTATTTTTCACATTGGGCTGCGTAATTATTTTGTGTACTTTAAAATTTTTTTTGAAGATGAAGGTTAAAAAATGTTTTTTTAACACTTTCCAACATAGTTGAAAAGTGTTTATGACTTCGGTTTGTCTGGCCGTCAGCCGTCTGCCGTCTGTCCGTGCTCTAACTCCCGTAAATATGCTCGGATTGCCCTGCAATTTTTATATGTTATTGTCGTTATCTATAGCATGTTCCCTATTTCAACTGAAGTGTGTAGCACTTATAGTTTTTTTACAGGGTAACTCAAAAGAATTCCGTTACATTACGGTATATGGGGAAAAATCATTTACGGTTTATTTTAATGATGTTACACAATTTCAAAATCATTGTAATTGATATATATCACGAAGGTGCATTACAAGAAGCTTAATATGGAATAGGGTGTGCATAGCACTTATAGTTACTTTACAGGGACAGTCAAAAGAATTCCGTTACATTACGTTTATGGAGAAAAATCGTTTGCGGTTTAATTAAATAATGTTTCACTATTTTAAACGCATTGAAATTTATATATATATCACTAAGGTGCATTACAAGAGGCTTACTACAGAATATTGTGTGTATAGCAGTCATCGTTCATTTACAGGGACACACAAAAGAATTTTCTACTGTCTGTTAACAATAATTCCGGGAAGTGCGTTTTAAATTGCTGAACGCGATTTTAAATTTAACTCACTTTTTGTCTGTTATTTGGTGTGTATAAATTCTGTATTTCATATACAGGGCAGCACAAAAGTTCGCGATCACATTTCCGTTTATTGACAGAAACTCCAGAAGGAGAATTTTAAACTGTGCTACACGTTTCCTAACTAAACTAAAATTTAGCATCCTATGTAGTATATATACAAATCTATAGATCCTATACAGGGCTGAATAAAAGTATTCGGATATTTTTCCGAATATTGTAAATGTTGGAAATTCCTGAAATTACGTTTTTAAATATGTTATGCGTTTTCCAAATTGTTTACTTAGATGTTATCTTTCAGCTTATTAAACGGTAATGATTTGTAAAATTATTTTGGAAGCATTGGAAAGTGTTACATAATCTATGCTTGACGCATGATTTTTCGTTCTTGTTTATTATTTCAACAGATTAAAATGAATTTCACAGCTTTCTAGATTTACGCATGCATTTTTTTCCCTCTTCTATCTTTAATTAATTAATTCTTAATAGATTAATTCCAGCTAGAATTAATTTCTTGTTTTCTACTTTATCTTAAAAAAATCATTAATATCGTTATCACAATACAGAATACTTTTTGATATATTTATGGACACACATACATATGGGCAGCGCTGAGTTCTTCATACGACTTATATGCCAGAAAATTCCATGCGTTTTGCACCCGATGTTGTCTGTGCTCCTGTGCATAGCTTCAAACGTCTATCTTTTTTGGTTACCATTATTTCAGAATAGAAACCATTTGTCTTATTTAATAGCAGAACTTCTGTAATAAAATAAAGCGAAGATTTCTACTCTGAAATAGCGGTCCCCCGTCCCCCAAAAGCGTAGAGATAGCAGCTATGCAGATGAGTTTGAGCACTTCTAATAATAAACTTAGGATTTGATTTATTATCTGAGTCACTTGATTCACTCGCAGAATATTGCATAATGCGGACATGCGACCTTAAATAGTTAATAATATTTTCAAATATTTTTTTATTACAAAAAGATAATTAAAACTACATTTTGTGATAATATTCACTCTAGACATAAAGGAAAGAACTTTAAAAACGAACAAAAAAAGTTATATATCTATAAAATAAAACAGATCTTTAAAAAAAAATTATAAAATGTTAGGAATATTAAACTTTTGTTAGAATGGTTAAATATTTTAACTTGATTTTTTTTTAATTGGTAGACATATTGAAGAAATTGATGTTTTACAGTTGAGAAAGAGACACAGAGAGAGAAAGCAATAATTTTAAAGGTTCGACCTCGACCTAGGAGCATTTGCCAGGAATTAAGTTCGATAAGGAACCAAAACATCTGCTATTGTTAGAGTTCTTCATGGTATCACTGTATCCGTGACTGGAATGCTTCTAGTGTACTAAAGAAGGATTAGCAGGGCAGTGGCGTAGCTACGTTTTTTGGCGCCCGGGGCAAAAACGAATTTTGCCCCCCCCCCCCCCTCCAAATAAAAAAATAACCACATTTTTTTTTCTAAAGGCGAAAAAATTCTTCCGGCTTGTACCGAGAGGAAAAGGTAGTTCCCTCTTCTTAGTTTTTCAGAATTCAGTTAATCTTACTCAAACACACGAAGCTAAATAGCGTGAACCCGATTATAAAAGATTCCTAATTTTCGTCAATACTGAATTAGGTCAACACTTAGTCAGCTATAGCCAAAATGACTTCATGTAAAGCGACCTACATTTATCGCCAAATTTCGCGATACAACTAAAGCGCTGTTTTTTTTGGTGGGGGGGGGGGGGATACTTCTTAAGGTGCATTTCATAAAATTAAAAATAGAATTTTCAGCAATACAAATAGTTTATTTTCTAAATATAAAATATTAAGTAAAAAGTAATTTTTATTGCATTTTAAAATTCGTAATGACATTTTAACTAATTAACTTTTTGAAATTTTGGTCATTGCAGTTATAGTTTGTAAGGAAAGTATGAAAGAAAATGTTGCGAAAAGTTGAAAATTGTAGGAAACGTGTAGTTTTAAAATTTTCTTTAAAAGATTTTCAATTAAACATTTTTAACACAAGATTAATTTGATTACAATAATTACATTTTTGCTTTATTAAATAATAAAACTTTCATAAAACAATGTAATAATATCACACTTGCACACAAAAACTGCATCTTAAAATTTTACAACGGTGCAATCTGTTTCCAAATTTTAATTACCTTAAAACTTTTACTTTGATTATCCCACAGAGAAAGAGGATATATATCTTTATTCATTCAGATAAAATTTCGTTTTTTTTTTTTTTTTTTTTTTTTTTTGTGATCGTTAATCCTGGTTTGAAAAACAACCTAAAAAACTATTTACAAACTGTATGAGTTTGTTGGTTTAAAAGCAGTGGTGTAACTTTGGTTGCGTCCCGAAACTTGTAATATTGTGGCTATAGAAATATAATATTGCGGCTTAGCCATAAAAAAGTATGCAGATGATATCTGCAATAGCATACCTTATTTATAGTGAGCCCCGGATATAACAAGCGGGAAATTTTATTTCCTATATAGTAAACCTCCAAAAGTTTGGTATATAGTCTGCCCGTTTTTCTGGTAGCTTTAATTAATTTTTATTTTTATTCGTTTTATAAAGTTTTCTCTATTTAAAAAAATATTTCTGAAGATCTAAAAATACATTTTAGTTTTAAAATTATCTTTGATTACTGCTGGATAGAACCTAAAATATTGGTATATCCCGCATAACATATTTTCGTTCCCACGTTAAACTAATCAAAACAACGGCAACTATATGGGTGGCCTTGTTTACGAGGGTAAAACACAGACAGGCGCCGGATTTGACATTTCAGCAATTGTGTGGACAAGCAACAATTTATGACGGACAATCTCGAGGGTCATAAAATTTAAAGTGATAAACATTGAACTGGCGATCCCGGGAAATAAGGAGAAGGGCAGTCACGTATGAGTTTCGGAGATGCGAAATATGGCCGGATCAAATGGGAAACGTTGCTGTAATCAGATGTACACGGCGACCAGTGAAAGTGCTTCGAGAGGGCATGGAAGTTAGCACCTAGCATCAGCATTGGATATAGAGACAAAAAGGAGGAGGTAAAGACTTTTACACCCCTCTGGGAAGTAAAGAACGAAAATTTCGTTAGAACTGAAAAAAATCACTTCTATCAACAACCTTAAGAGGAAAACATCCCTTTTTAGCAACATTGCTGACACAATGAAAGTAGACTTTTTCTCTATAGGCTGCATTATATAAACAGCCTACAGTTATAACTAAATTAATCACAACTTTTTTTAAAAATGTGCCCTGGACGCAAGAATCCACTGGTGAACCCCTCTACAAACGACTGCTGTTCTTTTGAGAGATCCAGGTACATATTGTTTACCCAGCTACTGTAAATATATATTTTAAATTAATTAATTAATGTTGAGGAGATAATATTTCTCCTGCCATCCCAGGATCATGGATGTTTGTAAATTTTAATTCTTATCATAAACTTATTAAATCTTAATGTTATGAAAGGTGGTATCATACCTAAATTTAAATAATTAAAATAATAACTTAATATCTTAACAAAACTAGTAAATATATTGTCTTGTTATATAAAGTCTGTAAATATAATGCATATCCCTTTTTATAATTATTTTACTCCTTATTTTATGTTTTATATATATGTCTTCTGTAAATAAAACCCTTTTATTTTACTCTTAATTTCGACTATAGTCTTTATTCTTATTTATGGTGTGATGTTTATCTAGATTAACATATGTCTACTTAAAACTACTACTTTAAGCAGGAAATTACAGCGGGCTTGATGGCCAACCATAAAGATAAGATTCTTCGAAATGACACAACGCGGTACAACCTTTTAATTTAATACAAAAAAAATCTATCCCAGGTTGCACGATCAGCCTTGCCATCAAATTGCCGCTAATATAGTTGGTGTGTTTCTGTCAGGAGGAGAGAATAATTATAGGTCCTAGTAACGCCCTGTAAATTTTATAATTTAAGTTTTAAATCTCTCCAACAATTACCATTGCTTTAACCTTTGGAATGCATCTTTATACTTGTGTCATTATTCGATAAATAAAGATTTCATTCATAATACGTTAATTTTTTTTTTTTTATTACATTTTTATTTAAATTAACTGGGTCTTTACACGAAAAGATGACATTATGTAATTGATTTTCACTAACTTCCTGATAGGCTACAATATAAAAATTATGTATGCAGGTATATTTCCTATGGCAATAAATCATTTTAATATTTTAAGAACTTAATTATAAACTAAAGCAATTTTAACCCTCAAATGCACAGTGTATCAAATTTGCTACACTTTTTATTTAACTTTTAATAAATAAATCAAGTTCTTTTCAACCACTATATTTATATAGAAATATTAATTGTGTATAAAGCGCATAAATATGTTACTAAATAACATTAAAAATCTGTCTTAAAATATCTGGTGGCTAATCCTTAATATAAGTTAAAAAAAAAAAAATATTAAAAGAAAAATTCATGTATTTAGCCAGCCACAGACGATAAATTTCCAAATAATCTTAATGGTTACAACAGTAACGAGTTACAAAAACGATCGATTTATGCGCTAAACCAAGCTTGCCAAAATATCCCATTTGGCTGTGAAAGTGCAGCAATGAAATATTTTAAGCATTAAAATGTAGAAAATATAAATAAAAAGTAAAAGGTGTAATAATAAAACCCATTTTTTCATTAAATCAATATTAAATAAATTATGACCATAACCGTGAAAACAGTGTACAAATTCTGAATAGATAATTGATATAATGTTGTTTTTTTCTATTGCATAGCTTAAAAAAATAGTTAAATAAATAAACAGAGCAAACATTATAATTAAAAAATCTATATATTTAAAACGCTAAACGATTTCTTTCGACAATCCGTGAGAACAAACTACTGCATCAAATTACATCATTCTTTTTTAAAATGAAAGACATTTGGACACAGATTTGTTATCGTGCATTCGTTTGTTCGAAAATTTAATTAATTAGCCGTAATTTTCAATTAAACTTTTTCTTCTGCTTATGACGTCATAAAGTCGGCAATCGGATTAACGCCCAATGTTGCGAGGTACATAGTTTATTTTCTGAACTCTGGTTGCGAGATAATAGAGAAATAATATTAAAAGCACGTGGCTTTTAAACCGAATTTTTTAATTTGCAAGTTAAATTTAGGTAAAAATATTTATCCACGTGTTTTATAAGAGAATAAAAATTCATATTTATTGTGATGTCACGGGAATATTGTTCATTGGGTTTATTTTATAGACGCTTTCAGTGTGACGTCAGTGATGACGTTTTGGTTGGATACTCCAAACAAACGGTTGCTATGTTTCATTTTTTATTAAATATAAATCGTAAAAAAATGTTACCGCTGCATATAATGTATTCAAACACTTTACCGTGAGATATAGCTATAAGATATAGCTACATATATAAAATATAATAGAAAATACAACATAGCAACCGTTTGTTTGGAGTCAGTTTCCAAGCAAAACGTCATGATTGACGTCACGACTGAAAGCGTCTATTATTATGCATTATAACTTTGTTGATGCTATTTTTCATTACAGTTAAATACAAATATATTTTGATTTGTATACATGGTATTTACGCATAAAAGTAACATATACAAAGTAAGTGTGAAAAGTTTGCGCCGGTGAAAATGACGTTATGTTTAGCTTGAAATGCATTTTAACATTGATAAAACTAAAGAGAAAAATTTATATGATTGCGTCAGGATGACGTAATTTTAACTGATTTTCCCATTCTTAATTAGAAAGATTAGAATTGGAGTCTTTATTCATTGCTTCATCTTGATTGCATGTTACCAGTAACTTTTTTTTAATTATAGGTTAGAGGATTACATTTTTTAATATAAAAAATTCCCAAAAGTAAAGGATTTCAGGAAAAGTAAAATTATTAAAAATAGTGCTATGGTAGAAAAAAAGAACTTGAATTTGTATTTTTTGAATTTGTATTTTTATTAGAATAAACAGTGCAAGGCTAATATTTTATAGGAATTATTTTGGTAGGTTTATTATGAGTTCATTTAACAGTTTAATATTAGCGGCAAAGTCATATATCTTTCACTGTGAATTTCTCTTTCGATGTCAAAAAATGGTAGTCTACTTTTGGACGCCAGCGAAAACACAGTGGCAATTTTTAGAAATGTATAACGGTTATGACAACAAACGGCGCTATCGCTTTAGCTTTCATCGCGCTTACATCACTTCTAAATACTACAAATTTCAATTTTTTACTACATTTTATAATTTTAATTCTTACATCATGAATTAGAAAGAAAAAATTAGCTTTCGATTGAAATTTATTTGAAAACTGCCGCTTAATTTAACGACTTTTTGAATAATTTTCAAGCATGAAATGGTTTTCATTTCTATCTTAACAATGACCATCAGTTTGCTTCGATAATGTAAAATAGCCCCTGGGATAGTTGCCACAATTGAAAATAGATTTCTCTAACCATCATAAAAAGTGAAAAAAAATAATAATAAAGCCTGATAAATCATAAGATCAGATTATCCATAAGATAGAGCATTTTGGCGCTAAACTAAAATCTGTCAAAAAAGAAAAAAAACTATTTTGAGTTTTTGTTTAACATAAAATTGATATGTTGAATCCGCTGATGCATATGTTGCATCAGAATATGCTACGAACTGTAATTTTTTAAAAGATCTATTGGGTATTTAACTGTACAAGAGGTAAAAGATCCCCGACTGTGATGGAAAAAATCATCCTGATTATGTAAAGGGACTGAGGAAACTATATACAAATAAATTACACTTGAAAACATTAAAAATCTCCCTCATCTGAAGATTGATTTATTATTGTAAAACAAAATTCTTCATCTGATTACCTTAAGACAATGGATGCGTTTTAGAAGATATGGATTTGAAATGAACAATGATTAAAGAAGACATTTAAAATTTTTTAATTTAAAAATTTTAAAACTTTTTTTTAACGTCGAATCTCGACCGTGCTTTTGGGCAGATGCAATGCATATGCTCATAGGCGCTCATTCGGTTGCATTATCACAGGGGGGGGGGAGAGATATGTGCTTTATTTACTGAATATGAGATGAACGTAGGAATATACTATTTGTATGATACTTCATAGGTCCATGAAATTTTCTTTCTTGCCGTAGGGAATATGGAGGTAATGTCAAACTGATTTGCATTACACAGATGTTTACGGATACTTTGTTTGGAGTTTGCATTGGAAATCGTACTGTATTTCACTGAGGAAAAAACTTTTTAAAATAAAATATTTGAAAGACTGTTTCATTTGCACTCTTCTTAAATAATAAAGAAGCTTATTTTAATTATATTGTTATAATATTTTTTTCCGTCAAGTTTTGACGGGTTCCATCTAGTAATAATAAAATCACCAGTTCGCACTTTCTACCAAGTGCAAATCAAATCCGTGAATTTTAATTGTCGGGGTCCATGTCAAATTAACGTATTGAAATAAATAAAAATTCTGGAACTAGATGAATTGCAGTCATGCAAAGTGTGATTTTTAAGATATGGAATGCTTATAAAAGTGAAATTTAAAAAATATATATATTTCACTTTTTTATTGTTATCTAATTTGAATTAGAAGACTGGTTAATCATGAAAACAACACTGTCTGTCACTCAAATTACAGAAGAAAATCGACCTTTGGAATATAAAAATGCACATTTCCTTTTTAAGGGGCAAAAGAGGAGTGCAAAGAGGAGTGTTATTCCTCTTTACAAAAAATGCCAAAAATATCAATTTTCAATTTTTTTGTTTTGAAATGTATTTAGGCATCCCTAGTATATTCTGGTGAAGTTACCTAAACATCCGATGATTTTAAATATGTGAAAAAGTTTTTTTACTACATCCATAGATTTCCCTTTAAATAATTCAGAGTTTCAATTTTTAAAATAATTTTTTCGCAGTTCGATTTTTTTTTACATTTTGCTACTTTTAACTTTTGCAACTTCCCCCCCCCCCCCTCCAAAGATCACACACTTTTTCTTGCATTTAACAGTAAACAAAGCCAATAGAATAATTTTGATTTTACTCAATCGGTACTGGCCGTACTTGGAAGACTGAAAAGTCCTGCTTCGATTTTTATACGTTTTGAGAAGGGAAAATTGGGGGTAAGTCGCCCACATTTTATTATTTCGTTTTTCTCAATGCCACTTCCACGGAAAAATGAAATTTACAATAAAAAATAAATAATATATTTACTTGCAATTCCTCCAACTAAATCCATTTTGCACTGGTTCAGAGAAGCCCCTCATTACACGAAAATGTGAAGAACACAAAATTAACGTGAAACTAATAGATAAATAAATAAATGTTCTTCTAATATCAAAATCTGAAGCCACATGGCCCTTTGTTTTATAAGCTGGAGATAGTAAGGAGCCTCCATCCAAGATTGTCACTTAATGGATCTCTCCACTCCTTCTCCTTCGACGAATTTCTTCAAGGCATTCCTTCACACACACACACAAAACGATCAACAATCCATATTAATTGTCAAAATATGTGAGTTCTGTTTAAAGCGTCTTTCCAGTTGGCGCCCCGCATCCATTTAATCATTTTGTACGTCTTTTCAGGTACGCAATTATGCAAGGTACAAAGAGTTTCAAGCCATCCCTACAAATATTTACAGAAGCTTTCTCTTTCATTATTTGGATACAATAAAATATTTTCCCTAAAGAAAAAATTCATACCCAAAATTTTTTTTTCAACAATTTTTATTTTCTGTGAAAATATGTGAAATAATTTCGGTTAAAAACCTCTCTCGATTTGGCGCCCCTGAGCAGCGGCGCCCGGGGCGACCGCCCCCCTTGCCCCCCCTTAGCTACGCTACTGTAGCAGGGACAATTTTCCATCAAATTTGTATGCAAGTTTAATACATTCATTTATTATAAGGAATCCAATGAATTTGCACTGTATGCCCAAATATGTTTTTATGTTTTATTGTTATTTCTTTGATACATTCCGATTTCCAATTCAGCAAATGAGAATTTTCGTATCGTGTCATCAGAAAATGTTTTTGATAAAGTTGTCAGTTTTTAGCAAACATTAAAAGGGAAATTCATCAGCCTATATCTATCGCTATTACAGGGCTGCTAATAAATTGAAAATGCCACCATTTGAATTTTAAAAGTCATATTACTTATGCGGAATACACGCATCTAGATTTTATATACATTAATCAATACATAAATTATCATCATATTTATCATTAATCAATATATAAATTATCAATTATTAAATATATAAATATCATCTGCTGTTAGATTATTGATATATATGACTATGACTATTGTTATATACAAAGATTTACAAATTTGATAAAATCAAAAAATTTATAAAAAAAAGCAAACAATTGTAGTCGATAGTAAACAATATTTACCCCTCCCCCCCCCCCCCCCCACACCTCCTACATCATTTTCTAAAGACACAAAAGTTTTTTATGAACAAGCATACTTTATAATAATATAATAAATTATAACACCTTGTACTAATAGATTTCTTTTAAATGCTAAAAGGTGTAAATTAACTACATAATATACAGTAAAATAAGTTTTATTAGGTTGTTGACATGTTTCGACTCACTCTGAGCCGAAACATGAATATTCTAATTTGTTTTTGAAAATGGCTCGGAGTGAGCCGAAACATGTCAACAACCTAATAAAACTTATTTTACTGTATATTATGTTGTTAATTTACAACTTTTAGCATTTAAAAGAAATAAAGCATACTTTATGATAAAAAGTTACATAATTTATAATACATTAGAATGATACTAAAGAGATACAGAAAGATATAAACTAAGTTTTCAAATGAACTTATCAAAATTATATATCTCTGAAAAGAGAAAGAAATACTGTAAAAGCTGAATTAACCGGTAAGTTCGGGCCAAGTTGGTCGCCAAATGAAAAAACTTGGTTGCTAGTGGCGACAAAGCGACCATATTTGTCAAGTGCTGGTTATATATGACTACCAGTGGACCCGTGCGAGGGTTTCGCACTGCAGTCTAATATTTTTCAGCAATATCTAATGCTTTTTAGATTCAGGTTTAAAATTATAAAGAAAAATTAAGGAGAAAAATATCTGCAAACAACATTACTGAAGTTATAATATAATCTCATTTATTCTATCAAAGTTACCGTAAAAACTGATCGAAGATAGAAAACGGCGAGAAAAAAATTAACAATCGTATTTTAACTGCAGGAGAGGGTGACGTGATCCGCTTCGGGGGAAAAAAAGAGACAAAAACAAATAAATTGAATACATAGAACATACAATTTAATTTAATATAAGAAAACATACATTTTAGGCTACACGTGTCATACCACTGCTTTGATTGATCGATGGTGTCATTTTCTTTTAAAGATTTTATTTTCAATTTTATCAAAAATATAAAATAAACACGTGTATAGACTTTCCACTTTATCTTTTTTGTACTATTTATTTTTATTTTATTTTATTTTTTTATAATCATTGAGTACGACACAATCCGGTATTTTATTTTTGTGGCAACATTGATTTGAAAAAACCTTTCATTTCATTTATGAAAACAATGCTGATTTAATTTTTAAATAACTGCAGTTTTTAATCAAAAAACATATTTTAACGAAATGCGAGTGTACTATGTCAGAAGCCGGTTCGAAAACCTTTCAAATCGTACCTCATTCAGTGTTGTGCAGTTTGTAAATGTATAGAAAAAGGGATGTTGACAACATAAATAACATATAATAATGATTTTTATATATCTAATACATCTACTGTTATATTTAGTTATTTAATAATGTTTGAAATTAATAATTTTAATTATTTTAATAATGTTCCTCTACATCAGGGGTTTCCAATTTTTTTTCTCTCTCTTTTATTTAACTTAGCTTCTTTTTTTATGTAAATATGAAATTTTGTAATCGATTTTTCACTCACTTACTAATATGCTGCAGTTGTAAACAATTATGTACACATATGTGTTTCCGATAGCAATACAACATTTTAATATTTTTTAGAACTAATTTATAAATTATAAATTAGTTGTGAGGCATTTTCCCGTTAGCCAGCCGTAGGTAATAAATTTCCAAATAACATTTAGGGTTATAATTGTTTACTTTTTACAAAAACAATGGAGTTAATTATGTGCCAAATCACTCTTGCGAAAACATGACAAATGGCTCTGATACTGCAATAACGCAATATTTTAAACACTAAAATATAGAAAATATAAATAAAAAAATAAAGAGTAATATTAAAAAAAATACTCTTTTATTCTTTAATAGTTTAATGGTAATTAAATCATGATTATGTGTTGATAAAACAATTTAGAAATCCTCTATAGTTAGTTTAAATAAAGCTTTTTTTCCCTTTCCTGTTGCCTTATCTTAAAAAAGAAACAGTACAAAAATTTTTAATTTTTTAATAAATTCACTAGTTTGAGTTTTCTATCAAACGTAAATCAAAGCGGTGAATTTTCAATAATTGGGAACCACGCCAAAACGTATTGTAACGGGCATTTTTTGGAACTACACCAACTGCGAACATAAAATTGGACGTGATTTTTTAAAATAAAAATTGAGTGGTTATAAAAGAGTGTTTTAAAAACTTTTTTTTTATTACAGTGCGTCCGAAAAGTTTATAGACAACGGGGTTTTCTTATTTTACAATAGATAAAGAGGAATAACAATTTCAAAACAATTTGTAATTATAAATTACATCAAGACAATAATAATAATAATAATAATAATAATAATAATAATAATAAAATGTAATTTAACAAATTACAATAACCATTGTGAAAATGTTCCGAAAGCTTAAAAAAAATTACCATACTTTAGTGTTATAGCGGCCCCCACAATTATGATTATGCCAAGGTTGCAGTTATGATTTCGCCAAGATCATCGCAAAGATTATATATGTAGGGTTTAGGCTGGCGTCTAGGGGAATGAGTAATAGTCCAGACGTTTTTCAAAGTAATTAAACGTTATACTTTTAATGTCTTGATTATCATGTAAAATATTTACAACATTAATTAAAAAACTTATATACACTTGGAATTGATCCGACCGTCTCTCGGGCTTAAACATTAGTTAAATGCGCGGTTCCACCGACCGGCATAGAATTAACAAGAGACTATCCTCGATCCATCTGATCGGGACGAAAGCTGTAGCACATCTACTCTGTTCTCACGATAAAATTGCACATCATCAATATTCTATTGTTCGCGAGGCATCGAACTTTGATTCAACATCACAAGCCCCAATAAAAAATGTGCCTTGGTTGGCAGTCCAAAGTTCAGATGAGAACTCCTGCGACCACAACTCGGCCGTCCTGACTGTGCTGTGTCCCCACAGTCACCATCTACTAATTTCACTAGGTATAGAACCAGTCGACTAAAATCTAAAATTATCAAATACACACAAAAAATATATATACAAACAAAACAATAAACAATAGTAAATATTGAAACATACAGTGTTTCCTAAAATATAAAAAATGAAAATAACGCAACAAAAACTTGTTATAACGTTGAAAATTGCTTAAAGTTCAAAGTTCACTCATAATGTTCAATAAAAAAAATATGTTCACAGTTGAAAATATCAGTTTGTACATCGTTTCATAAAGTCAGCAGCACTCGATGTAATGTTTGGACCTTCATGGTAGCCGATTTTCTTTACGTTGTATCGATCCTTTCCTTTCACTTTGGTGATTTCATAGGGACCGAGAAATTTAAGTCTCAACTTCATGCCTGTACCAAATTGTGTTTTTTGTATAGCTACTAAATCACCCAGTTTGTAAGTGTTGGCCGTTTTTCTTTTTTTATTATAGGTTTTACGATTTTCTTCCTGTATTTTTAAAAATGTTCTCTTTTGCAATTTCCCTATTGAAATTTCTCTCTGACATAATTGAATTTACATGTTCTTTGTCTAACAAAATCGTTTTTATGTCGCAGTTTAACTCCTGTTAGAAGCTCAAATGGTGAAAATTTTGTGCTTCTAGATATAGTGCTGTTTACAATTCGCTGTACCGATGCTACATATTTGTACCATTTTGTGGGGTCTTCTATGCTAAGTTTTGATAAAATTGGTATCAGTATTCTGTGCATCCGTTCTATCTGGCCATTTCCTCTTGGAACACCTGTTGTTATTGGGATATGTTGTATTTTTTGTTCGTTACAATATGCTTCAAAATCGTCAGATGTAAACGCGGGTCCTTTGTCGGTTATTATTCGGGACGGGTTTCCGAAAATGTTGTGTTGTAATTTTAATTTATGTATAACTTCTACGGCAGCAGTAGTTTTAACTGGGTATAACCAGACAAATTTTGTGAAAGCATCTACGACGGTAAAACTATGATTATAATTTTTGTGAGTGGATGGCATTGGTCCTATATGATCAATATGATAAGTCTCAAGGGGAATATTTTGTTTTGGAATCGGGTTCAATAAACCTTCTCCTTTCCCTTGCTTTTCATTACACAAAATGCACTCTACGCAATTCTCAATGACATTTTCTATTTGCTTCCTTAACTGCTTAACTGGGTTATGAAATAGTTTTCTTTTAGAATTGTTTCGGTTTTTGCTACCGCATAATGACTTTTATTGTGAACGTGGCATATTATTTCTTTTTGCATATTTACGGGAATCATCAACAGTTCTCTGTCGTTTTCATATTTATACAGTATGTCATTTCGATTAAAATATTCCGAGCTTTCATTTTTTTCGATTAATTTTTGATGGTTTGAATATGTTCATCTTCTTGTTGCGCTAATTTAATTTTTGCTGTTAATTCGTCATAAGAACGTGTTACTACCAATACCGTATTTCTGCTTAGTGCATCGACATGCTTCATTTGATTTCCCGCTCGATGTACTATTTCATAATCAAACTCTTGTAAAAATAGAGCCCATCTCGCAACTTTTGGCGCAAGATCTTTTTTGTCGAGTGTCTTTTGGAATGCTTCACAATCAGTAACGATTTTAACTTTTGTGCCCAATAAATAATTTCGAAATTTTTTCATTGATTCGATTACTGCAAGTGTTTCTAATTCATAACTCGAATATTTTGATTGAGTAGGTGTAGTTTTTCTACTCATGTAATGTATGGGGTGTAGGTTTTTGTTTTCATCTTCCTGTAGTAAGACACTACCAAAACCTATAGCACTTGCATCTGTGTGCAACTCTAATTTAGCACCGCGTCTGAATATGTGCAATACTGGGGTATTTACTAATTTCTCTTTAAGTGTCTCGAAAGCTTCTTTTTCGATGGGCCCAAATTTGAATGTATTTTCTGCTTTTAACAAATCGCTTAAGGGCTTTGCTATTCTAGCATAGTGAGGAATGTATTTTCTAAAGTAAGATGTTAAACCTAAAAAACTATGTAGTTGCTTAAGAGTACGGGGTTCGGGGAATTTTTTCACTACCAAGGTCTTAGCTTCTGATGGTCTAACCGTACCATTTTCTATTATGTAACCTAAAAATTCTATTTTTCGCTTGAGAAATTGGCATTTTGTAAAATTAAACTTAAGTCCGTAATCAGCTGCAACTTCTAGGACACGTTACAGTTTTAAAAGGGCTTCTTCGCCAGTTTGCGCAAGAATTATAATATCATCTAAATAAACTAGTACAACTTTTTCTTTAATTAGTTGTTTAAAGACAACTTGGATGTATCTTTGGAACTGTTGAGGTCCGACCGATAGTCCGGAAGGGAGTTTCTCGAACTGGAACTGAGAATTATGTGTTACAAATGAGGTATATTTCTTACTATCATCTGCAATATCGATGTGAAAAAAACCATTTTTTAAATCTTAGGTAGTGAAAACTTGCGCTTGTTCTATGTTGTCTAGAACTTCTTCTATTATTGGTAAAGGGAAGTGATCTTTAATTATTTTTTTGTTTAGGGGTCTGTAATCTACACAAAGGCGCCATGATTTGCCCTTCTTCTTCGCTAGAACTATAGGGGGTGCATAGTTCGAATTACTTTCTGTTATAATACCTGAGTCCAATCATTCCTGTATCTGTTTATCTACAAATTCCTGTTCCGGAAATGCTAACCTACGTGGTCGCTGTGCAATTGGAATATCGTCTCTTAATATTATGTTTACTTTTAAATTCGTATCTTTAATTTTATTTGGCCTATAGTTAGTGATAAGTTCCGTTAATTTTGTTTTAATATCCTTGTTTGTAATATGACTAGTATCTATCTCCTGAAAATTTATTGAATTTGCTGTTTCAGCTAAACAAATCTTTGTGGTTTCCATTAAATTCGGTTGCATATCTGTACACTCTTCATTTTCTAACAAACAGTCACTCTGCACTTTAATTGGCCTGTTTGATTTCTCAGCAAAGTTAAAAATGTGAGTGTTGAGGTTAAACTCTTCGGTTCTCACGAAATCAGCGTGCGTTGCAGTTTTTTCAAATGTGGGAGAGGTTTTTAACACTGACCGCAAATAATTTCTGGGTGTTCTGTAGATGATGTGGGCAAATTTTTTTCTTGTGGTTTTTCGTTGGAAAGCTATTGCGTAATTGATTTTGACTTCTTTCAGTTTTCTTTTTCCAGTAATCTGAATTCCGTTTTCAGAAATATTGAAATTTACTTGTTTTAAAAATTTACTCCCCAATACAATATTATAATTTAAATCTTTTACAATATATAAATCGGTATTTACAATATAATTATCCATCTCAACATTTAGATTCACGTAGCCCATAGGTGTTACATGGTTTCCACCTATACCTGACAAAGTTAGATCATTTGCATATAATTTGGGACGTCCTAGAGTTCTTTTTCCTGAAATCATCATGTTTTTCATTATCCTATCTGAAGAAATTGAGATGTCGCTTGCAAAGGAATTTACACTTTTAGGGACATTATAGGTACATTGATCCGCTTTATGACCTACGGCTTTGCATTTGAAACAAATGGGTCCTTCTCTTTTAAGTGGGCAGTTAATCGATTTGTGTGAAAATTCGTTACAGTTGAAACAACGAATTTTTACACTTGAACTATTTTTTTGGGCACTTGCGTAATTTTTCTCATACGGCACGCGACTCGTATCACTTCGATGAAATGTCCTATTATTTTCAATCGGACGTTTTCTAAATTCCGTATTCGGGTTTCTATAATCATTTTTTTCTAATATTGTTCCTTGCTGATTCATAATCGTCTAGTTTAACAATTAACTCTTCTACATTTGTTATTTTTGGAAATTCATCACAAAAATGTTCACGAATGTCTGGAGGTATTTTTTTCCGAATTTGATCCACAACTATCAGGTCTTGAAATTCTGAAAAAGTCCGTATTTGAAGGCCTTCTATACATTCCCGTAAAAATGTGTTAATCTCGAAAGCGTAATCACGCCAAGAAGATGAAATGTCTTTACGATGATTATTAAATTTCTGTCTAAATTGTTCAGGTGACAAGCGGAAGCGGTACCGTTTAAGCAACAATTTCTTCACGAAATCATAATCTGAAGCATTGGGGTCTGGTTCCCGACCAACGAATTGTACTATGTCAAGAGGTAACAAGCCTAACAAATGAGAAACCCACTCATTCTTATCCAATCCTATTCTGGTTATTTGCCTTTCAAAAAGGTTAAGATATACCCCGATATCACCTGGTAATTCAAATTTTGCCATAATTTTTAACAAGTTATTTTTATTTGTTGGAGGGGGGCATTAGCACTAATTGTTGATTGCAACTCTAACTTACGAATTTCAAATTCCCTCTTTGATTGTTCCTCAGCTAATTGCCTTTCTCTCATTTCTTTCTCCTCCCTGTCTGACGTAATACGCATTTGAATATTTTTCGTGTATTCTTCTTCGTGTAATTATCGGATTTAAGAATTAAGTCCGTCAGTATTGAACATTTTACATTTTCTGGCAATACTAGATTTAATTCTTCAACCAATGTGATTAGATCACACTTTTTAACTCGAGCGAGGTATGCCATTATCTATTAAATTCAAAATTAACTATCTAATCGTAATAAACAATACATATAAAAAACAGTTTTTTTTCACTTACTTCCATTGAGTGATCCAATTTAAATATATAAAAAATATACAAAAAAACACTATGGGAATCTGAGCTCCCTTTATTTTTGTAAGATCAAGGTTCGACCACCTTGTCTTTTTAAATATTACTGAATAATACCTGCACAAAAAATAAAACACTACAGGTATTAATTTTTTGTTTCCTTTAAAATATTATAGAAAAAAGGTACCACCACCCTTTTTTTCTTTTTAAATATTACCTGCAAAAAAAATAAAGCTCTACAGGTTTGTTATTTTTCTCTATCACTTCGTTGAATGCAGGAAAAAAAATTACACCCTGCTTTAATCTTTGTAACGTAAAAAGAAAAAGAAAAAATAATAATTTCGCAGCAAAAGCGTTACTTCAAACTAGCGTGCATAAAAACAACAAAAAAAAAATAATCACTGCATTCTTTCACTAATGAGCAAACGTCGATGCCCTTTTATTTTTCTTCTGTAGACAGTTGATTTACAAATATTCGCGAAGCATACTCAAATAACGACAGATTTCACTTTTCGATGCAAAAACACTGTAAAACACATCTGGAGAAAAAGAAACATCAATGATGCGACTTCCTCAGTAGGACAAATTCTTTCTTTTATCAGTAGCTTCGGTAACGTTCTTCTTCATTCTCTTTTCGAAGCAACCAAACATCGGGAAATTCATGAGCAAGAAAGCGGTGAATTTTGTTTCAGAAATCTGTCTAAAAAGTCTGTCTAAGTCTGTCCCCTGGCGTTCAAAAAATATCCCGGCGATCTCCCAAATATTGTAGGGTTTAGGCTGGCGTCTAGGGGAATGAGTAATAGTCCAGACGTTTTTCAAAGTAATTAAACGTTATACTTTTAATGTCTTGATTATCATGTAAAATATTTACAACATTAATTAAAAAACTTATATACACTTGGAATTGATCCGACCGTCTCTCGGGCTTAAACATTAGTTAAATGCGCGGTTCCACCGACCGGCATAGAATTAACAAGAGACTATCCTCGATCCGTCTGATCGGGACGAAAGCTGTAGCACATCTACTCTGTTCTCACGATAAAATTGCACATCATCAATATTCTATTGTTCGCGAGGCATCGAACTTTGATTCAACATCACAAGCCCCAATAAAAAATGTGCCTTGGTTTGCAGTCCAAAGTTCAGATGAGAACTCCTGCGACCACATATATGCATCCTATATACATCATATACATATTGCAAACATATGTGCCATATACGTCATTATACACATATTATTTACGTCCTATATGTCGTATATACATCATATACCCATGTCATATATATACATCATATATGCATCACATATGACTATAACTTGGCCACATACGTGAAGAAATGTTATAGATATACATCATATATTAGTATACTGTCATACATGCTTTATAATTTTGCGATAAATCTTGGTCGCTTGGAGATTCATCCTTGAAACCGCTATAACACGAAAGTACAAAATTTACAATATATTAATGAAAACGAAAACAAAAAATTTATAAGACGATTTTTCATCCGACGTCAATTTTTTCGGCTTTTTTTCATATCTGATAATTTGCATCTATTCTTTTTGTAACTTTAACATTTTTGTAACGATTTTATGCATTTCTATTGCCCATAAAAGAAAAATTCTTCTAAAGTTACAGAATTTCGTTAAAAATTCTTATAAAGTTACAGAATTTCGTTAAAAACGCTTAAAATAATAAAGTGACTACGTCAATAAAACGACGACGTCAAGAGGTCCATTCTCGACGAAAAACAACAACCATTTTCCCAATGGTTAAAAAAGGACGACGTCAAGAGGTTCATTCTCGACCGAACACAACAACCATTTTCCCAATGGTTAATAATATAATATACATATATATATGAAACGAAGCGGGACTCCTTCGGTGGTTGGAGCCCTCGATCGTGGCTTCGCTGGGCGCCGGGCCGGTGGCTGCGCGGACTGATGGCGGCTCCGTACTTACGTCAAAGCGCTCACTCGAAGTTACGAGCATATTCCTCTGTAGTCATGGGCCGTGAGTGTTTGTTATTCGGGATTCAATCACAGTCCGAGTGAATAGTCATACTGATGTTAAATGAAGACACAGTTTATTACGGAACCTGGTTTATTTCTTTTTATTACATGAATCCTTTTAAACCAGGCCCATATTGGCGTGAGAGCTGCTTTTTAAGTCTGTCTGGACATCGAAGGTTCGTACATCGCGAGGCAATTCCGAGAGAGCAGATTGGCGTGGATTGGTTAGATGAGGGAAATCGTAAAAAGTTCTTTCCTGATAGCCGTGCAATGGTATAACTATGAGGTTTTTGCATTATTTCTGCTAGAGGTCGTCGAAGTCTAAAGAGGCGTATTTTTAATTTTAATTGGCCGCGAGCTGAGTGATTGATTGTGCGGAATAAAGGCGTTGGCTCAATCGGATCACGGGATGCAGCAAGACTTTAAAGTTGCGCTTATATCAGCAAAAATATTCTTATGAAGAGTCAGAAAACGATCTTTGAAAGTTATAAGATGCGATGCAGGAAAACTAATTTAACAAGGGCAACGGGAATTTCAATCAATTGAAACACAATTATTAAAGCATTTAAAAAGTTTTGATTTAAATTTCTATCTTTTAAAACGGTAATTTAAAATTTTAAAAGGGGCAAAAAGGGATTTTGCATTTTAAAAAGGGGTTTAGCTTTTATCCTTTCATATCCCCCCCCCTCCTACTAAAACAAGAGCCACAGGGCTCGCCTGCACTTATCTCGTAAATTTAACTTTTTTTTTTTTTTTTTTTTTTTTTTTTTTTTTTTTTTTTTTTTAGATTCTTATTTTCTCCAGCTCTCAAGTAATTTCTCCAGCTCTTCAGTATTTACTTCAGCTCTCAAGTCAATTGGACCTATTTTTACATTTATATATCAAATTTACATAAAAATATTGGTTACACTAAAATAATGGAATTCTTTCAATGGTGCTGCAGCAAAACAATAATGTGTCTCGAGACATATCTTGATTATACCAATTATCGTAACACAACTGTGTTTGTAGTGTTTCCCTTTCGTTTCCAGTTTTTGTTTTAAAGTTTTTGATACAGTATGTTGGGAAACATCCTTTTGGTGTATAATTGCAAATTGCAACCATAAACTAAATAGTATACCAAAATATTCACAGGTAAACATACTGAAAACTATACAACATATTCAAATGTAAAAAATATTCTCAAATACAAAATATTAAAATGTAAAATATATTCACAAATACAAATTATTCAAAAATATAAAATATTCAATAATACAAAATATGCACTAATATTATGGACAAAATATATTGTATATCAAATGCAATTTGAAAAGCTTGCATTTATAGAAATACTAAATTTTCACACTGAGATAAAATAACAGTAAAATATCCTAAAGTACTAATAACAAAAACAAATTATATTTCTTCGTATACCTTTCTGTTTTGGTAGGGACTTAGCTACTTCTATGATGCAGCCTTAGGTTTATATCCATGAAAAACAACACTAAGTTGTTTAAAAAAAAAGAAAACTACAGCTAATAAAAACTAAATATACACTTGCCATAATTTTCACCCTGCGCAGGGTCAGTGCGATATGGGTTTTAATGTTTACACAGCCTATATCATATTTATCTTTGGCGAAAATACAGACATATTTGACTAGAAGAACGGGTAATTGTTCTTTGACAGACTGAACATTTTGCACATGGTCAGTGGTCTCGAACAACTCCGGATTAAAATTTTCTTCGAATATCTCTGCATTTTCAATTGCTGGCTGGTTAGTATATACTTCTGATAAATGTAAAGTATGGTGAGATGCATTTGATGAAATATGGTCCATGAGAGGTACTTTCTTATTATCTTGAGTTATTTGCATTTTAACACAGTCAATATTTAATTTAAATAGTTTGCAATGGGGTAGCCCAATCAAAGCATAAGGTAACTGATTGTTAATTATAAAAAGTTCAATTCTCTTAGAGATACGTCCTAATTGCAAACTAACAAGGCATTTTTCTTTCAAAGCAAGAACACCTTGTGTTTGGGTGACTGGTATACTCTGCTGAACTTTACATATTTTTAGGTTAAGTTTATGGGCTAAATGACAAGGAATAACACTATTTGAACTCCCAGTATCGATCAAACAAGGTAGTGAGTCTTCATTTTTTACATAAGTAACTTTATGACAATCTCTATTTGATTTTTTATAGCTAGCTTTTTCTTTTTGTATATGTCCGGACATAAGAAATCGCCATTGATTACTAGATGTATTTCGGGATGACTCATTAGCGCTATGATCTTGGTTGGGGTTCGGCAAAGTCATATTGTGACTAGGGGTTGGTACTGCTAACACTTGTTGTCGAAAAGGGCAGTTTCCCACCCAATGATACGCATTTGGTATTCCGATACTAAGACAAACTTTGCATGGAGCGGGCGGCAAAGTGGTCTGGTGGTGTACATTAGGTCGTGGTTGAACATTTGAAGTCGGTCGACACGTATTTTGGGGATTTCTTGCTTGATTTGATGGAAAAGGTCGAATGGGGTGTGTTTGATAGGGAACTCTGTAGTTCCACTGCCTATTAAAATTCTGTCCATTCTCATATGGAGGTCGGCTTGGTCGCCATTGTCGATACTGATTGGGGTTTTGGGGGCTTGCTTCAAATTTGTTCTCATTTCCCTTTCTGTCCAGTTGCAGTTTGCTAATTCTGAAAGCTAATTCACGCCATGAATGTGTAGTTGAGGGGTTGCCTGCAATAACTAACTTCTGCATTTCTAATGGCAAGCCCTCTGTTAACCCTTCCAGGATAAGTTTCTGCTCTAAACCTAACGTTTGGCTTACTTTAGTCTTTTTTGATAATATTCGTTCAAGTCCTCTCTATTTTTATATACGTGAAAAATCAGTGAGAGAAAGGGTATCGGGAATTTCGTAGTGTTCATTAAACAAAGTGACAAATTCGGACCAATGAAATACATTTAGACAATTATTAATGTACAACGTAAGTGTACTGTCCTTTAAATACTTCTGTATGTGCCTAATTTTCCAGCACTCGTCTTTTCCCTGTCCTATACAGACACTCTCGAAATAGGCTAACCATGGTATCCAAGACATTCCATCTTGCGGAGAAAAAGCAACGATATCGGGGTCTACTGACGTTTTTGGGTTGGCGGATACTGAAGTGTGACCAGACCCAGCTTGAGCTGACAGGGTCTGTCCACCTAACGTTGTTACACCAGATGTCTCTGGTGCACCTCCAGATTCCTGACTAGACTTCTGATTATTTTTCTCTTCAGGATTATTAACGGGATTATCATCTTTGCTCGAAATTTGATTTTTTTCTTTTTCGGGGTCACCTGATTTGTCTGTTAAATCCTCTACTTCTTTGGGAGGGGTTGGGCTACTCATGATGGATATAAATACAAAATATCGCCGAATTACACAGAAATATAATACACAATTAAAGCACATAAGAATAAAAATGAAAAAATATTTCAAACTATTTAAAATCTGTAACACTATATCTGTAAAAATCCGTTAAAATCATCTCTTTAAAGTTAAACTCCATTTTTTTTTCAATAACTTGAATTCAATAAAAAAATTTAACCCTCTGAGCGTTTTGAAAAATGGTAAATGAGTAATGTTGTTTTCTCTGCATTTTGTTTTACTTGCTAAAAAAATATGATTCTTTCAGCATTATAAATAAAACTTAATTACAAATGTGAATGTAACTCTTGAGAGTATTAATCATTCTTCAGTGTTTTGAAAATTCATTAAATCTATAGAATTATATTATCTTAAACATTGCATATATTGCAGTAAAACCTGGAGCTTAGTGAACGGAATATTACGTTCCACACGCTTAGAGGGTTAAATAACCTCACTAACTATAAAGTACGTTGCATATAAATCCCCTTTAAAAAGTTTAACACCTAATAATAAAAATATTATAATAATATAATAATGATAATAAAATTTTCACTTCTGCTAAAATATTTTCAAACTGTCTAGAAAAATGATTTTAATATGAGGTTTATATAACGTTAGTTTTCATTAAAATTGTAATTATCAGTTCAACACAAATAAAGAATTTTCATAAAAATCACCATTCTTACCCTTTCATCTCTTTAAAATTACGTTAAACACAATACATAAACAATTATATATTTAAACTTAAATAGCTGACTTAAAAAATCATTAAAATTTTCACACAAATAATAGCATAATAAAAAGAATCCTCTTTAATTTATTTTTGGCATGCATAAAAAATTAAATAAAAAGTTTGAGAACCACTTGTTTATGCTTTTAATAATAAAAACAATATTTCTTTAAAAATATTCCTTGGCAGTCCTTTTAAAACAACCATTAGATCTTGAACCGTTACAAATTGAAGTACATTAGCATATACGTCTCTGTAATACGTTAGCTAATATTCTCCAGAGGTTCAAGTTAGGACTTATGGCTGGCCAGTCCATAACAGTTACTTAGTTTTGTCTAAACCACTGCATTAACTGCATTATAGAGTTGGACACGTGAATGGAGCAATTGTCTTGCTGGTTTGTCCATTTGTCCCCATCTAGCAACTTTGCAAATGAAAGTAACTGTACTTCAAACATTTTTTGGTAATCTTTGGAACATTGAAAACCTTTCAAAAAAGTAATATCTGTAGTTCAATTAGCAATAAGAAAATACTCCCCATTAAACCATGAGTGATACCCCTCCTTGTTGTCTGCTGAAAAAAGTTTGTGCTTTCTTGCGAATATCGTGCTAGTAATATGCCCAACCATCGGGACCATCTAAATTAAATTTATTGTCATCGCTGAAAAGAACACTCAATCATTCATTTGTCCAATTCGTGTGATTTAGGGCACACTGAATACGAGCGTCTTTATGTCGTTTTGTAAACTTTGGCGAACGACGTATTTTGCGACAATCAAGAAATGTACTTGCCCGTAGACATCGATGGACCATGGATTTTCATACTGGAATGCTTACTTCTTTAGAAATTGACTGTACAGACAGGTTCTGCGTTGAAACTAATCTCAAAATCTCTTTCTCTCTCTTGCCGTTTACTTCTTTTCTTTGGTCGTCCAGAATGAGATTTTGTTTCAAAATTGTCAGCCTTTGACAGAATTCGGTAAATACCAACCCTGCTGCGTCCAATTTTTCTTTCGTCGACAACGTTCCATCCACGAGCTTTTAAACGATAGATTTGACTATTCATTCAACTAATGTTCGAAAACGAAGGCTTATTAATCTAAGATTCTATTTTCTATGAGATCTCATAACCGAGCTAAATCTGTATAAATAATAATAAGTTAAATCTGTATAAATAATAATAATAATAAAATAAAGTAAAGAGTATTTTTTATGTACGATTGAAAAAATATTAATAAATATTTATTTTATGAGAATTTACAAAAATGAATTATATGTTGTGGTTCTTAACAAATGTATATCATATTTTTCGAAGAAAAAAAATATTATTACGCTTAATTTCTATCTTTTTAAGGTGGTTCTCAGAGGACGTGTTCCACAAGGCGAAACTTTCTGACTCGTCTATAAACGTGCGATCAAAAACAAAGAAAGAGCTATAGCAGACGTAACTTTTTTTTAAATAGCAGTAAGTATTCTGTTTTATAATTTCTTTTATTTAAGGAAACGATATATAAAATAATTAATATTATCCGATTGAATTTTATTGTATAGTAATATTCGAGTTGCTGTTAATCTTTTGTTGCACATACAAACTTAAATAATTCGTTTAATGGTTACTTTATGCTCTTGTCCCACGAATCTAGAATAAATATTAGATATTTGATTGATGAATAATAATGTAGGACTATAGTGAAGTTCAGAGACCATTATTATACGTTTTTATTATCTTTTCGTTTTGAAATTAGGTTTCCGGTTCAAAACTTTTATAATGATGAAATGTATCGTTTATATGACAGAAGAAATTCATAATTTCACCTATACTGTATGTTTTTTCTGAATTTTTAGGAATCACATATTTGTTAATAAATATGATTGAAAATTTGATTTATAGATCTATAAATAATTCTTTTTTCAAATTTTGGTCTCGAGAGTTCCATTCTGTGAATAAATATAATATACATTATGAAAATGTTTAATTTCTCTAAATAGTTGGATTTTAAATAAATATTTTTTTTTATCTTAAAAGTTGATATACTGTTTAAAATATTTCATATCTGTGAATAGTTATTTTATTTTCATGCATTGTATATACTTATAAAAAGATATATTTTTGAAAATGTTTTGTCTATTTGTAAATATTTTTCGATATAGTGTTTTACAATTATCATGCATCTGAATATATTTCTTAAAAGCATTTATTTTATTTATATAACTTGAGAGGTTTTAAAATAACCTGAGAAAATACAACTTTTTATAAGTATACTATACAATGCATGAAAATAAAATAATTATTCACGGATATGAAATATTTTGAAATAGTATACCTACTTGCAAGATAAAAAATATTTATATAAATGTATTAAAAAAATCCATTTATTTAGGGAAATTAAACATCTTTATAATGGTATATGTATCTATTTACAGGATGGAACTCAGGAGATTGCATTTAAAAAAAGAATTATTTCTAGATCTATAAATCAAATTTTCAATAATAATTACTTACAAATATACGATTCATAAAAAATAAGGAAAATACATATAACATAAGTGAAATTATGAATTTCTTCTGTCATATAAATGATACATTTCATCATTAGGTTCTGATTCATAACTTTTGTACTCTCAAAACGAAAAGATGATAAAAACGTATAAACAATGTTCTCTGAACTTCAGTATAGTCCTACATTATTATTCATCAATAATATATCTAATATTTATTATAGATTCAAGGGAAAAGAGTATAAAGAAATTATCGAACGAGTTATTTAAGTTTGTATGTGCAACAAAAAATTAACAGCAACTCGGATATTACTATACAATAAAATTCTATCGGATAATATTAATTCTATTAAAAAAGTGTATTGTTTTCTTAAATAAAAAAATATGATGCAGAAATATACAGAAACATTCAAAAACATTTCCGAGATATATAGAAACATTTTCGAAATACAAAGGAAGGTTGCCTAAGTATGCGGAAACATTTCCGAAATACACAGGAATGTTTCCGAAATACACAGAAAAGTTTCTGAATATCTAATTGAAATATACAGAAACGTTACTACATTTGCTGGGCCACATTGCTTATCCTACTAGATGGAGTAACGTTTCCGGATTTTTTACACTGCATTTTGAAACACAAAGGCATAAAATTGACAGGCATGACTATGGAATCAATTTGGAATCGAAATGAGTTTTCCATTTTTTTTATAAATGAATTACTTATCGATGTATTAGCAATACACGTTTTCCGCGCTTCTCTTGATGCGGCGTCGGAAATTCGGTTCAAAACGTTGACTTTGACAGTAATTTCTGAAATATCTTCTGCCTTTACCAAAAAGTGAAAACGTCTTTCGATTAAAATTTTTTTGAATAAGAACACCTGCCAATTTCATGTACTTCCTAACAAAAATGCATTAAAAAATATGTCCTAAAGTAGCCAGTTTGGATTTGAGGACAGCCTTAAATAAAGATTTTGCTTATAAATAATACAACAGTTTACGATTGGAAACATAATTGATATTTATATAATCGCATTGTCTTTTATTACGGAATTTTCAGTAAGTTGTTGAAAAAACTATATGCACTCTTCATAAAACTGCGCAATCATGGAATGTATCTTTGGATGACATGCATAAAAATAAGAATCTCTAAAGAAGGCCTCCACCAAAAGCATACAGTACTCGGGCAGCATGGAGTAAGAAATCAGTAAATTCATTTTTATTGTATTAGTCACTAAAATCATTATTATGTTCGAAATAATTCTTATTTAAATTTCGGAATACCATTTTATCATATTTAATCATTACAACTTGTTTAGTACTTCCTTAAAAAAAAATAGGGCAAACCTTTTCTAAAATAATCTTAAGCAAACAATAACGTCAGACGAGTCTCTAAGTCTTAAATGACCATCTTCGGTTAAAAGCTAAATAGCGATTAGCCTGCAGTGGTACACTGCAAAAAATAACTGTTGATTTTACAGTGTAATAATTTTAGATCAAACATGTATTTTTTATTTACCCATCATACGTAGTATAGGGTAAGTCTTGTAATCGTTTTGAAAATCGAAAAAAAAAAAATTGACGTATTTACACGTTTCAGACACTGGAGATTCCGAAAAACATATTTTTAGAAAAAAAAATTTGCCGTCCGTCTGTGTGTCTGTGTGTGTGTCTGTGTGTCTGTAAACGCTCTATCTCCCGAAAAAATTGAGATAGAGACTTGCAATTTGGTATGTACTCAGAGGATTATTATTTTTGGAGTTATAAGGAAAAACCTCTTTCAAGCAATTCAGTAATCAAGCCTTTAAAGTTTATGACGTCATCAAGCCACGATTTTATTTGAATTGCAATGCATTTTATAAGTAGTTTACACATTTGTTATTTTAATATTTTACATTATGCATATCCATGAAGGGTAAGTATTACGGTGGCCCCCAACGTCTAGTTATCTTTTTATTTAGTTTTTAAAGTACACCAATTCAGGTGTATATGTGACTAGAAACATTACCATCAAGTATTTTAGACGGCAGTGTCACTGGGGTTGGGACCAAAAAGGCCAGAGTTCTATATTTTTTTCTCATGGCCAGAAACTTAAAAATTGGTATGGAGGTTCTTATTGGATATATGCAGAAGTAAGTTCCGTATTTTTGATTAAAATTATATGTTTATTTAGCAAGTATATAAAAATGGTGCATTATTTAAAGTATGCTCCAACAGAAGCCCCAACCTTCGCCCATCTTTCCTGCAATTTACATATCCCCTGTCTCAAGATGTCGATGTCTTTTGAAGCGATCCATTCGCCAAGTCAATTTGTGATACTTTCATTAGATGTGAATATTATGGGTCTTGAGGGCTTGACTGCATCGACCGGAATAAATAGAAATCCGAAGAAGCAATGTCTGAACTCTGAAGAATATGGCCGGTGGAATAGAACTTCCAAGTCCTGCCCTTCTAAGTAGGTTTTAACGACGCTTTCAGCATTTGGTATTGCGTTATTATGCTGCAGAATCAGTTTGATTGCGATTATTCTCCCATTCTGGTCGATTTTCTTGAATAGCTTGCTTCAAACGCATTGGTTGTCGTTGGTAGACTTCGCCAGTAACAGTTTCAGAAGGTTTCAGTAGCTTCGGTATACCGCCACGTTCTGCGTCTTCAACATCCAATAAACCTTCTTTACATTGCCTGAATCACCTTCTACACATACTATCAGAAAAAGCATGTTCTTAGTAAGCTTCTACTAGTAAACGATGATTTTCAGCAGCACTTTTCTTTAAATTATAAAAGTAATAACAAAACTTCCCGCAAATGACAATTATTTGGAACAAAACTATCCATTTTAAGTTGAATAAAAATCTATGTTGTTTACACTTTAATTAAATGTCATATATTTAGTTTTGAAAGTCATGAAGAGACTTTTCAAAAGCATGTATTACCAGATTCAAACAATATATATAAGACTACATACGCCGTGTATTAGAAGAACGGAACTTACTTTTGCATATACCCAGAGTGCGGTTTTTAAAAAAATTCGAATTTTAAAGAAATATATTAAGGTTAAACTTTCTCAAATCATGTTTTCATGGATAATTATCTGAAACCGTTAGGTTTCAAAACTTAAAAGTTGCTATGTAGCATATGGTTGCGTATGGATATCTATATCAACATGCAGATGCGTATTAAGAACATTGTTTTAAAGTAGAATTTAAAATATAAAATCAAATCAAAATGCTCTAAGATCACTATTTTTCTGAAATTATTGAGATTGATACTATAAATTTGACTCAGGTGTTACTTTAGGGTTGTATATGCTTGCTAAGATTAAATTTTAAAACGGTCAGATGAAGGTAACATGTCTTTCTAAAATCAAGTTTTCAATGCTATTTATTAACAAACTAAGGGAATCGAACCCGGGCTTCCCGGGTTACAGAACGTCACTGAAAACTATCTTTATATTTAAAATTCTAACAGATTTTTTACATTTAATATGTATATATACTAAAAAGAAATGGCGCATCTAGTATTTGTCGAGAATTGAATAAAAATCATGAACTCGTGACATAATTCAATTGTATATTTTAACGGAATAATAAGGCTACTATAATTTGTCTCGTGCTATAGCCAGTATATCATTATCTTTTTAAGTGTGAAGGTTTTGCTATGGTACTCCATTGTGAAATTTAGTAATTTTTGAAATTCAATATTTGAAAAACGGCATAATCATTAAATTTGAAATTTATATCAAGAAAAATACAATTTTTTACCTTTCTAACGCAGTTTGTCTAACAATTTTCTGAAAAATACTTTTCGAGCTATTAATTTTTTCAGTAACTTCAAATGTTGCATTTTTCCGAGATTAATCTGTGGCAACGATTAGCAAAAAACCCAGTCGTCAGCAACGCATAGCTTTTTATTCAAGAGGATAAGCTTAAAAATTTTAATTTGATATGGAGATTACTTTTAGAATGCTGTTTCTTATTAAGTATATGTGTATATTTAGAATTTCAGAATACTATTATATCAAAATGAATCGTTACAACTGTTTTAACTGTTATCATTTCTTGAAAAATAGGCCAACCTTCTTTTAAAGTAATATTAAGCAAACAATAATGTCAGACGAATTTGTAGATCTAGACTGATCAGCCTTCTTCCCCCACCATCATCAATTACAAACTGCATAGCGATTAGCCTGCAGTGGTTATAATTTTAGATCAAACATGTATTTTTTGTTTTCGGATTTATTTTTAAAGTACACCAATTCAGGTGTATATGTGACTAGACACCTGACCATCATAGTACTTCAGTACTGACCATTTCTAGGAAGGCGATGTCACTGGGGCGGGGACGAAAAGGCTACCACCGCCCGACTTCTATGTTTTGTTGTCATGGCGATTTGCAAGGGCGTAGTCCAGTTCCGTTACTAACGCATATATTCCGTTCCGGTCCAAATGCCCTGGTCAGCATATGGGGAAAAAATCAGCTCTAATCGTTTGTAAAGCACTGGAGGTTGTGCTTTTTATTTATCATAACACCGCTCAATGTCTTTATGCCTGCACGCAGAATTTCTTATGTTGAGATTTATACTTTAGTCACGGAACAAGAGTTTTCTTCGATAATGAGACATTTTTTTAATTGACCCTGTGTATGCTTGGTATATTGCTACCTCTCCATCCTAACCTTACGAAAGTGATAAGCATTCGTGCAACCGAAAGCACGTGAACAGATTTTTAAATATTGTGGTATTATGACATTTCGTTAATTTCTTCCTTGTTTTGGTTGCGGTCGCGTTGCTGTGTTTCATGGCGTTTTGCTTGTGCTGCAGCCATACTTTTTTTCTTCTAAGCATGAAATTTTTAGAAAGAAAATGAGTATCTCACGTGTCGAGATTATAGTTATATTTGGACGATGAATTTTTAATTCACTCGTGGAGTCATGATTTTGTTGTAAGAGCTCTAGTTATCAGAAGCTAACTTAAAAACAAGTAATATATTTTATTTTTATTTTTAAAGTCAATTCCTACTTAGATAAAAAAAAAAAAAAAAAAAAAAAAAAAAAATCCAGCGATCTGCACGCTTCGCCACTTACGGTATTTATTCCAAAATTTATATCCTGCTAAATATCTCATATAAGAGAAATTTTTGAAATGTATTAAAAATTAAATAAAAAATAAATAGCTATACCAAAAATTAATAGCTCGAAAAGTATTTCTCCCAAAATTGTTAAACAAACTGCGTTAGAAAGGTAAAAATTTGTATTTTTCTTGATATAAATTTCAAATCTAATGATTATGTCGTTTTTGAAATATTGAATTTCAAAAATTACCAAACTTCCCAATGAAGTACCATAGCGAAACCTTCACGCGTAAAAAGATAATGGGGCTGTTCACGGACGAAGATCAGGAGGCGCGTGGGTGAAGGAGACTAAAATATGGAGTGAGTCTATACTTTTGAACAGAAATGAAATGTAAAACTAAAATTAATTAATTTAATTTAATTAATGAATTAATATTTGAAAAAACTGTATTGACATTAAGTGTCATCCACTACAAGTTTAAAAAAATGTATTTGAACTTGAGTGAATTAATAAAAAGTATTTTATTAACGATTGGAAATTTGAACAAGATATATAAATATATAGAGGGTGTGAGCTAATAGTAGGAATTGAAGAATGAAAAATTGTTCTAAAACACAGATGTAAATTTAAAATTTTTATTTTCAGATGCGGTAAAATATTTTATCTTCTCCAATCTGTTTGTTATGATCTAAGCACTTAAAAATAATTTTATGTAGCATGGATTTTAGGTAAAATTTGAATTTCTTGCATTTTAACTTAGCGTTGTAAATATCTCATTATCAAAATATTTAATTTTTTCTTTTCTAATGAGAAATTAAAGGAAACCTAAAGAAAAACGGCGAATTTTATTGTATTGCACTTTTAGAGAAAATAAAAGTAGAAATTTAATCTCGAATTTTTATTTGTCTCTGTTGAACAATACGAAACTTTCTGACATGGTTACGAAGACATTTTCTTTCTTATTGTTTGAAAATTTTATGTATTCATATTCTGATGCTTAAGAATCGAACAGCGTTTGTTAATTTTCGATTGATTTTCGATGATCACCATTTCGAAATTGCTATATACCGAAAATCGCTTCAAAACCTCAACTTTGACGGTATTTAATTTTTTTCGCATTGATATAAGTGTCACTTTAACATCAATTTTATCCTTTAACTCGATGATTCAATAGTACTCTTAAAACTGTATTAATTTTGGTCTGTCCACGGTACACACCAATATATCACGTGACAAACCATTTTCCTTTATTATGCTAGTCGAATTCTGTTAAATGCAGTGAATTTTATTCATTAATTAATGAGTTTTTAATTGAGTCTTACAAGGAAGGTCTCCTTAAAGCGTATACTCAGAATATTTTGAAAAAAAAAATGCTAATGGAACTACAGTGGAGCATCGATTATCCGTACTAATAGTTGACCTGGGGTGTTCAAGATAAACGAGATTTCGGATAGCCGATCATTTAAAAAAAAAAAAAAAAAAAAAAAAAAAAAAAAACATGCTAGAGTTATATGAGCATATTGAAACAAATAAACAGTGATAATAAACACAAATAGTATTTCGTATTACAATGCTTACAACAAGAAGAAGGAAACAAACTATCAAGGAATAAAATGATCAAAGAAATATGCAGGAAATCAAAAGTACAGTACTGTAGGGTAGGTCTATATTTTAACCCCTTCGCGACGAGCGCCATTTACAGAATTTTTAATCTGTTACCACCGGCTTTTCAAAAGAGAAATTTTCACCTAATTTAATCGCAAAAATGCTAAGATTAGATAAAGAAAACCTTACAATAAATAATAAGTGGTGAGAATAATCGAGGATTCTGAGCACCTTATACGTCACATATTCGTGTCGCTCGTCCCCAAGGGGTTAAGAAAAGAAGTCCAAAATTTTATTTTGCTTCGGAGAGAACACTCTTTTTCTTGCTGCTAAATCTCTTATACGTTTTAATGAAAGCAGTTGAACAGAATCACACTCTTCTTGTTGCTCCACCCACTTCAACGCTGCCTGTAGCCGCCGAGAAGCTAGCTTCCTCAGTGGATTCGCAAATTTGAATTTCATCTTCTGGAACGTGTTCGGTTAACCGGTCTTTCGGTTGACCGAGGTTCGGATAATCGATGCTCCACTGTACTCATGTACGTAATGAAGGATCAGTCAAATTTAGCTGCGGAATTCCAGTACAAAATCTGTAAATAAGTAGTATTGGGCGCAAAATAACGCGATTTGGCGAGCAACACTTTTTCGTTCCCAAATGCAAGCGATTTTAATGTATTTGAACATTCCTAGTAAAATGCGTAGTACTTGATGAATTTAAACTTCAAAGATTAAATAGTTTATTGTTTTCTCTATAAGCTTATATAATCCATCTATATATATAAAAAAAGTAATGGTTTGGAAATGGACCAATGACAATCTGCGTATATATTCCGGGTTATTCTCATCGCTTTTTTACTAAGGACTGTTTGAGGAGCGATTACTTTTTTTTCTAGCCATCCTACGGATTCGAAAATCATACCACCAGACGCGAAATATAACAAGCTTTCAGAAATTCAAAAAATTATCACGGTCGGACAATAAAAACACAAAAAATCCTCAAAAATCGAGTAAAAAATCTTTAATTGAAAAAGTCATTTTTTATGTTGTTGCCAATTTGTAAATAAGCGCAAAGGATTATGTTTTATCTCAAATAAAATATGTATTTGCGCGAGACTATTAAAAACAATAATGAAAGTTTAAAATAATAATAAAATGATCATGTGTTGAAAGCAGGAAATAAAGAAAATTACGTCATAAAAATTGTGTTTACACATGAATCGTTCTATGTTAAAAAAAAGTAATCTGGAACTGAGCCAAAAACGATTTAGAAATAGACCAATCAAATTCTGCGTAGATATTCCGGGTTATTCTCATCACTTTTTTACTAGGGACTTTTTTGAGAAGCTATTACTTTTTTTTTCTAGCCATCCTACGGATTCGAAAATCATACCACCAGACGCGAAATATAACAAGCTTTCAGAAATTAAAAAAATTATCACGGTCGGACAATAAAAACTCAAAAAATCCTTAGAAATCGAGTAAAAAATCTTTTATTGAAAAAGTCATTTTTTATATTGTTGCCAAAATAGCGCAAATGATTATATTTTATCTCAAATAAAAAATGTATTTGCGCGAGAATATTAAAAACAATAATGAAAGTTTAAAATAATAATTAAATGATCACGTGTTGAAAGCAGGAAAAAAAAAAGAAAATTACGTCATAAAAATTGTGTTTACACATGAACATTAAAAATAAAAAAAATGAATTAAATGAAAAAGCATTATAACCAGCTAAATGAAAAAGCATTATAACCTGATTACAGAAGATAGTCGCTGTTCGTGATATCATCATCATCATCTTCTTATAACAGGATACATTACCAGGTTTTAAAAGGCTGTGAAATCAGAATGGGGGTTGGTGAGCGTAGCGACCAGGGGGCAGAGCCCTCTAGTATATATACAAGTTAAGTATTGTTGAAGTTATTTAATTTTACACGGTTTCACCGGCTGGATAAGTTTTAAGCGTATTTTGACAGTAACTGTACGTTTAAAAACGCTCTCATTATACATTTCGATTTTTAATAAGACATTGTTTCCACGGCAACAAGACTTTTCTCTTGTTGTCTCCGGCACTACACATATCCAGTTTCAAATTGATAATGCTCAGAATCGGACAATTAATTTTTAGTTTGAAGCATTTTTAATCAATTTAAATTATGTTCTAAACCGCAGAATACAATCGTTAATTTTCTTTAGATGTACATATAAATGTATATGGCAAAACCGTAGTTATAAAAGTGAATTTATTTAAGTTAAACTTACTTAAACTTATTCAGTATAAAGAGTAGAAAACGTTTTTCTTAAAGAGTATTTATCGTAGTATTTCTTAAAAAAAAATATTGTGTCGCCAACCCAGCGATAAATCGCCAAAAAACGAAATTTTCATAATTTTTTTTACGGACGTTATATCGAGGTTCCTCAGCAAATTTTTTATAAAAGTATATATCCATATGAGAAGAATATTCTATAATTTTTAGCTCACAGGCTATCAAAGCCTAAGAGCTTATGTGCCCGCCGGTTCTGTATGTACGTACGTATGTATGTATGTACGTAACGCGATAACTCTTGATAGAACTAACCGTTTTACTTTAAATTTTGTTTATAGGTTCCTTGTGATAAGGCGCTTCCCTGATTAGTTTTGGAGGTTCATTGGTTAAGCATAAAGGGGGGAAACGGGGGGCTAACCCCCCATAATTTAGATAAATGGGTTTTTCATGCAGAATTATTCCATTTTCTTCAAATTTTGTATATAGGTTCATTTTGATAATGTGCTTCTGTCAATAGTTTTGGGGGTTCATTAGTTAAGTATAAAGGGGGAAAGGGGGGGATAACCCCCCTGATTTAGATAAATGGGTTTTTCATGTAGAATTATCCGATTTTCTTCAAATTTTGTATATAGGTTCATTGTGATAATGCGCTTCGCTGAATAGTTTTGGGGGTTCATTGGTTAAGTATAAAGGGGGAAAGAGGGGCTAATCCCCCATAATTTAGATAAATGGGTTTTTCATGCAGAATTATCCGATTTTCTTCAAATTTTGCATATATATTCATTGTAATTAGAGACTTCCCTGATTAGTTTAAGGGGTTCATTAGTTAACTATGAGGGGGGATGACCCCCCCCCCTCTTAATATATTGTTGATTTCTTTATTTTTCGAGGGGCATATTTCAAATTCTTTGAAATAAGAGTATAATATACAATTAGTGTGAATAGCCTGTGAGCTCAATGCCCTCAGTTTAACTGGGCAGTTTTCTTTTTATTTCAAAATTTTCTGAGTATGCGCTTATGGAGACTTTTCTTGTTAGAATGGTGGGCGGAGTCACCACCCGTACGTAATAAGCGCCAATATAGGAGTTTACAGACCATCATTTTTCGCATCTATACGTCGTCAACTATGATAACAACAAAATAAAAAAAAGACACATAACTCCATGATGTGATGGTTTTTTAATTCGACAGCTATCTGCTTTAAAAGCTTTTAGATATTTTAAATATATGCGTATAAAAGTAACAATAATTTGTTAAAAAAACACTCTTTTATGAGAATTCAATACTATTTTCAAAATCACGCCTGATTTCGTGACTGCAATTCCTGTTTTTTCACCCAAAAAATCACCGTTAGAATACATTACTTTGACTTGGGCACCGAACTCTATTTTTGAAAATCATCTGTTATTTTTGCTCTTGATAAAAAGCACGAGCAAGTGAATTTATTAAAAGTATATACAATTTTTGCTCTGTTTCTTTTTTAAGGTAGAGAAACAGGAGAGGAAAATGAAACATTATTTAAACTATCTTTTTAGGATTTCTAAATTGATTTATCAACTCATAATCGTATAATTTAATTAATATTAAATGATTATTTGATTAAAACGTACATTTTATAAAAAATACTGCACTTTCTATTTTTTTATTTATGTATTATTTTCTAGTTTTTAGAGTTTAAAATTATTCATTACTGCAGTGCAGTTTCACAGTAATTAGGCACATTTTGACGCATCATTAAATCCATTTTTATTGTAGCTCGTATACAATTGTAACCCTCGCCCTCAACTATATTTATCACCTGTGGAGAGCTAGCGGGAAAATGTCTTAAAATCAATGGATTACGTTAAAATTAAGTTCTAAAAATTAGTGATGGGCATAACGATTATTTTGATTATTCGAATGAATCATTCGGGCATGCGCAGAAGCATATCTGTCAAACTTGAAAAAATAAAATTTCAAAATTTCTGGTAGTAATTGAATAAAAAAATATTTGAAGTTTGACAGATATGCTTCTGCGCATGCCCGAATGATTCATTCGGATAATCAAAATAATCGTTATGCCCATCACTACTAAAAATATAAAAATTTTGTATTGTTATTAGAAACATACCCATGTACATATTTTTTTAGAATTCTAGCATGTCAGGAAATGAGTTAAAAATCGATTACAAAATTCCATCTTTACATACGAAAAACGAAGTTTAGTTAAATAAAAGTGTGTAAAAATTAAAATTTTGTATTGTTATCAGAAACATACCCATGTACATAATTGTTTTAGAATTCTAGCATATCAGGAAATGAGTTAAAAATCGATTACAAAATTCCATCTTTACATACGAAAAACGAAGTTCAGTTAAATAAAAGTGTGTAAAAATTAAAATGTTGTATTGTTAACAGAAACATACCCATGTACATAATTGTTTTAGAATTCTAGCATATCAGGAAATGAGTTAAAAATCGATTACAAAATTCCATCTTTACATACGAAAAACGAAGTTCAGTTAAATAAAAGTGTGTAAAAATTTAAATATTGTACCCGAAAGTGGTTAAAAAACTATGGTAATATTAAGTTGATTTAGAATATTACTTTAATTTGTCAATTTTAATATTAAATATTGAGTACTTCTCTATTATCCCGTCGACCACTTTTCATAACAAAAAACTATCGCCAAATTGTAAGATTAAACGCCAAAAATGTAGTTCCACTTACTTGATGTCAGAAGCATTATACGTGTTTGTTATGTCACCAAGAGGCTTTTAATTCGACATTTGCGTGTATTTTTCATTATGTTTTACTGATTTATTAGTTATTTGATTAATTAAAATATCAATTGTGTCCTTAAATTCTTATATTTTATTTATTTATTTATTTTGATATTCCAATGGCAACATTCTCCCGTTTATTTGGCGTTACAGTTTGGCGATAGTTTTTTGTTATGAAAAGTGATCGATGGGATAATAGAGAAGTACCAAATATTGTTTATATACAAAACTAGTCGGATGTGCCAATCCCAAAACTTTCTTCTATCTCAATCCTGTTAATACTCCTAATTTCGTCATCACATTGCCAATAAAATCAATATTTTTCGTCATTCTGTTGTACGTTAGCTGCTTGCGAATCATCGGGTTACCGGGATGCGATCAACTGATGTATACTAAACTACGAAACGTTCTTCTGGCCTGTACCGACAGGAGCAGATAGCCTCCCTATCCCTTGGTTTTATGATTTTAGCTAATTTTACTGGAAAACACGAAGCTAAAATGCGTGGAACCCAATTAAAGAAGATTCTTTCCCAGTTCTCGTCAACATTGAATTTGAATGAGAATATCGCCAAATTAGTCTTCTACAGCCAAGTTGGCTTCATTTGTGGCAACCTATTTTTGTCGCCAAATTTGGCGACATTTCGCCAATCGCCGCCAAATTTGGCAAGAATTTGACGTTGGCGAATATAAATATATAGTGTTAAGCATATAAGAATAGGAACAAAAGGGTTACAACAATGAAAGAAAGATCGCCGAAACCATGTTAACTAAAACTCATAAATTAAACCCGTTTATGGATGAATTATGCTGTCTTGTTTGAAAATGTCAACCACCCTAAAATTTCAAACCGTTGTATCTCCGCCATTTTTTAAGATACAGACAAAACAAAAATTGTTCCGGATTATCCGGATCAAGTCCGAACATTTAACGGAAAAAACTTTTAGGATTTCTAATTTTTTTGTACATCTTTTTGAATTTGAAATCTTTAAATGGCTATCACAGCGCCCCCTTCCAGCGGAATATCCTCACATTCAAGTAGGACCTGGTGGTTACAGCCAAAAACATATTAAAAAAATTGGTTTAATTATCTGCATAACATCATACACTTTTCGATGATACAATAGTGAAAATTGAACAAAAATAGCGATCGCAACGCCCCCTTTCTTCGAAATATCCCCGAATTCAACCTGGACCTGCAGGCTAGAGTAAAAAACATAGAAAAAAAATCGGTTCAACTATCTGCATAACTTCGTACACTTTTCGAAGATACAATAGTGAAAATGGAACAAAAATATCGATCACAGCGCTCCCTTTCGTCGAAATATCCCCAAATTCTGATAGAATCTGCTTGCCATAGCCAAAAACATAGAAAAAAATTAGGTTCAATTTGAAGCATAACTTCCTACACTTTTCGATGATACAATGAGGACGGACAGACGGACATTTTGTAAAAACTCTGACCCCTAAAACGTGTAAATCCGTCGAAAACCGGAAGTCGAAAAAAATTTCGATTACAATACTTTCTTCTATTATAGATAGACTAAAAGTAAAAATAAAAAAAAAAACTCAGGGTCGGTATACTGCAGGAATTTGTATTATCTGTGACTCCTGAAAATTTTATAAAATGGTTGTAAAGCAATCTTTTGCACAATATCCAAATTAGTTTTCAGAGATAAAAGCCATTATGTCATAACATATAAATTTTCTATTGCATTACGTAGAAGTAAAATTGTTATCATTTAATATAAAAATTAAACATTCAATTTTGCATGCGATAACAAGTTACTGCTGCAGTAATTTTTTTTTTGTTCTTATACACAGGTAATACTTATAAAATAACTTTCCGCGTTTGAAGGTATCTCTATAGCTAAAACGAATAATAAGAGAGAAATATGTGAAACGAATAATGAGACCACATTTTATGTTTAGAATTTCGTGAAAAAAAATTAGTTCCATTTAATACAGCAATTGGCGACAGGAAAAAAATTTGGCACTGCCAAACCAAAACAGAAAGAAAGAAAAATAATGCATTATTTACATGTAAACGAGCAGGGCGGACCGAGCTATGCTCGGCCAAAATTAAATTTGAGTTCAAATATCATGCCCATGACCAAAATGACCCACTAATTGAATTTTCTCGAATATGTGACATAGCCAAAAAATTTTCTCGTGCGAGAAAACTATAGGAAGCAAAATTTTGTGTAAATCCTCTGAGCCGTTTTTAAGATAAAATAGTTTGACCCATAATGACCCATGACCAAAATGACCCACTAATTGAATTTTCTCGGACATGTGACATAGACCAAAAGTCTCCTCGAGCCCGAAAACCGTAGGAAGCAAAATTTTCTGTAAATCCTCTGAGCCGTTTTTAAGACAAAATAGCTTGACCGATAATGACCCATGACCAAAATAACCCACTAATTGAATTTTCTCGAACATGTGACCTAGCCCAACAGTCTTCTCTTGCCCAAAAACTAGAGGAGGCAAAATTTAGTCTAAGAAGTCTGAGCCGTTTTTAAGATAAAATAGCTTGACCCATAAAGACCCATGAACAAAATGACCCACTAATTGAATTTTCTCGAACATGTGACCTAGCCCAACAGTCTTCTCGTGCCCGAAAACCATAGGAGGCAAAATTTAGTCTAAATAGTCTGAGCCGTTTTTAAGATAAAATAGCTTGACCCATAATGACCCATGACCAAAATGACCCACTAATTGAATTTTCTCGAACATGTGATTAGCCCAACAGTCTTCTCGTGCCCAAAAACCATAGGATTCAAAATTTAGTGTAAATGGTCTGAGCCATTTTTTAGATAAAATTAGCTTAACCCACAATGACCCCACAATGACCCACTAATCGAATTTTCTCGGACCATGTGACCTAGCCCAATGATTTTCTCGTGCCCGAAACTCGTAGAATACAAAATTTAATCAAAATTGTTAAAGCCGTTTTTCAGATAAAATTAATTTGACCCGCGTTGACCCAAAAATGACCCACTAATCGAAAGTTCTCGAGCATGGGACCCAGCCCAAAAGTCTTCTCGTTCCCGAAAATGTTCGGATACAAAATTTCGTCAAAATCGTTTGAACCGTTTTTAGATACAATTAGCTTGACCCTGACCCATGATGACCCAAAATGTCCCACTAATCGAATTTTCTCGAACACGTGACCTAGCCCAATGGTTTTCTGGTGCCCCAAAACGGTAAGGTACGAAATTTCGTCAAAATCGTTAGAGCCGTTTTTAAGATAAAATTTGCATATATATATAACCACACACAAGATTTGCTCGTATTAGAATAACGAGCAGGGAAGACCGAGCTATGCTCGGTCAAAATTAAATTTGAGTTTAAATATCATTACCCCTGACCAAAATGACCCACTAATTGAATTTTCTCGAACACGTGACTTAGCCCAACAGTCTTCTCGTGCCCGAAAACCATAGGATGCAAAATTTAGTGTAAATAGTCTGAGCCGTTTTTAAGATAAAGTAGCTTGAGCCATTATGACCCATGACCAAAATGACCCACTAATCGAAATTTCTCGAACATGTGACCTAGCCTAATAGTCTTCTTGTACCCTAAACCTGTAGGGTGCTAAATTTCTTTCAAATCCTCTGAACCGTTTTTAAGATAAAATAGCTTGATCCATAATGACCCAGGACCAAAATGACCCACTAATTGAATTTTCTGGAACATGTGACCTAGCCCAACAGTCTTCTCGTGCTCGAAAACCATTGGATGCAAAATTTAGTGTAAATTGAGCCGCTTTTTAGATCTTGACCCACAATGACCCAGAAATGACCCACTAATCAAATTTTCTCGAACATGGGACCTAGCCCAATGATTTTCGCGTGCCCGAAACTCGTAGGATACAAAATTTAATCAAAATCGTTAGAGCCGTTTTTTAGATAAAATTAATTTGACCCGCGTTGACCCCAAAACGACCCACTAATCGAAAGTTCTCGAACATGTGACCCAGCCCAATAGTCTTCTCGTGCCCGAAAATGGTCGGATACAAAATTTCGTCAAAATCGTTTGAACCGTTTTTTAGATACAATTAGCTTGACCATGACCCAAAATGACGTAAAATGACCCACTAATTGAATTTTCTCGAACATGTGATCTAGCCTAACAGTCTTCTCGTGCCAGAAAACCATTGGATGCAAAATTTAGTGTAAATTGAGCCGCTTTTTAGATCTTGACCCACAATGACCCAGAAATGACCCACTAATCTAATTTTCTCGGACATGTGACCTAGCCCAATGATTTTATCGTGCTCGAAACTCGTAGGACACAAAATTTAATCAAAATCGTTATAGCCGTTTTTTAGATAAAATTAATTTGACCCGCGTTGACCCCAAAACGACCCACTAATCGAAAGTTCTCGAACATGTGACCCAGCCCAAGTCTTCTCGTGCCCGAAAATGGTCGGATACAAAATTTCGTCAAAATCGTTTGAACCGTTTTTTAGATACAATTAGCTAGACCATGACCCAAAATGACCCAAAATGACCCAATAATCGAATTTTCTCGAACATGCCACCTAGCCCAATAGTCTTCTCGTGCCCGAAAACGGTAGGATACGAAATTTCGTCAAAATCGTTAGAGCCGTTTTTAAGATAAAATTTGCATATATAACCACACACAAGATTTGCTCGTATTAGAATATAATGATGATTAGATTATGCATTTTTTTCTTCTTGTACTTTCGTGACAGCAGTTCCACTAATTTCCCCTGAAAAAATGTTGGAAAAATTCTGGTTGGTACTTAATTAGCGGCACTGGTTTTTTTCTCAGAATTCATATTATCATCCCTTCGAAAGTCTAAATATAAAATATGGATTACGCCCTTAAGTTTTAGCAACAGATGGTTCCAAACAGCTTAAATTTATTTTATAACCACTTTGTAGTTAAACTTTTTTTTTTTTGGTACTTTTCCTCTCTTCAGTTGCATCTCATTTCATATGTGAACTGAACTTAACAAAAATGCTTCTATATTGGTTACATCACCATTTTACTTTCTCACGTTTATGGTAATCAATAAAATGTCTTTGACCCAGCTTCTGATGTGTTTGACTCACTCGGAGCATCCTGTGACTTCCAGTTTCGTTCGCCGAATCCCTGAAGAAGGGTTTTCCCCAAAAAGGTAAGACATTAATCCTCGACTTCTTTTACGTCACTCAGGGTTACTTATACGGAGGCGACTTGTTAAAGAAACCACGTGGGCGGAGAACGTTTTTCTATTAAACAGGTGGTCTCTTCACCTGTTTTTTTTCTCCTTTTTTATCATTTTGTTTCTCTTGCTTTTACATTTTCACCACCCACTCGACTAGAAGGAGGACAAGGATTTTAATAAACGTAAATTAGTATTTATCCTGCTGCCGTAGCTGAGTCACAGCACGACTCTGATTGGGCAATTAGAATTTATCAATGGCTTTTCTGTTATTGAGGGCAGCTATGAATGGGCTCAATTCTTTGGCCATATATGGAAGAGGTGAAGTGCTAAGAAGTCCTCTGATTGGTCAAAATAACTGCTACGTCATTTTATGCTAAATGTATACCAACATGAAGGCAAGTACAAATCATCCGGAAATTTAGCGTACAGCTTTTATAAGGGTTTATAAAGGCGTTTCAAGTTCTGAGCAAAATAAAATACAAATAGATAGATTGATAGAAGGAGAGAGATATCAGCTTCCATAACATACATTCTTATTGCAATGGCATCATAGAGAAATTATATTATACATGGGAAGACCGTTTAAACAAGACAAAACTATTTGTTTGCAATTTCCCGGAGAATTGTGGCCCAGGCAGTATAAGTGGGATGAACCTCCTATTACCGAGATTTAGGATAAAAACACTGTAAAAAACAAGTAAACTGTACTTGTAGCTGTACACTGTAAAAAAATCCAGGATTGATACTGAGAAATAATGGGAAGTTGCTTTGCTCAAAAACAATATCTCGGAGCGTTCTAGTTTCTATTCTCTAACATTCTCAATCAGAGTTGATAATAACAGATATGTGAATCGAGCGTTGTATAAGTTTCTGATATTTTCAAGAAATGTTCCTCAATTTTTGTGCAACTAACTCTCCTCTATTCCCCAGGAATGACCCTCGATTTTTATTTTCAATGTAAAATGAAAATTTCTTTTAGGGTCTCGTTTCCAATTTGTTATTATAGTGGAGGCTAATGTCGGGGACACTCAAATATTTTAAATTCTGAGTGTCATTTTCGTAAAGACTTGACTTTTATGATAGAAACTTGGTCTTATTTTGTTTATAGTTGTCCAGGCTGATGCCGGGAACCCTTGCGACAATATTAAAATGCGGCTAAATATTTTTAGTTCTGAGGAAGGATGGACGTTGACACAGTTTTCTGAATTATCCTTTGCCTTTATTGAAAAATACAAAACCTTATTCGATTTCACAATTTCTAAGCAAAAACATCTGCAGTACGTAGGTTTAATACGTCGAATAACCGCGCGGCGGCTTCGAGATTATTATAGCTTCACTCTTCTATGTATTTCATTTTTTCATCGCAGTGAAAAAAGTTCCAAGCGTTTAAAAGAACCGAAATAACGGTTTAATCTTCGATGGCTCCACCCTATTAAATGTGATTCTTGAAATCATTTGGCTGCTGTTCGAACAATCAGGTTCGTCTAATTAAAAAGGTAAATAATGTGCTTTGGAATTTACTTTTTGCAAACGAATGTATGGAAGAGCTGATTTTTGTGGATAAAAGAATGAAATATTACTTTTGTGGGGATTTATCATCAAACAAGAATATAGTTTGTAGTTCGTATGTGGGCTCAAAAGCGGTATCAGGATTCCCGTTCGCTTCTGGGGAAGCACTGGCGTACGTTTTACTTTTTACAGTATAGTATGACTGGGAGATGATATTTTTTACTCGAAAGCGAAGTCATTGAGGCTGATGTTGGAAAGTGTTTTATTCTGAAAGGATGGTGAAGCACTGTCGTGGTTTCGTGAGGGATTTAAAAGTTTGACTGGGAAAATGATTTTTGTTTCTGATACATGCGCATATAAATATACAGTTATAAATAGCTTATCTGATACTTCGCTATTTGTTTATATTTTGATTACTTTTGCACCATTTATATTTCTTTGCTTTTGTAATTTTATTTGAATATGAGTCAATATACATTTATGAAAACCTTTTATTGTAAAAGATTCGGCGGAAACATTTTATCTTGTGTTTTGCACGGTTATAATATTTTAAGACTAATAATTAAGACTAAATAATAACTAGCTTCCGTCAGGCCGAAATGTCGGAGCATCGAGTCTCATAAAACTAAAAGACAATATTTTACAAAATATATTTTTTTGTTTGTTTTATGTTTAGCAAGAGGTTTTTTTTTATTTTTCAGATATAGAAAGCGGTTTGTAATATGAAAAAAATTATTAGTTAAAAATGGCCCACTTTAATAATAACTAATAATAATTGTTATGTATTAACTACAACTTCAACTTGTATTTTACCTGCTAGTTTCGATTTAAAATATTCTATTCCATTTTGTGTGTTTTGTTTTGTAACCGTTTTTGCTTGTATGTGTTCAGCTGATACAGTTTGCTGATATTATATTATAAGTACGCAAATATAACATTTTGGCGACGATCGATACGGATCCACGTACATTCTGGATTTACATCTTTCTTATTCTATATGGTGATTACAGTCATTTATGGCTACGTTTGGTAGAATCGAAAGTTTCGACTCTGCAGTGGGAACCTGGTCACAGTACGTAGAAAGATTTAATCATTTTATTACTGCAAATGATATATCTGATGCTAAGAAAAAAAAATCTATCTTTTTAACTGTGATTGGCCCAACTGTTTATAAACTGTTACGTAGTTTGCTGTCGCCGAGAACAACGGAAGATAATACGTACGATGATTTAATTAAATGTTTATCAGACCACTACAGTCCAGCACCTTCGGAGATTGTCGAAAGATTTAAATTTAATTCCCGAATTCGTAAATCTGATGAATCCATTTCAGTTTTCGTTTCAGAATTACGTAGACTGTCTGAATTTTGCAATTACGGTTCAAGTTTAGATATGATGATTCGTGATCGACTAGTTTGTGGAATTCAGGATACTCAAATACAGCGTCGTTTGTTATCTGAACAGAATCTGACACTTTCTAAAGCAAATGAATTAGCTGTATCTATGGAAACTGCTGCTCGTGATTCCATAAATTTACAAGGTTCTTGTTCTGTTTTACATCCGGTGAACAAATTAAACTCTTCAAAACCGAAACTCCGTAATTCGAAATTTCCAGAACATTTTCGTGAGTGTATACGGTGTGGGAATTCTGATCATTTACCTAAGAATTGCCCTTTTTTAAAGACTACGTGCCATTCGTGTGGAGTTAAGGGTCATTTGGCAAAAAAATGCCTAAAGTCGAAGAAATTTGAAGTTTCGAATCGTAAAATTGTTAAAGAAAAGCCTAAAAAAGTTCATCAAATGCATACTACACCCGATTCTGTTGAAATTATTGAGGAAGAAATGTCTAAAGTAGCTATTGTACGTGAACCAGAATACAATATTTTTAATACGGTTTCCATTGCTGAGAAGAGTGCTCCTAGACCAGTTACAGTAAACATTGAAGTAAACAATCGAACTTTTAATATGGAATTAGATACGGGTGCTGCCTTAACTCTAATCACCAAAGATACATACAATTTACTGAAATTGCCACCCTTGCAGCCAGCTAAAACTGGTTTAGCTACATTTACAGGTCAACCCATTCCTGTTTTAGGAACGATTCCAGTTGAAGTAAAATTTAATGGAAAATGTGAACAGTTACCTTTACTGGTGGTAGATAACAAAGGTCCAAATTTGTGTGGTAGAAACTGGATTATGCCTTTGAAAATTTTAGAATTTCATACCTATTTTGTTAAAAGTGATGATGTAGAGTTGAGTAAATTATTGAAGGAATACCAGCATATTTTTGAGAATACACTTGGACACTTAAAAGAAGTTAAAGTCTGTTTAATTAAAAAGCCGGAAGAGCAACCCAAATTCTATAAAGCTCGTACCTTACCGTTTGCAATGCGAGAAAAAGTAAGTGAGGAACTGAGTCGATTACAGAAGATTGGTGTTTTACAACCCATTCGTTTTTCAAAATGGGCTACACCCATCGTTCCCGTACTCAAAGCGGATAGATCGTCAGTAAGAATTTGTGGGGACTTTAAGTTAACAGCGAATACTGCTATTGATACAGACCAATATCCCTTACCTAAAGCTGAGGATATTTTTGCTACGTTAGCGGGAGGTCAGAAATTTACTAAGCTGGACCTCAGAGACGCTTATAATCAACTTGAACTTGATGAAGATTCCAGAGACCTTACAGTTATAAATACACATAAGGAACTTTTTCAGTACGTTCGCTTACCTTTTGGAATTTCCTCAGCACTAGAATCCGTCAGGCCGAAATGTCGGAGCATTGAGTGGGATAAACATAAAATATAACATTAACAATATATAATATATATTTTTTATTTTTATATTTACTGTTTATTAGTATAAAAGAAAAATTACAATAACAGCTGTTGAATCTTCAAGTGTTTATTCGGTCAACAGTTGCCTCAGATACTGCTCAAATGCTAATCTATCAGCAAGTGCCCCCATTCTTCTAATTTGGTCTAGCCTATCCTTTGCGAAAGGCACTTCAATCAGAACATCCTCTAAACGTCGAACCCTGCTAAACGCGACATAAGTTGCTCCAAGTGTCACCAATGTCCACAGCTATTTTTGACAAAGTTAAACCTTGGGATTTGTGTAGGGTGACAGCGTATGAAACTGTTAAAGGTAACTGAGTACGGGAGCATGAGACATTGTTTTCTTTCCAAGACTTTGTAATAGGTGTGACAGGAAAAAGTCTTTCAGTGAGAAATGGTCCCCGATAATCATCAAAATGAACCATTACTGCCTGTGGCAAGCCTGGAGGCCGTAATCCTGGTCAATATCTTTTACCGTACCAAGTGCACCGTTGACCAATCCTCCCCCTGTCCACAGATTGGTACGCAACATAATTCTGCATCCAATTGCTAAAAAAAGTTCAGCCTGAAGTCCAGACGCGTGCTCATCTTCACTCCATCTTGCTATTTGATTATTGTGGTCTGCTAATATTCTTGCCACTGGCCATTTTGATTTACGAAGTACTTCTTGATTATGTTCTTCAGCTTGCTTGTTTGTGGGAAAAAGGCGTATGGCATCTTGAAATCTTTCAAGTTCAGCCGGAGGCTGTATAGCTTTACGTCGTTGCATAAGGGATGCGTATTGGTCGCCTGTAACTTCGCCTATGGAAAGCGAATCAAGAGTCTCTCTAAACTGTATTTGCTGATCGTCGCTTTGTCTCATTGACTTTGTTAAGGTGAAACAGTTTTCAAACATCTTAAGAACTGTTTGTCCACGTAAAGCCAAAATGTCTTTTATAGAATGTCTCCTATATAGAGGTGTGTCTTTTACAGGCTGTAGCTGCCTAATATCTCCAATCAGGTAAACAAATAAGCCTCCAAAAGGTTCAATGCTGTCTGGTTTACCTTCCCGACATCTTTGCTCAAGTGCAGCCATCAGACGGCATCCGATCATTGAAAATTCGTCAATAATGAGAAATGAAACTGGATTCATGCTGAGCTGTAGATTTCTTGTTGCTTCACTTCCTAAATCAGCAAACGATTTAAAACATGTTGGTACTTTTAGTGCAGAGTGAATTGTTTTGCCCTCGACATTAATTGCAGCAGCACCTGTTGGAGCCAAAACCATAATAGCTTCCGGTCCTAACTGCTCGGTAACTCTTTTACGAATTTATTTTATTACCGTACTTTTTCCAGCTCCGGCTTTTCCAATAATAAAAGTACGTTTAGGGCAATTTATAAATCTTGATTGCAAAGACGAAAGCTGTTGCGTGCATAAGTGAAGTATTTTTTGCTGCTCATCTGTAAATCTGATCTCAGACGTATCGTAATTTTGATGCACTGTAAGTTGTTGTTCTTTACAGTAATTTAAAAATGAAGTAAAATTGCGATCAGGGTACTTGTAACTCTCACTTTTCCACTCACATGCATGATCAATCACGCGTTGCCCCAAAGTATCCTCGTTTGTCTGCACAGGAACTATGGCAGCTGCTGCCATATATGGATCAATCTCGCGGTATTCTTCTTGCAGGATTTCTGTCTCATGTGTACTGCTAACAGCAGGAAAATTTATTTCTTCGTGTGCATTAATATTTAGATCATTGAATGCTTCCTCCCATGAGTGATACGCAGACGGCAGGCCTTCTTGCAATAAAGAGTCAGAATTACCTCTCCAAGGATAATTGAGTAATACTTGTTGCCTATAGTAATCTTCGGCTAGAGTTGGGTCGTGGTTGAGTGATGTAAGAGGAAAAACTCTGACAACTGCATCTTTTCTTCTTTGGTGATAATCGACTCCTCTTACTGAGAAAGATTTTGCAAACTTAAGAAGCGTGCAGGAAATAAGTTTCCCTGGCCGCGCGCAATATTTCTGAAGCATGCTTTTTGATGGTCTTTCGTCGCTTGAAAAGTTTATTTCTTCCCAGTTCTTATCATGAAGCCGTATTGTAACTACTTCCCGACTACTGTGATACATTGGCCATCCCATTAATATGTGTACTACCTCTTGGGATGAGTAATCCCTTTCAGAAACAGAAGACAAAATGAGTTTTTGGACTGCTTGAACTGCTGGATTTGTTTCGTTCATCTTATTTAAAATCTCAGATAACAATTCCTTGTAAGGAACAGAAGCTGTTTCTGATTTTGAGGCATATTTGGCAATGTAATGCAAAACCGCATCCTTTGATGTAATAGGACTGAAATCCGTGTTAGCTCTCCAAACTTGTGACACGAAGCAATTGTAAGTATTCATTTCAGAATCGTTTCTTTTTGGCAAAAAGCTAATTATGCCATTTTCTACTTGAAGCTTTGGAGAGTCGCACTTTGCTTTTGGAAAACCAAATCTGCAGCTATAACTATTTGTACTTCTTTTTTTCCTTAGGCAATAATATCCATGTCTTGTGTGATGTTGGACTTGATTTAAGAGCTGAGCGAGATCTTTTTCACGATCTTCACTGGAAATGTCTGAAAAGCGAACTCGACAGCGGTGTATATCATTTACGAGGACGTCCTTGTCAGGATTAACAGCACTGCATAGTTTTTCAAAATATGCTGTTACGGCTGCTACATTTTCAGCATTAGTTATGTCTAGTGTTTCCATGTTTGGCGCCCCTCTTAACCACAACAATCCATGCATGTGAGGACTTCCACGCCACTGTCATTCGAAACGAACCCAGTAGTCGTCTATTAAAAACAACGGCGTCAAGATTTTTCTCAAAAATATAGCACAACGTTTTTGAAAGAGCCAACCAGTCAACAGAGGGTTGTCGTACATTAATTGTCTGCGTTCTGTATCAGTCAGCTCATTTGGATCTCTGTTAGGCTCTAAAAGTCTGAAAAGATCAGGCCAGTGATAATCAGCTGCAGACAGTGTAAAAAAAATTGTTGGTGCTCCAATTTGTCCTACCATGGAAAGGAGTTCCCCACAACGTGCACGCCAGTATCCTTTTGTGGATCTTAATTTGCTAGCATAAATCATAATGTGTTTTGCCATTTCTGGTTGCCTATTCAGAATATCACGCATCTGCTCTACCGTCTTATTGCTGAACCTATTTCGCTGAACGAAAAAACGCCCTTTAGCCAAAGACTGCCACCGAAGAATTGAATTCATGGCAAAGTAGCGAAATAGGGGGTCTTTAGCAAATCGCCCATCTTCATACTTCATTAGGAACTTAAAATACTCATCAGGAGAGACTGCTTTTTGACGAGGTTGTCGTAAGTCAGCTGTACCATGTGGAAAAAGATGAGGAAAAGCACGTGCTATGTAACCCTCTTCTTGAAATTCGTTGATAGGCTGTGAATTTAATGAAGGGTGAGGCACACGAATTGCGTCATTTATTAAGTTGTTTTGATCTACCGGTTCAAGTAGTGGTCTAAATGACTCGCGCCTTATTGCCTCGTTCAAAGTATCAATATCCTCAGTAATATCGGTTGCTGTTGGTAACATTTGAGATACGTCACCATTCTCAGGTAATGTAGCGATCAAATCTTCATCAATTGTGATATTTGAATAATAAGGATTGTGAGCTTTAAGCCATCTGAGTGCTTCTAGAAGGCGTTGTGAGCGAACAGAAAACTCTGCACATCCTGATAAAGTATCTTTTGTCACTAACACAGTTGAAGTCATATCTGAAGGATTGACAGGCAGGCGCGAAATAAAACTCTCAATATTTTGTTTAAAGCTGATTACATTTCCGCTGTATCCATACTGTGAGCCTCGTATACGGTAAAGATAAACCACTGGATGTATTTGAGCGATCATCATTTGTTCAATGTAGCTCAGATCTTTGAGACAAATAGGAACTGGACCTGGGTCCATCGAATTAGTGGCAGAAAACTTGAAAGCACCGTCTCTACACTTGCGTGTCTGGCAGAGCCAAGCAGTATTTAATATGATATCAGGGAAAGCTCTGTGACACATATTACAGGACACATAGGTGATTTGCGATACCTCTCTATCAAACCTGATTGCTTCATTCATTTGAGTTTTCAGTATACCGGTACTCGGCAAAAAATCTGAAGGTAACTGACTTGTGCGACTTCTCCGCATTGAATTACGATTCGCAATTCTTCTCATTTCAGCTGATTGCTTTCTCTTAACTGGCATCCTTGCAAATTCTATATAATAAAATCTTATAATCCGTTCATATATAAAATGTTTCTTAATATATATTTTTTTATCCTGGATTGGCTGGACTATATCAAAATAAACAGATTTACTCTCATACTTCTTTTATACAATAAGCTTGAATGAAAAGAAAAAAAAAATTTGAAATGGAAACAAAAAGTTTAATTACACCAATTGCTGAGTTCGATTTTAAAAAAAACAAAATTCATGTACTTAATACGATTTAAACTTCATTGCACGTGTTTTAAGATAAAAATGTATGGGGTCCTTATTTCAGAAAAGTAAAATATATGTAAAATATATAAAAGTAAAATATATGGGACCGAGATTAAGAGCTTTTACTAATAGGTTGTTTCCGAGTATATTGTTATTTAAATAAGTTTCTCATGATAAAAAATGGCAACAATATAAATTATTTCAATTTTCTTTTTATTTAATTCAAAAGTTTTTCATGATAAAAAATGGCAACAATATAAATTATTTCAATTTTCTTTTTATTTAATTCAAACAATCGCAATGTTATCTCTATGGGGAAATGGAAAATTCTAGAGCAGACGATTCCGGGCGTTAGAGTTGACGAATATTTCTGTTTTTCAATCCCCGGCGAGATTTTGCCACTACCGACTTCCAGTCCAATTTTGGTATCAATGCGGCAAATATTTTGGCCGCTATCGTGTACACAAAAGTGTAATTTTTCATGGGAAGCCGGAGCTTTGCTCCGACAACCAGCTATTTTTCAGCGGGAAATGGAAATATTAATGCAAGGGATTCCAGGTGTGGCTGTGTCACTGGATGATTGCATCATTACTGGCACCAGTCAGGATGAACACATGTCACGACTACGAGAAGTGTTAAAAAGATTTAGTGATGCAGGTTTGCGACTTCGACAACAAAAGTGTCAATTCTTTTGCAATAGTTTGACTTTTCTTGATCACGTTATTGATGCTGATGGAATACACCCTACAGATGAAAAACGTAGGGCAATTAAAGCCGCTCCGGTTCCTAAAAACCTTACAGAATTGCGTTCTTTTTTAGGATTGATCACGTATTATGCTAAATTTTTGCCTCGAATGAGTACCATGTTGGCACCACTTTATAAACTGTTGCAGAAAAATACTCCATGGCATTGGTCTTCAGAAGCTGATTCAGCTTTTCAAAACGCCAAATCAGCATTATGTAGTTCTTCCTTATTAGTCCATTTTGATCCGAAGAAAGAACTTCTTCTAGCTTGTGATGCCAGTCCATATGGTGTGGGAGCAGTGCTATCTCACGTTGTAAATTCCGTAGAGTTTCCTATTGCTTTTGCTTCTCGCACGTTGACATCTGCAGAGAAGAACTATTCACATATACAGAAAGAAGCACTGGCATTGATATTTGGAGTAACAAGATTTCGAGAGTATTTACTTGGCAGGAATTTTACTCTCTTAACAGACCATAGGCCACTAGTTACTATCTTTTCGGAAAAACGGCACGTTCCAAGTATGTCAAATTCAAGAATTCAGCGGTGGGCATTGACTCTTTCAGCTTTTAATTACACAGTTCGTTACCGTAAGGGGGAGGACATTGCCAATGCAGATGCATGCAGCCGTCTGCCTATACATACACCTCAAGTCAACCCTCCGCTACCAGAAGAACTGGTGTTGCAGATGGAAAGGCTAGACGTCGGTCCTGTTACAATCAGTGACATTCAGCAAGCTACTAAAGAGGATTCAATATTACCTCAAGTAATTCAGTTCACTCTTGAGGGTTGGCCGGAAGTTCTCAAGCCAGAAACTGTACCTGAATTAAAGATAACCGAAATTCTTCCATACTTTAAGAAACGCATGGAATTAACTGCTGAACAGGGCATTCTTCTTTGGGGAAATAGAGTAGTGATTCCCACCTCACTTCGACATAGCATTCTACAAGAATTACATTCTACTCATCAAGGAATAGTAGGAATGAAAAGCATTGCCCGTTCATTGTTATGGTGGCCCAATTTGGATGCAGAAATTGAGGACACTGTCCGTTATTGCACCATTTGTGTACAGAATATGGATATGCCTCCAAAAGTTTTACAAGCTTGGCCAACATCTAACATACCTTGGTCTCGAATCCACATGGACTATGCAGGACCTATTGATAACCATATGATTTTAATAGTTCAAGATTCATATTCAAAACGGATTGAGGCATTTCCGATGAAAACAAGTACATCTTTAGCAACCATTGAGAAACTTTACGAACTTTTTGCTAGATTTGTATTACCCAGTTGTATTGTCACCGACAGCGCAAAGGCTTTTACTTCTGATGAGTTCCAGTCCTTTCTTAAACGTAATGGCATACGACCTTTGCCCACAGCACCATATCATCCTTCGTCTAATGGACAGGCGGAAAGAGCTGTACAATACATTAAAAAGCAGCTAAAGAAAGTGCAAGATGGTACAATTTCAACCAGACTCGCAAGAATTCTTATGAACTACAGACGAACACCATTAGCTCTGTAGGGTTTATCACCAGCTGAATTGCTTTTTGTCAGACAGATACGCAGTAGGTTGGATTTACTGCATTCTCCTCTTCATACTGAACTTATTTCAAAGCCATCTTTTAAAGTGGAAGACTTAGTATATGCCAGAAATTTCGGTAAAGGTGATAAGTGGATTCCAGGAGTAATTATTTCACCTATTGGAAATTGCATGTTTCAGGTATTATTCCCTGATGGTACTTCAGTACACAGGCATAGAGATCAACTTAGGCAGAGAAGGGAACATCCACAACTGCATTCTCACTATCCAGATAGTGATAGTCAGCTGTTCTCCCAACAATCAAACCCTGTTCCTATCCCAGTAACCTCTTCAGTTCAAAGTCCAAAGATGCCTTCTACAGTTCAGAGTCCAGAGAAACCTTCTATAGTTCAAAGCCCCAAGTCACCAATTACATCCGGTCTAGACATGGCTAATAATGATCAATCTCCCAAGCCCCCAGATCCTGCAGACAAGCTTGTATTAACATCCCCTGATTTAACATTGCGCCGTTCTTCACGCATTAGGAAGAAGCCGAAGAGATTGGATTTGTAATTTCCTAGGGAAAGAAAAGTGTTATGTATTAACTACAACTTCTAACATTATTATCGACTACAACTTCCACTTGTATTTTACCTGCTAGTTTCGGTTTAAAATATTCTATTCCATTTTGTGTGTTTTGTTTTGTAACCGTTTTTGCTCGTGTTATTAAAGTTATGTGTTCAGCTGATACAGTTTGCTAATATTATATTAATATCATATATATATTATATTAAGTTAATAATCAAACCCTAGAGCCTAGAGGGTAAATCAGGAGACCGGAGTCCTGGGTCGTAAATAGTATATTTTAGAGTACTACTATAATTTGTAACAAAACAATATAATACGTACCTATATAAAATGCTTGTTAATCCCTTTTTTATTGCTGTATTTTTTAAATTAAATTCAAATAAACAGATTCAAACTGTGTTTACAATAAATAGCGAGCGGATCTGATTTTTTATTGGCTTATATACACAAGGTACACGTGTTTAAATAATTTTACCATAATTTAATATTGCAATAAAATAAAAAAGTAGTTTTTGATATTGTCCATACGCAGTTTCTTTCAAAGTGCGTAATACACAACACAACTAATGGACTATTATTTTATGCCATGTTTTCCCAAAGCAAAACACGCAACATAATAGATGTTAATTTGTTATTTGGCAACACAATATAACTTAAATAAAATAAACAAATTTAAAAATTACATATTACATATTTTCCCGAATAAGGCCCGAATAAAAATAACTACATTTGTATATTTTCTTTTAGCTTTGTTTATTTGATCACAATCTAATTTTCAGCGAATGGCTTCTTTCTGTAATTTAATTTAATACAATTCAAGAGAGAGATGGGTCTACAGTTTTCTGATATAGCCGAATTTCTTTTAATTCAAGCCGTTGCTTTTGTAATATGTACTTTCTTGAGACTGTTATATAATATTGTTTTGGAAAAAAGATTTGATTACAACCTACCATTAAGAAACTATAGAGATGATTTTTCAGAAATTATCCGGCTATGCTTCTTAAAGAGTCTTTCATCATTGTGGGAGATTTTAAAAAGTTTTCCAGAAAATACACAAACAAGAAGTTTTGATCAGTTAGAAACACCTTTCCAGGATAGCTCTAGATGTCCAACTGAAGGTCAGTTAGAAAATACATATTATCAAAATTCTTCTAGTAATACAACTGGCAACCACTCGCCAAGTAAACTTTCTCAGGATTCTTCCAGTAATATAACTAGTGACCATTTACAAAGTACACCTTCTCAGGATGAATCTAGTAGTCCAGCTGAAGACCCGTCACTCAGTGTGCCTTATCCCAGTAGTTCTAGTTATGCACTTGGAATCCAGTCTGCCATTTCGGCTCACAATCGAATCTTGCGGAGCACCAATAGACAATTATTGACAGCTAATAAAAGTTTGAGACCCCAGAGAAGTGGGATTCAGAGGAATTCAAAGTAAGTATTTTTTTTTTTTTTTGGGGGGGGGGGGGGTTAGAGGAGGGGGGGTAACTTTTTTGTTATAGCAGCCCGCAAGAATGAATCGCTAAAGACAAAGCGACAAAGTTATAGTGACAAAGTTATATCGCCAAGTTAGGTTTTAAAATCTCGTCAAATATGGATTGAATCCTTTAGAAACAGCACGTTTTTATGCTATCGTCATATTGCCTTTTCGTTGATGTCTTAGAATTTTTTATATATATATATTTTAATTGCATGATGTATTGTTTTTTCTTTAATCATCTGTATTTATTTTTTTTTATAATATGGAAACAATCTTTTTACCTAGTACTGAGATGGATGTAATCTCAGTTTTTCAAAAGCGAGAGCTTACCCCACAAGCAATTGTGCGTAAATGACCATGATATGAAACTTTAAGTTACTAACAATGAAGTTGTATGGAGATGCAATTTAAAAAGCTGTAAAAAAAAGGCCTCTGTGTTGGAAATTGGTTTAGTGATTCGATAATACCGTAACTGCTTTAAGATTTGTGTACTGTTGGGCAGAAGAATTAACATTCATAAAATGGTGTACGAAACTACCATATATGGGTGAAAGTGCGACAGTTGATTGGAATAGTGTTACATGAGACAGTTGTTAAAAAATTAAAAAGTTGTTCTTCTTGTGAAGTATTATAAAACATTAGTATGAATTTGTTATGAAACAATGTAATATATTCTTATTAACATAAAATATAATAATAGTTAATGCAGTGGTATTTATTTTTATATCGCTTTTATACGTGCGCGCCACGTTTGCGTTTCACAAACTAAGCTATACGACCTTGGCGAAATTGACTGCAATTTGGCGTAATCGTAATTCTGGGGGCCGTTATAATAAAGAAGTACCTCTTTTTTTGTTTCCATTGGCGTGAAGCCCACATAAATTCATTATTGCGGGGATCGCGGCATTACCGAATTTTCGGGATCACTGAATTTCAGGCATTTTTGTATATTTCAACTTTGCAATTATCGCTAATTCTTCAATAATATTTGTGAAATATACATTAAAAATTAGTTTATCTCTAAATACTTAAAAGCATCCTTCCTTGTGTTTTCAATTGAGCCAGCATTGTCAAGTACGGGATTCTTTCATTATCCAAAGGTAACAGCGCATCAATAAACAACAGTCTGGCTCGCGTCCGGAATGTGCGCTAAGAAAAATCGCTAAAAAACCGTGGCCGGTAAAGCATCTGTTTCTTTGGAGATCACTTACAAAGTACATCTTATCAGGGTGATTCTAGTAGTCCGGCTGGAGACCAATCACAAACTATGCCTTTGTACAGTAGTTCTAGTAATGCCCCTGGAATTCAGTCGGCAACTGTTAGCAATTCGACTAACAATCGAATCTTGTTAGATATTAATACAGAATCACTGATAAATAATGAAAGTTTGAGACTCCATAAAAATAGACTTCAGAGGAGTTCAATGTAAGTAGAACAAATGTTCCACAATTGAGGTCTTTGGCAAGAATTGGCGATAAATGTGCACAATATCGGTAATAACGCGGTTTAAAGTGCATATGGCTGCAAAAGGTTAGCAAAACTACGCGAAAATAACATTAAGTGATCACCAGAGTAAAACACTCGGCACAGAAATAAGTCATTTTTGGTTACAATTTTGTAATAAATGGTAGCCAAAAATATGTCAGTTTGCACGCACCTCACTTATGAAACATTTGCCAATTTATCTATAATTCTAGGAAAGTAGGTAGTTTCTCTAATATATTCAGAATATCAGAATCAATAAATAGATAGCTGACAAATTTGGTGAAATTCTCATTCAAATTCAGTATTGACGAAAACTGGGAATGAATCTTCTTTAATCGGGATCTGCGCATTTAGCTTAGTGTTTTCGTGTAAAATTAGCTAAAATCTTAAAACCAAGGTATCGATATAAGCTACCCTTTCCTCCCATTTACCCGGGCTGACTTTTTTTTTTTTTTTTTAAATCTCTCTCTCTGTCCTTTTTTTTTAAAACTTCCTGGGGAGCAGTCGTTATTCCATTAAAAAACCAACAGCAAATTACATTGATTTTAGCTGCAGTTTTAGTTTAATGCTTCATTTGAAAAAAATAAATGTAATTTTCTAATAATAAAAATTACATTTTATAACGTTAGATTTTGGTTTAGAAAAACAAAGAATAAATACCGTTGTCTATTGTTTACATTAAACTGTGCATTGTACATATTCTTAAGCACAAACGTTCATAATAGTAGATATTGGGACATGCGCTGTATCTTTCGCTTTGATCGCTTACATCCTTAATTTACAGATTTTTTATACTTTTTACGTATAATTTTCTAATTTCTTAATCTATCGAAGTGTGATTTAACAATAAGTACTATTTAGTTTTCATACCATAATGTAAAGTAACAATCGTAGTAGGATGAATAAATTATAAATTACCAATAATGCAATGCAAAACTAATAGAAAGGGGCAGGATTACGACAACTGGAGATTTACTGAACAAACTTTTCGATAACATCTTCTTCTGGTATTTATTTATGTACTAGAGAGGTGGGTCAAGTCAGGGTTTTATTCAGTATTAATTTATGTCACTGACCAAATTATGGAGTTTAGCTGAATTTTGAACATTACTTTTTTTTAATTAGAGCGGCCACAAAATTTATGTAATAACAGCGGACAGATAGACAGACATTTTCTTAAGATAGTCAAATCGTATTCAGGACATCCCAAAACTTGGAAATCCATCAAAACACGGAAGTGGATAATTGTTACGAATCGAATTCTTTCTTTTTAACACTTTCCAACAAAAGTGTTTATGTATTCCGTCTATCTATGTCTAATATTTGTCCGCCTGCGCCTGTCCATGCTCTAACTGGCGTAAATATACTCGTATTGACATGTAATTTTTATATGTTAATAAGGATTACTATAGAATGTTCGCTGTTGAAAATGAAATGTGTAGCATTTACAGTTCGTTTGCAGGAAAATACAAAAGAATTCCGTTACATTATAATCTATTGGGAAAAATCGTCTGCAGTGCATTTTATTTAAATTGCTTATTTAGATATATCATTTTTTTTGTATGGAAAATTTTAATTTTTTAATAATATTCTGTTAATGTTGGAAAGTGTTTCATAATCTATGCCTGATGCATGATTTTTCCTTCTTGTTTATGTATTTAGAAGAATATAATATATAAATCAGTTGTCTAGTTCTACACCGTGTCTGAAATATCACTTACGGTAGGTAAAAAATAAATAAATAACAAAGAATTATATTGCAGAGTTAAGTAATTAGTAGATTAGATTGAGTAAAGAGAAATAACCCTTTTCTAATTTGTGATCTCTTTTTCAGTTTATCGTCTTCTGCGGATGAAGGATTTCCACTAGAAAGTAGTGTGATCGGAGGCCTTGGTAAATGGTATAGGGTTCGGTGAGCAGAAAGTCTAGTTGTATGAATCACAATGCTTACCTAGAGAAATGGGGTACTTCTTTGTTATAGCGGCCTCTGCCGAGGAATCGCCAAGCGACCAAGACGTATCCCCAATTTATAAGACATTTTGGTATTATTATTCACATATAATATATACGACATGTTTATGACGAGTAGCTCCAAGTTATAGTCATATATGACGGATATATGACGTATATATCCGTCATATATGGCATGTCTATAAGACGTATATATATATATATATATATATATATATATATATATATATATATATGACATATAAGACGTAAATTTTAAGTATATATTGACGTAGATGACGGATATATGAGAGTTTGAAGAATATATATATATATATATATATATATGCATATATATAATGCATATATAAGCTTGCGAAACCGTAACTGCAACTTTGGCATAATCGTAATTGTGGGGGCCGCTATAACAAAGAAATGCCCCAAAAAGTAAGAAAGGCAAAAGATAGCCCCATTGACAGTTTTATTTACGTACCAGAGCGATTAAGATCATTTAATAATTTTCATTTTTACACTACCTTAATACTGAACACTCCATACTTAATTCATTACCTTTATATTTATATACTAGGAAAGAGCATGCGAAACCTGCACAAAATTGAGCTGAGTGAGAAAACTTTCATTTGATACCGTCAAACAGACATTCGTAATTTCTAATTTTGAAATTAACATTAACAAACTGACAGCAACAATATACCTGCAAAAGATATGCTAAAGTTCTTGACTGTCAAAAACTACGACCAACAGTAGGCAAACTAGAATATTATTTAGTTATTGACATTTGTATAGTTCTTTTAAATATATTATTGTAATCTGATTATCAATTTCTTTGTCAAGATAGCTTATTTTAATTAATAACGAGCCATTTCCAAAACGACAATGACAATTTATTTGTAGCTTGTGTCATGTGATAAAAATTAAATAGTGCTAAGGAGAACCACTTGGCTCTGCCCGTGTTAACCTCGCCGGTCTTTCCGAGATAAATAAATAAAAAATGCGATAATACGGCGATCACAATAACGGAGTTCTGTGCATTCGCGTCATAAATTGGTAAAAAAAGACGAAAAAGTAAGTTTTCTCTAGTGCGGGTAACAGAAAAATGTACGATTTTTCTGGAAAATAATGCACAAATTTCAACCAAATGGCGCAGCAGTTAAGGAAATTTTATTTCGTTTCACATTATTTTTAAATCAAAACTTACATTTCCATTCATAAAAAGTAAATCTACAATTATTACACGAATATAATATCATTCCTACACTGCAAAAAATAATTGTTGATTTTGCAGTATAAAACTGGCACCCAGCTGCCAGTATTATACCGTAAAATTAACAGTATTAAACAGTAAAATAAGCAGTAATACGCTGCCGCGCAAGCAGTAATACGCTACCGCGGCAGTAATACGCTACCGCGCTGCGCGGTAGCGTATTACTGCTTGCGCGGCAGCGTATTACTGCTTATTTTACTGTTTAATACTGTTAATTTTACGGTATAATACTGGCAGCTGGGTGCCAGTTTTATACTGTAAAATCAACAATTATTTTTTGCAGTGTAGACGGTTTCAGTCGTGACTGGAAGTTTTGTTTGAAACGTGCGCAAGAACTGACACTGAAAAAACGGTTGCTATGTTTCATTTCTTATTTAATACTAGCTGTTACCCGTGACTTCGTTCACGCAACATTAAAATAAGAATAAATACATTAATTAAGCAAAATATCTCACTCCCGATACTAAAAAACGTTAATAATTAACTAACTATTTATCACATTTCATAGGAGACAATACAGTATTTTTTGCTATAGGGACCTTGACATAACTCAGTCTTAAAAAAGTGAAAATTTGTGCCAAATAATCATGGAAATGAAATTGCAACCAATGCAAAAAGGAGGGCCAAATAAAATCGTGAAAATAGACAAATTGGGTAAAAACAAATGTCAATTTTACCTGATAAATAGTATTACTTTTAACACCTTTGTAAAACATTTTAACAGTCATCCTTCAAAAAAACATTAATTGGAAATAGTATATGCTTTTTCTTTAAATTCAATTCTACCTCCTTGGTTTAAAGTATAGCTGAAACAAATCTTGTTTTCTAAATGACAGTATGTTGACAGGCAATTTTTGTTCTCCAGAAAAAATTGATTCATAAAGTTTGAATATGTGAAATTATGTTTTTATTTTTTGGATAATTTACTGAAATCAAGATTTTGCTTTCACCATCTATTCAAAGTGAAAATATGTTTTCAGTTTTAATGAGAAAATGGTGTAAAAAATATACTGATCTGTTCTATTTCTCCTTTTTTATATACAAATATGGAGTAATTTACTTTCCGTTTTTAGAGAAACTTTAGAGAAAAAAAAGAGAAAAAAATTGGCATCTAATTTATTTTTTTAAATTCTGAGAGTTTGTGTGACATCCTCGGATCAATGATAACTGGTATTAAGTAAATCGCGTTGCGTTCGATAGTCTAGGAGTAGTTGCGAAATACAAACACACGGTCAGATTTTAATACAATAGATCCGTGTTCATTTTCCTTTAAATTATGATGTGATTTTTAGCAGAAAACTATCATCTGTATATAACGGATATTCATGTTTAATAATAAGTATAGATAAAAAAACATTTAAAATTTTCGTTATAAAAATGGTGTGAAACTCATCTACTTTCTATATTTACTGATCCTTGTATTATTAATGTAAGGAATTGATTCACACTAATTTTAAAACATATTGGAAAATTCCCATTTTATTTCAAATATAACGTCTCTTTTCCCCCCAGAGAAATCCCTTTTTAATGACATAATTCTTGTTAATTTTCTTTTCCAGGCAATTAATTTCAATACTGGCATAGGGGAAATTATGTTACTTTAATGAAATAATATTAAATCTTTAGGTTTTATCAACAAAAATGGAACTATTAACATTCGTCATTTTTTTTAGGTAATCGAGTTATTTCTTTTAGTTTTAAGAATGAAAATAACTATTCCTCGCTATCCATGACATCATTTTCGACATGGATAATTTTGTGGAGCATATTATTGACATTTGCTGATCATTTTCTTTTCAAACCTTTTTACTTTTTTAAAATTTAAATAAAAAATACGGTACAGTTATATTAGCCTTGTGCAGACGGTAAAATGCCAAGTATTGTTACCATACAAAAGAAAAAAAAAGAAAAAAAGTAAAGAAAAAAACCCCAAGATCATTTTATTTCACCTTCAAAGCATATCTGCTTTATTTTCACCTGTATACACGTCATATTCGCCTGTTTCCTATGGTTACGCATATTGAAACCTTGTATTATTATCAAAAACTAAAAAAAAGTATGTTTTATTTCTAATAATATTATTTAATCTTCTTTTTAATTCCTTTTTTTTTTTATTTCATTTTCATTTTTCACTTGAAAATTTTTCAATTGAAACTAAATTGTTGAGTAAAAATTATTATTCCGGATTTTGATTTAATTTTGGCAACGATAAAGTATTAGCAACGGTAAAGTAAATTTAATCATTTTAAAATATTATACGAAAAAATGTCCATTTATTCTCCATGAAAATAACGAAATTTTGAATTATTGAGAAAAATATTTGAATAAAATAAACAAAAACCAGCCTATGTTCATTTGAGGGTTATAATCAATGTATATGCAAAGATACAGGATCATTAAATGCTCCATTTTGACACTGGCTTCAGCCTAACATTTGCACACAATCGGATTTATAATATTACTAGCTGTTACCCGTGACTTCGTTCACGTATCATTAAAAGAAGAATAAATGTATTAATTAAGCAAAAAAAATTATTCCCGATAATTAGAAACGTAAATAATTAACTAACTCTTTATCACATTCCATAGGAGACAATACAGTATTTCTATGTTATAAAGACCTTGACATAACTAAGTTTTAAAAAAGTGAAATTTTGTGACAAATAATCACGAAAAGGAAACTGCATTCAATGAAAAAAGGCGGGCCAAATAAAATCGTGGAAATTGGCGAATTGTGTAAAAACATATGTCAAGTTTACCTGGTAAACCATTTTACTTTTAACGCCTTGTGAAACGTTTTAATAGCCATCCTTCAATGATAATGGAAATAGTATATATTGTTTTTCATTAAATTCAATTCTTGTGAATAGGGACCAATTATTCTAGACCTAAATGCAAGAAGCTTAAATTTGCCTCCTTGATTTAATCTATAACTGAAAAAAAATCTTTATTTCTAAATGAAAATATGTTGACAGACGATTTTTGTTCTTTAGAATAAATTGATTCATGAAGTTTGAATGTGTGAAATTACGCTTTTATTTTTCAAAAATTTTACTGTAATCAAGATTTTTTTTCTTTCACCATCTGTTCAAATTGAAAATAAATTCTTTTTTTCAGTTTTAATGAGAAAAAATATATTAATCCGTTTTATTTCTTCTTTTTTATTCACAAAGGACGCGTTCACAGAACGAACCCCGAATTACATAGGGTAACACACGGGTAACCCGAAGCGTTCAGAGAGCGATATCACGGGACTTTTTGCGAGTTACCCGTAGCGTTCAGAGCTGGAAATTACTCAGACTTCTGGTAATCCACATTACCTGGAGAATTTTGTTGGGTAAAGTGATCACGTGGTTGGGAAATCTGATTTGTTTGTTTGCTTTATAGCTAACTGCAACTGTTAACTGTTGTTCTTTATGACTGCTACTGTACACTTGAGTCCTGAACATTTGATTGGTCTACCTTTAACAGGACTATGATATAATTGACCAACATCGACTAGGATGGTTCCTGAAATGTTCGTACAATCAGAATGTAATGGTAGATTGGTTGACGGAAATGTTTGATTGTAAATATACCCATAACTTTACCCAAAAGCGTTCACAGCCGTTTTAACCCAAGTGGCCTCCGTGGCCGAGTGGTTAAGACACCATTCCGCTAATCGCTTGAGAGCGTAGGAGTCAGGTCGGCGGGTTCGACTCCCGCCAGCTCCATTGCACACACTTTGTGGAGCTCCGGGATGTAACTCGCTGGTGTTGTATATTTCCTTGTGGCTATCTCGTCCCTGTATATTGACGATGACTTATAAGCGGGCACATGATGTCAAGCACACAAGTCAGATGTATGTTCTCAATACACAAACATATAAATTTAACCCAACTTTACTATGAGAAAATCAGAAGACGTCATTCCCCAACTATACGAGTAACCCGCGTTTCGGTCTCTGAACGCGCTCAAAATTGGAATAATTTAGTTGCCGTTTCTAAAGAAACTTCGTTAAAATTTACAAAACAAAATAATAATAATAATATCTCGGAATTTCAATCATTTTTTTTTAAATTCTGAGAGTTTATGACATCCTCGGATCAATGATAACCGGTGTTAAGTAAATCTCATTGCGTTCGACAATCTGAAAGGAGTAGTTGCGAAATACAAACATGCGGTCAGATTTTAATATAATAGATTCGTATTTATTTTTATTTTTCTAATAATCATGGTGTAGTTTTTGGCAAAAACACCTCATCTGTATGTAACTGATATTCATGCTTAATAATCGGTATAGATAAAAAAAATTAATTTTGCGTTTTAATTATGGCGTGAAACTCATCTACTTTCTAAACTTACCAATCCTTGTATTATTAATGTAAGGAATTGGTTCCCGCTCCTTGTAAACACATTTGAAAATTCCCGTTTTATTTCAAATATGACGTCACTTTTTCCTCAGAGAAATCTCTTTTTAATAGCATAATTCTTGTTAATTTTTTTTTCTGGCAATCAGGACGTAAATTTTAGCAGAAAGCTCACATTTGTATGTAACTGGTATTCAAGCTAATTATTAATCAGTATCGATAAAAAACATTTTAGTTTTTCATCTGAAATATTACGTCCATTATCTATCTACTTTCATTATACGTTGATATTTATGCTCCTTGTATTATTACGAATATTTGAAAATACATGCTTTATTTATGACGTCATATTTGTCCAAGCCGAGGACGATCCTTTTCATAGTTCCATGGTCCAAGCGAAATCTATTTTTAATAATATAATTATTGTTCATTTTCCTTCTAATTATAACGCAGTTTTTGACAGAAAAAGATCTTTTTAATGTAACCGATATTCATACTTCATGTATAATAACAAATACTCCATATTTTTGTTTCAAATATCACGGAAATTCATCTTCTTTTGAATTCTTTTTAATTTTCAGTTTTCACGTGAAAATCGTTCAATTGAAAATTAATTGTTAAGGAAAACGTATTTTTCCGTGTTTTTATTTATTGGCAACGATCAAAGCCCTAGCAACGATAAATTTAAATGGTTAAATTGTATGGAATAATGTCCATTTATTCTCTATGAAAATAATGAAATTTTTAATTATTAAAGAAAATATTTGAATAAAATAAACAAAAACCAGCCTATAATCATATGAGGGTTATATTCAACCTATATGCAAAGAAACAGGATCATTAAATGCTCCATTTTGACGCTGGCTTCAGCCTAACATTTGCACACAATCAGATTTATAATATTAGGATAAATAGTGGAAAATGTTACCACTGCATCTATAGTATTAAAACACTTAGCTATAAAGCATAGAGCTGTAAGATATAGCTATGGTATACAAACGTGATTGAAAATAAAACATAGCAACCATTTGTTTAGAGTCAGTTCGGCGTCACAATGAAAGAAGCGTCTCATGGAAAGTGACGTCATTTTAGGAAATTCTTCTTTTTTTTCCTGATTTTATTGTTCTTTTAATTGAGGTATCTCTATTATTACTTTAAGTAGATAGACTTTAATTTAGTTTACATTCAAATCAATTTATTCATGAACTAAGCTTGAAAGTAAGTGAGCAGTGAGCAATCATTAAAAAACACAATCATCGTGCAAGAATGTATGCTTTAAATGACGACCAGAACAATGTATACCGATAAATGTTATATAAGAAAAATATTGCCATTCATTTTACCATCAAATTTATTGTTATTTTCTACGCTTCCTTTCATTAAAATAAAATATTTGTAAATTATTCGGTCAATCTTCCTCAATCGGAACCAGCATTCAAACTTTATTATTATTATTATTTTTTTTTTTTTAACTTAGGCATATCTACATCATTTGTATATAATCTAAACTGATTAGCTAGATTACAAAGGTAAAAAAAAGGGTTAAAAAAAAAAAAAAAGGTAAAAAAATATAAAAAGGCCTGTATAATATTTTCAGCTTAAGGGATATTCCACTTTGTAAAGCCAAACAGTAGGCGTTTTTTAAGATTTATTTTTTCAATGAATGATCAGTGAAATGAAAACGGATTTTTTTTCCCCATTAAGTATATTTTGTTTATTTTGACTATTTTTTATGTGTAAAAAATATATAACCTGTTGGTGGTAGCCTTATTTTAAAACGTTTATGTGCAGACTCAGCATGAGCACAACTATTCACGGTGCAGGACTGTACCTCGTAGAATCATTCAAAGCGCAAAAACGATAAGGGTAAAAGCCACTTCAACTTTTGAGGCCATGAACCTATTTTCATTGAAATTGACCCACAGAAAACAAAAAGATGCTTGTTTAAAAATCGATCGCGATTTTTCTTTTATTTTTCACTCTTTTATTTAACGTAACTTGGTTTCTGTATGTAAAGATGAACTACTCCTACTACTCGCTGAAATCGAAAACGAGTTAAATTGACGGTATCTCCATTATGCCTCAATGCCACTGTATTTTCGGTTAAATCTAATAATCGGGCTACCGTTCATCTCGCTTTGACTGCGCGATGTTGCCGCCCCCTAGGTCGCGACAACTGATGGTTGTTTTCGCGATAGATCAATCATGCATTTGAAAATCAGAATGTATGATATCACTTTAAAAAGTGCCACTGCCTCCCGGACTATAAATCCTGGATTACATGGAAATTCATCTCTGATGATTTCATAAAAGTGTCTTCACACATTGATAGACAAAATAAAAGCCAATTGAATTAATTATTTTAATAAACTTTGTAAGATATTTGGGTATATTACTTAGTTTATACATTTGTTTTTCATAAAATTTTAGATTGAGCAATGTTGGAAATCCAGAACTTATTTTGGGAAATTGAAGATAACCTATGCCAACTTCAGAAGCACCTCCTTAATCGATTTTGAACGATTCTGAGCAAGTTCTTATACATTGGAAACAGGAGATTTTATAATTCAAGACTAGCAATGAAGATTACTTTTGACTTTTCATGTGTAAAATGTGTATTTTAGATTAATTAAAATGATAATTCTCTGAATATATTCATGAATGCTGATATTTATTTGAGTCTCAGTTTTTTTTATTATTATTTATTATTATTTTTAGATCATGCTATTAAGATTAGCCTGGAAATCGATGTAGAGCTCTTTAAATGGCAGATTTAGTATAATGTTCACTGCTAAAAAAAATTGTTGATTTTACAGTATGATACTGGCATCCCAGCTGCCAGTATTATACCGTAAAATTAACAGTAATAAACAGTAAAATAAGTAGTAATACATATTTCACCATATTCTGTAGCAAGCATCTTCTTGTGCACCTCAGATATATATATATATATATATATATATATATATATATCAATTTCAATGTCTGAAATAGTGTAACATCATTAACATGCATTGCATATTTCCCCATATACAGTAATGTAACGGATTCTTTTGATTGCCCCTGTAAAGTGACTATAAATGTTACACACTTCATTTACCACATCGAACATGCCATAGTAAACCTCATTAACATACATCAATTTCATATAAATCCGAGTATATTTACGCGAGTTAGAGCACAGACAGACAGACAAACCGAATTCATAAACACTTTTCAACTATGTTGGAAAGTGTTAAAAAACAACATTCATACGATTCGAGTTGTTTAAGTGTGTTTATAAAATTTACTTAGGTTCAACTAATAGTTTTGGAGATACTAAGCGTAAAAATAATAGTTTATAATCGGAAACATTTGGTACTTCAGAGTATTCTTGTGCCCTTAATGCGCATTTCTTTTCCATCTGTTAGTCAATAAGACCTCTAGAAATGCAATAAAAGACATATCAAAAGTGTTAGCCCCTGAATATGATTCTGTTACATATAAATTATAACATCATGTCAGTTCAAATATAAAAGGTATGATAAAGAACACTTTAATGTGGCCCACATTCCCACTTGATACGTAACAAGTAATAACAGGTAACAACATAGTGGGGCCAGAGGCTTCACCCTCTGTAGGGACAGTGACCTAGCAAGTTTGGCGCCACATTTACCTGACGTCACCAGTGGCCTTTACGCCAGCCTTATGTGCGTTGGCGGATTTAGGAAACGCTGCCACGCTTCCTCCACGTTAACATGAACGCGTGGGATGTCAAAACACTAGGCAGAGATTGGAAACAGAATGAAGTGTTAGGGGATAGTAGTGATGTAACACGTGTCTTGCAGGGTCGTGACTAATCTGTGTTAACTAGTCACGAAAGCTGAAAGATCGCTCATACTTTCAGGGAAAGGAATTTAATTAAGATCTCCTTCCTATGTTTAATTGGCGTACTGTTTTAGTAAAAAAAAAAAAAAAAAAAGCAATGTGTTAACTAACCCATATTTATATCAAATATAGAAATATAAAGAAAATAATTTTTTGAGGGATAATTTTTTGTCATGGCAATTTTCTGTGGTTGCTTTGTTTTATTTATATTATAGCGTTTAGATTTTATGTCATAATTTTTTTACGTTTACTAGACAGTTTTGATTACAAATTTTTAGTTGTGACCAAAATTAATTTGAGCTTAAAATAAAAAGTATAAGTAATTAATAAGATCACGTTTATCAGTGCCTGAAATGCTACTTTTTTTGTTTATACATCCCTAATAGCAGCGCGACCGAAATTTGCAGTCACATGCTAGTGGTATAATCTTTACATGAAGTGGAGAGTGAGTCACATAGTCATCACATAGACGTTGATATATATGTAGTGTTTAGTAATGAGTGGCAAGTTTCACGTAGAATGGGACATATCAACTCAATAGTGACGTAGATGTGAGCTTCGCCTGATTCCACTTCGCCTGATTATCAGAAGACTCGCGTGTGACAACACTTGCGATCTCTGCGCGACTTGAGCATCGCCTCTGGAACACTAGGCCTGCGCGATCGCAGGATTGTAAAAACACGGGTTTTTTTAAAACCCAGCCCGGGCGGGTACCCGGGCAGCTACCCACTACAACCCTTATGGTTGTAAAAAACCCGGGTTTAAAAAAAAAACCCAGCCCGGGCAGCTACCCACTACAACCCTGGCGCGATGACACAAAATTGGCGGCTGTCGTAAGCGGATTTCTTTCATCGTTTGTATGGTTCCTCGAATTTGAACACCAGTATTATATCTAAAAGTTCTTTTCGCCTTATTTTTCTCAGATCAAATAAGTTAAAGAAATTTTTTTGAAATTATTGGTGTGCAAATTCAGGGGACTGTACAAACGCTTAAAAAAACCCGCCTACAACAGTTGTCATTTTTGTGTCAGCGCTCAGGCCTAGTATTCAGAGGGCGGTGACTTGAGTCACATACACGTCACAAGGCTACTCCAAGAAAACGCCAGTTTCGTTTCTTCATAAAACGCGATATATCGACATCATAGTGACTTGTTTTCCACGACTATACGACTCATATGTGACTAGACATTTGTATCACTGTAGCATTAAGGTCATTTTCAGTTTTTTTTTTGGCATCAGTATTTAATAGAGATGAGTTTGGGCTCTCTTTTCGGAGCCAGGGCCCGCTCGACCCCGACGGTTTCAAATCCGAGTCCTCCCGAGTCCGAAACATTTTGTATCATCAGAGCCCGAGCCCGTCCAAACCCGATACCGAAAAAAAAAATTGCATAATATTGAAAAATTGTTTTAAAAGTAATATCTCATTTTTAAAAAACTTCTTACATGAAAATAACTGTTAATCCCCAGCACATAATTAATTTTATGGAAATTTACATTCAAACTTATCAGAAGAAATGTTTGGTATCAAATAAAAAGATGCTTCCTTTAAAGGATTCTCATATTTTTCAACCCCCACCAAGCAAATGAGTAAATTAACGTAGTGTGTTTTATGAATAAATGCATGAATTTTCCAGAAATTACCATTTCTATGCCGAAGAATCGAACAACGTTTTTTTATTTACTATAAAAGGTGTATATTGTAAATTATAATTGATTCCTTAAGTAAAACACTATTTGGTGTTCCTGAAAATCAACTTGAATTAAAAAACACTGTTTGATTGCTTTCTATTGGAATAACAATACATGGCAATTATATCTACTTGCGAATGAAAGTGACTTCGTAAATGTGCAAAGCAGAGCTTTAGCATAAGCAGAGTTCATGATGAAAAGTAGAATCACCAACGTTATTTTCATATGAAGAGCGATTATGACTGAAACACATTAGAAGATTGCAAATCTTAGACATTAAACATTAGACATTTGCAAATCTTAAGCTAATGCTCATTGACTAAAAACAAAAGAAAATATTAATTTCACGTTAGATCTCTAAAAAAATAAGATAAAATAAACGTTCCAATTAAAAAATATCCTACTGTCACAAACGAAAATCGAACAACAAATTATTTGCGCCTCTTCAATGCCTCTTCAATCTGAAAATATGGCAAATTTTCTTTTAAAATAGCATACTAATACTAAAAAAAAAAAAAAAAACAGGATTTCTGTTTCTTCTTGTATTCATTCTGATAAAAAGCAGCATTAAAATGACTTAAAATGGAATATATATTTTTTTATTTTTCTATATGAGAACAAATAAAATTGTCAGTTTCAGAAAGATTGAGCCCGAACCCGCTCGGGCCCGAAGACTGGTATAAAAAATAAAATTCGATCCCGAGCCCGTGTCGGGCCTGGTCTCGGGTCGACCCCGTCTCATCTCTAGTATTTAACATGCTGATTTTTAAACTTGGTAATATTTTGTAACATCTTGGATAATAAAAATGGATGTTTCCATCAACATCGGAGTTTTTATTAAAAGCTGCCGCCAGTAAACATAGCGTAAGTAAAGTAGGTATTTATTCATAGAATTTAAATATGCCTTTGATTGCATCAAAATGATGTAATTGTACCTACTTTCCACTCCGAATATATACAAATATTAAGATACCGGTAGTCCTCATTCTTGGAAGACTAGAATGCTCCCGTCGCTGAAAATAAGATGCTTTTAAAAATAAAATTTCCTTCACCATTCGCATTTCGCATAAAATTTTGGCATTTTCATTCGTAAAATTAAGAAATTTTCTTACGATTGGACTGTACAAGAAATTGATTGGAATTTGAACTGCGATTCTCCAATGCAGAGACTGATTTCCCATACATCAAATGGCGCACGTGCCCGGGGTTCTTAGTTAAAAGTAGACTTCAAATAAACAACCCTTTGAAATAAATAAAATAGCGTATTATCTAAAATTGAAATTATTCCAAATTATTAATTAACCTGATGTTTCGCAAATGAATAGTAGAGATTATCGTAAGAGTCTTACATTGATAAAAGAAAGAACAGAAAAGTAATATATCGTGCAAATTTTTTTATTGCATTTATTGTATATCACTCATTATTATTTTCTTTTTTGAGGGAAGGGGAGGAGTCATTGTCATTTTATTATTTTTTAAGTAATCATAAAAAAAAATCTTAGAATAAAAAGGAAATTGAATAGCCTTAAAATACAAGATATTAAATTAGAAAAGTCCATGATAATTAGTATAAAGAAGGTTCATTTTTATATCAATTTAGAAAAATAGAAAAACAGAACATTTAACATTGATATACTGCGAAAATAAGCGACATATTATACATTGAAATTGTATTACATAAATAACATCGATTTGAAATCATGATTCTGAAAAAAATATTCATGATTTTGATATAAATTAACGAAAAACTTTTACTAAAATGTAGTGTCGCCATCTTTTAGAAAAACAGTGCACTAAAATTCATAAACTTAGTTATTGATCTTTTGAATAGATGGCAGCACCACAAAAATTTGTAAAGCTACTCGTTAAGGTGAATTTTATGCAGAACGATTATTTTGTCTCTAAATAAATACACTTCTGTCAAATTCCTGTATCTAATTCTTGCTGAATTGCAATATTTGTGTTATTTACTTTTTAAATATGATGTTCTTTTAAAGATCTGATGTCATTCTTAATTGAAAATGACAACATGTCTTTAACTAAAATAGTTCGTACCGTATCATTATTTTTTTCAGAAGTAAAACTAGTTCAACAGAAGTATAATTTATTATTTTAACAACTATGATATTTTTTTTATTTACGTTAAACTGATGATTAAAAGAGTTGCAGTTGCTCTAAAATTTAAGGCTTAAAATTTAATTATTCGTATTCATTAACTATTTTGAAAATTAATCAGTGTACTTAAGTATTATTAGGTCTAAGTTAACTAGAGTTTTTTAAATAATAGAGGCCAGCGAACATTTAATATTGAGAATGTAGCAGATGCTGTAAATTAAAAACCATTAAGTTACGAGATATTGACTGTTATTCTTTCTTCACATAAATAACTGTCCGTAAAAACATCAAGTGTTAGATATAAATTTTTTGTTTTATTCAAAATTCTCCTCAAAACTTTTATTTTTTATTTTAATCAAACATATCCAAATTTAGACCAAATACACCCCCCCCCCTACCATCTTTTTAAAATTTTGCTCTCCTTAAATAATATATATAATATTTTTTTTTAACTGAAATTTTGAATTCTTCCTTGTATTTATTTTCACAAATTATTATCAATATTTAATGTTATTAAAATTATGCAAGATTAATAAATCATTTCAATATTAGCAATTGATCCCATTAATTAATTTGATTATTCTCTTTAATCCCTAATAATTTAACGACTATAAAAGAAAGAAGTTTGCTATAATATTTATTTATTTTATTATTTTTTTAAATAATTCCTCTTAAACTAAAAAAAAAAAAAAAAAAATTAAATTAAATTATCCATCATGTTTACAATAAATATTATGAGTTTATGTATCTAAATCTGTGTTATCGTTTCTCTCTATCTATTTTTATTTATATATTTATCATCTATTTCATTGTTTTTGCAATTTTTGCTAGGGACAAAGGATTTCTGTTTTAGCAACCATGATGTTTATCAATAAAAGAGAATGTCCTTTAATCTATTGTAATATACATTAAATTTCTCCCCATTTTTTTTAAATGTCAGAAATTAATATTTTATAAGTTTTTTTTTCTTTTTTCGTTTCTTTTTTTTTTTTTAAACCATAAATGATTTAAATTCATTTTATTACTATGCATATTTCTTAAAATAAGTATTGGTCATGTCACTTTTTAACACTTTCCAACCTAGTTGAAAAGTGTTATTTCGGTTTGTCTGGCCGTATGACCGTCTGCCGTCTGTCCGTCTGTCCGTGCTCTAACTCCCGTAAATATGCTCGGATTGCTCTGCAATTTTTATATGTTATTGTCGTTATCTATAGAATGCTCCCTATTTCAACGGAAGTGTGTAGCACTTATAGTTTTTTTACAGGGACACTTAAAAGAATTCCATTACATTGCGGTCTATGGGGAAAAATCATTTGCGGTTTATTTAAATAATGTTTCACTATTTTAAACGCATTGAAATTTATATATATCACTAAGGTGCATTAGAAGAAGCTTAACATGGAATAGGGTGTGCATAGCACTTATAGTTACTTTACAGGGACAGTCAAAAGAATTCTGTTACATTACGTCTATGGAGAAAAATCGTCTGCGGTTTATTTAAATAATGTTTCACTGTTTTAAACGCATTGAAATTTATATATATAAGGTGCATTACAAGAGGCTTACTACAGAATATTGTGTGTATAGCAGTCATCGTTCATTTACAGGGGCACACAAAAGAATTTTCTACTGTCTGTTAACAATAATTCCTGGAAGTACGTTTTAAGTTACTGAACGCGATTTTAATTTTAACTCGCTTTTTGTCTATTACGTGGTGTGTATAAATTCTGTAGATCCTGTACAGGGAAGCACAAAAGTTCGCGAATACATTTCCGTTTATTGACAGAAACTCCAGACGGAGAATTTTAAACTGTACTACGCGTTTCCTAACTAAATTAAAATTTAGCATCCTATGTAGTATATATACAAATCTATAGATCCTATACAGGGCTGAATAAAAGTATTCGGATATTTTTCCAAATGATTTGTAAAATTATTTTGGAAGCGTTGGAAAGTGTTACATAATCTATGCTTGACGCATGATTTTTCGTTCTTGTTCTTAGCTGAATCTGAATGATTCTTTTTAAATAAAAGTGTAATTATTGCTTAAAGTGGATAAAAAAATCACTTTAAGCAATAATTACACTTTAATTTAAAGTTAAAAGGGGATTTTATTATATTATTTGTGATTTTTTTTAATTAAGTTATACAATTATTGGAACAGCAATGACTTTCAAATTTTCAATTTAAACTTAAGACTTGCAGTAATTGTCAATCTTGATACTAAATATATGGTGATAGTTGGTTTTTAATCAAAAGAAGTAAACTTTTAATTTAACTTGATTTTAAATTTCCTTTTTTAAAATAATAAATTATTTTTTTTTCGTAACCGAAAGGTAGAAATTGTTCATGACCTAACTTAATTTGGATCAATTGAAGGAAGCAAATCTCAATTTTGATAGTAGAATTCAATTTCAATAATGAGAATTTATTCATAATTAACATTTATGAACATTAAAAACACCTTAAAAAAAACATTTATGAACAACAAAAAAAAAAAGATAAAGAAATTTTGTTTTTAAATGACATTGTACTTTTGTTGGTGAATTGAACTTAGACATTGTTCCTGAATCTTAACTTTCAATCTCTTTTATAATTTAATACTAAACGCTCTCTCTCTCGGCTTCCTATAATTGAGGGGGATTTCAGTTTTCTCTCTAGACTTCAACAGTCTAGCTTTTCTAGCCCATTAATACTTATATATATTTTTTATACCATTATGAATGTCTGAGTTCATGAAACCAGATGTTAGAGGCTTTGGGATTTGATGGTGATTGAGAATTCTGCTAGAATTACTATAATTGCTCTTAATTTTTTATCTCACTGACTAGGATATTATTTGTGTTCTTTTATTAATTACCCCCCCCCCCTTTTCTCATTGTTATAATTTCCCCTCCCCTTTTCAAATATATTGTTTTATTAATCAAGTTTCTTAGCAGAATTCATGTGTTAGTTAATTATCATCAGCCCCCAAAAAACTCATAACACAAATAGTGGAATTCAAAATAGAAAGTATAAATTACAATTCTAAATGAAAATTGAAGCTTTTGTAATTTCACAGATTTTCTGTGATTTTGTTTGCTACCAGGAGGTATCAAATCAGATAATTTATGAGTGATCAACACTTTAAAATGCTTGATTTTCTTTAGAAAAATAATTAAATTAATTCCGAGAAACTCAAAAATATCTCCTAAATTGTATTATGATTTATATATTTTCTACTAGCTGAACTGGTCGGCTCTAACTTCGGTGGTGGAGATTTCAAAAATTGCTGAAAAGTTCCGTTTTTTCACTCTGTTGTAATAAACTTTCCTCAAAAGTTTGGGCATCATACAGATTTCTCAGCCTCTCTAGTGCGTTTTTAACATCCTGGAAAGCAGAAAATAAATACAAAAATAAAAATCCTCCGTATAACACGCCTATCTGCTCAGATTTATTTATAATCAAATTTTCTTAAAAAAAAAAAAATAATAATCCCTGTTACCTAATTTTTATGTTCCGATATTCATTACCCTATAAAATTTTCATTGTCCCTTGTGTTTGCACTTTTTTAGAAGAGGCAAAGGGCCAAATTTCGAAAAATGCCTAGTATCTCGACTTTTGGTCTGAGGTTCACCATCCAGCAAAAAATACATCTCTAGGACTCCAGAAATATTCTGAGGTATGGTTTTATTCTCCCTTCCCAGCGAGAGTGCGCTTGATTTATAGAAAAGAACTGCGCCTACGTTCTGAAATTCACTATACTGAAAAATTTCATTTTCTAACATTAAATATAAGCTAAATTTTATCTTCTGGGATCCTAATAAGTTTTAGGATACATTTTTGTTCACCTTAGTGGATAATTTGTACTGTTTTCTTAAGTTGCGTCCGGAGCTCAATTGCAACAATTGTTTCTTCCCCACCTATGTAAGTTGGATTATGTACTACTATTTCCCCAACTTCGTAAATTGTCTCCAGGAAAAGAGGATCTTCCATACGTATAATTATCAAAAAGTTAAAATTAGTTGGTATAAGCTCATTTTGTCCAGTTTCTCATGAAGTATGCAGCGAAGTTTACATGTTAGAAAAATAAAAGAAAGAAAGAGTTAATTTTAAACATGCAATGAAATTTTGAAAATTTAAAACACGCTCATATGCAACATTTAAATTTTTTATTTAGAATAATGCATGTGTATATACAGTATGCCCACTAAAGTCTCTTGCCACCCTCTTAACTTTGGAACGGCTGCTGCTATATTCATAAAAGTAGTGTCTAGGTATAGTAAAGCAGCCGTGCGCTACTTAATGAAACCGACTACAGAGCCACCTGGTGGAATGCTGCGGAGTTAGCATTCCTATCTCGAAAACGGAAAGAGATAGAGAAAAAAAGTTATTTACAAAGTTGTTGAGCATCATCGATTTAGTACGAAAAGACACACTGTGGACATTAATGCGAATATTAGAACGGTTAAAACGCGCATTTGATTTTTCGTGATTTCCTACACTGTGACGTGACAAAACGATCTTAGAAAGAAACAAACAACTAGTTATAATAATATACCTTTATTTTAGATGTTCAAACTTCTCACCGTCAGCTGCAATTCATATTTGGATCCTTGTTTGAATTTCACGTTGCACACGTTGGAGCATAGATGGTGACACGGTGGCACAAGCGTCCGTAATTCGTCGTTTAAGGTCCTGCAGTGTTTGTGGAGGAGTCGCATACACCTGCTGTTTCATAACTGGTTGTTTCTTTCTTTCTAAGATCGTTTTGTCACGTCACAGTGTAGGAAATCACGAAAAAACAAATGCGCGTTTTAACCGTTCTAATATTCGCATTAACCCCTTAATCGTCGCGCCCTTTAAGTGTAGGCTACTGTTTTAAAATTCAGATTGCTTGATTACCACCAGTTTTTTTAAGTAGAAATGTTCGTCTTGTTTAATAGACAGATAAAAATAATGCGAGAATAAAGCCAGTAACACTATTTTATAAAACTGGTGGGAATCAAACAATCTGAATAAAACAGGCGTAACCTATGCTGCCCGTGAATGTCTCGGGCGCGACGATTAAGGGGTTAATGTCCACAAGGTGTTTTTTTTTGTACTAAATCGATGATGCTCTACAACTTTATAAATCACTTGTTTTCCCTATCTCTTTCCGTTTTTGAGATATGAATGCTAACTCCGCAGTTTTCCACCAGGCTGTGCCGTAAGCGGTTTCATTCAGTAGCCCTTGCCTACTTTACTATACCTAGACACCACTTTTATGAATATAGCAGCAGCCGTACCGAAGTTAAGAGGGTGGCAGGGGACTTTAGTGGGCATACTGTATAATGCATATTTTGATCGCTTTAAATTACTAGTTTTTCCTTTCTAACCTAAAATAAGTAAGTGAATTTTCAATGCATTTAAGCATCTCCAGTTTTTAGCAATTGTGTTCCCATTGAATTCAAAATAAATAATAATAAATATAAATAATAAATCATAGATAATCTTGAATTTTCTAATATATTAGAATCATTAATAAACATATTATTTGGATGCAAGTGTAAGTTTAATTTTTACCTCCACCCCCACGTTGCAGTTTTGAAAGAAATCAGACATATCTTGCCATTTTTGATAAAATATTCTGAAAAATCTTTTTATTATTATTTTTTTTTATTCAAGTATCGAAAACGCTGTTCGATTTCTTGATAACTGAATAATAATACCCGCAAATAACTGAATTTACAACAAAAGGGCTTCGTGAATGTGTCATAAAAAAGCCAATTTGAACTTTAAAACAGCCTTAAAGCTGTCTTGAAACATAATATGAAATAATGTAATTAAAACGAAAAATATGTAAGCTTTGTGCTTAAAACAGCGCGTGTCATTAAAGATTAAATGAACTAATATTTCAGTTTGGAACATAAACACGTTTAACAACAACAACAACAACAAAAATTCATATACTGTTAATTGTTATATTTTTGTTACATTTTATTTATATCTCTATTATTGATATTCGTCAACAATGAATTATTTTCAAGCAACTAATAAAATGCTATCTTTCTTTTAGAAATTGCAAATATAAATGTCATTCATATTTAATCGGAATTGTAATGACCCGAACATAATATTCACTTTAATATTCACACGAAATTTCGAACTGATCGAACGATGGCAATATTGTTTAGCGTTCAATCAAAATTGCAACAGGAAAATCATATCCACAAAACAAGTTTGAGCTTCGTAACAATAATAAAATAAAGATTAAAGTAAGGGCTGCAGGCTGGATGGGTTACGGTGTTCAACACCCCCCCTCTCCCCCCCCCCCCACCCACACACACCGAAATTTTACAGACCTATATTTGTCAAAAAATTTCGCATTACTTCAGCTTTAAGAAAGTCTCACTGCATTAAATATACTATACTAAAATTTTTAGCACGTTGAATATAGTGTATTATATCTAAAACTATATTTACTATACTGCGTGCACTATATTAAAATTTAATATTTATCCCCTCTACACACACAACCTCACCCCCCCCCCCCACCCTCTCCTCGAAATATTTTTCTTTTCTTCCTACGTTACAGATTAAAGTCGCGTGCCCTTTTTACAAATAAGGACAAAGTTCTATTTTGAGAAAAAAAAAATCTGTTAAAATAATTTTTTCGACCAACATTCCTATTACGCAATTTACGCATGGGGTGAAAATAACCCGGAGGCAATTTATATATGGGGAGAAGTTAAAGAGGTTGTTTTCGGGGAACAACTTACTTTCAGTCAATTTGTACCCCGTATTTGTACCAAGAGAATACCCCGTATCCCGCTCCTATGTTGTGAAATTCATCTTCCTCCAAAATTTCATGTAAGGCTGTTATGTTTTTGTCCTCTTCACCTGGGGGCCGGGTGACTAATTTCTAGAAAATATCCGATTCCGCGTCTATGCTCTGAAATGTTCCATATTCAATAATTTTATTTGTAAATCCCTTATTAGAGTCCTGCATCGGGTCAGGTAATCCGCTTTTATCCGTACCCTACCCGCGGTTCATGTCCGGTCAGATTGGGGCTATATTTTTTCGTTTCCAGTCGGGTTGACATCTAATTGTTTTTGCTGCTGGTCGGTTTCGGGTTGGGTTTTGACTCATGCAGGTAGTGTTCGGGTTGACGCGATTTTTCAAAATAATGTCCAAAGTATTTTTTCAGATAAAAAATGTATATACAATAAAACGTCCATAATCGAGACTCCATAAAAGCGCACACCTCTATTTAGCGAACACTTTTCCAATTCCTAGTACTTATGTATTTGCACGCTTTTACATCTGATTAGTGAACAAATCTCAAATATGGGAGTGTGTGTATGAAGTATCACAAATGCGATACATGCGTTTTAATGTGTATCGATCAAAAACGAAATGATGATAATATTTTTCATATTCCGAGAGAAGAAAAAACGTTTCTTAACTGTAGCGTAAAAAAAGAATAATCTGTGATCACATTTCTTATATACATTTTATTTCTCATGCAGTAAATTGAATATATATACTCTCATACATATTCAAATATTTATTTCTTATCTAAAACCGCCGTACTCAACCTTTTTTTCTTGTGGGCCGCAAACATATATTTGCGACGTTAGGCGGGCCGCAACACACTTGTATAATAATGTAAAAAAGTATACATTTCTATTGCAAATGCCGCGAAGATTGTTGTTTTAAAATAGTGGTATAAAACTTTTTGCTGTCATATTTTTCTGCGACAAATATTTAATCCTAATAAGCCTTATTAGCTATATGATAAGTATGAAACGTAACAATATAACTATGCAATAATTCCAAATTCTCAAAAAAAAAAAAAAAAAAAAGAAAACGAAAGAAAAGAAAAAATTAAGAGATTTTTGTCTAATAAGTCTGTTTTTTTCTCAATGCAAAAACTTTTTTTTAATGCAGAAATATATAGTGCAAATTAAATTAATTTGGAATAATATTTGTTTAGTGTTCAGGATTAAGAAATGTATACACTACTATAGCACAAGTAAAACTACATGTTTTTTAAACTTTGACTAAGGAAACGTCATTTATGATACTTTAAGGTAATTTTAAATTAGTAATTATAAATAACAGGAAATTGTCTTCCCATGAAAATATATAAAAGAGCAGTGAAAATATTAAAAGATTTTTATACACATCTAAATTAATTTTATAAATAGAGATTAATTATTATGTGTCTCGGGCCGCACACAGAAGGTCGCCGGGCCACAGGTTGAGTATGGCTGATCTAAAACATAGTTCTGCTCAAACTTTTGGTGAAAATTCCAACATTTCAACTTGCGAAAACGTAAATTTGACCAGCAAGAAACATTCTAGGTTGAACCCGACTTGAAGAAGGAAAATTAGAGTCACCCTGACTCGGAAAAATGAAATTACGAACAACCCGACCCAAAAACAATGGATGGAAAAACTCAATTCACCGATCCCGAGGTGTTCGCTGTTCAGAGGTTTTACTATATCTGAATATAAAGAATATAGATATGTTCATTTTTCTATATAAAAGTTAGAATTGACATTAGAGACATAATTGTAGATTACTTTTGATAATTGCATTAAAACATTAATTTCTTAACATTAACACAATTAATTTCTTTTCATTTCGGATTCGGGTCGGGTTGCGAGTCAGCGAAAATTATTTTGTCGGGTTCAAGTCGGGTTGTGGGTAGACGAAAATTTTTTTGCCGGGTTCGGGTCGGGTTGCGGGTTGACTTGAAATGGAATTTTCGGTTTCGAGTCATGTACAACCAGACCCGTTCAGGACTCTGTCCTTGATAGATCATGCGATATGGTTTTGTTATACACGTAAGCAGCATGCCAAATTTTAAAAAATCCAACATATCCTTTCCTGTAGGTCTAAGAAAATAATACGCGTCGTATGATAGTTGTCAGTGAGGCGCTGAATCCCGAAAACTGGGAAAATTCATTGTTACCAATTTGTTGCGGACCTTCGGGCTTGTGAGCGAAGAAAATCGCCATAAGACAGAAATTAACTATAAAAACAATTTTTTTAAAATCAATAGTAAAGAACTTTAACAGTGGAGCAGGGCAGTTAAATAAACGATAATCAAATTATTAGCTCAAGCATTAAAATATTGAGAAGAAGAATGCTAATTCGAAAACATTCTCTAAATACTAACACTAACGTAAAATAAAATAGCTACGTGGCTTGTATTCCGTAACTTAATAGAGGCTCATCTCAGTTTGTTACAACAACGCCAGTAGTAACTCTGAAATAGCTGTATAAATAATATCACTAGAAAATACGTCACTGTCACTAACTGAAGGGAACCCAGTGGATTCCAATATATTTTTATTTGACGTATTAAACTCAACACCTTACTACGTAGGCAAAATCCCAGCTGAAGAATCTTATTCCAAACTGAGTGAGAATGGAACGTCACTGGCAATCGGCACGTGAATGGCTCGGTGAAAGCTCAAATCTAGTTTTGATTTTGCACAAGGAACAAGATGCGACAAAATCCACTGGATCAAACTTCTACCGCCGTATTTATACCAGCTAGACGATCACATAAACCTAATTCACATAAAACGCTCGAAGTAACCGCAAAAATCAGATTGCTAAAGATTCAACCACATTTTGCAAAACTAAAAAAAAAAAGACATAATAGATGACTCGTTCACGCTCAAATGTTAGAATTAGGACAACATGTTCATACACAAAACTCAACAATTCATTTGACCCCACACTATTTTCTACCTTCATAAGAGTGCGTAGCTAGGCACTTATGCTACGAATTTAGCGGATTTTTTTTTTCAGATATGTAACGGGGATTTTCGAATAGTAAAAATTGTCTTATTTAATTTGTCATTAATTAAAGCAATTTTTTTACGATTTGGAATTTCTGGTAGGTATTTGAATAAAAAAAATACGCTAAATTGACAACACCAGTAAAATCGAGAGAAAACTGAAATGGGCTTGTTTGTCTGCTAAATGAACAGTCTGAAGACTCAAGTTCGAGTGAATTATTCTGCTCAAAATATTCCGTACAATCCATGGAAGGATATGAGACAGGGACAGGAAAAGAACAGATAGTCTTACAGAACTACAATTCATACTAACTGAGACTTATCGTGCCGCGTTTTTTTTTTTTTTGTTTGAATAGTCTATTTGAAATAGTTCACTCAGGTGCATCACATCTTTATTCTTGATCATATTCATAACTAAAAGTTTCTAACTTGAAGTGTTCGATTACGCAAATGATCGTACAAATCATGTATGTGTGTGTGTGGGGGGGGGGGGGGGGGATCATATCTTCTGTGGTGGAGCAAAAATTATGAGGCTTATACGAAGAAGGAAAGTACATTATTTAAACGCATTTTTAAATGAACATCAATGGATTTGTAAAAATGTTTTGCCCAATTAAACATTTTTCATTTTTCAGCGAAAAAAATTGTTAATAAGTTGTCGCAAAGAGTTCTACAGGCCTTAATAATAGGTATTGCAATCTAAATTTAATTTAAAAGTTATCGTTTAAAGAACATCTGAATCGATACGATGTTAGGAAAGTTGCTTTTTGCTTACGTAAAACCCAATTTTAAGTTGGAATTGGTAAATCAAATCATCAAGTGCAAAAGTCATCTTGGAAATAAGCAAAATTTATCGTTTCAAGAATATCTGAATTCCTAGAATGTTAGGAAAGTTCCTATTTGCCTACGCAAAACCCAATTTTAGGTTAGAATTGGTAAACCAGATCATCATGCGGAAAAGTCATCTTGGAAGTAAGCAAAACTTATCGTTTCAAAAGTATCTGGGAATTGATACAATGTTAGGAAAGTTACTATATGTGCTTACGTAAAACATAATTTTAAGTTGACATTGGTAAATCGGCTCATCATCCGCAAAAGTCACCATGGAAATAATTCTTCTTCTTGCGGAATTTTTTTCAGTGCAAGAAAGTAAACTATCATTTAGTTCTAAATTAAACTAATCATTTCATTGACTGGTTCTCTTTCCTTTCTCGCAATGCACTTATTAATGCAATTCTACCTTCACTACGCTCTGTCACCATATACATGCTTTTTTTAACATCTTCATCTTCATATGCTATGCATTTTTTTAGTGAAAAAGAAAGTAGTTCTCAAATTGTTAATTTGTTTGAAATAGGTAGAACATTATACCACAAAAGCCAGCGGGCATCTTTGAGACTTAAAATTTAAATGTATTACGTTATTTGGTATAAAAAATAAATGGCAACGTCTCTTTGACATATTGTTCAAATAAGTTTTATTGGAATATGGAATATTTTATAATATTTTATTTTGGATTTCGTTGGATGTTACGAAAATTCTTATCATTTACAATTAGATAGAAGAAAATCTTCCGAAAAGTTACTTAAGACTATTCTCAAATCCAAACAAGCTGCTTTCTGACACAGTTTTTAATTCATTTTTCTTCACAAATGAATGTTATTGGCAGGTTCTCTTATTCCAGAAACTATGTAACCGAAACACGTTTTCCATTTTTTGGTAAAGGCAGAAGATCTTTATCATAAAGGTTTTTAAAAATCCCCCTCTTCCAAGATTTCTTTAAAGCTTAAATAGTTGCATGGAGTAAATATCCGTCCAAAAACTATCGAATAATGATACAATTCACAGAACTACATGAACGAAAAGAAAACGTATAAGATAAAATTATAGTAGACTAAGAACTTTGTTAAATTCAATAAAAATGGAAGATTTTTAATGTTTCATTGAAGTTAAATTGTTTCTTAAAAGCATATTTAGCATATTTGATGCACACAGAAAGATAAAATTACGGACAAAATAAATAAATAAATAATAAAAATGAAATAAAAATGAAAACTCAAATTTAGTTTAAAATTTGCTTTTAAAGAAATATGTCATTATTTAATAATTATTGAGTTAATGTAACTCTAACATTGTTTAAGAAGGCCTACGTTATTTAACTTAATAATTTGTCGTAAACGTATCGTAAATGTATCGATACTACAAAAAAAAAAAAAAAAAAAATAGTTACAGCATGAAAAGTGTTCTAATTTCTGTTTTCCCGGCAAACTGCGATCGAAGTTTGAAATTATGTAAATCAAAAGAGATGAATGGGACAATATCTGGTTTACCAGTCAATCGAATTAATTATTGAGTTGTGGGAGGTGTTTCGCCGATTGAACCACTCAGGTAAGACGACAAAAAGAAGGTTAAGAAAACGTGAGGAGGCATGAACAGTAATGTGAGTTTGTTTTTCTTTGTATAAATGTGTTAAATAATAATTTTTTGTTTTATTATGTATCAAATATTCTGTATGAGAAAGTTTTGAATTTCTATCAAACTTGCAAAAGTTTTTCGGAAACTTACCAAACTTTCGGTATACCAGAAATGACGATGCGGCAAAGGACAGACGGACTTTTCTCGTGAGGTTCTCAAGAGGTGTGGACACAAGAAGATACTTTCGAGGAAGGAGGTGACGAAAGTGAAAAGGGAAGTAAGAAAAATAAACGATAAGAGAGAACGCATTACGACAGCAAAAGTTCAGAACAACTGTGAGCGCAACCAAGTTTCTAGAACAGGGTTCTTACAGGTGAGGGAATTTCCTGAGCAACGAAATCCTGGAAACCAGTATTTTCTTATAGAAAAACTTGACTTAAATAAGGCGAAATTTTCTGTAAGAAAATACTGGTATATACATGAAAAATTCCCGGAAATGTAGGAATCCTGTACCAGGTCAAAGCTGAGGACCACGAGAAAGCTCAAATTTAGAAACTCTTGGTCAACCAGAAAAATTGTATTAAAAAAAAGAAAACAAAACAAAAATAAATAAATAAAAAATAAAACCACAATGAGAAACGACGTGATTTGGCACAACGATGGATAACGGACTCTCACGACTGGTTTGCAACAGTTTTCGTGAACTAAAAAAGGTTTTGTTTTGACCTACAAGATGATTGGTCTAGTTGGAGGGACCAAGAGCGAAAACTGATAAAAAAATATCGTCAGAATAACGGTGATGGCATTATGGTGTGGAGTATGATTCTATCGAATGACTATCTTCACATTCTAATTTGTTGAAGGTCGAGTAAATTTCAGTGTTTACCTGAAATTTATCGGACAGGATATCAAACAATACATGATCAATGGTTTGGTAGCAAAAAGTATCTACTTCAACAGGATAATTGCAAAGTACACGCCAGAGGCCGATGATGTGCGTTTTTAAAAATTGTCTCCTTAAAGTTTTAGTATTTAAAATATCCCTATAAATTTTTTAATTTCCACTTGATGAAATTTTATCATTTTCTTTAAAATACTTAAAATTGAAGGAGAGTAGAAGGGAAAGGGGGGTTCAACGGCCACAGGAAGAGGAAGAGGTGTGGAGCTCCATATCTGATGTGGAGCGGACTCCTATGTCATAGTATCTTTACAAGGTTCTCATTTTCTGATCTCTTTATAGCACTAGTTTTTTTTCCAATGCTATGTTTGATATTATCCTGGCAAAGCAGATTTATTTATCTCTCTCTATATATACGTGTATGTCTGGTACTATCCTGGCAAAGCAGATTTATGTATCTCTCTATATATTCGTGTATGTCTGGTATTATCCTGTCAAAGCAGATTTATTAATCTCTCTCTATATATTCGTGTATGTCTGGTACTATCCTAGCAAAGCAGATTTATGTATCTCTCTATATATTCGTGTATGTCTGGTATTATCCTGTCAAAGCTGATTTATTTATCTCTCTCTATATACGTCTCTGATATTATATGACAAAGCGATTATATGTATGTATGTACATGAGTAAATATATATATATCATTCATAAACTGGAAAAAATTATTAAAAACATTTAAAAAAAGAATGCATAGTTTAAAAAAACAACTTTAGAAAATTAAAAAGTATTAAAAAAAAACTTTAGAAAATTACAAAGTATTAAAAAAAAAACTTTAGAAAATTACAAAGTAGTAAAAAAAAAAGTTTAAAAACTTTATATGGTGATAAAAATACATATGTTTGTATATGTGGGTGATTGTACGTATGAATAGAATAGATTTCAATGAAGTTCACATACATAGCATTCTACGAGAAATGTTTGTGTAGAAGATTTTAATAAGTACACATATTTAAAATTAACATTTTTTATTAAAACAAAAAATACAGGAAGTTTTATTTACAGTAAAGTATTTACTTCTCGATTTTGCATTAACAATATAAATCAGCATTTTCTTCCTTATTACAAGCGTGATTAATGTCATAATGTCCATATGCCAGGCTGCTTATCCCATCATCCATCAAGTAACGCTTGTCGTCAAAGGGACTTAAGCTAATTTTATTTTGAGTTAATGTATATAGGCGATGGCCATCTTGGGCGATCCTTATCTGTTTCTCCATACCTGTTTTTTGTTGCTGTAGGCACTCCCAGTAGTCTTCATGTTTGATTTTCTGTCGAACAATCTGCGTAGACACGCCTTTCGCACGCTTCTTCTCGTCTTTAACAGATTTTAGAGAGTACATTTTTGACCTCAGTCCAACAAACTCCAGAGCTACACGTTAAGTTCATCCTTGACGTTAAGTTCATCATTAAGTTCATCCTTGAACTTGCCGAGAACCTTCTTATTGTCTTCAGAGTATAGGCGATGAGATTTCGGGTACTCGGAGAAGTCAAACAAATTAAGATGCTGCTCCAGATCCTTATAAATATCGGGAGTCTCTATGTGATAAGTCAGAGAATCGGTGTCGGTGAATAAGAGCCGAGCTTTTTCTCCATATGGCGCCTTCACAAAATCATAATGAAACTTGTACATAACTAATTTAGATAATTCTAAAATAGAAAATCCAACATAGATAGGCCGATTCATATATATGCTAGTTTTTAGTCGTTCTACAGCGGTTAAATCTTCATCATATGTCTTGAATGATTTAAAAGTAGGCAAAGCTACTAATTTTTTGGCTCTTTTTTCACCATTACAAAGCACAATATTTCTTCTGTTTCGAAGATTTTCCATGGTTTTACCAAAAACAGAATTATTTAATAATTTAAAAAAATCCTTTTCAAAAGAAGATTTTGCTTCTTTCCTTTTTTCGGTATTAAAATTAATTTATTTCTGTAACGATGGAGCCTGTTTAAATTTTAAAGCTTTGTGCACAGCTGTAATTTTTAAACCAAGTTCTAAATACAATTTAAGATTACGATAATGGGTTATATAATTCTTTTTATTATTCAAATTTGGAATAAGTTTAGGTGTTCCTATGAATTTTCCATTATTATTCACCAAGTTTCGTGCATAGGGAGATAGCATTTGTTCCCCCACAGTAACTCTCTCAGGGGCGACAGGGTATTCATTGTGCAAAGGATGTAAATGTTTTGGATAATCGAGGTCCACCTCGAAGAGATACCCAATTTCAGAACTATCAGGTAGAGACAGAACCCACTCTTCTGTGATATGACTAGTTTCACACCATTCAAAACCGCCATAGGGTAAAAATTGGCTCATACCCCACCCATATAAGTTATTGGCATCCCAGTACATGATGTAGCTGGGTGCCGCATTTTCCCTATAATCGGGCGTACCGGGTATGTTTGCCTTAGCATATCTTCGGCTTATCATACTGACGCCTCCACGTATTCCATTTTCAACCATGAGCAACATGTTTATATCAGTAAGTAACTCTAAAGGTGTTTCAGACATCTTCAAACTCGCCTGCCATGCGAGCGAAGGTGCAGTGAACAGGTGAGCAGGATCAATTTCATAATACTGCTGACATAATTTCCTAAAGTTTTGAAACACGTCAGCAAGTAGTAGAACATCTGTCTTCACATACAGATTGTGATATTCCTCCAAATTTTAAGACTGAACGAGTCCCACACATTCTGGGCATGTTGATACCCTTTCTCATCAATTGGCTCATTGGTTAAACTATTAAAAAATGCAGAAGGTGAGGGAAGCTGCTTATCATTAAATTTTTCAAAAGACGTAGAATAATCATAGGGGTAAACCCCTTTACGTATAAGTAAAGATAAGTTATTATTTTGTGGGAAATTTTCTTCAAGCATAGGGAATTGATCAAGTTGAAGGTTTTTAACAAGTTTTTCCAATGACGTAGGCAAAAATTGGAAAGAATCGAGAAAAACCATTTGAATAGGGGAGGTAGGATTTTGATTTTAAAAGTTATATAATTTTCAAGCGTACACGCAATCACATCGATTTCAATATCTTTAAATTTTCCCAAGTGTGTCATAAGGTGGTGGGCATCATGGTTTTTTAAGTTATGAAATATAACAGGAATTGTCTTTGATTGTCTGAAATTGAGGTTGCAATATGGGTGGGCAGCTCCTCTGTACGCACCTGACAGGTGATCATGATCACGTGTGCGTTTCTCATATAAAGCTTTTTTACAGATATGACAAATCTCTGCTTCTCGAAATGCCTTTTCTTCCTGGAGAGTAAGCTTCATCGGTTTAATATTTAGTAACTTCTGTCCCAAAATTTCCTTCTCTTGCATCATTTGGTTAAAAAAATTCTCAACACAGTTTCTACCACGATATACCCGTGCTTTCTTCACACATGTTCCATCGGGTCCAACAACCACATAAGCATACCAACACGGTAAGTGATAGGTTGTTTTCTCAGTATAGGATATTTTAGAAGAGGGTGAGACTGATGATATGGGTATAAGTAGACTCTCAAAATCCGCATAAATCGTATAGGCCACAGGATGTTGTAGGTGAATACCACAAAACCGAAGTATATTGATTTCTTTACTAGGCATCTTTATAACTTGTGCTGCATGTCGAGAACAATATTCGGCATGTTTATCCAAAAGATCTTGTCTTGAAAATCGATGTAAACATCGATAACAGTAATAGGTGGCGGCTCTATGCTTGGTAAGATCACCTAAAAGCCTTGAAAAGCTACGCATAAGGCAATAGTGTTGTTTTTCACCATCACCAACGAATAAAAAATTGATCACCTTAGAATCTTCTCTAGGGGAAACATAAAGGGGATACACTTCTTCATCTTCATATCCAAACACATTAATGCGTAAATTGTTGAGTTGTTCAATAACAGGTATCTTCTGAATAGAAATAGGGCATTCTACACTGCCTAATTTAATATCATGTTCATAAGGTCGATAATGGGAAACACGTTCAGGCTTTTTTGTAAAGTCTAAGTTTAGTTTAAACGCCAAAAGACACCATACCAAACATTTATTGTCTTCGTTTTTTATGTTAAGCACCGCTTTTTTATCATCCAGTTTTTTAGATAATGGGATGTATGAACTTGCAGCGAGAGGATGATATTTACCAATCTTGAGTTCTAAATTATGAATTTTTCTCATTTTCCATCCAGATCCCCTTTGTAAAAAATCCTCAAAAGATTTTGTTATTTTGGAGAATCCTTCTTCTATGTGTTGTTGTATAGATTCTTCGATAAGTTCGGTCATACATGAGCATCGAAAAAAAGATTCAATTTCTTGCATCTCCTCATTATTTGTCATACGTTCAAGTGATATTTTTTCTACCATATACCATTTAATGGCACCCTTTTCTTGAAATTCACTTACTAGGCGTTCATGTATCTCAGATTGTAATACCTCTAAATCACTTTCTTCATGTTCATCAGGATACAAAATTACTGTTTTAAATACATTAAGCACATCAGACAGCTTTCTCTTCTTTGACTTTACATTAGACAAAGTCATTTTTCGTTTAACACTCATAAGAGGTAGACGAGAGTGCTGGGTGCGTACATGCTGTCTCAATTCGAATTTTCGTCCAAACACCTTATCACAGTCACGGCAAGGGAATGTGGACTTCTGATGTGACTTTAAATGATACTTCAAATTATCCTTCCGTGTAAAAATTTGATCACATTCATCACACTTTAATGTAGACTGTCCAGTAGCATTATGGGTTTCCAGGTGTCTTTTTAAATTCGATTTCTGATGAAAAGACTTCAGACACATACCACAGGTAAGCCAACCAAGCCTAAACAAATAATGACAATATTTTCCAAAATACTTCAAAAACATCTCATAGATGGCGCTACTAAAGAGAAAAAAAACGAAACTAATTTAAAACACTTTAAAAAATAAATTCTAAACTTATTTCACACCATCTAAACTAAAAGATCTCAAATCGAACCAAGCCTAAACAAATAATGACAATATTTTCCAAAATACTTAAAAAACATCTCATAGATGGCGCTACAAAAAAAAAAGTCGAAACTAATTTAAAACACTTTAAAAAATAAATTCTAAACTTATTTCACACCATCACAAAGTAGAGAGAAAATGACAGTTCGACCTCAAGAGGTGGGCTGTGGGCACGGAGGAGGGAGGAGGGAGGGCTGCCCACCTCCCGAAGTGCCCTCCTCCTCATTTTCTCTCTACTTTGTGATGGTGTGAAATAAGTTTAGAATTTATTTTTTAAAGTGTTTTAAATTAGTTTCGTTTTTTTTTCTTTTTAGTAGCGCCATCTATGAGATGTTTTTGAAGTATTTTGGAAAATGTTTTTATTATTTGCTTAGGCGGGGTTTGATTTGAGATCTTTTAGTTTAGGAAGCGTAGGCGTCTAGTGAGTGTTTCTTAGATATAGTTTTAGACATGAGTAGTGGGGAAAGACTGATTCAGTCGTGTGTTAGTATTTTTAACGGTGGGTTATTTAGTATCTTTATAATTTTTTTTTTTAGTTTTAATGAGTTGGATAAATTAATTGTACAGATTTTTTCTCTGTCTTTGAGAATTAGAATTTTTTTTTCCGTTTAAGATTGAAAGTGCCATCTATGAGATGTTTTTGAAGTATTTTGGAAAATATTTTCTTTATTTGCTTAGTTCGATTTGAGATCTTTTAGTGAGGGTTTTGTGGATGTAGTTTTAGACATGAGTAGTGGGGAAAGACTGATTCATATGTGAGTCTCCCTGTAACAGATAAATTCATTAGAAGAGTTTGATAATATACATATTTTTTAATCGTTCGGGATTTAATAATATAAAAATTTTGAAGTATTTTAAACTTCGTATATATTTTTTCTGATATAATAGACGATCTTATTTAATCTTTAGAAAACCTTTTTTTAATAATCGCAGTTTCATATGAGCTAAACATTTGTATACAGGATTTAATTAACGAATGAATAGAATTATAAGTCTTTAGCTAGATATTTTAAGAGACAGTTGTCGGAAAAAAATAGTCTTACAATTTGGCAATTTGAATCTTTCGTTTTTTCACAGTATGAATTATTTTGTCTTGATTTGGCGATTTTAATTTTATGCTTTCTCACCAAGTGGAATATTTTGTCGCCAGATTATGATCAACGTGGGTGGTCGTGAGGGGGCTGGGGTATAAATAGCGGGCGAGAAGTGTGATTCGTGTCATTTGTTGATTTGCTTTTTAGTGAACGGACGTGTCTTAAACCGCTCCTGATCCCTATCTTTACCTAAGTGGATCATTTATTTGTGAAGATTGTGTTTTGGTTTTAAAAGTTTTTTTTGCTAATATATTATGGATAGCGTTATGCCTAGTGATGCAGTCATGCCTTTGAGAAATTCTGTGCCTGTGAAGAAGATGTACCCGTGTTTGACTTGTGAGAAGACATTCTCAATTCCTTTTAATTTGAGGCGACATATAAAGTCTCATTTAAATGAGAAGTTGTATATCTGTGACGTGTGTCAGAAAGCCTTTGGAAGGAAATCAAGCTTGATTAGACACATGAAGATGCATAATAGTATTGAACCCTATAAGGATTCTCAAGTTTTAACAGAGAAGGACACTATATCTCCTAGTCTCATGGATGTCGAGATGTCACCTGAAGAAGAGGTTTCCCTAAAGACTGTGACCCTTACGAATGCTGAGAAGAAGAATAATGCTTGCCCTATCTGCAATAAGGGTTTTTCATCCTGTTTTAATTTAAAACGGTATGAAGGTTCATGCTAATGAGAAATTGCATACCTGTGATATGTGTCTGAAGTCTTTTGATCAGAAATCGAATTTAAAAAGACACCTGGAAACCCATAATGCTACTGGACAGTCTACATTAAAGTGTGATGAATGTGATCAAATTTTTACACGGAAGGATAATTTGAAGTATCATTTAAAGTCACATCAGAAGTCCACATTCCCTTGCCGTGATTGTGATAAGGTGTTTGGATGAAAATTCGAATTGAGACAGTATGTACGCACCCAGCACTCTCGTCTACCTCTTGTGAGTGTTAAACGAAAAACGACTTTGTCTAATGTAAAGTCAAAAAAGAGAAATCTGTCTGATGTGCTTAATGTATTTAAAACAGTAATTTTGTATCCTGATGAATATGAAGAAAGTGATTTAGAGGTATTACAATCTGATTTACATGAACGCCTAGTAAGTGAATTTCAAGAAAAGGGTGCCATTAAATGGTATATGGTAGAAAAAATATCACTTGAACGTATGACAAATAATGAGGAGATGCAAGAAATTGAATCTTTTTTTCGATGCTCATGTACGACCGAACTTATCGAAGAATCTACACAACAACACATAGAAGAAGGGTTCTCCAAAATAACAAAATCTTTTGAGGATTTTTTACAAAGGGGATCTGGATGGAAAATGAGAAAAATTCATAATTATAACTCAAGATTGGTAAATATCATCCTCTCGCTGCAAGTTCATACATCCCATTATCTAAAAAACTGGATGATAAAAAAGCGGTGCTTAACATAAAAAACGAAGACAATAAATGTTTGGTATGGTGTCTTTTGGCGTTTAAACTAAACTTAGACTTTACAAAAAAGCCTGAACGTGTTTCCCATTATCGACCTTATGAACATGATATTAAATTAGGCAGTGTAGAATGCCCTATTTCTATTCAGAAGATACCTGTTATTGAACAACTCAACAATTTACGCATTAATGTGTTTGGATATGAAGATGAAGAAGTGTATCCCCTTTATGTTTTCCCTAGAGAAGATTCTAATGTGATCAATTTGTTATTGGTTGGTGATGGTGAAAAACAACACTATTGCCTTATACGTAGCTTTTCAAGGCTTTTAGGTGATCTTACCAAGCATAGAGCCGCCACCTATTACTGTTATCGATGTTTACATCGATTTTCAAGACAAGATCTTTTGATAAACATGCCGAATATTGTTCTCGACATGCAGCACAAGTTATAAAGATGCCTAGTAAAGAAATCAATATACTTCGGTTTTATGGTATTTACCTACAACATCCTGTGGCCTATACGATTTATGCGGATTTTGAGAGTCTACTTATACCCATTTCATCAGTCTCACCCTCTTCTAAAACATCCTATACTGAGAAAACAACCTATCACTTACCGTGTGGGTATGCTTGTCGTTGTTGGACCCGATGGAACATGTGTGAAGAAAGCACGGGTAAATCGTGGTAGAAACTGTGTTGAGCATTTTTTAAACCAAATGATGCAAGAGAAGGAAATTTTGGGACAGAAGTTACTAAATATTAAACCTATGAAGCTTACTCCCCAGGAAGAAAAGGCATTTCGAGAAGCAGAGATTTGTCATATCTGTAAAAAAGCTTTATATGAGAAACGCACACGTCATGATCACCTGTCAGGTGCGTACAGAGGAGCTGCCCACCCATATTCCAACCTCAATTTCAGACAATCAAAGACAATTCCTGTTATATTTCATAACTTAAAAAACTATGATGCCCACCAACTTTATGACAAAGTTGAGAAAATTTAAAGATATTGAAATCGATGTGATTGCGTGTACGCTTGAAAATTATATAACTTTTAAAATCAAAATCCTACCTCCCCTATTCAAATGGTTTTTCTCGATTCTTTCCAATTTTTGCCTACGTCATTGGAAAAACTTGTTAAAAACCTTCAACCTGATCAATTCCCTATACTTGAAGAAAATTTCCCGCAAAATAATAATTTATCTTTACTTATACGTAAAGGAGTTTACCCCTATGATTATTTTACGTCTTTTGAAAAATTTAATGATAAGCAGCTTCCCTCACCTTCTGCATTTTTTAATAGTTTGACCAATGAGCCAATTGATGAGAAAGAGTATCAACATGCCCAGAATGGGTGGGACTCCTTCAGTCTTAAAACTTTGGGGGATTATCACAATCTGTATGTGAAGACAGATGTTCTACTACTTGCTGACGTGTTTCAATACTTTAGGAAATTATGTCAGCAGTATTATGAAATTGATCCTGCTCACCTGTTCACTGCACCTTCGCTCGCATGGCAGGCGAGTTTGAAGATGTCTGAAACACCTTTAGAGTTACTTACCGATATAAACATGTTGCTCATGGTTGAAAATGGAATACGTGGAGGCGTCAGTATGATAAGGCGAAGATATGCTAAGGCAAACATACCCGGTACGCCCGATTATAGGGAAAATGAGGCACCCAGCTACATCATGTACTGGGATGCCAATAACTTATATGGGTGGGCTATGAGCCAATTTTTACCCTATGGCGGTTTTGAATGGTGTGAAACTAGTCATATCACAGAAGAGTGGGTTCTGTCTCTGCCTGATAGTTCTGAAATTGGGTATCTCTTCGAGGTGGACCTCGAATATCCAAAACATTTACATCCTTTGCACAATGAATACCCTGTCGCCACTGAGAGAGTTACTGTGGGGGAACAAATGCTATCTCCCTATGCACGAAACTTGGTGAATAATAATAGAAAATTCATAGGAACCCCTAAACTTATTCCAAATTTGAATAATAAAAAGAATTATATAACCCATTATCGTAATCTTAAATTGTATTTAGAACTTGGTTTAAAAATTACAACTGTGCACAAAGCTTTAAAATTTAAACAGGATCCATGGTTACAGAAATATATTAATTTTAATACCGAAAAAAGGAAAGAAGCAAAATCTTCTTTTGAAAAGAATTTTTTTAAATTATTAAATAATTCTGTTTTTGGTAAAACCATGGAAAATCTTCGAAACAGAAGAAATATTGTGCTTTGTAATGGTGAAAAAAGAGCCAAAAAATTAGTAGCTTCGCCTACTTTTAAATCATTCAAGACATATGATGAAGATTTAACCGCTGTAGAACGACTAAAAACTAGCATATATATGAATCGGCCTATCTATGTTGGATTTTCTATTTTAGAATTATCTAATTTAGTTATGTACAAGTTTCATTATGATTTTGTGAAGGCGACATATAGAGAAAAAGCTCGGCTCTTATTCACCGACACCGATTCTCTGACATATCACATAGAGACTCCCGATATTTATAAGGATCTGGAGCAGCATCGTAATTTGTTCGACTTCTCCGAGTACCCGAAATCTCATCGCTTATACTCTGAAGACAATAAGAAGGTTCTCGGCAAGTTCAAGGATGAACTTAATGGTGAATTAGCTCTGGAGTTTGTTGGACTGAGGTCAAAAATGTACTCTCTAAAATCTGTTAAAGACGAGAAGAAGCGTGCGAAAGGCGTGTCTACGCAGATTGTTCGACAGAAAATCAAACATGAAGACTACTTGGAGTGCCTACAGCAACAAAAAACAGGTATGGAGAAACAGATAAGGATCGCCCAAGATGGCCATCGCCTATATACATTAACTCAAAATAAAATTAGCTTAAGTCCATTTGACGACAAGCGTTACTTGATGGATGATGGGATAAGCAGCCTGGCATATGGACATTATGACATTAATCGAACTTGTAATAAGGAAGGAAATGCTGATTTGTATTGTTAATGCAAAATCGAGATGTAAATACTTTACTGTAATTAAAACTTCCTGTATTTTTTGTTTTAATAAAAAATGTTAATTTTAAATATGTGTACTTATTGAAATCTTCTACACAAACATTTCTCGTAGAATGCTATGTATGTGAACTTCATTGAAACCTATTCTATTCATACGTACAATCACCCACATATACAAACATATGTATTTTTTCACCATATAAAGTTTTTAAACTTTTTTCTTTTAATACTTTGTAATTTTCTAAAGTTTTTTTTTAATACTTTGTAATTTTCTAAAGTTTTTTTTTATATGTAATTTTCTAAAGTTTTTTTTTTTTTTTTTTTTTTTTTTTTTTTTTTTTTTTTAACTATGCATTCTTTTTTAAAATGTTTTTAATAATTTTTTCCAGTTTATGAATGATATATATATATTTACTCATGTACATACATACATATATTAGCTTTGTCATATAATATCAGACACGTATATATAGAGAGATAAATAAATCAACTTTGACAGGATAATACCAGACATACACGAATATATAGAGAGATATATAAATCTGCTTTGCTAGGATAGTACCAGGCATACACGAATATATATAGAGAGATTAATAAATGTGCTTTGACAGGATAATACCAGACATACACGAATATATAGAGAGATACATAAATCTACTTTGCAAGGATAGTACCAGACAGACACGTATATATATAGAGAGATAAATAAATCTGCTTTGCCAGGATAATATCAAACGTAGCATTGGAAAAAAACTAGTGCTATAAAGAGATCAGAAAATGAGATTCTTGTAAAGATACTATGACATAGGAGTCCGCTCCACATCAGATATGGAGCTCCACACCTCTTCCTCTTCCTCTTCCTGTGGCCGTTTTTAAAAACGCACATCGTCGGTATCTGACGTGTACTTTCTGATGGGGAAGACCGTATTTTAATAATTATATTAGGTAATGAATAATCGTGCTTCTAATTTTTCCCATAGGTTAACATGGGATTTCGCGATCGGGGAATTTCCGTGAAGCGACCAATTAAGGATAATCTCCATGTCAAGTTTAAATTTTCTAGTCCGGTAAGGACGAGGGTGAGTTTAGAGCATTCGGAGGCATTCAAAATATTGCGTCTCTAATCATTTTTTCGCGCTATATTTTCTTTATGCAACAATTTTCTGGCGCCCTTAAAATTCAGCGCTCCGGGCAATTGCTCTCTTTCAGCCCGCACGGTACACCAGTGTATCCCTGATAGTTGCAGAAAAACCTGACTTTAGAAAGTTTTCTGCTTATTTCATCGCTTAAAAATTCGAATTATTTAAAAAGCAGTCACGTGAACATTTGTTAATAGTTACTACACTGCAAAAAATAATTGTTGATTTTACAGTATAAAACTGGCAGCTGGGGTGCTAGTTTTATACTGTAAAATCAACAATTATTTTTTGCAGTGTACTATATAATTTTTCAAGTTACTTGCCAAAGCAACTTTAGACAAATCGGGATGACAAGGCGAATTTCGATGGCTAGAATTTCGATAGCGAATTTCAGTGGCGAATTTAGATGGCTTCTGTGTAAAAATAGAAAAAATGCATTTAGTGACCTTAAAACATAAAGATATTACTGTGTCGCACTTTTAAAATTCTAATAATTTAAAAACGTTTTTTGCGATGCGTTTTAGTCGATGTGTTAGATCGAATAGATCCGCAGAAATCGTGAATTTAGAACGTTCTTCCTGTATTTCACACCTTTAAATTTTGAATTATTGTAAAAAACTTTCCTGTATTACATGTTAGAAATAATCTACTTACTAATTTTAAAATTTCTAGCTCAAGTAATGCAAGAAAAATCCTGCTGAGTCGCGATTTTCAATTCGATTTTTTTAAGTTCATTTTGGGGCAGGTATTTGAATCCTAAAAGTAACCCCAGTGTCAATAAAAAACTAGTCAGATGTGTCAATCCCAAAACTTTCTTCTATCTCATACCGGTTTCGCATACACTTAAAAGAATCAGCACCAATTTATATCAACGTCTAACTGAAACTCAAGTTTTATTAAATCCCGTGCAATATTTCTTGAGATATGACTATCGCTAAAACCGTGTAAATCCTGCAAAATGCTGCATAGCAGCGGCACCTGCTGGGCAATTTTTACCAAAAACTAATCAGCACCAATTTATATCAGATACTAACTGAATCTAAAGTTTTATTAAATTCCTAGCATTAGTTCTTGAGATAGAGCTATTGCGGCAATCGCGAAAAATGCTGCATAGCAGCGCCACCTGCCGGGCGATTTTTACCAAAAACTAATCAGCACCCATTTATATCAGGGAATAACTGAATCTAAAGTTTTATTAAATTCCGAGCATTAGTTCTTGAGATAGAGCTATTACGGCAATGGCGAAAAATGCTGCATAGCAGCGCCACCTGCCGGGCGATTTTTACCAAAAACTAATCAGCACCCATTTATATCAGGGACTAACTGAATCTAAAGTTTTATTAAATTTCGAGCATTAGTTCTTGAAATAGAGCTATTACGGAAATCGCGAAAAATGCTGCATAGCAGCGCCACCTGCAGGGCGATTTTTACCAAAAACTAATCAGCACCCATTTATATCAGGGACTAAATAAATCTAAAGTTTTATTAAATTCCGAGCATTAGTTCTTGAGATAGAGCGCCCACAAAATTTGTGTCACATACAGACTCACAGACAGAGTCACAGACAGAGTCAGAGACAGACATTTTCTAAAAACAGTCAAATCGTGTTTAGGACCTTCTAAAACGTATAAATCCGTCGAAAACCGGAAGTCGAAAATTTTCATGAATCCAATACTTTCTTCTTGTAAAGATAGAAGAAAGTAATAATAGATGTCTTTGGTCACTTTTCTTTGATGATATTTTCTGTAAAACGTGTATTTATCGGTTACCACGAGGAACAAACAGAACGGTTTGAAGATAATTTGTAATTGGGATTGGCCGATTTCTCCGAAATTCCATGATGTACAAAAGGTGGCCATAATTAAAATGACGGTACTCAGAGTGTTCTGCAGCGCGATCTAATTGCGAGAAGGGCGCCAAATTTTGTAGGAAGATTAAACAAGACGGGGGACGAAGGATTCCTTGAAAAAAAAAATTAGTTCCAAAAGTCACCGCCAGGGGAATATGTGGCGCTATGTATTCGAAAAAGAGAGTTTCAAAAAATGAAGAATCAATACTGAAATAAAATTACCGTTTATTTAACGAATTCAGCAATTTAATCCAAGCTCAAAATGGTAACAGTTTATAAAAAGCTAAAAATTTACATAAACACTGCTAAAGTTTCTTTATCTGCAATTTCACTTACAGAGCCCCAAAGAAAGCAACAGCAGCAGAAGAAGTTCTTTATTCAAATTTCACGTTACATCTTTTAGCCCAGTGCCAGCTTGTTCGGCTTTAAAAGGTAATGTGCTAATGTTAGAAGCAATTTCATTGAAAGTTATCTTTCATAATGTCTCCTTCTTTAGTCGAGCGAGCTCTACTACTCAAATTCTTTTACCTCAATCAGTGCAATGCGCCAGCCGCTCATCGTGTTTTTAGAAACTTCAAAAAATACGTAAAGGTAACGGTCCTTTGTCAGTTAATGGTTTAAAAGCAATGGTTGAGAAGTTTGAGAAAACAGGTTCTCTAAATGTTGAGTCAGGCAGAGGACGAAAACCCGTATCACAGGATACAATCGAAGAAGTGGTAACGGCGATTGTCGACAGAACACCAGACAATATTGCTGCCACTTCCAGTGCTCGTGGGATAGCTCGGAATCTGGATATGCCTTATTGTACGGTATGGAAAATCCTACGAAAGATTATTCACTTCTATCCGTACAAGATCAACCGTGTACAAGAGTTACGTCACGCCGACCATGATAAGCGATTGACTTTTGCTCTCACTTTTCTTGCCAGAATGAAGTTGGATGATGCTTGTCCCTGGAAAATCTTATATGGAGACGAGGCCCACTTTTACCTGAATGGAACTGTAAATACCCAGAACTGCCGAATTTGGAATAACAAGTCACCAAGAGAATTCAAGGAAATTCCTTTGCATTCACCAAAGATAACTGTTTGGTGTGGTTTCACAGCAGATATGATCATAAGTCCATTCTTCTATGAGAACATTACTCCGAAAGGACCTGTAACTTGTTCTGTTACCGGTGACAAATATCGTCAATTTCTAAACAACTTTGTTATTCCGGTACTTCAGCAAAGACAGTACTTGGAGAAAATCATTTTCCTGCAAGATGGAGCCCCTCCACATATTGCTTTGCGGGTACAGCAGCTGCTACGACAGAAATTCACAACAGAAAGTGTCATTAGCCGCTGTTTTCCAACTGCATGGCCACCTGTGTCCCCTGATCTTACACGCTGTGACTTTTGGCTATGGGGTTACCTAAAGTCCAAGGTCTATCACGAAGGTGTCCAGGACCTGGCTACGTTGTAGGATAACATATCGCGAGCTGTATGGGAGATTCCTGCAGACATGTTATTCTCTGCTGTTGTAAATGCTGTGCACAGAATGCAATATATGGTCCACAAAAACGGCGGCCACATCGAACCTGAGTTGGATGTGCGAAATAAACGGTAATTTTATTTCAGTACTGATTCTTCTTTTTTGAAACTCTCTTTTTCGACTACACAGCGCCACATACTCTCCTGGCGGTGACTTTTGGAACTAATTTTGTTTTCGCGGAATCCTTCGTCCCCCGTCTTGTTTAATCTTCCAACAAAATTTGGCGTCATTCTCGCAATTAGATCGCGCTACAGATCACTCTGAGCACCGCCAGTTTTATTATGGCCACCTTGTAGATATTTGTGTCAGTGATCGATAATATAAACTTGCCACATCGAAGCTCAATCGAAAACACCGTTTAGACACTATAATTTTCGCTAACATTGTTTGACTCTCTATGATTATTTGTATCTATAGGTAATGGTACCTGTCTATGCCCTTCTTTTCCCCCTCTTTGTTACGTAATGTTTTTGTTTTCATTTGAAGTTGGAATGTAGAATGTGTTCAGTGAACATGATAGCTTTTGCCGCGTAATAGTATTTATGGAAGTTCTACATGCATTTATTGTATATATAATGTAATAAAACTGTTATTCGTTAAATTTGCAGCAATTTTTGTTTCTAAGAAAGCATGAACTGACGTAATTAATAGTCAAATAAATCGGAATTCATTAGTGGATATTTAGATATTCGAAATTATATTGTACGATCGACAATTCGTCATACACACACATTTAGACATACATATAGTCATCATTAGAGATCGACCGAAATAGGTTTTTAAGACCAAAACCGAAGCCGAAACCGAATTTTGGTGATCTTCCCACTTTCGGCCAAAACCGAAACCGAAACCGAAGTGAAAAAAAAATTAAAAAACATTAATACATACATAACTGCATATAATTATTAATTAATTAATTAATTAATTAATAACAAAAAATTAATAATTACTAATTACGTTGATAAATAATTTTGAACCACATTAAGACAACATTTTAAGCCTAGAAGTTATTAATTATAAACTTTATTTTCCATTTCAATATTCTCAAAGTGAGACATGTTTAACTTTATTTTGTACTTTTAATTATACGTAATTTTAAATATATATATATAAGGATAGAAATATAACAGTTCTCAATTTTCTTTTAGGATGTGCACAATAAGATCAAAATAAATCTTTGCTGACTCACCGCCTCCCCCCTCCCCCCCCCAAAAAATAAATAAAATAAAAACAACAACAACAAAAACTTTGCCACTCCCTGTTTCCTTAAGAAAGTATTGAAATGGCACCCCTGTTTGAAAATTTTATCTCCGGTGCCAAGTTGACTCTCTACCTCTATCCAAAACTGTTTATTTTCATATAAAATAAAACGTAATTAATTTATCAATAAGACAGAAATAGTTTCTAATTATACGAATTTCATCTAATAAAAAATACTTTAAGTATACATATCTCGATATATCTTTTGTAATAAATTTCGTAAATCTTCATATGTTTTAACAACACCTTTCTCATAAAGCATTAGAAACAATCTGGAGTTTCAAAGTAAAAATTTTCTATTACTGTTAAGTTTGCAGCTTTTAAAGATCACGTGATAAGCGTCTTTTAAATTTAGTCATACATGCTTTGCTTGCTTTATAAGTTACACTCGCATCATGAATCAGTCATGACGGATAAACAGTGGAGTTCACAGCAACAAACAGTGTCTCATTTGAGCCGGTACAACTCATATCAACCAGTAAAGTTGAAAATTTCCGAAAGAAGGAACGATATTTTGAAATACACATAGTTTCGGTCAGGCCGAAATTTTGGCAGCAGTTTTGCCGAAAACGAATATGCAGCAAAACTCCGATTTTGAGCCGAAACCGAAATTTCGGTCGATCTCTAGTTATCATCATGTAAACAGGAAAAATGAACTCTGGATACTTGAAAACGCAAGGAAACTGAGTAAAACCCGTGAAAACCGAACCAGTATATAAAGGATTTCTGTTAAACGAAAAACAATTATAGTCCCAATGGAAGGAATACCATACAAATCTATCTGATAAGACGCAAGCCTTTCTAAAGCGGAATTTGTTTTTAGTCCCTTGTGATTCCGTTTTCACTGATTTTACTGTTACCAACTTTAACATATACACCGAAACATACGCACATACACGCAGAATCTGTATAAAAATAGAAAAAATGCATTTAGTGACCTAACATAAAGATATTACGAAAATATCAGTTTTGGATTTTTATCTTGATTACAATGATTTTCTTACTCTAGATGTTCCAGGAAATTAAAAATCATGAAAAAATATTATATCACAGTTTTTAATAAATTTAGTAACAGTTTAGGAACAATTTATGTTGCTTGTAAAGAATGCCTACCTAATTGTTTTATTATTTTTAGATGTGACGTCATAACATATTCCGCCCCCCCTCCTCTTACACTGTGATGTCATACTTTGCCGATTTCCTTTCTCCATCGTGAATTGTGACGTAATTAATGAATGTCCTTGTAACTTTTATTCACAATCACTTTTAATCACATTGTTGTTAACATTGCTTATGTTTGGCACACAGCTGATGACACTATATTAAATTTTCTGACTCGTTTTAAGAAACTAACATCAAATTATCTAATGGAACTGATTGGCTAATATGAAATAACATCCACGCATCTTTTTTCAGTTAATATCACATGATACACGCATCTTTGCTTAGTTAATATCACATGATACATACATCTTATAAATAATAACGTATACAAGGATTTTTTTAAAATAGGATTTTTACAAGCATTTTCTTAAAATTGAAATAAACTACTTTGTTTGAGAAAATGTTATTTGGACAAATTATAGCTCTCTGTAAACGCATCTTTTTAAAGTCTAATTTAAAAGAAACTTGCCTCAAATTATCTGATGGAATTAACTAGCTAATGGGAAAAGACAGCATCTACACATCTTTGCTGGGTTCAGTGTGAAAGATAAATAAATCTTACAAATAATAACATACAAGGAATTTCTAACTACGTGATATTTTTTCCTTTTTGATTTTAAATAAATGAAATTAGTTTTAAGAAACCATCTTAAGCATGAAACACAAGACATTTAAAATATGCAAATAAGAAGAGAAATATATTAAATTCCTTTCGGCGAAAAATTAGCTCTTCAAGTAATTCCATCAATTAGCATTTCATTTATTTTACAGAAAGCAGAAAGCTTTGATTTCAAGCCTCATTCCTTCTCCATAGTTACGGCGAAGATTGTTAAGATTTTCGGAGATGCGGAAACTAAGATTAAATATAGAAATATTTAATCCTAGTAATTGAACGTAAAATTTATGGAAAGTCGTCGTTAAAAATGTTTGCGTAGGATTGTGTTTCGTTTGCATAGATATATGCCGGGGATGCTGCGATTGCAATTTTTGGATGAATTAATGCAATACGGTTTGTTTGTCATCGATATTTGAGATGCATTAGATGGAACTCAATCCACGCCGAGCGGCGGAGATAAAGGCTGTATTTCTTCGTGGAGACATTTGTTTGCTTGGCTGAAAGCCTCCAGTTAAGGTTATAATCACGTCTCCGTTTGTGGAAACGCAGAAAATGTATTACGAGAAGCTATTTTAAATAAACTTGTCTTAAACAGCGTTTTTCCGCTGATCTCACGTATCATTTATTTAAATTCAGGAAAGATAGAATGATAGATAAAACAGTGAGATTTAAACGAAATATTAATCAGGGAAAAATACACTATACACAGTGTGTCGCAAAATTTCCCGGACTGATACTATAAACAACAAATTAAGAACTAAAATGAAAAATTTGACCTATGTTTGTTCGCAATAATCCCCGCTGGACTATACACACTTTTCACAACTACTGTAATAGTCATCAAACCACTTCTCGAAGTCCGTCTTTTCAATGTACGGCAAATAGTCGGTCGCAGTCGCTTGAGATGGTTCCCTTTAGGTGCAATTTCAGGAACAGGAAATAGTCACAGGGGGATAAATCTGGAGAGTATGGAGGATTATTGAGCACGGTGTGATCCTTTTAGAAGCCAGAAACTCCTGCACAATGATCAAAGTGTGTGCTGGCGCGTTGTCGCGCAAGTACGACCAACTGCCTTGCTGTCAATACCAAGGACGAACTCTACGTACTCGGGCCAAAAAACCGCTTCAACACTTCTAAATAGCAACGTCCAGTAACATTAGTACCTTCAGTTTCATGTCCGTTCGTTGTTCGACCTTAGAGAGCTCCGAGGTGATCACGTTACACTGTAACAACATACCGGATTACAACAAACCACTTAGCATCTCACAACAGATAGCAACGTGAAGTTATATTGCTTTACAAAACGAAATGTAGTCGTGCTTTCGATATCATCTGTCGACACGCAGCGCCATCTATTGGCCGGTTATTTAACCAGTTCGAGAAATTTCGGGACGGACTGTGCATGGCCAAAAGTCACCAGACACTTTTAATTTGAGAATACTTGACGCATTATTCTGGAACTTAAGGAATATAAAGAATATGTTTGACCTCATATTTTTCAGTGACGTTTTAATCACTAAGGAAATTAGGGGTCCAACGACAAATCGAATAAAACGAATATTTGCGATCATCCTGTCAAATAAAATGTTCGAAATGATCTGTAGCTATAGCATGACAATGGGTGTTATACACTGCTGTACAAAAATTAAGGGGCAGTGACCGGACACTTTTGCTTTTTACACGGTGTGACGTTATTATATTAATTTTTTAATTGCAGTATACTGTTTTTATTCTTCTGGAAGTCAAACATGTGCTTTACATCCTCGAATTTCCAGAACAATTTGTCAAGAATTTCAGTAGATATTCGACAAACCATGTAAAAAGCGAAAGCATCCGGTCACTGCCCCTTACTTTTGGACAGCAGTGTATATAATTTTATTGTGCATTGAGTAAGAATAACAGGCATACTTATAGAAATATAAAGATTTCGTTAAAAAATTCAAGAAATCTTCGCTTTTTTTTATGAAAGGTTTTCTACGAAATTTGGCGTTATTTTCAGGAAACTGTACAAAGTGCACTAGAAACAATATACTGCAAATAGAATATAATAATATTAAGTATTTGATAAAATATGAGCATTTATATGAAAAAAGTTTTAACTGCGCATGCGCGATCGATAATGAAATCTTTATTACATAACTCTATCTCTCAATATCATTAAAAAAAAACTACTTTTTTAACTTGTCGGCTTATCTAGAGGGTATTTATTTAGAGTGTAATCTATACTAATAAAACAAAGTTTCACTCTCTCTCTCTCTCTCTCTCTCTCTCTCTCTCTCTGTGTGTGTGTGTTTGTTTGTCTGTTTGTCTGCGATGGATAGCAAAATCTAGCCCACCTAGAAGTCTTAAAATTTAGGCGTGGATAGTTCAAGGTCTGGCCTGGTGCACCTGCGCCTCAGAATTTTAATAATTTGATAATTACCCAAGAAATTAATTAGAATCTCATTAACCATCGCTTCCAAAATGCCATATTTTTTTGCAAATGATGCAAAAGAAATGTGAAACCGCAAAATGAGGTGTGTGTTGGGAGAGGGAAGAAATATTTTAGGTTTACTGGAAAAAGGTTGGGTTACCAGAATGACTTTTAACTACGCCTTTTCGACACATGTCGAAATAACAGAAACTATTAGGTCTTTCGACACGAAAATTTGCAGATCTATAGAAGCAAAAAAATCGCAAATTCAATTCAAAAAATCAAAGTTCAAAAAATTCCATCCACAACTTTCAGAAATATTAATTAGAAATGTTTCATTTTTCGAGCAATTTAATCTTGCAATGATCAACACGATTTTAATAAAAATTTGAGCCGCCACAGGTGTCTGGATAATGAATCCGCAAAGAAAGAGGTACTAAGAGATTTTTAGGTGACCCAAATTAACAATTCTAATTATGCTACGATTTAAAAATTAACACCGTTCGAATCCTCCCTGTTTCCACATTAAAAATTTGTAAAAATTAAGAATATCCTATTCGTATAACCGAAGATATTTATTATTTCGCATTAATTTGATTGCAGAAAGAAAAATTATTTAAGCGTGTTTTTTTTCCTACGAGCAAGCATAGCAGACAAGATGTCTATTATCTCGTGAATAAAGAAAGATACAAAACAAGTAATAAAAACTTGGAATGGTGCTATTAGAAGCTGTATAAAATTATTAAAAATCTTGGATTTTTTGATTGGGAAAATTATGCATCCTTTCTTAAAAATAGGCTGAGAATAAAAAATTTCTAAAAATCAGAATAATCCACCAATAAGTTTTTATTTTATAAAAATTTTGATTTTTATGAAAAAGAAATAAAAGCTTATTTGACAATGGGAGTAATAAAGAAACATTTGCATCGGGGTTTTCTTGAACAAATTATTCGTTATAAGAAATTAAAAGATTATTTGACAATGGGAGTGATAATTAAAGAAACGTTTGCATCGGGGTTTTCTTGAACAAATTATTCGTTATACTTCCGGGTATGAGGAGGGGGAGGGGGAGGTTAACGCCTTTTTATTTAGCAGGGGTCGATGCAGGTTTTTTTTCTTGGGGCCCATTTTGTGAAAAGTAAAGGTTATTTTTGTGAAATTTATTATATTTTTGTGAAAAATAACATTTTGTAACGAAAGTTGAAATCCAGTTAATCAAATTCGAACCAAGCATTTATAAACAAAAACTTTTTTAAACCCTTTTGCTGAAGTTTTTCTCTCTGGTGAACTTGTTTGTTTACAAATTACACATTTTAAAACATCATAAAATAATAAATAAATAATAAATAGTAAGCTTTTATGGGATATAATTTTGTGAAGGGGCCCATTTTATCAAATTTATTTTTGTGAAGGGTCCCATTTTATCAAATTAATTTTTGTGAAGGGTCCCATTTTATCAAATTAATTTTTGTGAAGGGACCCTAAATAGGCCCCAAATTTTTCCTGGATCAACCCCTGTTTAGTATCGCATTTATTGTACTTTGTCGAGTGCCACCCGGCGGCTACTTTTTCATTAATTGAGAATTCTTATTAATAATAAAAAAATTATTGCTCTGATTTAGACAAAACAAATTTAAGTTATCAATTGAACCCCTCCCTTAATATAATGGGTACCCGTATCGAATGTTCGTATAGAACAAATTAGCGTCCCCTGGCGGTGGTAGGTTGAACTAAATAACTTTGCAGCACGCCTGTTATACGGTGCAACGGGGACACGTGTCCCAGTTTCCTTCGGAAGGTGGTTTGTTTGGAACAGACTGCGACCCCTGGCCGCAAAAGGTGGAACAAAAAGATTTTGCAACGCGTGCTCATCACGCCTACTATAGGGGTACCGCAGGCAGCGGGAACACATGTCGTAGGTTCGTTTAGATCAGAATGCGCCCCTGTCGGCGGACGGTGGAAATAAAGGATTTTCCGTCGCGTGCGCAGCAATTTTAATTAAATAATTTCATACAAAATCGAGTCAAAGATATATAATTATACAAACTTTAGGTTTGTTTAGCCTGGGCAACGCCGGCCGGTCAGCTAGTTTTAAATAAAATCTTATCTCTCAAGGAAATCCGTAAGAATTTGCCAAAAAAAATCAATTTTTGAACACACTCTAGAAAATAAACTTCTTTATCAAAAGAAAAATATATTACTCCAGACAGTTTATGGACAGGTAAAGAGTTTTAGTCAATCAGATATCTTACAGTCGTTTTCTTAACACTTTCGAACATAATAAACAAGTGTTTATGTATTGTATTTGTTTGTCCGGCAGTCAGTCTTTCTGGCCGTCTGTTTGTTCTTGCTCTAATTCGCGTAAATATATTCGGAATGTATAAAAATATACATTTCCATGTAATTGATATATGTTATTGAGGACTTTTATAGTATGGGGTTTTACTTATATTGTTTACTATAGCATGTTCGGTATTGAAAATGAAGTGTATAGCATCTATAGTTCGATTACAGAGACATTCAAAAAATCCCATTACATTATGGTTTATGGTAGCTAAATTTAAATAAAACTGTTTTCTTTTTGTTTTACTGTATGCAGTCGTACTTAAGTTAAAAATAGGTAGGACAGATTCAACAAAACTTTTATTTGTGTTTATAGCACTGTGTACTGGGAAACAATGCAATTGATTGTGTTATTATTATTATTTTTTTTTTCTATATGAGGATTCAAACTCGAGTTGAAAATATTTCAATAGTTTGCCTTATCTTAACCACTATTTTATTGATTTACAAGATCAATTTTGTGAATGAAAGTTTATTTACGTTTATGGTGTTAACATAGAAATTTTAATCTACATCTGGCATAGTTTTATAGGAAATTTTATACCTTAAAAGGGCTCTAGGATCTTTTCTTTCTTTCATACTTTTGAAAAATTATTTCTGCGTAATTTTTTTCTAAAATTAAACTTTTTTTTTCATATGAAAAACGGGTACATTAATTTAGATTGATTTACAAAATAGAATATGTTGTATTAAAATTGTATTATATAACTTCGTATTAAAAACTACAGTATGTTTTTTACGCATTAGATTCATACATACAAACATAATCTAAACTTTTCCCTTTTACAAAAGATTAATAAAAAATATTTTAGGTAAAAAGATTAATAGAAAAAATTCCGGTAGAAAATCCGCACGATACTTGATTTGAATTATTTTATAAAAATAAATAGAAAATAACGTAAATAAAAGAAAAATAATTAAAACTTTGATGTTTATTCAACTAAAACTCACTAAAAAGTAGAAAATATATTTTTTTTTGAATTAGTGAGAAAAGTAAAAATTTTGTATATCATTAATAATCTCCATATATTTAGACTTTATCATACATATATATATTAAGGAATAAAAGCTAGAACCGTAAATGTTTATTACACACTTGTGACAAAACAAATATATTTAGAGTTTTTCCTTTCAGAAAAGGATAATAAAGGAATTTTATCAAGAACAAGTATTTACAATTAAATATACAGCAATCTCATAAAAAGTGTGTAATAAAACTGCCCTGTCTGTTATTTCTTAATATATATATATATATATATATGTGACATTCTGAGTTGTAATACCGGACCTTGTTTTTATATAAGTTGTGGCGATTTACTCGAAGGAAGCAGACCTATAGCAGTTGAAGATCTCATCCAATTGTCTTGAGTGACACTATATTGCAGTAGAAGTATTAAGAGATTATCTTTTTATTAAAGTGGAATTACGAGATGTCAGCATCCCACTAATAAAAAAGGGATTTTTATCCAAAGTAGGTTTTCCCAGAGCCAGAAAAAGTAGGTAGTTTCAGTTCAGTATCTTTTTTTTCCAGTAAGTAGCATCTTACAGGCTTGACGGGAAAGCTCGCAGTATAAAAACACTCTTAACTTTAGCATATTAAAGCGACCGGTAACAATTTCATTACATTATGAAACTAAAACTAAATGTTAACGTATCTTCATAATATTAACTAACATAAACCTCTTCATAATCAATACAAAACATTCTAGTGTTTGGTGATGACTGTATATATTTTAACGACAAGGGAAAAACAGAAAATCTGACGTGTATCTGATTTTATCGGTGGGTGTGTAAGAACACGCGGACAAGAAAAACGGCAATGCGGCTACTGGTCTCAGCCAATCTGCTCGTGCGACAGGGCTATTTAAAGGCGATGGAAAAATTGATGTAATAAGGTATTGAATTTAGCGCGGAAAATCGTGAAACGTGTCCCTTGTAAATTAAAAAAAAAAGATTTATGATATAAAAGGAAATTCTAAATTGGGATGAATTTTGACACGAAAAAGTTACTATACCAGTCATAAAATAATTGGATTTTGAGTTAGATAAAGTAAAGGAAAAATATTTTAAGGTGGGAATAAGTAAATTAAATCTAACAAAAACATAACTGTGAAAAAAGGGAGCCAAGTTCTGTAGTAAAAAAAAAACAAGAAAATAAATTATATGTAAGTGGGTGCCAAGTTAAAAAAAAATTCACTCAAACTTACCTAAAAAATATTATAGCATTGTTTAAATTGTTTAAAAATAAAAATTATTGATAGCATATTAATAATAAATCTAGAACTTGGCAAGCTTTTACCTAAGAGTCATTTATCTTTATTAATTACATTATTATATCAAAACTTGTTATTTCATTTTTGGAGGCCTTAATTTGAGTGCATTGAGGCTCCTGAAAGGGGAGGAGTCTCTGGAATGATGACCAAGGACAATCTTAAGTGTATCTGTATTTTTGTCAGGCTTTAGTCTGTTTGTATTGAGGTTTCCGGGAGTGGAGGACGCTAGAGTGATAACGAAAGACGAGCGGAAGTGTATCTGTGTGTTTATTTGTTTATCAAATCTTTAACACGGCTCATTTGTTTATAATAATAATAATATTAAAAATTATTATAATGACAGTGTTATTAATATTATTATCATCATTTTATTATGACATGAAAATGATAGGCATAATATTTATCAAAAACTTGCCAAGTTCTAGATTTATTATTAATATGCTATCAATAATTTTTATTTTAAAACAATTTAAACAGTGATATAATACTTTAGTAGGTAAATTTGAGGGAATTTTATTTGAACTTGGCACCCACTTACATATCACTTCTTTTCTTCTTTCTTTTATTTTCTTTCTTTATTTTTTTTTCTACAGAACTTGGCTCCCTTTTTTCACAGTTATGTTTTTGTTAGATATCATTACTTTTTGCACAGTTACAATATACTTAGGCAATTTACTTGATCGTTTTTAATGTGTTTACAAGTGACTATTTTATTAAACAGGCAACATTCAATTTAATTTAAATTTCCTGCAACAAAATATTTGGCTGTCAATTTGCTGCAGAAATCTAAGTTTTAATACTGCTGTATTTGATGTCTGTTTTGAAATGAAATGTATTGATTCGAAATTTTTATTATTTCTGAAATAACAATAAGCATATTGACATAATTTTATGTTTTACCATTACAGACTCATTAACATATAAATTAACAGTCCGATTCATATTTACAAATAAAATGACGAAGCTATCCAAATAATATCAAACAAATAGTATAAAATTTAAACAAGCACTAACAAGAAAATCTTGCTGACTTTTAGACCTTACTAATGTAGGTTTTTAGTCTGGCGAAAAAAAGTATTGGCTCAAACTGTATTTAAAAACAAAATGCTAATGCACCTTTTGCTTAATTATAACATTTATTTGACACACATCATACAAACTTGAAAGTAAACAGACAGTAATTATTAAAATTCGAATTCGTCCACCGAAACTACAGCATACCAAGAATTTGCATCTTCAAAACAATCCGTATCCAACAGTTTGAAAGTTCGTGTCGCTATCGAAAGACACCGAAATGATACTTGATAGTCCTCTGCAAGCATTATCTTTATACTCAGCGGCAATCGGTACAGCATCTTTATCTGTAGCGGAAATCAATAGAGTACCCGTAGCACTGACGTTGAGAGTCCGAGACACCTCAAGGTTGCCCACAGCTACACTGCCTAGACCCATGGTAGCCACACATCCATGATCGATACATATTTGAATCATAGGAATGACTCTCTTTTGTTTACATTTTTTAATTCTGGGATTAGACGAATTTCATTTGCGGATGTCTTGAAATATATGCGTATTTCGATATATGTATTCTCTCAAGATGTTTTTCTTTTTTCACAATGTGTCTAAAAAGGTAAAATTTATGCACCATTACTCAAAAAATTAATTCTCTGAAATTAGCCAAAAATGGTTGATAATCGAACTGATTTGCTGTAAGGTCCGGCCGGATTCAACATTTGGCGCTTTTTTTGGCAAATTAAAATTTCGCCTAATAGACGTAACGTTGAAATAAAAATGGAAACCCCCAAGTGGGTAATTAATCAATTTTCAGATTTTTTTTTTCGAATCTTTATAGTGTAAACGAATTTCGTACCAAATTTGAAACTCTGTAGGTGCAGTAGATACATGAGATCTTTTTGATGAGTGAGTGAATCAGCGATAAAATTATCGATTATCAGACATTTTCAAATATCATTATCTTGAAAACTGATTATGCGTTATTTATAAAATTTTGGATTCTGGATAATTAAGAGGGCCTTAGTACACATCCAAAATTACAAGTACGTAAGTCCAATATAGATTTTTAGTTTTAGAGTGTCGAAATTTGACGAAAACAGCTCGAAATGGTTCGTGTAACACACTAGTATCTCAGACGAACTTGGTTGACACACTGCCGTGTGTCTAGATGAGAAATAAGATAGAAGTTTAAAATGTATTATATATATGTATGATAAAGTATAAATATACTAATTAATGATTCAGGACTTTTATTATTTTTTTCAGTAATTGAAAATAAAATATATTTTCTTCCTTTTTGTGCGTTTTAGTTGAATAAAAGTTACATTTTTAATTTTGTTTCTGATGTTATTAATTGTATAATGTATTTTTTAGTTTAACTATATGTAGTGTATTAAGATATGTTTGTGGAATATATATGAATAAATATACAGGGCTACCCAAAAAAACTGGATATATTGCAGTCTATGCTTGATAATTGCTGAATATGCATTTTTAGTTATGTTATGTGTTTTCTAATTGAATCAAATTTTAGCTTAATATGTAGTGTGTATAAAAATTTGTAGTTCATATAGAGGACTATACAAAAAATTACAAGTTATGGGCGCTAACTTCTGAAAGTAAATTTTCAATTGTGTTATGAGTTTTCTAAATGAATTAGATTTTAGCACACCATGTAATGTGTATACAAATCGACAGATCATATGCAGGGCTGCTCAAAACAATACCTCAACGACTACTGGCGTTAATTTCTGAAATTGAGTGCTCAAATGTGTAATGTGTTTTTTAAAATTATTTATTGAGATATCTTCTTTTACCTTATTAAATGGTGAAGTTTCCTTAGAATATTCTGGAAGTTTTGGAAAGTGTTTCATAGTCTACACTAAACGCATTATTTTTCTTCTTTTTAAGTTGTATTCATTCTCCTTTATTGTGTAGTCACCAAATTTATTTGTAGTCATCAAAATTTATTATCTTTTGTAATGATTTTCAGAAATAAAATAAAGTGTTTTTCTCCCGTTAGCTATTATTTTTGCGTCTTAAAATGTTTCTCCAAATTGAAGGCAATTCAAGGGACTTTTAACTCTACTTCAAAAATTCACTTCATTTCATCATAATGTGAAAAAGTTTAACTTCAGAAACACAAAATAAATTCAGAAAAGAAGCACTTTGCGTGGTTTCAAAATGAAATATTATGGCCTCTTTTGGATTTTCGTATAATCATTCCATTGTTAGAAAAACTGACTTTGGGAAAAGTCTTTTAACTTTGAAAAGAATGTTTTTGAGAAATGACTTTTTTTTGTGGATAAATGGGGAATGTAGAACATATGCTGATTTTTGAAGTTTTACCGAACCATTTTATGCTAAAATCAATTCTTTGTGATGTTTACTCAAACATTATAAATGCTCTAATAAATTATGCACACTTTCGATCATAACGGGGAATGTTTAAGTGTATCATGCTTGAGATTTACGCAATTTGTGCGACATAACCTCTACTGAAGTGATTGTACGTAACGTGCTTTCTGGCAATAAGATAAATTCATTTTAAGAAACTTTCGTGTCTTTTTCATTTCTAAAATTTAGAGAAAACTATTGTTGGAAATGGAAAGCTATATATTACAGATGAATACATGAATTTCGATAACTACAAATTTAATATTTTCTCTCATGTGAGATATAGAAGAGCAGAAATTTTTAGAAAATCAACAGGAATCGGAGAATACATTTAAAAAGCATCGTTTAGGGCCTGTTACTTTAAAGTTTCGTTGCAGAGTGAATTTTTAAACACTTCTTAATTAGTTTACATGTGAAGGGCATTCATAGTGTAATAATTAAGGCATTAACATGGAAAAGGTAGTAAGTCAAGAAAGCCTAATTTTACAGGGGAAGCAAAAAACGGTTTAACACTGCTAAATTACAAAAGTTTTATTCCCAAAAAATAATCATATGAGATCCATGTATGGATATCTCAGCTTTACAATTTTTTTTTAAATCGACATACTTATTTTAAAGTAAATACTACTTCTTCTATTAAAAATCTCAAAATCGATTTTTCTTGACTTACTAGCATGTCAATTCATCAATTATTTAATTATTTAAAAATTTGAGAACAATAGTAAATAAAGTCACTGTTCTGTAGCATTGTGCTTTTGTTTATTTGTAGTTTCTTTTTGTCGTGATTTTTTGAAATGAAAGACAGTATTTTTCCCCCCAATAATATGCTATTGCTATATTTGTTTCTTAACACTGAAACGCCCAGAAATTTTACTTAAGATTTATGAAAATATTTTATACTAGAATGTTTATTTAAAACTATTTAACTTATTTCTGTGCGATGTAAATTTAACTTATTTTATGAAGAGATTTCTGGCTCGAATCGACATTTAATCATTTGGTCGGTGCCGAATTGGCTCCTACTAGGTGTTCTAATATTCAATATTTCTTCAAAATGTAGGGCTGTTAGCTTTACGTCATGAATTCCTTTCATTTGGTCGTAAATTAATAAGCCCTTAAATTCTAAAATACAAAGTAAATTCAGAAAACAAGAACATCTCGCATTCAGAGTAAAATATTTGTAGCCTCTTTTTTAATCTTCTATAATCATTCAATTGTTCGAGAAAGTGACTAAGTGAAAAATCTTTTAACTTTTAAAAAGAATGTTTTTCCGAAATGACAGTTTTGCGAATTGATTTGGGAATATAGACATATGCGGATTCCTGAAGGGCCTCCGGTCCATTTTACGCTAAAATCAACTCTTTGTCATGTTCACTCAAACGCTGTTATATGTGCTAATCAATTATGCACAGTTCTGATTGTGATGGAATATATTATATAAGTGCCATTAAAATCATTTTGAAATAGATTATGATTCAGATTTATGCAATATGTGCTACTGAAGTCATTGTACGTAATGTGCTATAAAATAAATCCATTCCATAAACCTTTCGCATGTTTCTCTTTAAAAAAAAATATTGTAAGAAAGTTGTACACTACGAATGAATGCGTGATCTTCCATATGTGCAAATATAGCTTTTTCTCACATGATTTAGAGATATAACAGAATAAAAGATATAACGGAAATTTTGATGAAATAAACATGAAGCATATTTTATAGTTAAAAGTTTTGTTGTTAAAATTTTCGTTATAATCAAAAGTTTTTAATAGCTTTTTAATCGGATTGTAAAAAAGAGGTAATCGTACAATAATATTCATTTTATTATGCAAAATAAAATATTTGAGAACAATTTTAGAATTACTGAAATAATTGTTGCACGTTTTGTACGATCATGAAAGTTTATTTATAATTTCTTTTGTCAGGATTTTTACAAATAAAACAGTGTGTTTTCTTCTGTGATCTATTATTTTTGTTTCTTAAAATATGTCTTCAAAAGGGAGGAATGTTAAAGCTACTTGATGTCAGATGTGGATCCAGCCTTCCATTAAAAGGGGGTCGGAGGGTCGGTCATGTCTCCTTTTTCCACGGAGGGGGTTCACATGCCTTCATTAGCAAATTTTATTTATTTAATCCAAATTGGTTATTTTTTGACATGTAGCCGAATTCATTTCCATTCGTAAATGCAAGACATTTTTAGGCATATTCGTAAGTGTATGAAATTTGCAGGTTCTGTTCAGACACCGAGAACAAATACTTGGTATGTGTTCAGAGTTTCGCATTTTCTTATAAAATCAAAGAATCTTAGAGAAAATGGTTTCAAAGTTCATATTTTGAGCCGATTTTTGGTGCTCGACCTTCATGAAAATGTTGCCTTGAGGGAGCAATTGAATTCAATTCAAGACGAATCACATTTATATGAAAATGAAAAACATTGTTCGATTCTTTGGTACTTAGTAACAATTTTGTATAAAAATAACTCCGTGAATGTATCAGAAATATTAGCATTTTTAAGCGGTGAAAAAAAAGGAAAAAAAATAGAACACCTTAAGTGCATATTTATATATAAAAAAATGTATTGTTCTATACAAATGTTCTTTGTTTAGGCGGAAGTCATGAACCCCATGACCCCCCCCCCCCCCTTCTCCCTTAGATCCGCGCTTTCTTGATGGGCTTTGTGATTTTAAAATGAAATATTATTGCCTTAGTTTCAGTTCTCGCATAATCATCCGCAATTGTTAGAAAAATTTACTTTGTAAAAAGTCTTTCAACAGTAGAACGGCCATAGCGATCGAATTGCGCTGAACCAATTAAATATGTATTGATTCGAACCAGAGGCGTAGCGTCAAGGGGGGCACGGATCACTTTACTACCAGTATTTTTATATACTATATTTGGCCTTATTTAATTCATACCGTACAAAGTTTAATTAAGGCAAAATGTAGTATTTAATTATACTGGTAGTAAAATGTTCGTGCCCCCCCTGACGCTACGCCGCTGATTCGAACCAGAAATTACTTAATAAGTCAAATATACACCACACAAAAATAAGTTAAATATACAGTTAAGTTAATATTAAATAAAATTTATGGTTTAAATTATTTTTATATAAATTCCGGCTATTCAAGTGTTAACTTTGAAAAGAATGTTTTCTCGAAATGGCAGTTTAGGGAATAGATTTGGGGGAATGTGGATAATATGCTTATTCTTGAAATTTTACCGGACCATCTTATGTATAATCAACTCATTGTGATTTTCATCCAAACAGTATAATAGCTCTAATCAACCACGCACATTTCCGATCGTGACGGGAAATATTAAAGTGCCATTAAAATCATTTCGTAATATATCATGCTTGAGATTTACACATTATTTGTGACATAATCTCTATTAAAGTGATTGTACGTATAAAGTGTTTTCATGCAGTTAAATAAACCCATTTCACATCATTTCATTTCTAAAATTTCAGAGAATATTTTTGTTAGAAAGTGCAAATTGTATGTTATGAATACATACATAAACTTACAAAACTACAAAGTTAACATCTTTTTTCACGTGGGTTAGATATATAATGGAACAGAAAATTTAAGTAATTTTTTTTATATCAAAAAAGTTTTGTTCAAAATTTCTTGCATAAATTTTCATTGCGGAATGAAATTCGAAACAGCTTTTAAAACCCTTTGTGACTCAACAACTCTGATTTGAAAAATATTTATTCATAGAATACATCATTTTAATCATGTAAAACATAATAAAAAAATATTTTTTACCATAAAAAAAAATATATATATTGACTAAAAGGTACTTTTTTCATTGCTGCAATAAACAGAAAATTACATACTTCTCATCAATATTGTCAATTTTCTAATGCAAATTTCTAAAGTATATACGAGCTTATCTTTGTAAAGATTCTATTTTTAGGCGTCTCCAGCCTTATTAATTTTACAAAATTTACGAAGTTCATTTCAGCAATAACGATGCAAAACTGCTGAAATGATAAATAAAACTTTGGCATGAGAAATTTAGCCGTCTTTTGTGAATTATGAACAATTTATGTTAACTATGCTGCGCTGGGATATAGCAGCAATAAATAAAATCGTCTTTTAAAGGTCACTGTATGTAACATTGACTTTTGGGCATGTAGCAGATATGCAGCACGGTGATACAAAGGGTTAATTAGATGGTATTCACAGTATACTATTCATTTTGTTATGTAAAGCAAAAATTTTGAAAACAATTTTAGAACAAATAGGCTCCATTTTGGTACATTACTGTGTAATTACGAAAGTGTTTCACAAATTATTTAGTTTCTTTGTGTAAGGGCTGTTAGAAATAAAAAATAGTGTTTCTTCTCCAGTAGTTTATTATATTTTTCTTAAAACATTTTTTTTTAAAGGAAGGATTGTTAAATATACTTCATGAGTTCATTTCATTTCATTGTAAAACATTAATTTTTGGTTTCTGAATAAAATGTTTGCAAACTTGTCTTGTTTTTTTTTGTTTAATTATACAATTCTAAAAAAAATACTAACTTTCTGAAGTCTTTTAACTTTAAAAAGAATGTTTACTCGAAATAGCAGTTTTGTAGATAAATGTAGAAATAGAACATATGGAGATTCCTGAAGTTTCGACAATCCATTTTATACTACAGTTAACCGCTCAGTCAAATGTTATAACTCTCTAATCAACTATGCAGAATTCCGATCGTGATAAGAAAGATTTAAATGTCATTGAAGTTATTTTGAATGTATTATGTTTGAGAATTGCACAACATGTGTGCGATAACAGCTACTAAATTGATTGTACATAACGTGCTTTTTTCCAATAAAATAAATTTATTTCATGAAAGTTTCGTGTATTTCTCATTTCTAAAATTTAGAGAAAACTATGTAGGAAAGAGAAAGTTATATATTACATATGAATACATGAACTTTGATAACTACAAATTTAACAGTTTCTCTCACGCGAGATAGTTGAACAGGAAATTTTGGAAAATAAACAAAAAGCATAGAGTATATTTAACTAGCATCCGACTAAAGTTTCTTCTTTTAAAATTTCATTCGAGGTTGATTTTTTATGCATTTCTTAATCAGCTTATATGTGAAGTGGCATTCATAGCAAAGTAAATTTCAAAGAACAATTTTAAATACTGTCATTGTTTAATGCTATTATGCAATCACGAAAGCTTATTTATAGTTCCTTTTTATCATGACTTTTAGAATTAAAATATAGTGTCCCCTCCTCTCTTCTGTAATCTATTATTTCTTTAAAAAAAAAGGACTGTCAGCTTTATTTCCTGAATTAATTTTACCATACAGTAATACAGCCTTAATTTTTTTCAAATGCAAAATAAATTCAGAAAACAAGTATTCTTTGCATTCACAATAAAATATTTATTGTTTTTTTCTTGAATTTTTGTATAATATTTCAATACACACAAAAAAACAAACAAACAAACGAAAAAAAACGAAAATGTTGATTTTACAGTATAATACTGGTATTCCAGCTGCCAGTATTATACCGTAAAATTAACAGTAATAAACAGTAAAATAAGCAGCAATACACTGCCGCAGTTGGGGTGCCAGTATTATACTGTAAAATCATTTTTTTTTTCAGTCTAGTTAGAAAACATATATTTGTGAAAAATCTTTTAACTTTAAAAAGAACGTTTTCTCGAAATAGAAGGTTTGTATACATGCAAGAATATAGAACATATATTGATTCCCGAAGTTTTACCAGTATATTTTTTGCTATAATCAAACCTTTGTAATGTTCACTTAAACGGTATAATGCTCTAATCACTTATTCAGATTTCCGACCGTGACGGGAAATATTTAAGTTTCTTTAAAATCCTTTTGCATTTCCAGTTAAGTCGTTATGCAATGTATCATGCTTGAGTATTATGAATGTCATAGCTTCTACTGAATTTGTACATAACGTGCTTTCTTGCAATAATATAAATTCATTTCATGAAAATTTCGTGTATTTTTCATCTTTAAAATTTAGGAAATAGGAAAAGAAAAGTTATGTGTTACAGATGAATACATGAACTTCTATAACTTCAAATTTAATATTTTCTCTTACGCGAGATATAGCAGAGCAGAAAATTTTAGAAAACCAACAGGAAGCATAGAATAGATTTTAAAAGCATCATTTAACGTTTGTTATTTTAATGTTTCTTTGTAGATTTAAATTTTATACATTTCTTAATTAGCTTACACGCGAAGGGAAATTTCTAGTGTAATATGTATTTATGAAAAGTGAGAGTTTTGAGAACAATTTTCAAACAGAGTCATTGTTGTTTGCTATTATGTAAACAAGAAATCTTATTTATAGTTTCTTTTTGTCATAAATTTTAGAAATGAAAGATTTTTTTTTAAATTGTAATTTATTATTTTTATTTATTAAAATATTTCTTCACAAAGGGAAAACTGTTAGCATTACTTCATGAATTCATTTAATTTTATAGTAAATTAATAACAAATTTTTAAAACAGAAAATAAATTTAGAAAATAAGCACTTTTTGGATTTAGAATGAAACATTTGTGGCCTCTTTTTGAATGTTTGTGTAATCGTTCAGTTGTTAGAAAACTTACTTTGTGAAATGTCTTGTAACTTAAAGAAAAACGAAAAACCACGCGTCAAAAATAGATTATGTAACACTTCCCAACACTTCCAAAATAATTTTACAAATCTTTACCGTTTAATAAGGTGAAATAAGATATCTAAGTAAGCAAGAGCACGCAGCCGAAGCACCAACCTGTGAGGGTTTGCGGCGTGAAGCCTCTGGCGGTAGTTGCCCCTTAACCACTCAGCAAAGAACGAACCTGAAACAACGGGTTGTTGTAATTAAATCAAAAAAAAAATTAACAACACCCAACCAAATTAAGTGAGAAAACACTGCTCGACGCAGGGTACAAGAAACACAACGAAGCGAACCGAAAACTTAACTATAATAAAACTAATTTACAAACTAAGAAATATAACAGACTTTAAAGACAGATTGGAGTTACACCTGTCTCACTAAAGCTAAGTCTAAAACTAAAATAAACTATACATACAATCACATAGCTTCCCATACAAGGGAATTACACTAAAATACAATTACCAAATATACAGCCACTGACATCACGAAATTTTTAGTAAAGAAACAGAGTAAAATTACAGAGCATCTTCAACGGAGAGTTACAGGATATTACAAATGAAACATGAGTTGTGAGCAGATAGCTTGCTACCCGTGCATATCCACCTGAAAATGCAAAAATCAATGTAGATCACAAGAATACACAACATTCAGTATTGAGAAAGTTGAGTTCATTACTGCAGAAACCATGCCAGAGTTACTATTAAGAGTAAGGTTCCTTGAAATTCACTGATCAGCCAATTACTGACCAAGATCCAATGAGAGCATCGCAGCTTACAAGATAGCAACAATAGTATATAACTATAGTAAAAATAGCAGATAGAATTGAATGTCAATGTTAATTAACAAGTCAAGTCCAGATTTGCCACAAAAGTCAATTGCAGGAATTAAATTCCAGCACTAAAGTCACACAGAAAAATATTTAACGAGAAATGTTAATAAAGGCATTAAAAGAAAGAGTCAAAGTCTTGGACTGACCAGGTATGTTCCGCAAAGATGGCTTTAGACCCAAGGATCCAAATAAATGTTCACGATTTCAGGCCTGTGGATAAAATATATATTCCATCTATACGCTCTTGGTATAGGCAAAGAAGTCTTCGACTAACTACATTGCTCCCAAAGAGTCAGACAATAAAAACAAGCGGCACAGATCACGCTGACTGTTTTACTTAAAAGACATATTTATTCACAGTTAACGTTCCAGAATAAGTCAGCGAAACGACTGAAACAGTGACAGCTAAAGGAGAGCCAACTCTGTAAACCACTATTTTAAGGAGTAACTAAGTAGATTCAATGTCGCTGCGACTTGCGAGGATTTAAAAAAAAGTACAACCGAAAAGAAATTACAACTGTAGATAACATATATATTCCATCTATGCACTCTTAGTATAGGCAAAGAAGTCATCAGCTACTACATTGCTCCCAAAGAGTCAGACAAAAACAAGCGATTTTGACACTAAGCCTGGTACGCTTTAACATGTGTAAATAATGAAGGACTCTACCCGGGTAATGAAAATGAAACGTGTGGTGTCAACTATAGGAGAAGCACACAAACCATGACATAACATTTTAAACTTGACAGCTAGAGACACTATGAAGCACATTAGCACAACTTAAAATTAGAAGAATCAACGCGTATAAAAGAATAGTCCAATATATGATAAAAGCCAGTTCTTTTGTATTGCAGAATTAAACGAGAAAAGCCCATCATGTAACTATCCTTAACGACTTACACTGCAACTTCGCTGCACTGCAAAGAAATGAATCCAAATTGTTTATTTTGTAAAACACATAACATATTTTAAAACCCAATTTCACGAATTACCAACAATGCACGGAAAAATATCCGAATTCTTTTGTGCAGCCCTGTATATGATCTAAAGATGTGTATATATATATTACATAGAATGCTAAATTTTAGTTCAGTTATAGGAGACAGTTTAAAATTCTCCTTCTGGAATTTCCGTCAATAAACGGAAATGTACTAGAGAATTTTTGTGCTGCCCTGTAATGATCTATAGAATTTATACACACCAAGTAATTGACAAAAAATGAGTTAAATTTAAAAACGCGTTTAGAAACTGAAAACGCACTTCCAGCAATTATTGTTAACAGACAGTACCGAATTCTTTCGTCCCTGTAAATGTACAAACACACAATATTCTATAGTAAGCCTCTCGCAATGCACCTTAGTGACATATATCAATTTTAATCTGTTTGAAATAGAGAAACATTATTAAAATAAACCGCAAACGGTTCTACTTCACAGACCGTAATGTTACGGATTTTTTGAGTGTCCCTGTAAAGGAACTGTAAGTGCTATCACATCATATTCTATAGTAAGCCTCTTGTAGTGCACCTCAGTGATACATATCAATTCTAATATGTTTGAAATTGAGTAACATCATTAAAATAAACCGCAAATGATTTTTTCCCCATAGACCGTAAAGCAACGAGAGTCTTTTGAATGTTTCTGTTAAAAACAAAAACTATAAGTGCTGACAGTTCATTTTCAATACGAACATGCCACAATAAACCTCAATCTATACTAATAAAAGAAAGTTTCGCTCTGTGTGTGCGTCTGTGTGTCTGTGTGTCTGTGTGTCTGTTGGCGATGGCTAGGAAAATCTAGCCTACCTAGAAAGCTGAAAATTTAGATTTAGGTAGTCCAAACCCTCTCCTGGTGCAACATTGCGTCAGAATTTTAATATTTTAATTACTTTCTGAAATATTAATTAAAATGCACAAAGAACTCTCATTAAAAATACGCTTTTTTTCATCGGTTGGTTGGTTGTGTAGAATATCTTCTCAGAACACATTAAATAAATCAAAGTAACGACGCATAGATAAGGACTTATAACGAAACAGTGCCAACATTGATTGCAGTTACCTGCATATAGCTAAGCTAATACAGCGCCATCTACTCACGGCAAATTACATAAACGTCACCTGTTTAAGACATTTACAGGCACGTTTTTCTTCATTATAATTATCTGGGTTTAAGGTTTTTTTTTAAAACAGGACATATATTATTATGATAGAGACTACTATTACAGAAAACTATTTAACAGATTATTTGTTATATATTTGCGGGAATGGCGAGGGGTAGGGGTCTAATTACATTTAACAATTTTAACCCGTAGCGTTTAATTGTTGTTTTATATACAGAATACCGCTATTTTAAATCTCAGTTTCTCAGTAATATCTCAGTAATAATGTTCCGAACTTCTCCATTTAGTTCCATTTTTACTAAATTATCGTAAAACTCAGCATTCATTGCTTCAAGGTGTATTTCTAAAAAGCAATTACCAGTATTTCCGAATAATAGCCTAAGCCAAATTTCAAAATAAGTCCCTAGCTTAACCAAATGAATCAATCTGTAAAGATGTATAGTGATCCTCCTAATTAGTTATTTGCTGAAGGTCACTTGAACATTCGCCAGCCCCCCCCCCCCCCCTCCGGGGCCCTCCTTCAAAGTTTTCTCTAACTATTTCCCGTTTCCATATCTCAGCAACTATCTTTCCGATTTCAATACAAGTGATTCCAAACATTATAATTAACTTAATAGTTACCCTTTATAACATTAAACTAAATTTATGAGTAGCGGTTACCACTATTTCTGAATAATAGTTTAAGCCGAATTTCTATTTAAGTTCCTAGCTTAACCAAACGAACGAATTTTTAAAGATACATAGCGGTTGTCTTAATTAGTCGTTTGCTGAACGGAACTTGAACATCCCCCCCCCCCGAACCCTCCTTCAAGGTTTTTTACCTAACTATGCTCCGTTTCCATATCTCAGCAACTATCTTTCCGATTTCAGCGCAAGTGATTCCAAACATTATAATTAACTTAATAGACAACCTTTATAACATTAAACTTAATTTATGAGTGGAGGCTACCACTATTTCCGAATAATAGTTTAAGCCAAATTTGTAATTAAGTTTCTAGCTTAACCAAACGAACGAATTTTTAAAGATGCATAGTGATCCTCCTAATTAGTCATTTGCTGAAGGGAACTTGAACATCCCCTCCCCCCTCCCCCCGGTCCCTCCTTCAGTGTTTTTCCTCTAACTATTCCCTGTTTCCGTATCTCCGCAACTATATTTCCGATTTCTACGCAACTGATTCCAAACATTATAATTAACTCAATAGTAACCTTCTATAACATTAAAGTAAATTTATGAGTAGCGGTTACCACTATTTCTGAATAATAGTTTAAGCCAAATTTCTAATTAAGTTCCTAGCTTAACCAAACGAACGAATTTTTAATGATACATAGCGGTTCTCCTAATTAGTCATTTGCTGAACGGAACTTGAACATCCGGTGGAAGGGGGTGGAAGGGGGAAATAAAAGATTTTCCGGAGCGTGCGAGCGTGCCCGGTATACGGTGTCGAAGCCATCGGAAACCTTGGCCAGAGTTTCGTTTTTTAAAATATTTCAGTTTATTACACGGGCTCGGGCAACGCCGGGCGGGTCAGCTAGTTACATAAATAAATTTCATGACAAACCGAATATATTTACGCGAGTTAGAGCACGGACAGGCAGACAAACCGAATTCATAAATACAACTATGTTGGAAAGTGTTTAAAATATTGTTCGCTTAAAATGGCAATTTTATGAATAAATATGGAATGGAGGAGAACATAAGGTGTTTCCAAAACACTTACCAATCCATTTTATGCTATGTAATGTTCATTCAAACGTTATGATGTCTCTAATCAACTATGCACATTTCCCATCGTGACGGGAAATATTTAAGTGCCCTTAAAATCATTTTGGATTATGCTTGAAATTTAGGAAATATGCGTGCAACTTCTCCTGAAGCGCCTCTACTGAAGTGACGTGTTTTCTTGCAATAAAATAAATTCATTTAATAAAACTTTCGCTCGCTTCCCATTTCTAAAATTTAGAGAAAACTGTTGTAAGAATGTGAATGCTGTATATTTATGAATGAACACATGAACTTTCATAACAACAGATTTAACAGTTTCTGTCACGCGAGTTTCAGTTATAACAGAACAACAACAACAGAAATAATGCTATCGACAGAAATCATATTATATATATATAAAAAAAAATAACTGTTCGAGATTCATTGTTTAAACTTTACATTGTTTAAACACCCCCCCCCCCTCCCGCCATCCACCCACACACATCAAAAACTAGTCGTTGCATAATATAAAATATGAAAAGAAAACATGTGTAAACTATTTATAAAATGCATTGCAATTCGAATAAAATCGTGGCTTGATGACGTCATAAACTTTAAATGCTCTATTACTGAATTGCGTAAAAGAAACATCCGTATAACTTCAAAATTGATAATCATATTACCTAACGGTTTACTGCGTCGGATTAAGCGTCTCATTTCCAATTAAAATATGTCTTTGAATTGAAATTTTAATGAAATACAGGGTCATGGAAAATAGGATTACAAATATCTCGGCAACTCATTATCCGATCAACTTCATTCTTTATGTAAAATTTGTTTATTTATTTATTTTATTTTATTATTTTTTTTTTTGTATTTTATATTCACTCCTTAAAATAAACAATTTCGAAAAATTTTATATACCTTATCAGAATGAATATTTAGAGAGTCCGAAAAAAATAGTTCCGCATAATATAGAGGTTACCGAAATTCAATTAGCTTCTTCCCATTATTACATACTAAGTGCATACCAAATTTCAAGTCTCTATCTCAATTTGTTTGGGAAATACAGCGTTTACAGAAACATACACAGACACACACAGACACACATACAGACGGACTGTAAATTTTTTTTTCTAAAACTATATTTTTCGGAATCTCCAGTGTCTGAAACGTGTGAATCCGTCATTTTTTTTTCGATTTCCAAAACGATTACAAGACTTACCCTATACTACGTATGATGAGTAAGTAAAATAAAAAAATAAAAAAAGGCATTCATAGAATAATATTTATTTTACTATGCAAAGTACATTTTTTGAGAGCAGTTTTAGAGTTAAGGAGAAATATCAAGTTGAGAAGCCTGAAATTCACGTATTTTTTAAACTGTATAAAAAGTTATTCAAGTTTGAAAAACCTTTGAATAAAATACATACAACACTTTCATTTCAATATTCTTACATATTTCTATGGCTTGAATAACTTATTCGAATATATATGTTTATATACAGGGTGGAAACCGTATAAGTGACCCAAACATTTTATTTCTGAATGAATGTATAAGTATAAATATGAAAGTAGTGCTTGCGCATGGGTAAATATGCGTTACGCAATGAAATCATTCTCAGCGTCTCTAGCGGAAATTAGCGATTCTATTTCGAAAGTTATTAGTGATATGAGAACAAAGTCAATTAGAATGTTATTCAGGTTGTCGACTTAACAGAGAACAACACGAAAAATAGTCTATTATTTTTTCTTAGCTTAATGATACTGATTTGTAAATATATCATACGAATTCAGTTTTTCTAACTGAGTGAAAAAATGTCCAGAACCTTTGACTTACATTGTCAATGCTCTACCATTTGAACTACCTGGACTGACAGTCGTTCTGGCATATTTCGCTCAGTTGGAAATAAAAAAAAATAATAATAGTGTATCTACTCACCCGTTGTTTAATGGGATATCATTACCTGCGGTATATTTTGTTGAGCTGTCTACATGGAAGACCAGAGGCTAACGCCAATAAGGTTATCTGAACAAAATGTTCTCGCCGATCGTCAGTCCAAGTAGCTCAAACGGTAGAGCATTGATGTTCTGAGTCAAACGTTCTGAGTTTGAGTCCCGGCATGAGCATTTTTTTCGCTCAGTGAGAAAAACAGTGTTAGAGAAAGGTATGGGAACTACAAGTTGAACAACATAAATAAGACAGAAATAAATACTTTTTTTGTTTATGCTCGAATTGGTCACGATCGGCGGCAGATCATCTGTTCTGTTTGAAGCGGATTCTTAACATTTTGAGGTATTTAAGGTAAAAAATTTAAAAAGTTGTTTGTTTTCCTTAATTTTCAACGTTACATCTCCACTTAACCCCTTGAAGGGCGGTGGTTCATTTTTGGACCACTTAATTTTATTCCTTAAATGCCACATTGACACCAGAATTTTTGAATAATTTTTTTCCCTTTTCTAAAGTGAAGAAAAGCTTTCAATAGTTTCAAATCAATTTGTTCGTAAATTCTAGTGTCTATCAATCATTTCAGCATTTTTCGAATGGAAGTGCTTTGCCCCTGAAAGGGTTAAGGCTGTTCTCAAATCTAAACTGGCTACTTTCTGACACATTTTTTTAAATTCATTTTTATTTGCAAACGTGTCAAATTCAGATTTGCTCTTATTAAGAAACTATGTAATCGAACTGTTTTTTTTTCTCATTTTTCTGTAAAAGCAAAAGTTTTTTCAGATATTTCTTTCAAATTTGGCGTTTTGAACAGAATTTCCGAATGCAACAGCAGAGGAAAGGAAAAAGACTGCCATCCTGAGAAAACAATCGCTTATAACTCAAGATGTGTTCAATTTAACTAAAAACGAAAAAAAAAATGTTTGATTACAAATCACTTCAGTAACTATACCTGCAAGTATCATGCAATTTACGTTTCAAATTGAGTTATAAAATGTGTCAAAAAGTCAGGCGTTGTAGAGTGAGGAAAATGTTTTTGAGAACCGCCTTAATAGATTCAGATGCTTAACTCATAATATTAGAAAGTGAAACTGAATTAATACGTTAAATATAAAATATGATACAGTTTTCCAGTTTATAAATGTTATTTTTTGACTTTTTTTAAACATAAATTTAATAAGAAAATTAAACGACTAATTAAAATAAAATCACTTAAGGAAAATTCGATTTATTTGGGTCAAAAATTTCGATTTTTTAAATTTTGTATTTTGTATTTATTTATTTATTTGTTTGTTTGTTGCATCCTTTATGTGTATAGATTGTTGCCCTAAAGAAGTTTCATGATTACAATATTTTTTACTCATTGAATGTAACGTCGCCTTTTGAACGTAACGCTGTTGCAAAGCTTTAAACTTATTTTTCTCGAAACCAAGTTCTTCAAACTGGGCGTGCATTTTTCTCGAGAACTATTTGACGGTTTCCTTCATTTTTTAAAGAAAGGTAATCGTTTTTGCGGGATTTTATACCACTAAAAATTATAATTTTTATTGATTTTTTTTTTTTTTTAAGCTCGCTAAAGGTAGCATAAAAAGCGAAAAAATGACATTTTGTATTCCAATGACCGCCATTTTCTCAAAAATCAACTTTTAAAGCAAACTGTTTGTATAACATTTAGAGAATTTAATATATTTTCTTAATTTGGCTGTCAAATTTGTTTCAAATGCTTGTGACCAAAGAAAAACAGTCGCCCTATCAGCGTGCACATTTGAATAAGATACTCCCCGTCGCACAAGACGTACTACTCATTTTTTTACACACACACACACACACACACACAAAAGAAAAAGTGAAATGTCAATAAATATAATGCAAAAAGTTTGAAGATGATATAGCTTTTCTTTATAACTGAAAAAAAAAAAAAAAAACACTCACACATTCACACACACGCGTAAATATCACCTGAATTTTAAACCAAAGAAGTACAACTTCCTCTTAAACAAATTAAAATTACGTATAATCTATAGCTCAGTAAAGTTATATAAAAACAAAAGAAAAAAGAACAAAGGACAAATATTAGTCAAGATGCTGAAGTTTATTAACATTTATAATTTAGATTTCCTGTAACAATTTAATCTACGGCATTTTTTAAATTACAGAAGAAGATATACTAGCTCATTATCAGTAACATTTTGTCAACATTTAAAAATGCTAAATTAGTAGAAACATACTGATAAACAGCTAAACACATTTTGCCAAAAGCATAGTAATTGAAAAAATTATTCCTTGGGATAATTATTCTCGAAGGTATGATGTTGATTTATGTTGCATATTGTTGATGCATAATTTCTATACTTAAACGGAAGGTAGACTTTAGTAATTATTTTTCATTATTTATGTTATTCTGGTAGGAAATTCTTAAAATAAGTATTCTCTACCATGAATTTAATACATATTTAAAAAAAAATTACTGAAAAAAAATAAAGCTATGAATTAATTTTTTTTTAAGTTTAAAATTATCTATGCATCTCAACTTTCAAAAAAAAAAAAATCACATTTTTTCCCTTTTTTATATAAAAGTATTTTATTAAAACTTTTTGTAATTATTTTGGAATTCGACAAACAGTTATTTAAAAATATTATAAAAAACTTGTACCAAGCTCAATTTTCACTAAAAATTTAAATGTTAATATACTTTCTTTATAACTAAATTGTAAACATTAATAAACCAAAATTCAAAAAGTGCATGCACAGATTTGTAATAGTATGTATCAAGACTGTCTCTTAGACAGACTGAGAATGGATTTGTCACACCAAGAATTTAAAAATAGACATCTGACAATAAATAACAACAAACTCTTTAAATAACACACTGTGTTCACTGAGTTGTGAGAAGCGTTTCAAATGTATTAATCCATTTCATCAATCAAAGAAGCAGTACAAGTATTCACCTCAAAAGACACGAATTATGTTTTTGAGGTGAGAACTTGTGCTGCTTCCTCGCCTCTGATAATGGATTAATTCCATTTTTCAGGCTTTATACGTGATTTCGTTATTATCATCGAGTTAGATGTCAAACATTCCCCTTTTTTCATGCATTTTCAACATTGTTTCATAATCTGCACTGCGATTCAAGCCTTTTTCCGCTTTTGAAAAATAATCATTCAATTACTACGTTCCTTAGTTAAGGGGACTTGACACTGAAATAAAGTCCTGCATTGGGTCAGTTTACCCGATTTTACCCGATCCCGAACCGACCGTGGTTCGGATTGACGATAATTTTTTTTAGGTGCGTGTCAGGTATGGATCGGGTTGACTTTAAATATTCCGGGTTCGGGTCGGGTTTGGATCGGCTTTGGATAGGGTTGACTTTAAATATTTCGGGTTTGGGTGGGTTGCTTTTTCAGTTTTGATTCTTTTGGGTTGGGTTCGGGTTGAGCCGACTTTTAATAAAAGTCCTAAACATTTTTTTTTTATGAAAAAGAAAACTATATATTTGAATATTATTGAGTGTATATGTGTTAAGGGGCCGCTTCACTGAAACTCCCCGATCGCGAAACTCTATGGTAATCTATGGGAAAATTAAAAGCGCGATGACTCAGTACCTATTATAATTATTAAAATACGGTTATCATCATCAGAAAGTAGACGTCAGATGCCAATGATGTTGTGTTTTTTAAAAAAAATTCTCCATAAATTTTAAGCATTTAAAAAAATCCTGTAAACTTTTTAATTTCATCATCTTTTCAAAAATATTTAAAATTTACGGAGAAATTTTTTTAAAAACGCGCATCGTCGGTATCCGACCTCTACTTTCTGATGATAACAACTGTATTTTAATAACTATATTAAGTAATGAGTAATCGCGCTTTTAAGTTTTCCCATAGGTTAACATGGGATTTCGCGATCGGAAAGTTCCAATAAGCGGCCCGGCCCCTTAAGGGTCCTCTTCACGCACTTGAAAACAACCGCTCGCTAATGTTAATCCTATGGGGCATTATTTTTCTAATATCTCGTTTGCATTTCAATATTTTTAAATGATTTTTTTGTATTGGATAGCAGAGACCAATCTCTATTTTTGTGGTTGATTATCTTTACGATTTTTTTTTACGAAGATACTTTCACTTTCGAAACCGGTTCCGAATACGTAAAATCCTAATTGGAGAATCGTGTATAAATGTAGAGCAATCAAACATTCGTATTTCAAGAACAAAATGTGAAACATGTCACAGCATTTAAAACATCTGTTCTAGGATAATTTCCCATTGCTGTATATATCGTCAATTATCGAACTTTGATGGAAGCTCCCAAAAGAAGGGAATAATCCCGAAATCGAGATTACCATTTCATTTTTTTTCTTTGAATGTGAAAACCTCCATCGACGTCACAGTATTGAAGATTTGTTTCATCTGCTGAAAGTGAAAGCTGGAAAAGACGACAAGTTTTGAACTTTAGTTGTTCTGAAATTTTTATCGTAATATTTTGGTGTCTGATTTTTCGATAGACCTATTGGCGACGAATTGGAATCGTAAAATGCGGAGAGGCTTTCAGCAAATATGCTAAGGTAAATTTATGCGCAGAGTTGTCACATGATACAACCTTTTTTATTCTATTTCAAAGGATTCTACCACTCTTCCCCCACCACACTGTGAAAAATTCGCAGTAAAATGTCCTGTCATTCATCCTTTTCATTGAAACGGTTACATAACATTAATTTAACTTTATTCTGACCATAATATGGTGAATGATATGGTCAGATCCGCTCAAAAATATGGTCAAGTAACCGTTAACTTTAAAAACAGTCGAATGATTGTACAGTTTGCAACAGACTTTTAACAATGCATAATCATTGGCATATATTTCTACAACCACTGTAAGAGAAATCTACCACAAAGAATAATTTTTTAAAAATGGAGCATCCTGTGTATAATATTTTCATGTATTAAATTAAAATGATGATTAAAACCAGAAATTGGGAATAATTGAACTTTGTTAAATTAATAAATTTAGGAATTTTCACATAATGTATAAAAATTTATAGATGTATTAAAATTTATCTTTGGCTGAGTGCATAATTACGTATTTTATATAACTGCTATAGGAAAATTCGTGTTTTTAGAAAATTTTAATCAAAAATTTGTCTTAATAATAGTGGTGTATGTTTAAGCAAAGAATAAAGAAATATGATCAATGGATCAAGTTTTGAATCCAGGTAGTGGGTAATGCAAAAAAATACCCCTTCCCCAATTTTTCTAAAAACATGGGCTCAAGATAATCGGGCAGAATTATTGTATTTAGTCAATTTCATTTACTTTTTTAAAGATATTTTTATTATGGAAAAACGTGGATTATTTAATACAATACTATTGCCATTTTTACGTTTCTGTCGCGTTGTAATTTCTAGCTAACGAAATTCTTAAGGAAGCTTCTAAAAAGTCCTTGAAGTTTTAAGAAGCTGTCGAGGATGTTAAAGTTGGTCGACTGACATCATAGCAGACCCATATGAAACATATTCCTCATTCAACATTGTATGGTCGAATAAAGAGATGGATTTTTGGGGGCAGTCACTCTAACTTATATGATAAAATGCTAATTGAAGAGTAATGATAACATTAAGTTTATCAGCTGTGTAATTATTGAATATGAAGGTGCATTTTTCTAGGTACTACTGTTACTATTAAGATAGATAAAAAAGTCGAAGTAAGCATAGTGGTAATGAGTGGTGTGACAAAACTTTTATGAATTGAATAAAATTAGACATACCTGCCAAACTTCCGGGTTTTTATTTTAAATCAACCAAAACCAGAAATTTTATATACATAAAAAAATTTAAATTCAACCACATAGAAACAAAACATATTTCATTAAGTAATTTTTTTGGTTTGAATTATATTTATTTGATTTGAAAAAAGTGGGAGGGTTGGTTGGTATGTCATTACCACAATTGCTAAATCCAGGAACAACTACATCAATCCAAGAATTCCTAAGTATAGAAAATTTAATTTATAGTTGTGTTGAATATATAGTAATAAACATTGTTTTCTAAAATTAATGTTTATTGATCATTCATTTGATAATTCTTGTCAAAGTTAAAAGTGTTTAAAATTCGAGTGTTAAATGATTAATAATTTAATTATAATTCAGCATTAAGTATTTAAAAATTGATAGCAATTAAATTAATAAAATTAAGATAAAACTGGCATGCTTAAAATGTATTGTCTTATTTAGGCACTTTTGACATCTCATTTATGTTTAACTAATGTACGTGTAACCTAAATATACTAATGATGTATTTTTGCTGAAATTACAAATTCAATTACTTCAAAACAAACTAGTTTTGACTTAAAAATTTAATAATCAATCGTTTTTTGCTTACATTTGGTAAGTTTATATTTAATAAAATACGAAATATAACCCTAAATGTGACAAACATACGAGACATCACCTTGCATCTCATTTGGGTATAATTACCTTACACATTAAAATAAAAAAGAAATTTAATTTTTTATACGATCCCCCTCTTTTTATAACTTATATTTAGAAGAAATACTCCTTTGCGTATAAGGTCATTAAAAAAATCCTATTCGTCTGCGGCAAAAATTTACTGAGTTATGATACTTTAAATTTTATGAATTTTGTGGCCTTAAAACGGAAAAACGCGTTTTTAGTGCAAGACACGGAGAGAGAGTGATAAATCCGAATGAATGAAACTACAAGGATTTATATAAAATGAGGCGATTGGATTTATCATTAGATTTAAATTATTCTTATTAATTTTGCTTCTCATCTGTTTTTACTTTATTTTATATATATATTTTAAACATTATTCTTCAGAATTAATTTTTTTCGTTTCTAGTTTTTTCTAATCGCATTTATCAACATTTCCATTATTGCAATGGCACGTTTATAATATGATGTTTTGTGTTTTGATTCTTTTAGGGCTCCAATTTATTTATTACTGTGATTTATTTATTTGTTACTTACAGTACTATACTGTGAAAAATTGTAAATAATACAGTAAAATACTACTGAAAAATTGTAAAAATACCGTGAAAAATTTTGGCTTCGATTCTTTTCCGGTTTTCGATGCATTTACACGTTTTAGAAGGTTCTCAACACGATTTGACTATTTCTAGAAAATGTTTGTCCGTGAGTTTATGTGTCTGTCTGTGTGAGACATAAATGTGACGCCCTAACTCACGAACTACTGCGTAAAATGAAATGAAATTTCATATGAAGTTCTATCCTTATGTGAACTAATGCTGAATAGTTTTTGGGCGAAATCCCCCAAGTGGGGTTGCTAAAAATAGATGATTTGTTCGAGTTATGTGATGCTTATATCTAAATTTTATGTACGCACAATTCAACGAAAGATCAAATTTAGTATCCAAATGATAGGAATAGATCGTCATTCAATTTTGATTGCGGTCATCTAAGGTAGGGTGCCAAAATTAGATGATTTGTTCGAAATATGCGATGCTTATATCATCATTTTAAATGCACAGAATTCAACGAAACTTCACGCTTAGCATACTTTTATTGTTCACCATTCCATAAAAATAATTTGCGTTTATATATATGCTAGCGTAAATTCCCGTCCTAAGACGGTGGGTTGATATCATGGTTTTAACTTAAAATTTTAAATATTTGATAAAAATGTTCATACAATATTCATCGACAATAAGGAAAACTGACCTGAAACGGGGCATGTCCTGCAGCTCAGGATCTAATTAATGAATGGACCTCTGGGGTTTTAATAATACATTTTTAAATAAATTTTTATGTAAAAATGGAGAGATTATTTTACAATAATAATATACAATCTGTAGATGAGAGAGACTTTTAATATTTTCAACTGATTATTTCTTTATATATAGTTTCTTCGTCCCCTTTCTATAATCGTAATCTCTGTTCCTTTTTCACAATCGGGGATCCTGTCCCTGTCATAAAGTGACATACCCAATCGGTCCTTTAAAAGTAAATAAAATAAAATCTATTTATATAATACGCAAGTGAACTGTTGGAACCTTCGGTAGCATAATAATTTTCTATTCTTATAAATTGTTAGATCAGTTTTGATACTTTAATTTTCATTTTCATCTTTTGATAATAGTAAAAAGCGAATTCAGCTTACCTGAAATTTACCATCGCGCGAAGAATTTATATCCATAGTATGATCCTTATACTTATCCTTTTGATTCATCATCATATCACTGTTTAGAAATTAGAAATATTATTAGTAATAAATCACAAATTCACATGTAATGAGCAGACATCCGTTTTGATTTGAATATAATATTATTCATTTTCTTGACTATACATACAATTATTTCGCGTATGGAGTCTGCTTATAATTGCTCCATTTTTACATTAAATTTAAGATATATACACACATTCACACGGACGTCTTTACAGTAAAGTTACATTTTACATACTAAAGGAGTTTATTAAGAAGTGCACACGCGCGGTATCACTTGAAGGTTGAAGAGGGGCAATCAGGAGTTTTTCTGGGTTGTTAGTTACGACATAAGGTCCACCTGGTTAGATTAAGTTTGGTTCACAGCTGCGGTTATCACTTGAGATGCTAGAGTTAATTGGAGTCTGGCTTTTAACATTTAGTGTTTTTTGCTGCGATGTTTACAAGTATGCACTGAGTGATGTTCGATGCGTTCTTTCCCATCGTTCACATCACGTGGAGATTATTAGTATGTAAAAAGGTTTCTCCGTCATGAACAATTATTATTATTTCAAGCTTTTTTTACCGTTACTTTTAAAGATTTTTATTTTCCTGAATTTCTTTACTTTTCTGAAATTTTTATAAAAAAATTAATTAATCTAATTTATAATTTATTTTTTAAAGCTATCGTTAACATGTAATCAAAGTATACATTCAAGAGGAAGTAATCAATAAAAGCTCCCTTTCAAATCCATATTCTTAATAATTAAGAAAAGAAAAATCTGAAAATTACGTCATGTTGACACAATCATATAAATTTTTCTGTTTAGTTTTTGTAAAACAAAAATAAATTTCAAGTTAAGCATAACGTCATTTTCCCCGGCGCAAACTTTTCTCTCGTACTTTATGTACGTACATTTATACTTCACCAACATGTAATCAAATAAAAATATATTTTCTATTTAATTGTAATGAAAAACAAATGGTATCAATAAGCATAAAGATAATATAAACCCAATGAATTAAATATTCGGTAATATCACAATAAATATGAATTTTTATTGGCTTATAAAAATAAAGTACACGCGCAAAAATATTTTTTTGACATTCACGTTTCACTTGCAAATAAAAGACGTTAAAAAAAACCACGTGTCTAAATATTTTTCATTTTATTCTGCAACAATGGATTTTTTTTAAAATTTTCATCAATGAATTTAAAAAATGAATGACTCACTACACAGCTCTGTTGTTTGTTTACATGTTAGGTGTTGGTACGTTTTTGGTGAGATGGATGGGTGCGCACCGGAATCGTCACCTCACTTGCCTATTATATAAATATATATACATATTTAAACTATTTGCTAAATCCTTGTACTATTTAAAACATTTAGTTGATTTAATTTATATAGAAGCAAGTTTTGCGATGGCTACAGTTTCAATTTGCGACAGATTAAAAAAAAAAAAATGTTCCGACTATTCCGCATGATATCTTATAATTTCTGAAAGAATCAGCTATATTATTTCTGTAACGTAGCAATCATCTTCAAAGTTTCACGTTTCAGTCTTAAATTTTTCAACTGCAATATATTAAATAAATTTCATATATTTTGTTAAGAAAGTTAATTTTGTTTAATAGTCATGTTTTCATTTACTTTGCGTTTTGGAAAACTTCACCAATATCCTTTTCCACTTGATCCATGTAAAGCAGTAAAAAAGACACTAATGAAAGCAAACAGCCTTAAGATAAGTAAACCAATGAAGTATTACGCATTAATATATAAAATTAACATTCCAGTGCAAACAAGTTTTATGACAGAATATTTCATCTAAAAGTATAATTTTATTTATTTTTCATATATTTTGCTTAGCTCTGTTATTCTTAAGCAAATATTCTCACATAACCACGGATCATTTACGTTAATTAAACAGAAAAAAAAAATATATTTGGATTATAATTTTCAGATCTTGAAATCCTAAAAGCTGTGTAAACATTCACGTTATCATTATAAGATCTTGGAGGAACTTTTGAGCATTAAGTAAATTAAAAATTTAATTAAGCTAATTAAAACTTCAATTTATTCATTTAATAATGATTTTTCTAAAGGTAACTAGGGGAGAATTTAGCTTTATAAATATTCGAGATGATTAGTTTAGAACAAGACCTTTTTTTTTCAAAAGCAAAACTACTTTCTTTATCTATTGTTTTATGTATGTGTTTTAAACGCTTTTATTTAACTTCACTTTCTTCATGTATGTAAAGATGGAATTTTGTAATCGATTTATTACCCACTTTTTTGATATGATAGAATTGTAAAAATTATGTACACAGGTGTGTTTCCGATGACAATACAATATTTTAATATTTTTAGAACTTTATTATCTATCTATCTACTATAGAGTAATTCTGGGTGAGATGCCACATATTTTTTTTTGAATTTGTGTATAAAATCCCATGGTGCACATAAACGAAAAATAAAATCGTGCTGAGCCATTTAATGTTAAATATACAACATGTGCACTGCGACAAAAAAAATATAAAAAATAATATTTTTTAACTTTTTTTTTCTAAAACATTACACTGCGGCACGTCACCCGTACAATCAGGGTGAGACGCCGCACTTGTGCGGGAATTATGCTGCGCTTGTCATAAGAACAGAATGAAATTACAAATAATAAATATTCAAACAAACATTCATATCTGGACTATAATTAAGTATGTAAGAACAAAAAGAAACTAAATGAGTACAATGAAACGTACTAGTAGGTTCAAATCAATATTAGTCTGCCTACTTTGTTCACTACTAAAATTATCTACTTATTTTTTAATGATTAGATTTTAATTGTTATTTCAGCAACTACGTAACATCAATGTATTGGAGAGAGAACAGAAAAAGTAAAATAGTATTTACATTGTTTTATTTGTTAATAGACTATTTTTTACCACAGTCTACACAAAAAGTGTTGAAAATAGTACAGCCTTCATGTATCACAGTTGACACATGGTGCACTCATACTTCATTATGCAATTTTATTCGAAAAAATAATTTTGAATAAAAATGGCTGCTTGCCATATGAAAAAAGATGTGGTTAGCCCGTATTTGTTTTCCTCAGTCACATGACTTGCGCTTTTATTATATACATTACTTATGATAGGATTAAATATAATAAAGAAAACTTTTATTAATATCTTTTTAAGTTTTGATTTGATTTAGAAAAAAAAATTAAATTAAATTTGAAACCATTCGGTTGGGTAGTTTTTGCGCTATTATATGCGGACTGACGGGCAGACAGACGGCCCAGACGACACTATAGGTGCTACGTATTTATATAATTACGAACGCACCTAAAAAGAGAGAAACGTTTCTTAATCTAGGTTAATATAATATAAACACGAACTAAAAGATCTTTAAAAACCTCAGAAACCGATATGTTTTCGATATTTGAAGAAGCATATATAAAAACAAATTTTCTTTTGCCGCCAGTGAGTATCGGAAATGTTTCTGAGCAGTTTTTATAGTGTATTAATCAGTTTTCTCAACCCGGAATATAGTTTTTTTGGATGCTATCAATTCTCAAGTAAATATTTTGATCTTCAACAAACATGTTTTACAGACAAACATGCTAAATTAAATGCATTAACATTAATATTTAAATTAATAATATTTTGTTACTCTTGCATTCATAAATTTAGTTACGCAGCTGAACATGTTTAATTCAGAATTGACAGTATCCTAAAAACCTATATTCAAGGTTGGGAAAACTGATTAATACACCCTAAAAAGTACTCGGAAACGTTTCCGAAAATCAATGGTAACGAAAAAAACCTTGTTTTTATATACGTTTCTATAAGTCTGGAAAATGTATAGGTTTCTGAGGTTTCTAAAATAAAAAAAACGCCTTTCGGAAATCGTGGGTAACTCGGAAGATGTTATTGTATATTTCCGTTCGTGGTTATTATATTATATTTTCGTACATTAAGAAACACTTATAATTTTTTTAGAATGTACATTTGCTGCTTCCCTTCTTGATTTATGTGTGAAGTTATTTGCAATGTGATATAGTTCATCAGAAATGATAATTATCACGATGATTGAACATTTCTTAGTTAAGCAATTTTGTTTTTTTCTCATGAGTGTTGTAAGTTGTATTCTTTAACCGACCAACTTCATTCTAATTAAATTTTCATTGCATAATTCGATAGTTGAGATTTCAAAGTATATGTGTATTTTGTTTAATTATTCTGTGCATTTTTGTTTCAGAGATGGGGTTAGACGGAAGTTTCCTACCGAAAATGAAAAATAAAAGGAAACTACACTTTCGGCAATTCCCCCCTCCTTTTTTTATACAGGAAAGGTATAGGAGATAGGAAGCTGTTCAATGAAGGAAACAGTTACGTAAAAAGTAAAGAAAATATGTGTTAACATAACTCCTGTGCCGAAACAGGTATCCGAAAATTCATTCTGACAATTTTCATTATGAAAGATGCACCATGTTCTGGAAATCATGTTAAAACTTATGAACACAAAATAAAGGTACTGGAAACAAACCGCTACATGCATGGAAAATGTGTAAATTTATGTGGACAACAATAACAATGTCCTCATAACAGTCACGGATGTTCATTTTTAAAAATATGCGTATAAAGGTTTCCTTTACACTTTCGTTATGAAAAAACTTAAAAATAAAAATAAATTGTGTTAAATGGTTAAATCGTTAATTTAAGTAATGTTAAAAAAGTTCCCTCTTTTGCATTAACTATCTCGTTATAATGCCTCATTATAACAAGAAAAAAAATTGTTATTTATTACCTGTTAAGAAAATAAAATATATTAAGAAAGTGAAAGATTGTGATATTTCAATTTTTGTAAGAACTTTCTAAAACACATATGTATATAAATTCTAGTGAAAACATAAACAGAAAAACTTTTTATAGTAGTTTGAAAAATTATTCTTGAATAGATATTTTATTAGAATTTCTTTAAATGATCAAAAAACTAATAAAATCGAAAAAAAAAAGAATAATATGAAAACGTTTTTGTAACAAGTGACTCTATAATAGTAAACTAAATTGAAACATATGAGAAAAATTATGCTGTCTTTTGAATAGAGCTTTTACACTGTAAAAAATGACCAATGTTTCTTATTTTATGAAAATATGCTATAACCACGAACGAAAATATAATATAATCTTCTGAGTTATCCGAAATTTCAAATAGCATGTTACACTGTCTTTTGAATCCCCAGAAACGAATACATTTTCAAAATTTAAAGAATAATTTATAAAAACAAATTATTTTTAGCTGCCCGAATTTTTCAGAAACGTTTCCGAAGGGTTTTTAAAGTGTATTAATTAGTGTCCTCAGGCTGGAATACCTGTTTTTCGAATGTTATCCATTCTCAAGTACACGTTTTCAGCCGCATAAGTTAATTTATACATGGAAGAGTAAAGAACTTTATGTATTTTAATGTTATTGTTAACGCTGTTAATTTTGCTTGTTTGTCTGTTAAACATTTTTTTGAGTATGAAAATGTTTACTTCAGAATTGATAGCATTCGAAAAACAGGTATTCTGGGCTGAGGACACTAATTAATACACTATAAAATCCCTTCGGAAACGTTTCTGAAAAATTTGGGCAGCGAAAAACACTTTGTTTTTATAAATTATTCTTTAAATTTTGAAAATGTATTCATTTCTGGGGATTCAAAAGACAATGTAACATGCTATTTGAAATTTCGGATAACTCAGAAGATTATATTATATTTTCGTTCGTGATTATAGCATATTTTCATAAAATAAGAAACATTGGTCATTTTTTACAGTGTAGGTATGCACGAGTGATATTAGTCGTATTACACTATAAATTCATGAAGTTTTGGGTAAACCCATATCACAGTGTGGAACGTTAACTATTGCTTCTTCTCATCTCGATACAGTGGCGTAGCCAGGATTTCTTTTCGGGAGGGGGTCCAGAATCTCTCTTCAGGTTGTATATATATAGTGAAACACGCTAAAATAATATCACAAAGCGTAGTAAAAAACTCTGCCTTAGACAGGTTTTCGTGTTAGCAGGTGTAATTGTATAGCATTCTTTTCTATGGGACATAGGAATATATCCGTTTAAGTCAGCATTCCGTTATAAGCAGGTTTCGTTTCCACAAGTTTTGATGTATTTTTTCAAATATATATATTTATGTTATATGTATAGTGAAACATGTCAAAACGGAACCTATCTATAACAGAGTCCTATCTTAAACGAAAATATTACTTGTTCCGGATATAGATTACGATGCAATTATATCTGCCGAAAACCTGACTGAAACGGTATTTTACACCGCTCTTTTTTTATACCAATTCCGTCTTAACAGGTTTTACTGTACTTATAAATGCAGTAAAACCTGTGAAAGCAGATGGGTTTTATTAATTTACTTTTCAACCAATTTATTTTAAGCGGTTGGAAACAGTTTTAGAACATACTCAAAATTCAGCAGCAAGCTCTCAAACTTTGGCACGTTGATTAGCTTCAACTTATGCTTTAAATTTCTCATTGTTAATAACAGAATGTAACCACGGCTTTCTCCATATTCAATACTCTCTTTGCCACCATAAAAGTTCTGGAAGAAATGTTATACTGTGTGTTCACAAGTTGTGCTTGTGTCAAATATAATATTGAATTCAGACATTTTTCTTCGGGAGGGATTTCTGTGGAGGGTACCATCTTTCTTCGGAAGATACACTGTCGAGTTCCGGGTCAGCAAAAGGGTTGTACTTTTAGACCATAAACAAGCATAAAATCCCAAATCTTCAAAGAACACATTTCGGTGTCCCGCTCTCCCTGAATTCAACGCTGTAGTGTAGTTGATATAAAAGCTGTTTCCGCTGTTTTTCGTGTCATTTTCAATCAATACAGAAAATAGTACGAACTTTCCCATAGTTCTGTAACTGCCTTAAATATCCTTGTACAATGACGAAATACAAAATTATAATACTAAATAAGTTGATTAAAATCTGTCCTTCAAATTAATATCCAACACCGTAACAGTCCATTAACTATGTAGTAAAAGTTACATTTTAGAAAAGTTACATTTTTTATTTCCAGCTAGCAGATTTAAAATAAATGATAACATTTTTCGACATAAAATTATGAAACGAACAAAGAGATGGGTTGCCAAACTCTGATCAACGTGTCGTTATTGCATTCTTGTAAAATCATCTTTACCCGTAAATGTTGGCAACAGTTGGTCCCATCGAAATCTCTGTTGAAGTACTTTTACGTTTAATCTAGTTACAGTAAAATCTGTGAAACGGAATCGCTAGAGATCGTTAACAAATTCCCTTGTACACAATTTCCGTCTTATCAGAAATACTTCTATAGATATCCTTCTGTCATTGGGAGCATGAAATGTTACTAATTACGAAAACATTCCGTATTCACAAAAAAAAAAAAAAAAAAAAAAAAAAAAAAAAAAAAAAAAAAACCTGCCAAGAAGGAATCACAACTGGAAAAAGTTCCATTTTAGATAGACTTCAAGTAGGTATAAATATATAGTGTTGTTTTCTCCGAACCTTGAACATTTTCCATTTAAGATAGGTCATCTTCGCAGATTTTATTGTAATACATCTATGCTCTTCAGGGGTGCACTATAGTGTGAACACGTTTTAACAATTTTGGAGGATACCTGCGAAAACGGAACGTGTCGATTACAAAAACCTGTCTTAAACGAAAAAGTTTCATAGCCCCGGTGAAATGCATACTTTTAAATTATACTTGCTAAGAAAAAAATCTGTCTAAAGAGGTATTTTTCATAAGTTCTTTGATATTTCGTCTTAGGAGCTTTTATTATTGTATCCATTTTATTCAGGAAACTAGTTCTACGGAAACTAGTTCTTGACCCCTGACCCCCCCCCCCCCCTCTCTCTTTACTACGCCGCTGTCTCGATAGCTATTAAAGAATATTTATACAATTTATCTTAGATATTAAAACACCTTTATAGTTTGCTTCTTTTTTACCTAAATAGCCATTCTTTTTCCGTTTGTGCACCGCATAAAAAGACGTAAAGCAAAACGCAAGACAAAGTGTATTGTGTCTCGCGTTGCCACTAGCAAATATCATAGCAGGAATATTAAGGAAAGCGGAACGTCTACCTATAAATCGGAACAATATAAGATTATCAATTCATTATATTAAATTTATGTGAACTTAGCAACTTCTAATGGATTCAGTTTGATATTAATATGCTAAACATTGCTATTCCTTACTATATTTGTCTATCAATATTCACAGATGAAAATTAAACTATGTTAATTTTAAGAATATATGTCTCTGGTAGCTGCAATGCAACAAAACGCAAACCTTTTATTTAAATATTGGCAAATTTTACCACTAAGAAAATTCCGATAAAAAAATCAACCACATATAAATTTCGGACAAAATTTGGAAGTCGTTAATACTGTTTCAGTTGAACCTTAATCATATTTACATCTCCTTCGAAAAATAAGCCTAAATAATAAAGTACAACCTTTTTAAGCGAAGGGCCACTTACAAAAATGGCTGGGTTGTCGAGGGCCACCATCAGAAAATTTTTGCTTCGAGGAAATGTGACCGGGGGGGGGGGGAGATCAGATAAAAAAAAACAAATTTCGGAAGGGTAGATTTAGCACCCTAGGTTCCTTCCTTCCAGTCAACGTATTCAGTTCTGCTGGCAATGATATATCAACAGTTTACGTTTGTATTTATACATGAGATATAGCTAAGATTATTTTCAAAGAGTGAAAATACTCCTTGACTTTATTTGAAGGAATAAATTTTGCTTTAAAGATTGCGAGTGCCGAAAAGATTGCCAGTGCTTTCATGAATGAAGGTGGAGAGGAAGGGGGGGGGGGTCAGCCTAAAAGTTCATAAAAATGCTAATTTTAAGAGGGTTAGCTCTCTATACTCAACTACCTCCTTAGTCAGCATAACCCAATTCAGTTGGAAAGGATTGAAAAAAACTTGCATTTTTTTTCCATGCGCGATTGACAATATTCATAGTTTTTTCCTAGTGATTGACGAAATTCACGATTATTACGCACACGTTCGGCGAAATTTGCGATTTATACGCACCCGATCGGCGAAATTCATGATTTTTACGCGCCCAATTAGCGGAATTCATGATTTTTACGCGCCCGATCGGCGGAATTCATGATTTTTACGCGCATAATCGGGAAAAATTGCGATTTTTACGGGCCCAATCGGCAAAATTCGCGATTTTTACGCATACGATCGACGAAATTTACGATTTATACGCACTTGATCGGCAAAATTCGCGATTTATACGCACCCTATCGGCAGAATTCGCGATTTTTACGGCCCGATCGGCAAAATCCACGATTTTTACCCAGGCGATCGGCAAAATTCACGATTTTTACGCAGGCGATCGGCAAAATTTACGATTTATACGCACCCGATCGGTAAAATTTGCGATTTATATGCACTCGATCGGCAAAATTTGCAATTTTTACGCACCCGATGGGCAAAATTTAGCAAAATTCGCGATTTCTACGCAGCTGAACGGCAAAATTAATGATTTTTTCACGTCCGATCGGTGAAATTGATCCGCGGGCCACCAGTAATCCGATCGCGGGCCACAGGTTGTGCACCTCTATAATAAACTATCATAAAATGTCACTCTAAAATAAGAATTATAATAGTACAATTTTTATTTACATTTTGTGAATCATTTAAAAAATTTAATACAGAATAATATATAGCATGGTGAGCGAGAAAATATAAAAGAGTTTTGTACATTATAAAAGGTGGTGATTTTTTGCGTCCCGCTCATTTTTTCCGCGGGAGGGGTCTTTGACAATTTGAAAATCGGGACACCTGGCAACACTAATTGAGACATCATGGTCATTATATAATGATACAACACATTTATATTGTAATAATTAATTTAAAAAATATATATGGGAGACCGGGGCAAGATGAAGAGTGGGGCAAGATGACGAATGTCTTAATTTTCCCGTTTTCCGCTAGGTGGCAGCATCAACCGGACACTACTGGCTCTCCTATCGGCCGTTCGTTAAACAATACTATAGAGACGCTGAAATCGCCATTTTTGTGTCAGTTGTGAAGCTTTGATTGTTTTCCGCTGCCACGTTATAACTTTTATGCATGTGTAAATAAGCTCTGCTACAGATACAGGTAAGATATATCGTTTCTCTTTAATATTTATGAGTAACTTAGTTTAAATACTACCTATTACCATGAATAAATGTCAATTAATCGCCTTCCTTCATGGCAATGAAAACGAATATTTTTAAACAGGCAGTCCGGGGCAAGATGACGAACTCGTCATCTGGCCCTGTGTTTCGGAATTTATTAAACTAACTATGTTGTCCATTCTATTTAAATCCTGTAAACGCTTGTTTGTCTGTGTGTTTGTTCGCACGACCTTGCGCTTCTATCTCCTCTGGGGGTAAGGGGCGCATGGGATCGGGGAAATGTCGTTCGAAAGGGGGCGACCAGAGGAAGATATTTTTACCATCCGCTAAGCCCCCCTAGCCTCCCGAAAGAAAAACCCTATTGGGGTCCGTATCTCCACTTCCAAGCGTCCGATTGGTAGGAGGAGAGTGCCGTTCGACGGGTTCAAGACCTCCCCCCTCCCCCGCTGGTCCCCCTCCTCCCAAAAAATTCAAAAAGCGTTTAAGGCCAACTTCCGGCATTGTGACCTACCAACAGAAGAATGTATCCAATGCTGTAAATGCCAAGAGTGGTGGCATGAGGAATGTTCCAATTATGAAAATGGCATTTTTATTTGTGACTATTGTTAGCTGCAACACTTAAAAATTACGTTACAATCAATGCATTATGCTTAATTTGATACTTTGTAAGATGTAAAAAAACAGTTATCATTTGTTAAACCATGTAACATATTCAAAAGATAAAATATGTTCAATCTTTTTCTGTGTTGTCATCTTGCCCCAAGGCCAAAGTCATCTTGCCCCAGTACTGGGGCAAGATGACGATTTGTTAATGTTATGAAAAAATAAAATTATCCTTTATTTTTTTAATTTGGAAACTTAAATGGTAATGTATTTAATACTACTATTAATTTTACTATTACTTCAAAATAAATTAATAAACAACAAAAATTATTAACATAGTCATCTTGCCCCGGTCTCCCCTATTCCGAGCATTTCATAAGATAGTATGTGTTTTCAGATCAGCCATCGCGTGTGAGTCATCGATATTAACAATATATATTAAGGTAAAATATTTATATAGTAATAATTAAGTAAAATATTTATATAGTAGTAATTAAATAAAATATTTATATAGTAATAATTAATAAAAAAAAAGTACTTTTCCAGCAAATCATAAGATAGTATGTGTCGTCAAATGAGCCATCGAGTGTGAGTCATCGATATTAACAATATATAATTAAGTAAAATATTTATATAGTAATAATTAATTAACAAAATACTTTCCAAGCAACTCATAAGATAGTATGTGTCATCAGATCAGCCATAAAAGTGTGAGTTATCAATCCTAACAATATACAGAGGGCAATATGCTATGACCGACCTTTCATCTAAAAATTTTAGCTGACTTCTAGGGGTCGTATACAAAGCGAAGAATGAAATATTGAAATTAAACAGAAAAAATAATTATTAATTTACTATCATATCAAAAAATGATCTACTACAAAAATGAATACATCAAACGCCGGAATTTACTAGAGATACTGCTCAAAGTGGTCTCCATTGGTAACAATGCACAATTGAATGCGTGACAGTAGTACTGAGTCTTGGACACGTTAGAGCTTAGCAGATGTAACTGTACGACAAGCAAGAATGATGTGCTGCTTCAGATAAACCAGAGAAGTAGGCTCAGTCACATAGACCTGTGCCTTGATGTAACCCCAGAAATAGAAGTCCATGAAATCAAGTCCGGCGAACATGGTAGCCACATTACCGGACCACCATATCCAATAATCTGTTGACCGAATTCGGTGGCCAGATACGCACGGACGTTTGATGCTTTATGGGGAAGGGCCCCATCATGTTGAAACCACACCCGGCATTTGTCGGAGAGGACGCTCTTCATACTAGTCACAAAACGTGTTTTGTAGCAGGTGCATGTAACGATCACCCGTTACGGTCCCATTGTAGAAGATGTGTCCAACAATCTGGGTTCCCCATATACCGCACCACACGTTCGTTGACCAGCGTACTTGGTGTCGTACTGTGTGGGCGATGAGGGGGTTTTCCAGGGACGCACGTTCACAATGCCACCCCGTGGAAACGTTGACTGATCTGTCCACAGACTGTCACAAAGAACGACGTATTTTCCTCTAAGGTGTTGAGCATGAAAATACAATAATCAAATCGTTGTGTGTGGTCACCCAGCATCAATGCTTACACCAGTGTCGGATGCTTTGGATGCGAACCATGTGCATGTAACAAATGCCAGACATGCTGACGCGTGTATACGCATTCCTCGCTTATTTCCGCCGTGCTCATTTGTGGATTTAAAATGGCGAATGCCATCATCTTCTCCGGTGTCACTGGAGCATTACACCTTGCCCGTCTACTTGTTCTGGGTCGTGGTGATACAGAGCCGGTCTCTCTAAGACGGTGCAATGCATCAGTTATAGTTTTATGCGTTGGATGTCGATCCCTAGGGAAACGTTCTGAATAAACCCCAGCAGCCGTTCTGGCATTCCTTTGACATTCACCATAAATAAGTATCACTTCGGCATATTGCGTGTCTGTGTAGCCTGCCATCACGATCTCGGCGCTGACTAGCATGCCACTGCTAGATGACTCGTGTTTTATCCCGAACGTGTGGCATTGCGGTACTATTGTAATTTGCATAATCCTGATTTTCATGCTCGTTATAGCTCGTCTGGTCGTTTGCATTCCGCTGCTGTTTATCTAGTTCTTAGTGAGTATATTTTATTTTCCGGGTGTCGATTCTACCTACTTTGATTTTTGAATGTTGTTCGACCCCTAAAAGTTAGCTCAAATTTTTAGATGAAATAACCCTCTTTGGTTATACCCCGATATGGCGATACCGGCTAAAGGCTGTTTCGCCGCAAAAAAGACAATGCATCCTGATTTCGATCTCGAATTACTTTAATTCATCTTTTAACTGATCCCTCAATGAAAGACAAAATCATGTGTAAAAATCTCAAACTTAGAAATTTAATAACTGTGTCAATTTTTGTGGTACAAAAATCAAACTTTTTGTGTTATATCTGTTATGATGTGTATAAACTTTTACTAAGTATAACTATAGGGATTGGACCGTATAAAAAATTAGATTTCGTATTTTTTATAAAATTGATTTTTTACTTTAAACAATGCCACAACATGAATATTTACCTCATTTGAAACGTTTTTGTAATTGGAACAATATGTCTACGACGAACGGTTGAGAAATTGACGTCAACGATAGATAACATATTGCATTCTGTATAATTAAGTAAATTATTTATATGGTAATAAATTATTAAAAAAATACTTTCAAAGATATTCATAAGATAGTATGTGTCATCAGATTAGCCATCCAATTGTAAGTCATCGATATTAACAATATATAATTAAGTAAAATATTTATATAGTAACAATTAATTTAAAAAAAAACTTTCCAAGCAACTCATGATAGTAGGTGACATCAGACCAGCCATCAAAGTGCGAGTCATCGATATTAACAATATATAATAAATTAAAATATTTTTTGTAATAATTAATTTAAAATATATTTTCCTAGTATGTGTCATCAGATTAGCATTAAAACCATGAGTCATCGATACTATACGATAGCGTTGTTAACGTTGGAGTGTAGTATCGCTCTATTAGCACATTGTTAACAACGTGCTGTTATTGCAAGACATTATTTTCGATATATTTTCTACCGTTCAAGACTCTTGTTATGCTTCAATAAATGCTCAACATGTCCTTCTTCATTCTCAATGACATACTGTAATTGTAAAACTAACATTTTTGATCGCTGACGCAGTAAATCTTTCTCAATATACTGAACATTGCAACAAATACTAGCTCTGAAAGAAAGCATTTGTTGCTATGTTCTGTATATGGAGCCAGATTTACTACGTCAGCGATTGAAAATGTTAGTTTTACAATTACAGTATGTTGTTGAGAATAAAGAAGGACATGTTGAGCATTTATTGAAGAATATTAAACATTTATCAGAAGGCATATTGGACAGTAAAATGCACAAAACTACTGTATATTTATTTGAGTACCACTACGCCCTCTTTCGGAAAATATTTTGTAATTTTTTATTTAATAAACGACAAACGCATCATTTGAATTATCCCTGTAAGATCAAATTCGTCTCAATCGCTGCAGTAGAACATAGTCCATAGTCCTTTGAAGTAGGTAATTTATTTTTCGCGATTCTACGTCAATTCGTCGCGCACAATTCATCGCGGAACAATTCAAAGCGAACAATTCATCACAGCGTCAATTCGTCGCGGCGACAACTCATCGCAGCGTCAATTCGACGCAACGTCAATTCGTCGTGGTGTCAATTCGCCGCGACGTCAATTCGTCGCAAGGAAAATGTTTTTTAAGGTTATGATGATAAAAATAAAGATAATTTAGTAAAATTATTTAATGATAATTTGTTTTTTAGATATAGATAATTATAACAAACAATTTACAGCATTAAATAATTTTACTAAATTATCTTTACTTTTATCATCATAGACATCAAAAACCTTTTCCATGCGACGAATCGACGTCGCGACGAACTGACACCACGACGAATTAACGCTGCGATGAGTTGTCACCGCGACGAGTTGTCGCTGCGATGAATTGTGCGCGATGAATTGTTCCGCGACGAATTGACGCGACACCATTTTTCGCTAAACCTGTGTTTTACTAACTTTTATTTTATAAAAATAGAAACATACAGTTTTACAAAATAGCTGCATAAAATGTTGAGATTTAAAATTATTTACACATAAACATGTTTATTACAGTAGACATCATAATAAATACTACAAAAAGCCGATACAGTAAAAAAAAGTTAAAAGCAATTCATTTCATCTAAGTAGAAAAAAAAATTCTTCCTTTTTTATAAGGAATTCTTGCTACAAAGTTATTATAGTAAAAGTGCTACCGTGGATCAAGATTTAAAAAAAAACTATGCAAAGTTTCTTTATTTTAAAAGCTTGGAAATTCAATTTATTATTCTAAGGAAAAACAAGGAGAGTAAACTAAATTGCTTTTTTTTACCCAGAAAAATGGCATCATAAATCAAAGGCAATCTTTAATTTTACAGTGATTGATTTTGAACAGAAGCGGAAAAATAAAGAACTCTTGTTATGTTAAATTATTTTCCCCTTCTTTATATATATATATCAAATGGGTGGATTTCTATATTTAAAACAGACTTTTCGACAAGGTTAAAAATTGGTCCTGTGTTTATTAATAAAAAATGATGAATGTAATTCTGTTTTTTGCTTATAGAATATAAAGAATAAGAAGAAAAACTTGTTAAAAAAATAAAACACAGTGTTAACTTTAAACGCTTATATTTAACGATATAAAATCAAATTTCAAAATATATCATGTGCTTATATTATATGTGGAAGAGGATTTTTTTTAATCAATTGATTCAATACTTTTCGCCAATTCTTCATTTTTGTATGTAATTTGCAATTTAGACATTCGTTAATTAAAATAATTAATCCCTTCTGATATTTTCGATATGAAAGGTATACTTTTGATGAAATTTAATCTGCATACCGTAATACATATATTACTTTTCTTGACATAAAAAAATAGAAGTTTATTCTTTATATAAGATTATTTTAAAATCATCTGCAAAAATTTGCAATATTACTCCAAATTTTTCTATATTTGTATGCATTACTTAGAAGATTTTTAAGGATATTACCAATAAAATATACTCGTAATTAAAAATTATTTTATTTGAGCATAAAAGAATATAAATAAATAAGTATCTATATCACCATCATCAGCCTTAGAAATTTCCCCAAAGCAGTGGGTTTTCTCGACCAATAAAAGTATTTTTGAGTTTTCTTTTCTATTTCTCCCTGTCCAAGGTAATAACACTACTTAACTTATAAACCTTCAATGAATGTTCAATAGAATTTTTCCAAGTCATTCTTGGTCTGCCCCTCTTTCGTCTTCCTTTCGGGTTCCATTCTAAAAGGATTTTTGGAAGGCGCTCTTATTTCATTCTGCGAACATGTTCATACCATGTAAGCTTTATTATGTTCGAATGTCTATACAAAATTGAACATCCTATTTGAAATGCATTTGAATTTTTTTTTCCTATCCTTCATGTTCTTTCTGATCTTCGCCAGAAGTTTATTTCAGTTGAGAGGAGTTTCTTAGGAAGAGATTTATGATCCATGTCTCCGAACCATACAATAAAATGCTTTGCACGATTGCACTATAAATTAATCGTTTAATTGGGAGAATATTACTACTCTACAGAACAGAATTCAGCATTGCAATTGCTTTTCTGCCTTCCCCAATTCTCTATTCTGCATCTCTTTGGCATGATCCATCTTGATGAATGATAGATCCACGGTATTTTAATTCCTGAGCAGTTTTTACATTTATATAGACCCAATAAAGTTGACTTTCAGTCTTGTTGTTAAGTTCTCAGTTTTACTCTTATTTATCTTTAATCCTCATTCATCATCATCCTTTAATTTGCGAAATATGTATACATGACGTCATATTGTATGATGACTTGATCATCAACGAATAATAAGAGATGGATATATTTATTATCATTCATTTTGAAACCCATTTTATAGCATTTCCTCGTCCATTTTTTGAGGCAGATATCAATATACATTTTAAATAAAGTTGGTGAGAGACAACAACTTTGCTGAAGGCCTATACTATAGTGATAAAAGGTTCAGACAAGTTATTTCCAACTTTAATTCTACGGCTGTTTCTGTAATAAATTGCTTTAAAGATATTGATCAGCATTTCATTTATATTTGCTACTTTAAGTACTTTCCAAAGCAAACTTCTTGGTATGCTGTTTTAAGTTTTTTCAAGATCCTCAAATATAAGTTCTGTTGTTCTTCCCTTGTGTCGCTGTTTTCCTGAGCTTGTCTTTGGGCAAAAAGGTGGTCGACGCAAGATCTACCTCCTGAAAAGCCAATATGTTTTTCAATTCCTCCATATTCGTCTTCAAGTCTATTTTTTAACCCTTAACTGCTATGACAGTAATTTCACATAACTACTGTGAGTCGTCTCCGAGTCCGCTAGATTGAACGATGAATAAAAGACTCGATTAACTAATGGAATACTGATTCTGTACTAAACTTTATGTGCAAGACTATAATAATTAAAATTCACCTATTCAGAAGAATCCTGTTAGCGATAGTACTGGGGCTCCAAGCGAAAGATAATTTCTCTAGTATCTATAGTTAAAATGGAAATTACAAGTTTAACTGTGAAAAATTGAAAAAAAAAAAACAGCGGTCTGTGAGACGGTTAACAGCAGGTAAGTGTTAAAATTCTTCTGAATAGTTTTATTATTGGACTTGTAAACACATAATCCTCTGTAGTTTCTACAGTTTTTACGAGGTTTTTGTTCCCTTTCTTAAAAACTGGTATTAAATATCTTCCTTTAATTCTTGTAGTATTGGATCTTCTGCCAAAATCCTGTTGTAAAATTGGGTCCTTATAATGCTTATAATCCTTATAATACTTTTACCACTGTATTTACCACTGTATTTACCACCATATCATATATAATATTTCTGTTGTTAACATCTCTTTTTTTAAGCATTTACAAAACGCAACAACTATGAATGAGGTACCTTTCGAAAGATTTTTGAAACGGTTTCTGAGATAATGCGCTCACATTTTGTTAAAACCTGTTTATTGATTAAAAATTGCAGTTAATTAAATATTAAATCAGAATAGTTTTAACTGTGTATCTGATTTGGCACGAATAATACGTATATATTGATAAATGTATATGATACGTCGAAAATTATATATATATATTTTTTTGGTACTTCTCTATTATCCCGTTGACCACTTTTCATAACAAAAAACTATCGCCAAACTGTAAGATTAAACGCCAAAAATGCAGTCCCATTTACTTGATGTCAGAAGCATTATACGTGCTTGTTATGTCATCAAGTGGTTTTTGATTCGACATTTGCGTGTATTTTTCATTATGTTTTACTGATTTATTAGTTATTTCATTAATTAAAATAACAGTTGTGTCCTTAAATTCTTATATTTTATTTATTTATTTATTTTGATATTCCAATGGCAACGTTCTCCCGTTTATTTGGCGTTACAGTTAGGCGATATTTTTTTGTTATGAAAAGTGGTTGACGGGATAATAGGTATATAGGTATATAGTAGTACCTATTTTTTTTTCAACTTTTAACATTCTTATGACCTCTTAAAATAGAAACAGTATTCCAAACAAAAAACTTTAGAAAATGAAATTTAATCAAATCACAACACTTCATTTAAACTTTTCTATCAATAGCAAAATATAAATATTTCGAAAAAAAAAAAAAAGACATAGGTTCTTTTAGTTTATTTTTAACATTTCATTCATTTTAGGTTTTATGTCACCGCATCATTAATGAATGCATTCTTGAATAAATATTTATTTTTAGAACTTCTAGATGTTTGGCACAATGACATAAAAGAAGTCACTTTACATTATTTATGTCTAAAGTAATGTTTTACTCCCTTCTTTTACAAGTTTCTTTTGAAAGAGTCCATTAGTTACATGCCGGGAGACAAATGGGGATATCCATAGGGAATTTTTGGAATAGTCGGTCTTCTTCTTGGACAAAAAAGCGTGCCGCCTTTGAATGAGGTTCCTTACTAGACATTTTCATATCTTTCAAAATAAAGATGAGATACGATAAGGAAGATGCGCGTGAGATAATAAAGATAAGTTCTTTCTCTTTTTTTTTCTTTTCAATGAATTGGCACCTGGAGCATGTGAATTACTTGTTATAATGTGCAAATTTTGCAGAAAAGGTATAATCCTGTTTTAAGATATTACATAAAGGTATCTCATTACGTTTGACAACCATTTTTTAAATAAAGAAAAAATATTATAATACCGATTGTGTTAAGTAAATTAATGAATAAAAATACAACTTTATTTGTTAAATAAATTATTTTGATGCAATTTCTTTCTCATTTTTTTTTCTTTTCAAGGAAAAATGAAATATTAAACAGAATTGTACTAGAAAAAAAAATCACTTATTATCACAAAAAAATATACATTTACATGCTAAAAGTGATTAGAATGCGAGTAAATTCTAATCACTTTTATCAGCATTTTATGAGAATAATTAACGAATTCCCATAAAATATTTTCCTTCAGATTATTGTGCAGACCGTGAGAATGAGGAAGTTAGAAGTGTACGAAAATACACTGTAAAAAAAAAAAAAAAAAAAAAAAAAATACTGTCAGCAAATTTGCCGACTATTCTCCGTTTTTCCACAAAATTTAAGTTTTGGTATTTTCTCGTTTTCAAACTAAAAATTTTCCGCTATTCATAACGGGAAATTTCCGATCTTAGAAATAAATGTGAGCAGTAGAGCAATATTAAAAAAAATCTAAATGATAAAATTACATATACTAAAGCATATTTACATGGAACAGGTATATGACACTACAGGTACAGTAATACTGGCACCCCAGCTGCCAGTATTATACCGTAAAAGCATTGATTTCACTTACTTTCACACAAGCTACGTAGCTCCAAAGTTAACTTCGTGCACTAGAAAATTCGCAAAAATCTAATAACTTACTGTCACTTGCAAACGCACAGATCACTTGGTCCAAAATAGCGAGGGTGTCTTCCTTCTGACTTAATAAACACGACAGTAGCGTGACAGGTGCTGTTATCATCAGCTAAAGCTTGAAACACTACTTGTCCGATACAACCCGCAGTCCCATACTACCCGATTTCCCCCTATACGTATTCAAATTTACGTTTTGATGATATTTCTTGCATCTTCTGTATGTTAATTTATAAAAGTAGCGGTAAAATTTCGGTAAATTCCCAGATTTTTAAACCGATATTTCATTGCACTCACAACATAAACTGTAGGCGATCCGTTTATATAAATATAACTGTCATTTTTGGAGATAAAAATTTTTCGTAACTGATGTTTTTCAGAAAATGCATTCAAAGTTTTTATCTCTGAAAATCTATTAGAAATATTCATCTCAAATTCTTAAAATTCTTATATTGTACATTCCTTAGTCTCAGTATTAGAAGGTATTTTATTCTCTAGGGCTTTAAACAATAACTCCAGTTACATAAGTGCACTTACGAAAGTTCCGCTCTGAGAGCTGAAAGTAAAACAGCTATGCTTCCAATGATCGAAAAAAAATGTAAAAACTGTTTTAGATAACTAGCTATGCAGCCTTTCAAACAAAACATTAAAAAAGAATGTGATATTTGTCTAAAATTGGCTATTGGTACATAGTGGGACACCTTAAGTGCATTTTTTAGAGACAGAATAGCTATTATTTTCGTTTGCTGATAAAACACTGTTCTCGAAAATTATATGCTACTTATGCTACTCTTCAAAATATTAATTTTACATTTTCTGTAGAAAAATGAACGTATAAAGACTAATTCATATTGAAATATTTAGTTTTTCATCTGAAACAGTATACTGGACTTTCTTTTGGATAATCGAGTTAACCCGAACCCAACTCACAGTTATCAAAACTTATCCCAAACCCGACCCAACCCCGAAAAAAATTAAATCAACCCTATCCGACCCGACCGCAACGAAAAGAGTCAGTGTCAACCCGCCCAGACCTGATTCCTGGGTCGAGTTAGGTGCGGGTAAAATAGTGTTACCGGACTCGATGTAAGACTCTACCCGGGAGCCGAAAATTTTCACTAATGCAATACTTTATTCTTAGAATATAGAAGAAAATATTCAATTAAAATAAAGATTACTTTAAATAAATAACGTTTGCTAAAATTAAACTGTAAATTCACGATGAGAAAAGTTACAAATTGTTTTTATTGCATGTTAGTACGCTGTTTTTTCTTCAAAAAATACTTTCATTTAGGAACATTTTTGAGTGATAAACAGCAGCAATAGAAGCTTAATAATATTAATAAAAACAATTTAAATATCATTCCCAAATACGTTTACAGTTTTCAAATTCTAACTGAAGCAACGTCACGCAAAACGGGAGAAATAAAATTTGGAAAAAAAAAATCGAGATTTCTTTTAAAAGATTTAATTAGGTGTTCTTTCATTAAACTCTCATGCATTCCACTATAAGCACATAATCATAGGGAAAGTTTACTTCGGTGTAAGGAGCATATTCGTTGGGGTCAGAAACAGTGGTCCAGAATCATGTTTCCTAATGAATCCCGTTAAACCATAAACAGTGATTTTGAGCACCAGCTAGTGTGGAAAGCGAGAGGAATTCATTCCCATTACCAGAATGTCCAGGAAACGGATAACTATGGCCAAAGAGTGATTGTGTGAGAGGGTATCAGGCATAATGGCAGCATTCTGCTTCACATATTCGAAAAAGGGGCAGTGACATCGCAGTGGTATTCCACAGGCGTTCTGCAGGGTTACGTCTATCTTTCCCGTGGTGCAGTTAGTTCAATATTTCTGCTAATGAATAACAATGCTTACCCACACAAAACAGCTGAAATGTCCTTCACACTAGCCGAAAATAATACTGAGCATATGACATGCCTTGCTTATTCCCTGGACATAAATCTTATAGAGCACCTTTGGGATGCACTCGGTAGATGTATTACTCAAAGACAGAACTCTTCTCGAACCTGTGAAAATACTGAGACAGGATTCCCCAAGCTCTCCTCAACTGTTTAGTGAATAGCAAGCACAAACGATGCAGTTTCTTTTTTGGCAGAACAACCTTTTTTCGTAACTGTTGAAAAAATGCTCTAATAAGTATATTTTGTTCTTTTGCGCATCTTGCTTTACCATGTGATAATATTTGTACCGTTTTGTATAATAAAGATACATAAGGACCTCTATTAAATATTTACTAAGTTTCATTTCTTTAAACGATGTCTATCATTAGTTATGACGAAAAATGTCTCTGTTCCTTAGCAATTGTCAAGCAGTGTACATATATACATATATATTTGAAAGCCTAAGAGGGACTGCTCAGACGAGTAGACCAAGTCTGTACAGCAAATATTCCGGTACCTTTTATTGAGGTCTTAAAAAAAGTAGAATTTTGAGTTGGAGCTGAATGCACCGGTAAACGCGACAGGTGGCGGGTTGGAAAATAATAATTAAGATAGAGAAAAAATTCTGGAATTGTACCAGAAACACCAGGAATGTAGTATACCATATGTGGAGGGGCTGGAACCCGAACGCGAAAATGGGAAGTAAGAAATAAGATGGCGTGTGCGCTTCAGATCAGCTCCCATGCCATAGGGTCGCTTTGGTACCGCCAGAGAAAGCTCTACTCGCGACAAGCGGCGTAAACTGAGGCAGGGTGAAACAAGACAACTGATTTGTTAGACTGCATAAATGTAGAAGATAATAGTGTATTCCTTTGACTTTAGTGAGAAGTGTGGAGCGTGTTAGAATGTTGTATAGCCATTCCTTTGGTGGAATGGCTGGACGTTTAATATGCCGATTTTCCGTGAGTGGACAGTTATAGTTCGGGTGGCTCACTTCACAACATTCGCATCTGTTGATTCCGGTACTCGTGAATTTGTTCATCTAGAACTTGAATGGGCCGTGTCCAGTTAGGAAGCTTGTTGCGTGGGGTGTGAGGTAGTACATGTCACTTGACATGTACTACCTTGGGACTTTGGGACTTTGGAGTTAAAGTCAAACGTGTGCCTGCCATTGTCAGTGGATTCCCAGTACTCCTTCCACTGAGTCAGTATCCTGGATTTCAGGACCCTCTTAATGAATGAGGTGGAGGTCTGGAAGATGGTGGTCTATGTTGATATTTTTGGTGGCATTTTTGGCATGTTGGTCCGTTTAATGCCCTTGTGCGCAGAGACTTGGCCAAGATGTGTTCTGTATAGGTGGGATTTTAATTTTACTTTCATCGGTACTACCAGTAGATTTTTTGTTCTGGGTGTCTGTGGATGGCCTGAAGTCCAGACAGGCTATCGCTGAAAATCGATATCTGGAGGAGATCAGGATGTTTTTAGATCCATTCCAGAGCTGAGAAAATTGCATATAGAACTGCCTGGAAGATTAAGTTATTGTCGTTGAGTCTGCAGGTCCACTAATAGGCCACCCTGCCTCCTTCCGTGAGGCAGAAAGCTGCTGCCACGCCGATATCTAAGTGGGATCCATCAGTGTAGATGGCGAGACATTCGGCAGGATTTGTGTATTAACTTGGAAGTGTGATGTTTCTTCCGCGGGGTGAATCTGTCAATTGTAGACTAGGTTGGATGATCGTGTTAGGAACTAGTGTGTCTGTAATGTGATCCTGTTAGAGGTGGAGGGTGGAGCTTTTATTGTATTCATATTTTAAGTGTATTGTTATTGGTGGTTGTTTTATTTTTCATTGTTATCTAATGAAAAGCATTTTTTAATTGGGCTTAAATATTTAAGACAAACAGTAACTCAATGTATTCCTGATTACAGATAACTTCCAGCATTTCTCATATCATCATGTTTCATTCAAAATACAAATCTACTTTATAAAGGAAAACAAATATCCGTGAATAACGCTGGCGTCATATGGCGGCTTGTAACGATCTAAATAATCTATTTCTTTTTTTCGAAAATTTAATTACTTCTAAGCATCGCATAATTTGCTGTAATAAACAAAAGTTTTGGCGATTTCTTCCGCTATTAATCACTGGCATGCGGATAATACGATAGTTTCGTTTTTAATAAATTTCAAATCTTTATTTGAATATTTAATTGATATTTATCCTATGAAAAGGCTTTATGGTGTTTTTAGTGGGCAATCTAAAAAAAATATATATTAAATGTAAAAATCTATTAGATTTTTCAATAAGAAAATAGTTTTTATTTACGTTCTGTACACCTGGTAGTATATTCTGCAACAAGGGAAGTCCTGGTTGGATCCCCTGTTTATTATAATGCATAAAATTTAATAGTCTATTTCATACTTAAAATATTATTATTATTACTATTATTAGTTATAAATGTTTATAAATATTTCATACTTAAAACATTATTATTATTACTATTATTAGTTATAAATGCGATAGGCATTGCATATGTTCATTTGTTGTTGCTAGGTGATTATTGTCGATTCTTGTTTCGATAAAATAACTTTGTCGTTGTTGAAGTTATGAATGCAAATTCGGGATCTACTTGGTATGAGACCTGTATTTGTGAGTGTAAAACTGAATTGCGACACATTTTTCCTAGATAAAAAATGTTTGGTGCGTGAAGTTTCGTTGAAATCTGTGCATTTAAACTGGTGATATAAGGTATAAGCATCGCATATTTCGAACGAATCGTCGAATTTTGGAAACCCCTCTTAGATGCCCGCAACCAAAATTGAATCACAATCCATTCCTATCATGGGCATTCTAAATTCGATATTTCGTTGAATTCTGCGCATAAACTGGAGACATAAGCATCACATACATCGAAGAAATCATCAATCTGCGGCACCCGCTTTTAGGAGATTTTGCCTCAAAACTAATCAGCACTAGTTCACAAAAAGAAACAACTTCATATGAAATTTCACGATATACTCGCCGTAGTTCAAGAGTTAGAGAACCCTCAAGATGTGTGTCACGTGCAGACAGACAAACAGACTCACGGACGGACATTTTCTAAAAACAGTCAACTCGCATTCAAAACCTTCTAAAATATATAAATCCGTCGAAAAACGGAAGTCGATTTTTTTTACGCATCCAATACTTTCTTCTTGTATAGATAGAAGAAAGTAAAAAAAAAGAGAACATTTTGAGTTATGAAACATTACTTAAAAGGAAGAATGGCTATTACTATATCTTTCAGTTTTGATTTAATATGTACTTAATCAAGGATAAAAAATCATCCGTTAAATATAGATTATGAAACACTTTCCAACACATACTATTGTACAACACAGAATATTGTAACAAAACTTCATAGATTAATAAGTTCAAAGATGATATTTAAGTAAAAAAGTTGGAAAACGCTTAACATATTTGAAATCCCAATTTGAGTAATAATCGGAAAAGTATCCGAATTTTCGTGTGCAGCCCTGTATATGAACAATAGATTTGTATATATACTACATTAGTATGTTAAAATTTAGTTCAGTTAGGAAACGCATAACACAGTTGAAAATTCCCATTCGTCAATTTCCGTCAATGAGCGGCAATATACACGAGAACTTTTGTGCAGCCCTGTATATGATCTATAAGAATTATACACACCAATCAATATGCAAAAAAATAGTTAAATTAAAAAACCCGTGCAACAACGTAAAACGTACTTCCAGCAATTATTGTTCATAGTCAGTACGTTAACCGAATTATTTTGTGTGTCCATGTAAATGAACGATGAATGCTATTATGTACTCCATAACTCGTCTTGTAATGCACCTCTGTGATATATATGAAATTCAATATGTTTGTAATACTAACATCATCAAGCAGGGCGGTCGCTCTGCCAAGCCAAGCTTTAAAAAAAAACGCCACACAAACAACGCCAAGAACTAAACTAGACCGCTACTGCTTATATACAGAAATCAACTTCGCAATGTTAAATCGACAAAACATGCCAGATTAAAATATCAGATAACAAATAAACCAAGCGTCGCAGAAAAAAAAACGAAAACTAGAAGAATCTAATGAAGAATTTCTTCAATTTAAGACCAAACTCATCTTCATAAGTGATTTATAAACAGAGATATAGATTTTTAAAAAAAACGTCGAGTTACTTAAAATGATCACTTTTTTCTTCGTCAAACATTTTTTTTCAAACAACCTACAGACCTTAATATTCGGCAGAATAAAAAAAGGATTGCATTTTTGGACAAGTAATTACGTAATCTATGTGCTTTTATAAAATTCAGTGTAAAAAAATATTATTTTCTATCCTTAATTAGCAAAAAACTGTTAATTAACTTGGCGATTAAAAAATTATGCCAAAACAGAGATAAAACATGCCAACGACCATGTACCATCTCTATAATAAAACCGTAAGTCATGTGACTGTCATCAACAGTTCCGGAATGTCCGTTTCACTTTTTCATATGCCAGGCGGCCATTTTTATTAAAAATTATTTTTTCGAATAAAACTTCATAAATGTGACATTTTTAGAAAGATCGTTCAAAATAAATTAATATTTGAGAGATGACTTACGTTCAATTATGTATATATTCTCCAATAACTTCAGTTGAAATTAGCTTCGCAGTTCAAATTCTCTATCCATGAAAGTAAACAAAAAAAAAAGATTCATTCGTCGTGAACGTTTAAAATATTAAACCATTAAACCATGGAGATAATCGTTCGTAAAGTTAGTTTTCCATGAAAGACTTTTTGGAGCGCTGCCTGGTGTCAAAAAAATAATTCGTACCAGTGACACAATCAAAGTTTACCATAATTATGTGCTATACAACTCAACTTCATTCTATATCTTTTCTTGATGTAAGCTGAATGTAAACAAATACAACTCATGTAATGATACTTAATGAATCAAATTTCGAAACAAATTGTCAGTTAATTTGGTATTTATGTATTATACGTGAAAGGAAGAGAGACCACCGAAAATGATTGTTAATCACCAATCATATTTACCATTATATATGACCAATCGTTTTCAAAACAGTAATTTAATATACATTTACAAAATACATAACATCATTAAGTACTTTTGTGTTATTTGGGCGCAAATCTCGCCAATAGAATTTTTAAAATCGCCAATACCAGCTTTTATTTTTTGCGTGTGCAAATTAGAAACGATACTTTTATTTTGAAATCAAATGTTCTGATGGAACAGCTGTCCTAGACGCACCGGGGCACTATATTAACTATAGAGTTGCAATATAGAGAGAAAAAACGGGTTGCTGTAATTAGAATTATAGGCGGTAATGTTGGTGTGACATATTTACGTGATTATCAAAACTGGCTTCCAAAAGTTCAATGTTTCACCAAACCATACTCGAAAATTACGTGTTATAATATGCACTCCAATTATGTCACATTATTCAAGACGTTTTAAATGAGAATAATGATAGATTTTCTTCTTGATACTCCCGTAATCACGTCTACAGCCAAAGTTAGCGAGAAACAAACAAACAAACAAAAAAATATTGGCAACAATATGGTTCAGTGTAAATGGTGGATATCATTAAAGACTTTCACAAAATAGACTTCATTGCACCAAATCGTATTAACTAAAATACGCCATTTGGCAATGGATCCAATTACGGAAAACTACTTAATATGTTTAAGAATCTCCTCATTAGCAAGAATATTGCAACTGATAAGCAAACGGATATGAAGAATAAATGCTTAAGTTGGTTAAGCGGTTTTTGTCAAGAAAGATGAAATACATAACAACAAAAAATATGCGAAATGCTACCATGATCGAAAAAGTTTTTGATTTGTCTATTAGAATCTTCCGGTTTGGCGAAGGATTACGGAAAAAAAATAAATTATGAATAAAAGTAACGTGTTACAGTGCTTGACATACATTTAAGGGAGACCAAACTGGTCGCCAGTGGCGGGTAGTCTGTATTATAATAGCACAAATCAGTTACAAGTTATAACAACATCAAATTTCATCTGCAAGTCAGCCATTTTCTTCTGAAGATATTTAAAAAAAAAATAAAACTAATATAACTCATAATTATAAGAACACACATTTTATAAAACAATTAAATATGACTGCAAACTGTGGCAGATGACTGTTTCCAACATGAATAAGTATGAGAAATTCCCGTCAAGCGTATCGATCTGGGTGGCACAGTCGCAGAGCGTCGGCATGGTATGCGTAAGGTCCCAGGTTCAAGTCCTGGCCCAGGTCAATTTTTCACTCGTGTTTGTTTAGTGCATTTAATTGTCTGATAAAATGCGTGTTCTTAAAATATTGTAAAATAAAGTAATCAGACGTAGTGTTTATGCTTTAAAAAATATTTTAAATATATAATATACGTTTTTGAAAGATCTTTAAAAATAAATTAGTTTTTGAGGGAAGATGTACCTTCTAAAATGTATACATTAAGAGTTATCGGCATTTAAAATTTCTTTCCAAACGTAAACAAAATTTTTGAAATGAATTAAAGGTAATTCATTTATTTCTAAAAAAAAAAAAAAAAAAAAAAAGAAAAGAAAAAAAAAAGACAGGCATTTCGTTCGCAGGAATACCTTTCACGTCATTTTTCTATAAATTAATGAAATCCAGTTGTTAAATTATTTTTGTTTTAGAAGTGAAGTTTCCATTTAAATTTATTGTAACAGTACAATGTTTAATTGAATAAAATAATGTAAATCTAAGAAATTGCTAAGAAATTCCAAACATGCACAGGGCAGTGCAAAAAAATAAATAAATAAATAAATAAAATAAAATAAACAAAAAATAAATAACTAGATAAATAAATAAATAAATAAAAATCAGCTTTCATAAATTCTAAAAATTGTTCATATATCTCAATTACAATCTAAAGGAGGGTTTATTTCTATATTATTCTACATATAATAGTAATTTCAGCAAATATATTAAATTCCAATGCGATCTGTTTTAAACTTTAAGATGGTTTATAATACATGATAAAAAAATTATGAAAAAGAATGGCGCGCCACAGTTCGGGGAGAGGATGGGGAGGAGCGTGAACAAAATTAGGAAGTATAATAAGGCTATCTGTTTGAAACTGTACGATATTTTATAACACATAACATAAATTTTAAAAATAAAGCTGCGTCAAAAATTATAGGGAGGGGCGGAACGCGTTTTGCCTACACAAGGGGGGGGGGCACTTTTCTAAATTTTAACGATATCCGTCATGTCACATATCGTTACAAAGGGCTGTGACCACTTATTCATGTTATGCACCACAGGTAAAAACCCCACATTTTGCGCCCCCCCCCGACACTACTCATGTGATATATTGTTCGAAAGGCCTGTGGCCGCTTATTCATATTATGTATCTGCGGGGTCCATCCTCCCGCTTTCACCCCCCTCCCAAAGGGGGCACTTTTCTAAATTTTGCCGACACCTCTCATGTGATATATCGTTGGAAAGGTCTGTGAACGCTTAATCAAATTATGCAGGTGGGGGGGGGGGGTATTTTCTGAATTTTGCACATATCCCTCATGTGATACATCGTTGGAAAAGTCTGTGACTGCCTAATCTTATTATGCATCTCCGGTGTTCATCCCCCCACTTTGCCCCCCAAACGCGATTAGCTTTCACTACCAGTGGGCGCTTTCCTATCTCTGTTTCTATGGGTCGGATCACGACGGGGTATGGCTCATTCGACTCGACATCTATAGAGCTTTCCGATTTTAGTTCGTTTTTTTCACCACCAGGGGGCACTTTCGTATCTCTTATTCTATGGGCTAGATCACGACGGGGTATAGCTCATTCGACTCGACATCTATAGTCTTAACGATTTCAGTGCCCGAGGTTCGTTTAGAACAGATTGCGCTACCTGGTGGTGGAAGATAGAACTTGAGCGTGCGCAGCACGACTGCTATACGGTGCCGAAGGCAGCGGGGACCCGTGTCGGAAGTTCGTTTGTTTACAGGTTTATACAATTCGATGTGCAAATTAAGGGATTATCCGGTGCCGAAGGCAGCGTGGAACCAGGTCGGAGGTTCGTGGTTGATCTTATTCGAGGTTTTAAAAGGATTGAGGCCCCGGTGTAAATTAGGGGCCCGCTAGCGGGCGAAGCCAGCTAGTGCTAATAATAAAAGAGCGTGATATCACGTTTGATTTCAAATGCAGCGCTGACACGCTATGTACATATTCCATTTTTATTCATTTAATGGATTAGTCAGTGATATTTTTTAACGGAGGATAACAAGTATTATAACAAGCCACATTTAGTATGTTGTTTTTAAGAGTGTAATTAATTTAATTGAAAAATCTACTGGTATTTCTAGTTAACCCTTTAAACAATGACTGAAAGTAAAATGTATTTTTAAATTATTTCTCATGTTTAGATTATTTAAATTATGTTCAATGTATTTTAAAAAAAAGAAATGATATCTACAAAAACAACTTTTCAAAAGTAAAAAAAGGCCAAGCGTAAAAAAAAAAAAAGTTGTGGCTAAAAAATGGTGTGATATCAAATTTCCAAGCTATTATATTGCTTATTTAACTTTTTTCCATTAAATAAGTTATCATATATATAAGTCGAGTGCCTACGTATATGTTAATAGAAATCGTTTTCTCCTGTACTAAATACATCCTAATGAGTTTCTGAAAATTCAATTTTTTTCAAATTATGCATGATGGGCTTGGCGGCCATCTTTGCATATTATTCACAAAATTCTAACCACCCAAATCCGTAGTTAAAATCCGAAGTTCAAAATTGTTATTTAAGCAAATATTTAAGAGTTTCATTTATAGACTTGTATGCTCTGAAAATTGTGTCTTAAGATAATGATGACTTATCTTAAAGATTCATCTTATGATTTATTTTTTAGAGTAATTATTAATTTCAAACTAGTAAAAATCAATTTATCAAAATATCAGTCTTATCTAATTTATCTGTCCGTAGTTAGAATCTGAAGTTCGAAATTTTTATAAACATATTACATTGCAAACATATTACGCTTTTACTTTAGAAATTTGGGTGCTTAGAAATATGGAAAGATGGCCGCCAAGCCCATCATGCATAATTTGAAAAAAATTGAATTTTCAGAAACTCATTAGGATGTATTTAGTACAGAAGAAAATGATTTCTATTAACATATACGTAGGCACTCGACTTATGTATATGATAACTTATTTATTGGAAAAAAGTTAAATAAGCAATATAATAGCTTGGAAATTTGATATCACACCATTTTTTAGCCACAACTTTTTTTTTTTTTTTTACGCTTGGCCTTTTTTTACTTTTGAAAAGTTGTTTTTGTAGATTAAAATATACCGCAAACAATATTCCCCCTAGGGCGTACTGTAAAAGAATTATTTTGAGTGGCCCTGTAAATGAACTATAAATGCTACACACTTCATTTTCAATACGGGACATGCTATAGTAAACCACAATAGCATATATCAATTCCACGATAATCCGAGTATATTTACGCAAGTTAGAGCACGTACAGACAGACAGACGACAGCGAGTCAGACAAACCAATTCATAAACACTTTTCAACATTGTTGGAAAGTGTTAAAAACAGTTCAGATATATTTGTTTTATTATGAAAACAAAAGATAATAAATTCTCACTAGTCACGTGCAATTGAATATTTTTCGTAACATATTCAATTTAAAACAAAGATAATTTGTAACTTTTTCTTTTATCTTTCGTTCAAATATACTGTTCTTAGAGAGATTTTCTTTTGTAAGCCATTATTCACGTCTCCTTGAATATTTATAAAATGTAAACTCAATAAAATTCTAAAAAGGCTTCCACTTAAAAATGATTCTCCTAAAAGCTTACGACATTAAAGATGCTAAGAAAAAGTCAAATGATACGAAAGATAATTTATAAATACTGAAATAAAACTAGCATGAACACAAAAATGTATTAAATGTATTTGTTTACTCATAATATGAAACTAAAATTTAATAATAAAAATTGCCTCTTGGCAAATATTTCTATGATAAAGGAAATTATATTTTAAGTGCTTTTATTTCAATTTAATTGTAATAATAAATAAATATTTTTAATTTCACGTTGTTGAAGTCAAATAATGTTTTTTAATTTATTATCGTCTGAAATTAAATGTAGCTAAATTGTTGTTGCCACAGTTTTAAAAAGTCATATAATATATGCTTTAAAAAATAAATCAGTACATTTATCATTTTACAATAATCTTTTATTCATGATGAAATAGAGTAAAGTAATTATAAGTTAATTAAAATAATGCAAAATGTCTGTGGAATAGAAAATATTTTCATTGAAAAAAAAATATATATGCGTTATTAAATGCATTTTACTATGATTTTATCGTTTTTAAATTAATTCGGAATTCATGCATTATTTATTTAAATAAAAACTATGAAATGTTTTCCGTTTGTTATAGGACTACAATTGTTTCCCTTTTATTTAAATTAATTGTACAAATACTAACATCAAAAGAAAATAAATACTTAAAGCGAATGTTGAAATATGGAAAGTATAATTTATTACTTTATAATTAATTATAATTTATTATTTTATAATTAATTATTTATAATTTATTACTTTATTAATATATTACACTTGCAGTTCGTATTTTTAACATTTTATAACATAGTTGAAAAGTGTTTATGAATTCGGTTTGTCAAACTGTCTGTTTGTCCGATTCTCTGTGCTCTAACTCTTCCAATTCTACTTAGGTTGCCATTTAATGTTTATGTGCTATTGAGGTTTACTGTAGAAGTCGGAAATGAAGTGTGTTGCATTTATAGTTCGATTACAGGGCCACACAAAAGAAACAATTTCATTATGGTCTATGGGAAAATAACATTTGCGGTGTATTTTGTTGATATAAGGTATTTCAAACATGATTTTATTGATATGTAGCACTGAAGTGAATTGAAGCATGCTTTCTCAGAAGTATAGAATAAGTGGTCCTTATAGTTCGTTTATAGGACGCAGAAAATAATTCCATTACATTATGATCACGTGGGAAAAAAAGGTATTTGCGGTGCATTTTAATGGTATTATGATACTTAGTGACATTAAAAAGTATCACTAAGGTGCACTACAAAATGTTTTCAATAGATTATGGAGTACATAGCATTTATCGTTCATTTACAGAGACGCACAAAAGAATTCGATTACAGTACTGTCTATGTGCGATAATAATGGAAGTGCGTTTTCCGCTGTGGTATGAATCTTAAATTTATTTCATTTTTAGTGTATTACGTTGTGTCCATAAATTCTATAGATTATATACAGGGCTGCACGGAAGAATTTGCACACATTATTGGATAGGGACAGTAACTGCTGAAAATGGATTTTTATTGAGTTATATGTTTTTAAAATTGATTATTTAGATATCTTATTTCAGTGTATGAAAAAACATGAAATTTCATAATAATATCCTGTTAGAGTTTCGAAGTTTTTCGCAATCTAAGTTTGATGCAAGATTTTCCGATCTTGTTTCTTTTTCGCTTCTAACTTTGTTCGAATTGTCTCTGTGTATACATATTCTTCACAGACCAATATTTCGACAGATCCTAGCAATAATAATAATAACAAAAAATTGAAACATTACAACATATCGTCTTGTCACAGCTTCAGCGTTGCAGCATATAATTGTCCTGATGCAAGATTTTACGTTCTTGTTTTTTTTCGCTTCTAAGTTTGTACGAATTGGCTCTGTGTATAAATATTCTTCACAGTCCAATATTTCAATAGATCCTAGCAATAATAATAATAACAAAAATAATGGAAACATTACAACATATCGTCTTGTCATGGCTTCAGCATATAATTGTTCTGATGCAAGATTTTCCGTTCTTGTTTCTTTTTCGCTTCTAAATTTGTACGAATTGGCTCTGTGTATAAATATTCTTCACTGTCCAATATTTCAATAGATCATAGCAATAATAATAATAACAAAAAGTAATACGCAACAGTAATACGCTACCGCGCATGCGCGGCAGCGTATTACTGCTTGCGCGGCAGCGTATTACTGCTTATTTTACTATTTAATACTGTTAATTTTACGGTATAATACTGGCAGCTGGGGTGCCAGTTTTATACTGTAAAATCAACAGTTATTTTTTGCAGTGTACTTAACTTGCTGACAGCAAATTGCACAACTTTACTAGTACATTATACAGTATCATACAGCTACTCATTTATTTATTTATTTATTTATTTATTATTTATTATTTTTTTCATTTTTATGAAAATCAGCTTCCATAGCTTTGTACCCACTTGTATTCTGGGAGTTTATATTTATAATTTTACCTACGTATTTATGTATGCGCGCACATTCATCCCTTACGCAATAGCACACATGCTTAAATGCTTGATTCAATAAATAGTAACGGATTAATAGAAACAACTACGAGAAAAATTCCTTCATGTAATAGCTCGGAAAACAGAAAATACTGGATTTATAACAATATAAAATGAATTTATTAATAAATTATATTTTCAACCTCTTATGCTCTTTTTTGCTTGTTGTTTATCATCGCTGCTTATCAAGTTCAAGCATTTTATTTGGGCTATATTTATTTTCCCTCCGATTTCGAAAAACGGATTTTACATTCTAAGCACTTCAATAATTTTTTTAAAATGTAATCTTTATTCATAATATTTTAAAATGATATTAACAGATTTTTATCATTTCTCTGGAATTTCCATAGCACTTGAATAAACAAAGCCTTTTATATCTTAAAAAAATAATAATTCTTAAGAAAGAAAAGCTTTAAAATTTTACAATTCGTTTGATACCTCATTTGTTTACTTCATAGATCTCTAGATCTCATATATATTAAGAAGGTTGTAAATGTCTTCGAATTTATGCAAAAATATTTTGGAAAATTAAAGTTTATTGTAAACGTTTATGAGATATTAAAAAAAATAATAATAACAAATCAATGCAAAAAACATCGGGATCGAAAAGCTTATACTTATTTTCTTGTATGAAAGATGATGTTTTCGTCTAAATATATTTAACATGTTTGTATAAAATAAAAACACCTTTTAAAGGTTTTAAAGTCCAATTACGTTATGAGGATTAGGAATTGGCTCATAAAATATTAAAATAAAAAATATAATATGCATTTTTAGGTGAGAAAGAATTTTCATATTTATAAAAATAGTGAGCATTGGAAATTTTGAGAGAGAGTAAATATTTCTTATTAGATGTACTGTGATATTCTTAAACAGAAGAAAGAATCTTCATAAAAATAAATTTTGAAATTCAAAGGCATTAAAATATTGTCATTAAATCTCAAATTTATTTATAAAGAGAATCAATTCATAAAAGGAAGTTTCTTGTAAAAGGTTAAAAACACTTTTAAGCAGAACAAAATAGTATTTTATATAAACTGCATCAGGAATTGATTCTCAATATTTATATCTTGTGTTAATAAAAATACACACATTTACTCGTGTAAAATATGCAGCCATGTATAATGTCCACTCTTAGTCCAGCCAAATGGTAGTTAGAGGTGGAAAATTCTGGTGTAATTGTCTTTATTGGCTTGCTTTATGTTTTTGGTGTGCTGAACATGAATCTGAAGTTGTCCAACAAAATTTATTTCGGCACATATGAGAAATCATAAAAAAACCCACTAAAAATCATGTTTTTTAGGTTTTGATTTATAACTTACAAAGTTAGTTTTTTACGCAAAAAGTGATCCTATATTAAAATAAAAAGAAAAGTGCCCAGGTAAACTGATGACATTGAACTCACAGCCTATTCGCACTAATTGTATATTATACTCTTATTTCAAAGAATAATGTTCCTCGAAAAATAAAGAAACCGACAATAAATTAAGGAGGGATTAGCCCCTGTTACTCCCTTTATACTTAACCAATGAACCTCCAAAACTAATAAGGGAAGCACATTATGCGAATAAACCTATATATAAAATTTGAAGCAAATAGGATCTTTCTATCAAGAGTTATCGCGTTACGTACATACATACGTACATAGTACATACGTACGTACATACAGAACCTGTGGGCACATTAGCTCTTAAGCTTTGATAACTTGTGAGCTAATAAAGACGAGAAAATTGCCTACAATTCATGTTCTTATAATTTTCTTTGCACGGCATATGGTTTCCGTAGAGGCGTTAAAAAATAGGCGAAAATCAGTAATTTTTGGATAATAGCAAAAGAAACATTTTTTACCTCACAGGCTATCAAAAACCGGAGAGCTAATGTGCCCGCAGATACTGTACGTACGTAATGTATGCACATAACGCAAAAACTCTTGATAGAAATATCTGATTTGCTTCAAATTTTGTATATAGGTTCCTTCTGATAAGGCGCTCCCCCTATTAGCTTTGGGGGTTCATTGATTAAGTATAAAGGGGACAACGGGGGGCTAATCCCCCTTTAATTTATTCAAGCAAAATTATTAAAATTGCTTCAAATTTTGTATATAGGTTTTTTCTGATAAGGCGCTTCCTGATTAGTTTTGGGGGTTCATTGGCTAAGTATATAAAGGGGGGCAACGGGGAACTAATCCACCCTTAATTTATTCATGCAGAATTATTCGATTTGCTTCAAATTTTGTATATAGGTTTATTCTGATAAGGCGCTTCCCTGATTAGATTTGGAGGTTCATTCGTTAAATATAAAGGGGGAAACGGGCGGAAATCCCCCCCCCCTTAATTTAGCTATATGAGTATTTCATGCTAAATTATCCGATTTGTTTCAAATTTGGTATACAGGTTTATTGTCGATTTCTTTATTTTTCGAGGGGCATTATTCTTTGAAATAATAGTATAATGTACAATTAGTGTGAATAACACGTGAGCTCAATGCCATCAGTTCAACTGGGTCCCGATGGTCGAAACTCAGGCTCCTGAGCAGCCCTGGTGCGTACAATGTTTTATAAAACGGTGTAAGTAATTATAATTAAATAAATAACTAATGACTCATACAACATTTTATCATAACATGATTTTTACCTCTTTTTTATAACAGCCTTCTTTTACAACTCAGGTCAGGAACCGGTTACTTTTGGACCTCAAATCAGGGAACGCGATCAATCGATTGCTAACAACATATTGTTTTTGCATGCCATGGACTACTTTACACTCATTCAAAGTAGGAAATAATGAGGTTTCTAAAGACTCTAAAGAAAAACGCTGCTTTAACTAAGACCATTGAAATTTTTAAATACGCTATGGCAGATACTGATGCAGTTACTGATGTTGGCAAACTTTTTTTTTTTTTGCCTCATTGTACAAACTGACTTACAAGAAAGCCACGCCATTAAACAAATTGAGGTATTTATGCTACCTTAGGTTTTCATACAAGACATCAACCCATTTGGCGTGATTACCTCCTACTGACGCTGCAGCTCAGTAACATTCCTTGAGTGTGTATTTTCAAGTTCAACTATGGCTTGGGAATGAAAAATATTCTGCACAATCCGGTTGGAAGAAAACCAAAGATGGTCTGAAACCAGTAACAACTCTTCAGTTTTGAAACATATATCTTGCAAGAAGACCAGCCAGATAAACTGTGGTTTAAAAACAAAAAAACAAAAGAGAGTGCTCTAATATGTGTGCGAACTGCGATAGCAGTTGCAATACCATGCCTCTTACTGAAATCGGACAAGACGAAGATGACCCGGAATTCCATGAAGTACTTGAAGGTAACTCTATGCATAAATAATTCCATTTCGTTGCGTTATGTATAGTTTATAATACAACCAAAAGTTACCAGAATGTACAACAATTTCGATTGGTGAATTGTTTTCCGCATTTTTTCAAAAAACTATACGATCATAGAGATGTGCATATTTGATCGTTTTTTAAGAACCCAGAATGAGGATTGTCACTCTTTGTGCATTTTGCGATCTTGCTGAGACTTCCTGTATAATGAATCATTATATATATATATATATATATATATTAGTACTAAATTAAATAAATGTCATAGGTTTAAATATATTTATTATCTACTTTAAAGAAAACCGTTATGTATGACGGTTTAAAAACAGTTAAATAAGACAAAAATCCATTATTTTTTCTAAAAATTCTTGGAAACTATTATATAATATACTTACAAGGAAGATACTTTAAAAAATTATCAATTTATTTGGATATATTTGATTCAATATACCAAAAAAGATTCTTTTATTAAATTATGAGGTTAATATTCCGTATTCGGGATTCACGATAAAGGTTATCGTCAAACGTAAGCGATGTCAGTAAAAGTTGGGATAAACAATTTTTCCCCGTGGACTATAATGTAACGGAATTCTTTTGAGTGTCTCCGTAGACGAATTATCAATGTTACACACTTCATTTTCTATACCGAACATGCCATAGTAAGCCTAAATAACATATATCAGTTACATGGCAATCCGAGTATATTTACGTGAGTTAGAGCTTTGGCAGGCAGACAGGCGGCTAGCTAGACAAACGATTTCATAAACACTTTTCAACTATATTGGAAAGTTTAAAAAAGAGAATCTGGTTAAAGGGGTTAAAAACATTTTGAAAATTTTGCTGCTTACAGACCAATAACAATATTTCAATATCATAAGTGAATAAAATATTTTAAATTCCTATCAGTGTTTTGACATTCTTACATATATTTGAAACATATTTTCAAAATATATAGAGTTTATTCAGTATATTGCATGTTGACGACAGACGTGCTTATGTTTCAATTCATAAACATATTGTACAATAAGGAAAAATCTGAGATTTGATAAAGCACTTTCTCTCTTTTCATGTCAAAAGCTGTGAAAAGATGATTTTGATTTTTTGTGATAGTAGTATGTTAAAGATATTTTAAATAGCACATTTTCTCATTTAATGATCGTTGAAAATTTTACTGCATATTGATCAAAAACGAATTTTTCACTATCACAAATGAGCAAAATGGTTTAAACTTTTATTGATGTTTTCAGAGAGTATCTAACATAGCTCTGTTAAAACATTGCAGTTTCAAAACGTATGGAATATACCTTCAATATATTGCGTGGTGACAGATGACATATTTCACTCCATAAAACCTTACCCAATAAGAAAAGGCTAGATTTGATTCAGCACTTTCTCTCTTTTCACCTCAAAAGCTGTGAACAAGATTATTTTGATTTGCTGCTTGAAGTGGCGCATCAGGCTTTGATTTATTTCTTTACTTTTGAATGATGACTTTCTTTTTACTTCAGACACATAATCCATACACAAGTCTACCTTTGTTTTCACCGAAGCCTTTCCTATTTTTGTAAGCCAACTTTCTACCATACTCATCGTTTTATGTTTTGTTTTATTGAATTGAGTTAAGAAATATCCCATCAAAGAGGCAAAGACTAAACTTGACTTTCTGTCCAAGCTGAGATATGTTTTGTCTTCATTTTCGATGAAATTGATATCGGAGATATCAGAATCCCTACAAATTTTGTAACGTCTTCATTCTTTTACTGTTGTAGATAAGTTAGAAAGAGAATTACATTTGACTTGATAATTTTCGGTATCAGACACATTTTTTGATATAAAAGACAATATCAGAGGTTATAATTTACTAACTTATGCAAAAAAAAAAGTGAATTTTAAGAGAATATTAGTTCTTATTTATTAAAAGTCTAATTATTTTAAAGCTAAATTCTATTTAGATAAGATTTCGATTCAGTTGTTGAAATATCTTTCGATTATTTCATTATTCGACTTTTTTCCTTTGAAAACTGAAGAAAAGAATTTTCAGATTAAAAGTTGTATAAGCACTAATGTCTACATTATTTTGCTGTTAATATTAAGGGTACGGTAGACTTTCTAATTCGATAAAAACCCCTTTAAAATATCGATTTTTTATTTTTAGCATAATAATAATATTTATAATTACAACTTCCGACTGAAAAAATAAAATCTGATCATTTTTAGGCGAGTTGAAAGGACTTTGAAACCCTTTGACACCTTTTGAGAGAACTCTGCTGATCTCGACAGCTGCGAAACGTTATTTCTACAGACCCAATACCTATTTTTTTGCTCATGAATATTTATTCTGTCACGGAGTAAATAATTATTAAAAAAGATAAAAAATGCCCATCAAAATTTTATTTTAATAATGAACTAAATACTACACTTATAAAGTCATATATCAGAACTCATGGGCAAAACTTTAAGGAGTGACAGAACACATCTAAATTAGCTATTTTCGCCGTACAATTCATGGACGTATCACAAGAGGTGAACCACTAGATGGTGTTGCTAATGAACACACAAAGCGCAGGTTTTTCACATCCATCGTCATTTCTACCGTGGATTGCAAAAGGGATAGCTGGTTTTACTAATCTGGAAAACGCGGACATGTATTTCATGCATGGTGCTGCGGTTGTGAGTGCTCTGGATGTCTAATTGCATAGTAGTAAACAGTGTTCGCTTCACAATCGGAAAGTCTCCTGTAGCGCTTCAATGCTTGAGTTAACTACCATTTATTTTATGGTGGTTTGAGTTTCTCTAGGCGTGTTCAATAACCTTTTAAAGTTTCGCCCAGGAGTTCTGAATCATCCTATATATATATATATATGATATTAAATTAAAAATGCCCTTATCTCTTATAATTTTTCAAGAAAATAAAATCATTGTACAATGTGACATAATGCGGCAAATTTCTTGAATTTCTGGGTTGTTTCCGTAAGAACTCGGACTTCATGAAAGCTCTGCCAGCGGCTGAGAAGTCCTGTTCTCGAAACTGGTAGATGGGAGACTCTGGGTTCGAACCCGCGGTGTACTCGTCGTCCTAAGTGTTCGAAGTTTTACGTGGTTTTCTTAGAATCTTGCTCAGCTTGCATAAATACAGGTTAGATTCTCTTAAAAGGGAGGGCATGTCCTTCCCTTCGGTTTATATTCGTCACGCGGATAATCGGCCGTAACGAAAGAAAAGGCTAAACAAACAAACAAATAACAACGAAAAAAAAAACACACTACATTTTATGAAATTGAATTTTAGAAGGTCTATTTAGTACGGCAAAAAATTGCTGAAATAAACTTAAATTTGTAGATCATAAATTTAAATTAGCAGTGAATATTTCAATTATTTAAAGTTTCTCGTTCAAATTCTCAGATAGCGAATTGTGGAAAGTTATTTTATAAATTTTTGCCTCATTTGATAGTTTTTATCTATTTGTTTTTTTGTATTTTATGAATTAATATTTGAGTAATAAAATAAATTAGTTACACAGCTCTTAGAATAATGCTAAATAGTTGTTAAGAATCGTCGAAAACACTCGTATTTTATTTAAATTAAAAACAATTTTAGATAACTAATCCATTTCCATAAAATGTTGTTATTTTAAATAAAATTTTACTATCCTGTTATTATTCTAAAGTTGTTTTTTTTTTCGTTTTGAACACTAACATCTCAGTAACGAAATGAGATTAAATTATTCGATTTATTTTATTACCACTTATAGAGCAATATATTTATGGCGCAAGAGAATTAAGAAATTCTTTTTCGTATAAATTAAAAATTTAAATGAACCAAATTTTGATACATATCATGAAATTACTATGCTTTTTGTTTTGTCACTGTACATTGCAACTTTATATACGATATGTTATTAACAGAGATGCATAACAATTATAGTCTAAATTGAGCTTCTGCTAAAAATACATTAAATATATTCTTAATTCGAAAACATTTTTGAGTTTTAGGAAATATTTTTAAAATAAATTATTGAAAATAACTTTTAATGGTTTAAAAACAAGTTATTAGATACTAAAAAATGTACAACATAATTTAAAATTTTTATTTTTTTCTTTCCCAGTAGTTGTTTGTTCTTAAAATCTTCTCGTACGAATGTTCTTTCAGAGATAGAAATTTTATTTTAATTTATATTTCTTTTTTTTAAGTGTAATGTATTTTATGTATTAAAAAATATAAACGAATGCATTAAGGAAATAAGTCTTGTGCACATTTTCTTAAATAAAAAAAAACAATTCCGGTTAAAAAAAAAAAAAAAAAAAAAAAAAAAAAACTTATTTTAGAACAGTTATTTAGAACAGTTTTTATTTAAATTTTTAATCCTGTTACTTTATCAAAAATGGAAATGCTTGAAATTTTTGAGCGAGAAAGGGATTAAAATAATTTTTACAGTGAAAAAAAATTAAATTAAAAAAAAATGCAATTTAAAAACTTTAATGAAAAACATAACAAGGAATTTTTTTTTCACGTGAAAAGGGATTAAATTAGAAAAAATAATAAGCTTTTAGTGTGTTTTAAATACTAATTAATTTTTTTCTCGATGCATTTCAATATTATTCCAGCGAGAAACGCGCTAAACACAGTTTCACTAATTTTAATAATAATTAAATTGTTGATAAAATATTTGTCATCATTTTTTATGTCTATCAAAACATAGGTTATATTATACACTCACACACACACACATTAGGGCGGAGGGTACGTTTGTATAAAAACCGGTTTTAACTTTATTATATGATCTCCAATTTGTATTGCTATTCAAATGAAAGCTCATAGTCCTTTTATTTACATTTATCATTTGTCCATTATTTTATTTTTATCTTTAACAGTGTTTAGTGGTTAGTGTATTATTTTTTTTCTCTTATAGTATGTGTAATGTGTATTTTATATGATTTTGAAACAGAATGCGTTAATATTACATTGCATAAAATTTGTTGCCATGCCTTTCATAGAAAAGAACAAATAATGTCACGAAATGTTGTTTGCACTAAAAATATTGTCAGGATGCGATATTATTTTCATTTATTTTGTTTTTTACAGCAAGAAGAGTTGTAGTTAAAAAAAAATCTGTAGTTAAAAGGCGCTAATACGAATTTATCTTCCGAAAATATGCAAATGAGGATGATTATAAAAGAACTAACAATTGACTATTTGGTGGATCTTATTTTCAATTTAGGAATCTATTACCTATGAATTTAGTAAAGAGTGAAGCTTCAACGAATGATTTTCAAAAATTCCACATCTAAAAAATAAAATAATCTCAGGTAAATGGCAACGGAAGTTGGGAAGTAACCAGGTGTATAAAAGGTTGAGAGTCCGTTGAATTCCGCAAAACTTATATGATTCATGTTGGTGAATCACGTGCTTCTTTAAGAATATATTGTTCGCTAGAGGAGATCATTATTGGTAAGGCTTTATTACAGTAACAAAGAATTATCTGCATTAGCATTGCGAAAATTCCGTTTACCATTGTATTCTATCAAAATTCCTTCTTTTTTGTTGAACGAAATGTCCAGCGTAATTGCTCTTTTCTTTTCCTGAATTAAGAAAAATCTCGCCTAAGAGGCAATGATTAAACTAGACTTTCTGTCCTTTGTTTTTCAGTGAAAATGATCTTGAGGATATCATAATACCTACGAATTTTGTAATGTTTTGATTCTTTTATGGCTATATGTAAGTTAAGAACCATATTTGATCTTGAAATCTAGGATGTCAGGCGAATTTTCGATAAAGACTACATCATCAGAGGGTATAATTTACCAGAATTTATTACTTTTGAGACCTAAAAAACAATGAAAATAATATTTTAATAATTTACGTAGCAATTGTGTGCCAAAAATTGCTATGCTTTAGTAAAATTTAAATTATTTTTAAGCAGAAGACTATTTTAATAATATTTTGAATTCAGAAAAGTCTTTTAAATATTTTGCTACTTGATTATTTTTTTTATGTGAAAGCTGCGGTAAGGAATTTTCACACAAAAATTTATACATACATCTGAAGCACTAATGCCAAAATTTTCTTAGTATTGCTGTGAAACTAGAGACAGAATAACTGTTGAAATGAAAATTTAGGCTAAAGATAAACTTTTAACGGCAAGAATGTCTAAGGTTAAAAATTAAAAAATGCTAGTTACTTTGAAAATTTAGTAAGAATTTAATATTTATTTTTTCTATTTATATAATAAATGTGAACATTAAAAATTTCTATCCTTCATAATTTGCGAATCTTTTATAACCTTTATTCGTCTGAAATCTTTGACAACCAGTTGTGTAAAAGAGGACGGCGTCCACACCCCCCTCCCCCCCACACTTTTTTAATTTTATCTCAAACGACGTCCTCCTACTTTTTATTTTCAAGCGGACGCTAGGGACACGGGAGGACACATACTTTTCAAACTTTTATAATTTTTTAAGGGATAAGCACGCTAATAAATTAACAATTTTAAGAAATAAAGCACTGATTTTTTTATATTTTCCATGAAAGTTTGAATGTGCTTCTGACTTCGGTGACCGCTATCTTTATCTGTTCTTACATTAACTTCCGTAAGTTTGCTTGGAATGAGACAAAATTTATGAGTGTTTTTGAGGTTCATTGCAGTATTATCACTATTGAAAATGGTGTATAGAGTCGAAACCATCGTTTAAATGCTGTCCTGTTCACTCATTCACACAGACTCATCGTAAAACAGCAAAAACAAACTTTGGAGACATGAAAACGTAAGGGAATACCAACATACGCAAATACATACAAAATCGTTGTAAAAAAAAAAAAAAAAAAAAAAAAAAAAAACTGGAACCAGGAAACCTTATAACGTAAAACAAAATTTCATAGTTTATACAAAATATATAATTATAATACTTTTCTTTCACTACACATATCCGGAAAGTAAAAATGTAGTAAAACATTGTTGTGAGTGGACAACAGGTTTAAGAGCCTACATCAGTCATGAGAAAAAACGCTCTAGCTAATGTTAAGTCTATGGGAAGGTTCTAGGCAGATTTCTCGCTCGCATTTTAATATTTTTAAATGCTTTTCTTTTTTTGCATAGGATAGCTGAGGTCAATTTCCAACGTTGTTAGTTTTTACTTTTTCGATTTTAGTTCCAGTTATTTTATATAAGGGTACTTTCACTAAAATTAAAAATGCCCGCTTATAAAAAAACTGCAACAAAAATCGAAAAAGTAAAAACTAACAACGTTGAAGATTGACCTCAGCTATGCCATGCAAAAAACAAAAAACAAAAAACAAATCATTTAAAAATATTAAAATGCGAGCGAGAAATCTGCCTAGATCCTTCCCATAGATTTAACATTAGCTTCAGCGTTTCTTCCAGTGACCAGTGTAGGCTCTTATTGTTATTCTATAACTATTTAAAAAAAAAAAAAACAATTTTAACGAAAATCTGCGTGAATCAGCGTTACTGAATTCCGAATTCCATTGTTTTACTACTCAGACCCAGTGCCCCCCACCTCCACCCTCCCCCCCCCCCCCCCCCCAGCACTACACCGCTGTTGACACAGATTTGAAAATATTGCTACACTTTTCTTTACATGCTTTCTTTCCATTTGTAATTATTGTTGAGAAAAGTTAAAATCTAATTCCAAGTAATATTTAGAATTCATTAGGCTGAAATGGTAATTGCAGTATATGATATCACAGGTTTTATATGGAATTCATTTCAATTTTTGCCTAAATATGTGAGATATTTAAACTTCTGATATATAAATGCAATTAATTAATTAATTAAATAAACAGAAATCTTTTGACTGCTTATATTATTTATAAAATGAATATAAGTGAAAAACATAAGGAAATCAATCAAAGGAAAAAAAAAAACTCTAATGAAAAGGCAGATTATAAAAAAAAAAAAATGAGAGAGTTTTTAACAAACATTTTTGGAAACAAAGATTATTTCATTTCCATAAATTTTAAGTATGTACTCATTAAATAAGTATTTTCTCTTTTTTAATTTATGAGGAATTTTTTCTAAAGAATTTAATTTTAGAGCATTGTTTGAATTAAACAAATATAAAAGAATAATCAAGTCTTGCTTCTATAATCCCTATAAAGAAAAACAAAGTGTTACAGATATTTAAATTATATACAAATATTTTTTTTTCCGAATTATGATGCATTTAATTTGTAAATTTTTTATAAGATTTATCCGGCATGCTTTAACGTTATTTAGTAAAAAAAAAAAAAAAAAAAAAAAAAAAAAAAATCTTAAAACATATTCTTCCAATTTAATAATTATAAAAAATATATATAAGTAGTAGAAGAACAAGAGTTAGACTCCAGCAGGCGCTGTGTGCGTGGTGGAGGTGGGTACCGGAAGTGAGCCTGGTAGTGGAAGCGGAAGTGATGGAATATAAGACAGGAAGTGAAAGAAGATAAGACAGGAAGTGAACCGGAAGTGTTGGAAGATAAGAGAGGAAGTGAAGTAGGGGAGGGCTTAATTTTTTTTAACCGATAAGGGAGAGAGGGGAGGGCTTATTTTTAGGGGGCTTAATTTTTTTTTGTGAAAAATAAAGGGTTTTAATCAGATTCTTTCTTGTTAGGGAATTTTTTTTTTTTAAATTGGGGGCCCACCATAACCACCCGCTATGAAAACAATTCATAACGCCACATTTTTTTTTACCTATTCTTTTACACCAGTCATCTGTGAGAGACCTGTAACGAAATAAAAGGGTTTAATTATTATTATGCTTCAGCAAAGTCGAGTGGAGTTGAGGGGTAGGAACCCTGCTATAAAAATAATACCTGTAAAAGAAATATATATGTGCTACCTTTCGCGCTCGTCGACCTAACTGTTCAGAGTTTAACATGAAATTTACTTATAATTCACCTGCAAAAGAATTTTTTTCCCTTCTTTAAACATTAACTTAAATGTGAATGAGATTAAAATAGATGTGAGGGCTAAATTTTTAGAGAGTTAAAATGAAAATCCACTGAGGGTTGTGTTAAATAAAAGGAGATGATCGACTTTGACAGCATTTTTCTAAAAGTTTATTTATCGAAAAAGGAATCATACGTTTCGATTATATTTGTTAACTATTATAGTTTAACATTAAAAAGCAGGTAGACATTCACATCTTTAGCGCTCGTCGATCTAACTGTTCAGAGTTTAACATGAAATTTACTTATAATTCACCTGTAGAAGAATTTTTTCCCTTCTTTAAACATTAACTTAAATGCGAATGAGATTAAAATAGATGTAATGGCTAAATTTATAAGGATTTAAAATGAAAATTGTGATAGTCATATAAATGAAATTAAAATAGATGTAATGGCTAAATTTATAAGGATTTAAAATGAAAGTAATGCGATTACTTTGCTTCATAAAAATCTAACACGAAAAAAGCTGGTAGACGTTTACCTTTCGCACTCGTCGACCTAACCGTTCGGAATTTTGTTTAAACTTCTCTCGAGTTCGTCGACCTAACCGTTCAGAGTTTTCGGCGAAATCCGGATATATATTAACTTACAATAGCTAACTTTTTTAAGGGAAGTTTAAATAACATATTTCCCAAAGTGTCTTACAAACATTTAAGAATTTATACACACATAAGAACCTCGCCTACAGGTGTAAGGTTCTGACTTTAAAGCTACTAGATGTTGAAATTTAAACTTCTTGCGCTCGGCGACCTAACCGTTTAGAGTTTTTTTTTCAAACCTTGTGTCAATACGAGTTAGGATCCCTTAGAAAGACCTACATAGAGACACTTATCCCTAATGTAGATAATCATTCCTATATTTAACTAACCAGTTACAACACACAAGAGATAATCGTTACATTCAGTTAATAAGTGATTTGACATGTAAAATATTAGATATAAAAACATATATGATATATACAACACACAAAAAGAATTTTAAAGATTTTTTTCCCTACAATTTTTAACAAGAATTTAGCAATAATTTAACTTGAGAGCAGGTATTTTTTTAGAGTTATACGATTATAATAAATTTTAACCCTATTTTACTTAATACAACTAACATTTAAAAAAAAGAGAAAGACATCTAGTTTTTATAACGTCACATGTTTGAATTATTAACCTATTTTAGTTAAAAGTATGATACTTAAGTGATTTTATTTGAAAAATCAATTCAACATTTTAAAAGCAGTCGAAAGATTTTTACTTTTAAAAATAACTAACAGAATTTTTTAAAGCAGTAAGGTAGATGACACTAACTTTAAATTAACTTTTTATAGGTCACTTTAAATAAAATACATATTTTTTATTATTATTAAAGAAAAATATAAACTACTCACACATTATTATGCTGCATTTTAACATAACTGAAATACCTTTCTGCTGACATGTGGTCACGGAGGAAATCTTTTCATATAGAAGGCAAAATAAGATAATGAATTGATAATCATGATTCGTTATGCATATGTTTAAACAGGAAATTATTTAAGACGTGTGATTAAGACCATTTTACATGGTATTACAGAATAAATCTTTTCACAGGATGCAAGATAAGATAATATCACGTAATGATTTAATAAACACGATTCGTTATGCATATTTTAAAACAGGAAATACATCCGTCAGATAACATTACTTTGTTTATATGAAGTGACCAAATACAAATTTTGCTGATAAGATTAATTTAATTTCGAAAATATTATTGACAGAACATTCAAATTTTACACAATATTTTTAAAAATTTAAATAAGGGAAATCAGAAAATTGTACACGATATTTTAAAAAATAAATAAATAAGGGAAGTTACAAAATGTTGTACACTCTTTTATTTAGAAAAAGAGAGCGGGTATTTTGTTTTGAGTTATACGATTAAAATAAATTTTCATTATATTTGATTTTACACAACCAACATTTTCAAAAAAGAGAATGGAATCTAGTTTTTATAAATTAACGTACTTCAATTTTTCAAATACTTAACACCCCCTCTTTTGCTAGACTTTATACACATAAGACATAAAAGGTGTTTTCGAATACATCATTTAGAAATTAAGCGACTTGATAAGTAAAACATTATTTATAAAAGCAATAGATACGAAAGTAATAAAGATTTTTACTTACAAATGTACGAACTTCTGATAGGTAAGACTTTCTTAATCACTGTGCAAGAATTAAGTGGTGATTAAACTTATAACATTATATGATGAAATAATCACGTGACGTATATTTAAACCAATAAAATGTCAGTATTTTTAAACTAATACAAAGTTAGTATTTTTACACGAGCGCCCTCTATCATTATATAAATTTCAATGAAACGAGTTCATAACATTCTACTGCGACCTGATATCGTTGTAATAGGTTGTATTTTTCGTTAAGTTAGTTTTCATTTAAATTATTATGGAACGAGTTATGAATTCTTATGTTGGTGATGTAACCAACTTGGAGTGTCAGCACTCATTACCAGAGTTAAATAATCAAGAGATGGATTCTACACTTTTATCTAAACAAGGACCCGTTTCGAATTGTGAAGTAAAACCCACCTCATCAGGACTAAAGAAACAGAAGTTACCTCATGTGTGTAAGATGTGTAACAAGGCATTTCCTCGAAAAGTTAACTTAGTGTTTCATATGAAATGTCATTTAAAGGAAAAGTCTTTTCGTTGTGAGGTGTGTGCTGAAGTTTTTTCGCGAAAGAGTGATTTACGTATGCATCAAAAGATTCACAAATCACCCAAACAATACAAGTGTGGGGATTGCAACGAACTGTTTTCAATAATGTATGATTTATTAATTCACAAGAAGACCCATAAGACTCGTAAACAACATTCATGTATAAAGTGTAGCGAAATGTTTGATTGTGAATCAGATTTAGTACAACATTGTGATACTTTTCATAAAGCTGTGAAATCACCCTATTCAAAAGATTTGTTATTTGAAAAAGTGAAGCATTTTAAAAGACAAAATGATGTGCGAAATATTTTTACTAAAACTATCATTGTATCCAATGAGATGAATCAAAAAGACTTTCATTCATTTTTTAACAGTATTCGAACGGATGTTTTAAATGAATTAAATTATCAGTTGCAAATGAAAAAGTCAATAAAATGGTATGCAGCCGTTAAAGTGGATGTCTGTCGTGAATCACAGGATGGTAACTTAGAGAGAGCAACCCCCTTTTTCCTTTCCAAAAGTGAACTGGAATTAACAGACCAAAACATACAAGCGCATGTTGAGAATGCCTTTCTAAAGTTGTACAACGGCTTTGAAGATTTTACAGAACGTGTGTTTAATTGGACATTACAAAAAATTTTAAAATTAGAATTGATTACAGCTCAATATGACAGTCTTATTTGATTTGTATTATTTTAGATGAATAATAAATAGTTTGGTTGTGAAAAAAGTGTTATGTGTTTTCTCAAGCTTACACTGTGTGATGTTTGAACTAATGATGTATATTTCGATTGACTTAGACAAAATAGGAGTGTGTGTTGACATTTAAAAAGATTTTAACATGAGATAAGAGAGTTATAATAAAAATTGACACACCTAAAATTTTTTCAAGATAGTCTATCTACGTTTCCAATCTAAACTTGTTATCAGCTTGCTATATGCATGTTTGAGTGACTCATTTTTACCTGTGTCGAACTGTCTGTTGGGAAAATGATTGCCATTTTTAACACGTGTAGACGATTTTTACCCGGAAGCTGTTTGAACTATTAAATTTCAGATATCACCCATTTTTCTACAACATCTAAATATTTTAATGTATTTTCACTTGTATATTGGAAACTTGGGATTATCGCCTTTATATCGGAACATGGAAGATAGAAAAAATAATAACTTTACACTGAGACAATATTTTAATCTAACAAAAATAGACTTAACACATTGTTAGAGGTTTTGGAAAAATATATAGTTGGTTAAAAATTTTAGAAAATTTAACATAAAGTAACAAATTTTAAAAAATAAACATTTCGATAAATGAAAAAAATTAAATTTTGGTAAACTTTACACTTAGACAATACTTCAAACTAAGAAAAATAATAACTTTACACTTATACAATATTTTCAACTAAGGAAAATTAATAACTTATCACATTGTTAAAGTTTTTTTGAAAACAACACAACATTTTCAAAGCAGTGGAAATTGCATACCTGTAAAAAATTCAACTTAGTGGAATTTAATAGTGAAATTTTTAATCTCACTTAATTAAAAAATAAAACTTTATAAAATTTTCACCTTTTTTAAAATAAACAACTGTTAAACATTTTGAATGTCTTAGACAAAGTAGGAATAAATTTGTTAAAATTGTATAAAACATGAAAAATTTCATAACTTTTAAAGGAAATTGTATTTATGGTGAAATAAACTCGAGGTATTTATTATATGTTACTTAAACTACAAGAGAATTGATTGAAAATGTGTTACTTTTAATCACTCACAAGATAAGACATGATGTTAGGAATTATATATGGGGTTTTCCCCCACACATGACGTCACTGGTAACATATTTACTGATCAAGTCATAAAATTATAGTTTAAAGTAGGTTTTTTAGCACGAAGTTTAGATTTAAGATATTTGAGAAATATAAACTACAACTTTGACTACTTTTTGAAATTTCCCCCTACATAAGAAAAAGGACATAGGAAAATAAATTGAAAAGTCGTATTTGAATGGAATCGAATTATTATCCTTTCACTTAACAGCTGAATGCGTTGGCAATTACACCACAAAGGTACTGATTGAATATATTGTGTTTCTTTTTTAAGGCTAAATTGATTTAATATTCAAGTTATTTCTTAATGTTACACTTAAAAACAATAAATTTAATTAGCATTCAAAAAGCAAACGATCACATTATTGTATAAATCAAATGTTTTAAAAGTCACGAGTTAAAATTTGAAATGACTTAGAGTTTAATTAGAATTTAGATGTGAACCTTTTAAAATGAAATAATAGTTTTTTTTGTATCGCCCTCTATCGGTGGGTAATAGAATTAAGAGATAATTAAAAGTTTTAACTTGAATTCGAACCCACAACCAAAATTATTTTTCGGTTTTATAATTTAGGGTAGGTTTAACTGAGCAAGCCATGATATAACAGTATTTATAGAGATTTAAGATATTCGATAAAGGAAATCATCTAAATTTCTAATTTAATTGAAGGGTTTACTGCTTAAAGTACTACAAAATGAGTACAACACGATGCATAGTTTTTTAATTAATTATATTTTTCGAAAGGTTAAATTGAATTATTGATAAACTTAGGATTTATGTTTAAAGTGAATAAATTTGATATGTTAGGTTCACTTAATAACAGAGAGTTGAATAAGTTATTTTTAATAAAAATAAAGTTTACTAAAAGTTTTTAAAGTTAAAAAAAATGTAAGTTACGTTAAAAAAGTTAACAAAAATATAGTTTTAAAAAATTTAAAGTTTACAAAAAGTTTAAAAATCTTTAAGTAAATCAAAATTAACTTTTTAATTTTAACTAATGAGAGACTATAATCTAACTGTTTATCCTTGTAACCAACTGGTGCATATCAAGTATCTGCACATGTGCAGTAAAAACATACACTAACTTGAGTCCGATTTTAAATTATTTGCTAATTTTTATACAGCTCGATTACCTTTCAGAAACAAAACAGAATGAAATACTTACCAAAAAACACGTCAACGTCTTATACTTACTTTCACTTAAATAATCTTTCTACATTAGCTTTGCTAGGGGGCGCTGCAATCGCCGCTAGAGGCGCTACTAGTTTCCGGTTTGTGACGTAGTTTCCGGTTTGCGATAAGAACAAGGTTAAAATAAAACCCACGTGCATTCAGTTGGTGTTGTTTACCTGTACCTTGTTATAAGCCGTTTGCCTTCTCTTGGTCACTCGCTTGTCCAGACTTGTTTATGTGCTGCACGCCTGTTTTGCTGATTCATCTCTTGCTTTAACTGTTTGGACTTGTCTGATGTCAACTATCTCAGGTCTTTTGTCATAGCTTGAATGTACTTTATGTCGATCACTTTAATATAAAAGTTATGTCCCAACTTACTTAAACTTTGATAAAAATATTATTTATTTATAAATTATATCAAATTCTTATTTTTCTAACACATTTACTAAGTCACTTTCGTTCAAAAATATGGTAAAGCCCGATTTTAAATTGAAGTTTAGGATAAATTCCCCAAATTTTGTAACATTTTAGCACTAATAAGAAATATTGTAAACACCCTGTACATAAAAAATAATATTAAATTCCCAAATTTTGTAACATTTTAGCACTAATAATAAATATTGTAAACACCCTATACATACAAGTTTTGTAAAAATAATATTACTTATAGCTAACTCGTTTAGTCGCATGATAAGAACCTTCAATATCGCTAAAATCAGTGTTAAACGAAAATACAACCATAGGTTTTACCGTCTAATTACATGTCTTTACATATTATTTTAAAATGTAAAGCATTATATCTGAACGAATGATATAAGAAAAAGTTAGAATAGATCACATATTTTTGTTATTAAAAAAACTTATATGCAAACACACTTACAAGGTTACAAGACTCGACAAACGATTCACCATGTTTTTTAAACTTAGTAAAATATTTTAAATTTATAAATTTATAAATTTAAATTAAAATACTTTAAAAATTCTTAAATATTCTTATTTAAAAATATTTTATTTTTAATTTAAATTTATAAATTTAAAATATTTTACTAAGTTTAAAAAACATGGTGAATCGTTTGTCGAGTCTTGTAACCTTGTAAGTGTGTGTTTGCATATAAGTTTTTTTAATAACAAAAATATGTGATCTATTCTAACTTTTTCTTATATCATTCGTTCAGATATAATGCTTTACATTTTAAAATAATATGTAAAGACATGTAATTAGACGGTAAAACCTATGGTTGTATTTTCGTTTAACACTGATTTTAGCGTTATTGAAGGTTCTTATCATGCGACTAAACGAGTTAGCTATAAGTAATATTATTTTTACAAAACTTGTATGTATAGGGTGTTTACAATATTTATTATTAGTGCTAAAATGTTACAAAATTTGGGGAATTTATCCTAAACTTCAATTTAAAATCGGGCTTTACCATATTTTTGAACGAAAGTGACTTAGTAAATGTGTTAGAAAAATAAGAATTTGATATAATTTATAAATAAATAATATTTTTATCAAAGTTTAAGTAAGTTGGGACATAACTTTTATATTAAAGTGATCGACATAAAGTACATTCAAGCTATGACAAAAGACCTGAGATAGTTGACATCAGACAAGTCCAAACAGTTAAAGCAAGAGATGAATCAGCAAAACAGGCGTGCAGCACATAAACAAGTCTGGACAAGCGAGTGACCAAGAGAAGGCAAACGGCTTATAACAAGGTACAGGTAAACAACACCAACTGAATGCACGTGGGTTTTATTTTAACCTTGTTCTTATCGCAAACCGGAAACTACGTCACAAACCGGAAACTAGTAGCGCCTCTAGCGGCGATTGCAGCGCCCCCTAGCAAAGCTAATGTAGAAAGATTAGTTAAGTGAAAGTAAGTATAAGACGTTGACGTGTTTTTTGGTAAGTATTTCATTCTGTTTTGTTTCTGAAAGGTAATCGAGCTGTATAAAAATTAGCAAATAATTTAAAATCGGACTCAAGTTAGTGTATGTTTTTACTGCACATGTGCAGATACTTGATATGCACCAGTTGGTTACAAGGATAAACAGTTAGATTATAGTCTCTCATTAGTTAAAATTAAAAAGTTAATTTTGATTTACTTAAAGATTTTTAAACTTTTTGTAAACTTTAAATTTTTTAAAACTATATTTTTGTTAACTTTTTTAACGTAACTTACATTTTTTTTAACTTTAAAAACTTTTAGTAAACTTTATTTTTATTAAAAATAACTTATTCAACTCTCTGTTATTAAGTGAACCTAACATATCAAATTTATTCACTTTAAACATAAATCCTAAGTTTATCAATAATTCAATTTAACCTTTCGAAAAATATAATTAATTAAAAAACTATGCATCGTGTTGTACTCATTTTGTAGTACTTTAAGCAGTAAACCCTTCAATTAAATTAGAAATTTAGATGATTTCCTTTATCGAATATCTTAAATCTCTATAAATACTGTTATATCATGGCTTGCTCAGTTAAACCTACCCTAAATTATAAAACCGAAAAATAATTTTGGTTGTGGGTTCGAATTCAAGTTAAAACCTTTAATTATCTCTTAATTCTATTACCCACCGATAGAGGGCGATACAAAAAAAACTATTATTTCATTTTAAAAGGTTCACATCTAAATTCTAATTAAACTCTAAGTCATTTCAAATTTTAACTCGTGACTTTTAAAACATTTGATTTATACAATAATGTGATCGTTTGCTTTTTGAATGCTAATTAAATTTATTGTTTTTAAGTGTAACATTAAGAAATAACTTGAATATTAAATCAATTTAGCCTTAAAAAAGAAACACAATATATTCAATCAGTACCTTTGTGGTGTAATTGCCAACGCATTCAGCTGTTAAGTGAAAGGATAATAATTCGATTCCATTCAAATACGACTTTTCAATTTATTTTCCTATGTCCTTTTTCTTATGTAGGGGGAAATTTCAAAAAGTAGTCAAAGTTGTAGTTTATATTTCTCAAATATCTTAAATCTAAACTTCGTGCTAAAAAACCTACTTTAAACTATAATTTTATGACTTGATCAGTAAATATGTTACCAGTGACGTCATGTGTGGGGGAAAACCCCATATATAATTCCTAACATCATGTCTTATCTTGTGAGTGATTAAAAGTAACACATTTTCAATCAATTCTCTTGTAGTTTAAGTAACATATAATAAATACCTCGAGTTTATTTCACCATAAATACAATTTCCTTTAAAAGTTATGAAATTTTTCATGTTTTATAGAATTTTAACAAATTTATTCCTACTTTGTCTAAGACATTCAAAATGTTTAACAGTTGTTTATTTTAAAAAAGGTGAAAATTTTATAAAGTTTTATTTTTTAATTGAGTGAGATTAAAAATTTCACTATTAAATTCCACTAAGTTGAATTTTTTACAGGTATGCAATTTCCACTGCTTTGAAAATGTTGTGTTGTTTTCAAAAAAACTTTAACAATGTGATAAGTTATTAATTTTCCTTAGTTGAAAATATTGTATAAGTGTAAAGTTATTATTTTTCTTAGTTTGAAGTATTGTCTAAGTGTAAAGTTTACCAAAATTTAATTTTTTTCATTTATCGAAATGTTTATTTTTTAAAATTTGTTACTTTATGTTAAATTTTCTAAAATTTTTAACCAACTATATATTTTTCCAAAACCTCTAACAATGTGTTAAGTCTATTTTTGTTAGATTAAAATATTGTCTCAGTGTAAAGTTATTATTTTTTCTATCTTCCATGTTCCGATATAAAGGCGATAATCCCAAGTTTCCAATATACAAGTGAAAATACATTAAAATATTTAGATGTTGTAGAAAAATGGGTGAAATTTAATAGTTCAAACAGCTTCCGGGTAAAAATCGTCTACACGTGTTAAAAATGGCAATCATTTTCCCAACAGACAGTTCGACACAGGTAAAAATGAGTCACTCAAACATGCATATAGCAAGCTGATAACAAGTTTAGATTGGAAACGTAGATAGACTATCTTGAAAAAATTTTAGGTGTGTCAATTTTTATTATAACTCTCTTATCTCATGTTAAAATCTTTTTAAATGTCAACACACACTCCTATTTTGTCTAAGTCAATCGAAATATACATCATTAGTTCAAACATCACACAGTGTAAGCTTGAGAAAACACATAACACTTTTTTCACAACCAAACTATTTATTATTCATCTAAAATAATACAAATCAAATAAGACTGTCATATTGAGCTGTAATCAATTCTAATTTTAAAATTTTTTGTAATGTCCAATTAAACACACGTTCTGTAAAATCTTCAAAGCCGTTGTACAACTTTAGAAAGGCATTCTCAACATGCACTTGTATGTTTTGGTCTGTTAATTCCAGTTCACTTTTGGAAAGGAAAAAGGGGGTTGCTCTCTCTAAGTTACCATCCTGTGATTCACGACAGACATCCACTTTAACGGCTGCATACCATTTTATTGACTTTTTCATTTGCAACTGATAATTTAATTCATTTAAAACATCCGTTCGAATACTGTTAAAAAATGAATGAAAGTCTTTTTGATTCATCTCATTGGATACAATGATAGTTTTAGTAAAAATATTTCGCACATCATTTTGTCTTTTAAAATGCTTCACTTTTTCAAATAACAAATCTTTTGAATAGGGTGATTTCACAGCTTTATGAAAAGTATCACAATGTTGTACTAAATCTGATTCACAATCAAACATTTCGCTACACTTTATACATGAATGTTGTTTACGAGTCTTATGGGTCTTCTTGTGAATTAATAAATCATACATTATTGAAAACAGTTCGTTGCAATCCCCACACTTGTATTGTTTGGGTGATTTGTGAATCTTTTGATGCATACATAAATCACTCTTTCGCGAAAAAACTTCAGCACACACCTCACAACGAAAAGACTTTTCCTTTAAATGACATTTCATATGAAACACTAAGTTAACTTTTCGAGGAAATGCCTTGTTACACATCTTACACACATGAGGTAACTTCTGTTTCTTTAGTCCTGATGAGGTGGGTTTTACTTCACAATTCGAAACGGGTCCTTGTTTAGATAAAAGTGTAGAATCCATCTCTTGATTATTTAACTCTGGTAATGAGTGCTGACACTCCAAGTTGGTTACATCACCAACATAAGAATTCATAACTCGTTCCATAATAATTTAAATGAAAACTAACTTAACGAAAAATACAACCTATTACAAAGATATCAGGTCGCAGTAGAATGTTATGAACTCGTTTCATTGAAATTTATATAATGATAGAGGGCGCTCGTGTAAAAATACTAACTTTGTATTAGTTTAAAAATACTGACATTTTATTGGTTTAAATATACGTCACGTGATTATTTCATCATATAATGTTATAAGTTTAATCACCACTTAATTCTTGCACAGTGATTAAGAAAGTCTTACCTATCAGAAGTTCGTACATTTGTAAGTAAAAATCTTTATTACTTTCGTATCTATTGCTTTTATAAATAATGTTTTACTTATCAAGTCGCTTAATTTCTAAATGATGTATTCGAAAACACCTTTTATGTCTTATGTGTATAAAGTCTAGCAAAAGAGGGGGTGTTAAGTATTTGAAAAATTGAAGTACGTTAATTTATAAAAACTAGATTCCATTCTCTTTTTTGAAAATGTTGGTTGTGTAAAATCAAATATAATGAAAATTTATTTTAATCGTATAACTCAAAACAAAATACCCGCTCTCTTTTTCTAAATAAAAGAGTGTACAACATTTTGTAACTTCCCTTATTTATTTATTTTTTAAAATATCGTGTACAATTTTCTGATTTCCCTTATTTAAATTTTTAAAAATATTGTGTAAAATTTGAATGTTCTGTCAATAATATTTTCGAAATTAAATTAATCTTATCAGCAAAATTTGTATTTGGTCACTTCATATAAACAAAGTAATGTTATCTGACGGATGTATTTCCTGTTTTAAAATATGCATAACGAATCGTGTTTATTAAATCATTACGTGATATTATCTTATCTTGCATCCTGTGAAAAGATTTATTCTGTAATACCATGTAAAATGGTCTTAATCACACGTCTTAAATAATTTCCTGTTTAAACATATGCATAACGAATCATGATTATCAATTCATTATCTTATTTTGCCTTCTATATGAAAAGATTTCCTCCGTGACCACATGTCAGCAGAAAGGTATTTCAGTTATGTTAAAATGCAGCATAATAATGTGTGAGTAGTTTATATTTTTCTTTAATAATAATAAAAAATATGTATTTTATTTAAAGTGACCTATAAAAAGTTAATTTAAAGTTAGTGTCATCTACCTTACTGCTTTAAAAAATTCTGTTAGTTATTTTTAAAAGTAAAAATCTTTCGACTGCTTTTAAAATGTTGAATTGATTTTTCAAATAAAATCACTTAAGTATCATACTTTTAACTAAAATAGGTTAATAATTCAAACATGTGACGTTATAAAAACTAGATGTCTTTCTCTTTTTTTTAAATGTTAGTTGTATTAAGTAAAATAGGGTTAAAATTTATTATAATCGTATAACTCTAAAAAAATACCTGCTCTCAAGTTAAATTATTGCTAAATTCTTGTTAAAAATTGTAGGGAAAAAAATCTTTAAAATTCTTTTTGTGTGTTGTATATATCATATATGTTTTTATATCTAATATTTTACATGTCAAATCACTTATTAACTGAATGTAACGATTATCTCTTGTGTGTTGTAACTGGTTAGTTAAATATAGGAATGATTATCTACATTAGGGATAAGTGTCTCTATGTAGGTCTTTCTAAGGGATCCTAACTCGTATTGACACAAGGTTTGAAAAAAAAACTCTAAACGGTTAGGTCGCCGAGCGCAAGAAGTTTAAATTTCAACATCTAGTAGCTTTAAAGTCAGAACCTTACACCTGTAGGCGAGGTTCTTATGTGTGTATAAATTCTTAAATGTTTGTAAGACACTTTGGGAAATATGTTATTTAAACTTCCCTTAAAAAAGTTAGCTATTGTAAGTTAATATATATCCGGATTTCGCCGAAAACTCTGAACGGTTAGGTCGACGAACTCGAGAGAAGTTTAAACAAAATTCCGAACGGTTAGGTCGACGAGTGCGAAAGGTAAACGTCTACCAGCTTTTTTCGTGTTAGATTTTTATGAAGCAAAGTAATCGCATTACTTTCATTTTAAATCCTTATAAATTTAGCCATTACATCTATTTTAATTTCATTTATATGACTATCACAATTTTCATTTTAAATCCTTATAAATTTAGCCATTACATCTATTTTAATCTCATTCGCATTTAAGTTAATGTTTAAAGAAGGGAAAAAATTCTTCTACAGGTGAATTATAAGTAAATTTCATGTTAAACTCTGAACAGTTAGATCGACGAGCGCTAAAGATGTGAATGTCTACCTGCTTTTTAATGTTAAACTATAATAGTTAACAAATATAATCGAAACGTATGATTCCTTTTTCGATAAATAAACTTTTAGAAAAATGCTGTCAAAGTCGATCATCTCCTTTTATTTAACACAACCCTCAGTGGATTTTCATTTTAACTCTCTAAAAATTTAGCCCTCACATCTATTTTAATCTCATTCACATTTAAGTTAATGTTTAAAGAAGGGAAAAAAATTCTTTTGCAGGTGAATTATAAGTAAATTTCATGTTAAACTCTGAACAGTTAGGTCGACGAGCGCGAAAGGTAGCACATATATATTTCTTTTACAGGTATTATTTTTATAGCAGGGTTCCTACCCCTCAACTCCACTCGACTTTGCTGAAGCATAATAATAATTAAACCCTTTTATTTCGTTACAGGTCTCTCACAGATGACTGGTGTAAAAGAATAGGTAAAAAAAATGTGGCGTTATGAATTGTTTTCATAGCGGGTGGTTATGGTGGGCCCCCAATTTAAAAAAAAAAAATTCCCTAACAAGAAAGAATCTGATTAAAACCCTTTATTTTTCACAAAAAAAAAATTAAGCCCCCTAAAAATAAGCCCTCCCCTCTCTCCCTTATCGGTTAAAAAAAATTAAGCCCTCCCCTACTTCACTTCCTCTCTTATCTTCCAACACTTCCGGTTCACTTCCTGTCTTATCTTCTTTCACTTCCTGTCTTATATTCCATCACTTCCGCTTCCACTACCAGGCTCACTTCCGATACCCACCTCCACCACGCACACAGCGCCTGCTGGAGTCTAACTCTTGTTCTTCTACTTATATACATCGTACGCTTTAGTTTCTTTTAGGGTTTCGTTCATCTCACGAAACCCTATTATTCCCGCTCCGTTGTCTGTCCGTCACAGAGCCGTTCTCAGAAACTACATAATTTACAGGCATGAAAATTTGTGTATGTATAGCTAAAAACTACTATGAAGCTCAAAATATTAAAAATTGAAAAAATCGTTCTATTTTAATATAGAGAGATAAAAACAAAATATCTACCAGCCTTTTCCTATTAAATTTAAACATTTTTCGTTATAGCAGTTGCCAACAATTAAAAATCCACAATAAAATTCTTTCTACAATAATTAATTTTCTATTGAAAGATTTCCACGTGAAAAATGAAAATGAAATAAAAAGTTTCACCAATTAAAAAAAAAGATTAATATGACGTCATATTGATAATAAAACGGAAAATTTCAAACATTTCTCAATAATACAAGGAATATGAGAATGTGTATGTACAGAAAGCAGATTAATTTCGCGTCATTAGAGAATTAAAAAGAAAATTTATCTGACATCATATTGGAAGTTTAACGGATGTTTCAAATGTTTGAGAATAATACAAAGCTAGTATCAGTATGAGTAATAGAGAAAAGTACATATATGAGTTTGAGGAACGTATTGAATCATGATAAAAACCCGATCATGGAAATATTCGCATATTTTAACATTTTGCAGGTGTACAACATGTTCAATTTTGAAATTTTTTTTTTTTTAAATATCGCATTTAGTCTATATGATATGTATTATGATGACAGAGTATAATAGCGGGCAGCGCCCGCTATCGGACCGGTTCAGATTTTCGAAAAAACGCGAAAAATAGACCGTTAAATTTTTACTTTATAAAAAAACATGATTTTTTTTTCTTTTTTGAAAATGAAATTTATTTGGATTTATTAAAGAAAGGATAAAGTGTTTTGAAAGGAATATTAAACGAAACCCTTTGTGCGATCTTCGATCACACTTACCCACTTGTTTCCATTTTTCAAGCGGTGGTTTTGTGTAAACCGAAGTTTAATTAAAGCGTAAAAATACAAATATTGACCCAAGTAAAGTTGCTCACAAAAATAATTAACAGTTTATTAAAATGAGAAATAAATGCTAAAATTTGAAATAAAAACTTTCAATAAGAAGCAGATATTGCCTAAGCCTTTAGAACAGCGGTACTCACTATTGCGGCCCGCGGGTCTTAGAGATACTACTTTTCTGTATAGAAATCTTCATGTTATTTAATCACGGAATTATTGGCATTACCTTTCGCAAATAGTGGCACAATATTACCTTTCGCAAATAGTGGTACGAGAATACTTTTCGAAAACAGCAGTGACTTCCACTGTATTAGATTTATTTTAAGATTGATATAATCTCTAAACAGATGTTTATCAAATGTTTAGGTGGTTTTCAAGATTTATATGCCTGATAGTTTTCTATAAGTAATATCTGTCGTAATAAACTACAAAGATCTTATTGAACTTGTTAGAACTTTTAAATAAACAGTTAGGAAAAAGTATATCGACTAAACTTACATTTATTTTTGTCTTTTTTAAACTTATTTACAATAAAGTGAGTTAAATATATTTGCGTATTGATATGTGTGTGAGTAAAATTTTCTAGAATCAATTAAGCACTAAGGTATAGAAATATCATTATGAGTAGCATATGACTGCAACTTCGCAATATTTACATGGTTTTATTTGTTATGTTTTTTACGTAACAAGAATTCGTGTGCAATAAAATCTTCGTTTGAAGATTGTTCACCACTGGCACTGGTCTTCAGGTTTTATATTCAATATTGGATTAATATGGCTTTATTACTGTTTTAAAAAATTTGCAAAGTTAGAATTTGAGTAGGTGTTTAGACCTTATACTTTTGTGCATCTTAATACTAAAGAGACCCCAATACCTAATAGGAACTTCCCAATAAGAGGATCTTCAAAAAAGAACTTATCTTCATCTGATTAGATATTTTGAGATTACATTGTTAATTTCTTTTAGAAAATATTGAAATTAGGTTTGTGTTTTAGATGATATGACAGGTTTTTCGATCTTATTGCTAGTGGTGAACAATTTTCAAAGAATATTTTCTAATGCACCGAATTCTTGTTACATCAGTAAATAAATAAATAACAAATAAAAAATTAAAATTAATAATATGTGAACTTGCGCAGTCACAACCATGTTGCTCAGGAAATATTTTAGCGCTTAATTGAGTCTCGAACATTTTACACACACACACACACACATACGTATATATATATTTAATTCATTTGAGTGTAAAAAAAAAAGAAAACAAAAGTTTAAAAAGATAAAAATAAAAGTAATACTAATAGATATACTTTTGTCTAGCTATTCATTAAGATAAGGCTAAATTTAAAAATGCAATTGGTTTTGTGAATCTTTAGCCAATAAGAGAATTATTTAAAGTTATACCCTACGACAATGTACCTCTGTTTTTAATGAAGAAAAAATATACCCATTAGCAAATTACGTGAGCGCAGATGTATGAAATAACACATTCTAAGAAAATGTAACTTGTATTGTGTTGTAATAACACTTGATGTATCTGCAAAAGTTTTGTAAATTACATACTATGGTTGTGTTAAGCACGAGCAATCTGCAAGGATATTTATGTTCAATAAGTAATGGATCCTGAACTGGGATGCAATACAAGTACAAATTTAATGTCGAAATCACGAGTGTTCGCTTTAATTATGTATATAAGAAGTAAATGGAATAGATTAGAACCCAAACTGATTTTCGGTATTCCTCCTTTGTTGGCCAGGGCACGTGCGATTATTCTCTGTCATTACTGTCTCTGTTCATGATTGATGATCCTTAAGTTGCGTGTGAATAGTTCAGACAATGCCCTGTAGAGGGCGTTTCTGGATTTTAAGGAAAAGGGGTTGCACGAGAACTTTGTTTTCCAGCTGTGTCATCAATCATGCTTTATATAGAGATGTCCGTTTGTTTGATTGGCCGAACTTTGATTTGAGCTCTAGAATTTTAGATAAAATTGCTGTAAATTATCGAGTAATGTTCTCGGAAAACTTGCAGAAAAAGTATTGTGGAATGTGGAATGCCGAAATAAAGATTTTTTTAGATAAAATTTGCGCAATTTTATCGATATAGTTGCCATTCACATCAAATAAATTGTCAGCATACGTGTATAGAAAGTTTTAAAGTTGAAAAAAGGAAACTTTTTTCTTTGTCTTATTTTTGCGCTTTTTTGAAAAAGTTTATTCTTGCATGTGTTACTTTTCTTTATTTGTCATTGATGTTTTTCTAAGGATTTTTCCCTCACACACGTGAGTGGCGTTGCATCTGCGCAGTTCAGGGTTGGTTCTACAGATGAGACGGCCTCATCCACTAGAGATGAGTTCGGGCTCACTTTTTGGAGCCCGGGCCCGCCCGAGCCCGACTGTTATTATTCCGAGCCCGAAACATTTTCTGTTATTAGAGCCCGATACCAAAAAGTATACTAAAAGAAAAAGTACAATAAAAAGTACATAATATTTAAAAGGTGTTCTAGAAATGTAATATCTCATTTTCTTAACAACTTCGTACATGAAAATAACTGTTAATCCCTAGCATATAATTAATTTTAAGAAATCCACATTTAATCTTATCAAAAGAGAAGTTTAGTATCAAATAAAAATACACATCCCTAAAAAGATTCTCATATTTTTCTCCCGCAACAAGCAAATCTGATGGACAAATTAACAAAATGCGTTTTATGGATAAATAATTGAAATTTGCAAAAAATTACGATTTATATGACGAAGAATCAAACAACGTTTTTCTATTTTCTATAAAATGTGTACATCTTTCGTAATTCTTGTGTCCTTGAAAATCTGCTTAAATTAAAAATTTGACAACATTACCTTAAAGTTCCGGTTTATAGGCTTTTATAGGAAAAATAGAAAACACTTTCGATTGATTTCTATAAGTAATAACAATATACATGCCAATTTTATCTACTTACGAATAAAACTGACTCCATGAATGTAAAAAGAAGAACCACAGAATTAGCAGAGTTCAAGAAGTAAAACTGATAGAATCACTAATGTTCATTTTCATATAAACTGTGATTAGCACTCGCAAACAATAGCAGTCTAAAAATTTGCAAGCCTAAATCTAATGCTAATTGACTTAAAAGAAAATATTCATTTTGCGTTAGATCTTTAAAAAAGTAATAATAAATAAACATTCCAATTAAAAAATGTACCATTTTCTGATTGGCACCATAACAGGTCGCCGTACATCAATGCCAAACATAAATCTGAAAATATCACAAGTTTTTAAAAAAAATAGAATTCTACTGCTACTACTACAAAGGGGAAAAAATGTCTTTTTTCTCTTTCCTTCTGATCAAAATAGCATTAAAATAACTTAAAATGAAATAAATAATTTTTAAGGGGAATAATTTTTTTTTTTTTTTTTTTTGTTTCTGTACGAGAATAAATAAAATTGCCAATTTCAGAAAGAATGAGCCCGTCTCATCTCTATCATCCACAGCCTGAACCCGTGCCCGTTCTGGTAATGGGTTTGTGTGCTCGAATTTCATACAAGTTTCGGTCTCGGACGGGCTAGGAATAAAAGTGAAAATTTTATTTATTTACAAATTAAGAAAAGAAAAACAAAATTTCCCAAATGCTATTTGAAGAACAAGAATGTAGTCAAAGTTTCTTAAAGGGCTCTACAATCCTCTAAAAAGCAGTTTGAAAGGAAAATGAATTGTTATTGATGGGGTGTAAAGATAAATATTCTATCTAATTCTGAAGTTTTGATGCGGTCAGCGTTTGTTGAGAAGAAACCGCGGTATATCCCGCTATTACATTAACTTTAGCTCTATTTTTTCGGAATAATTTTAACTCAACTTTTTTTTTTTTTTCTCACAGAGTACTTGAGTATGTCATTCCAAATGATACCTCAAAAGTTCCCAACTTTCTATGTTAGTCTTACCTCTTTTTTTTTTTATTGAGAGTGAGTGGTAAGAGGTGAAGGAGGTGGAACATTGTAATTTAGCTATTAATACAAGTAGGGTGCCATTTTTTATGTAATTCCGTTGCGCTAAATTAAATAAAACAAGAACCAAGTTGATACAATTAACACCTTCTGAGTTATAAGGGTTTTTATGTTTAAAAACAGTCCATTTTTTTGTGCACATTTTTATCAGAATTTCTTTCATTATAAATCTTGATAGTTTGGGGATGAGAGAAAAGTCTCATTTAACGATTTCCTCTATTGGTACAAAATTCATACAAGCTTGTCCATGACAACTGCTACACGCTAGAGAACAGTATGATTTCAATTTTCGGTATTGATTGCCACAACCTTTAAAACATTAACAGAAAATTATATTTTAAATCTAATCTGGAACGAGTGATTTTCTCGTACCGCAAATAACAAATTATTTTCCAAGCCCATTTCTCAGAATTCAATTCATTATCAAGCCATGTCTGTAAGTCATAATAAATTAATAACATATGTCCTTTTTCTGCACTTGAAGTCGTTGATACTATTGAAATTCACTGCTTTATTCTTATTACTAATTTTGTGAAGTGAAAATACTTATAATCATTCAGTGACTTTTCTTTTGAGAAAGCTTTATGAATGCCAAAACAACAACAAAAACATTTATGCAATTTTCAGTTATCAGTGAATGAGAAACATTTCTTTGATTGAAAATTTGCATGGCATCGCGTAAATCTGGAATTTTTTGTAGTAATATCAGGGCTGCTGATTTTCCTTCCTGGAGAATAGAAGATGTCTCATCACAGACAGAAAAAGCATGTAGGAATAAAATGTGCTTTCTGTATCTTCCTACCAAACTTTTTGAAGAGTAAGTATTCTGTTCTATCTTGTCTTTTCCTTGCTTGAGCGAGAAAAGCGTCAAGTTGGGTGTAATTCAAAGTGTCATGATTACCAAAAGAGTAACATCGTTCCCAACAATAACAGTAACATTTCTTATTGGTTTTCGCAGTCATGCGGGCTGTTTTGACAGTGAGGACATCAGAATCATCCTTTGCTTGCTTGACACATATGTTGAAGGTTTTGAATTTTTCAGCGAACAAACAAACCAATTTTACTTTTGTTTTTTAATATTGACGAGGAATGTTTTTGGTTCACGGTTGCAGTTTTGTTTTCATCAACAAAATATCCGTTGATGCTGCTTCGGCACATCGTCGAAGCTGCTTCGTGACCTTCATACACAGATGAGAATAAGTATAAACATCAAATACGACGACAATGTTTTGACCATAGATTTTTTTTTGAATACTTCACATCCTTGTCACAAATCAGCTCAAAAGAATCGTTTTGATGCTATAGCACGAGATGAAGAAGGTATACTCCATCATAAACATAGTTAGCGCTTCCAAAATCAAGATGAACATCTATGTGGTTGAAGTTGTTAAATAAGACCACTTTGTATTAAATCTGATGTACGTACCCATTCACCACACACACACGCACAAGAAGGAAATTACTTTTTTAACTGGGCCACGAAAAAGTTGTTTTAAAATGCTATTCCCAATTATTACGTACTTTCGGTGTCTGTTTTGGACGGGCTCGGGCTCTGATCACGCAAACCTTTTCGAGATAGGGTGAGATCTAACATCAAATTACAATCTTAGGCTCGACACAAGGTCCTAATAAAAATTGCAAACTTGTTTCTGGTAGTTATCTGTTGTGAATAATAGCTTCTCTATGTGGAAAAGCAAATACTTCTCTTTTAAGTAGAAACTTGATAATTTATGGACACATTTAATAATGAGAAATACATTTATGTGAATTCATTATAAAAGATCGAACATGTCAGATATTTTTAAATGGTACACTTTTCATTTTTTTTCTTCTAAAAAATTTGTTGTGAAAACATATGCATTAGCATCCTCAAAGAGAATTTGTGGCCAAAACTTGCGATCCGAAATTTTTTAAATATAATCATAAGTTTTCTCTAAACTTGCCTCTCCTAGTACTTCTGGTTAGGAGAAAGTGGGAAAATGTTATGAAAAAATTAGTTATGAACCATAGAAGCATAATAGAAGTGTAATTACTGCTTAAGGTGATAAAAACATAACACAAAAAGCTTAAAAATACCTTTTAATATATAGATGACATATGTTTCTTGCGCTTTAACGGCAACTTCTTCAAGATCAAAATGATAAATAAACTGTTTTTGCAAAGTTTTTGAAAATGATAAACACAAAACACGAAATCACATGTCTAATCTAAGCAGGTACTTAGAATTAGCTAAACTGGAAAACGAGAAAATTATTATTTTATTGCTTTTTAGCTCACAGGCTATCAAAGCCTGAGAGCTTATGTGCCCGCCGGTTCTGTATGTATGTATGTACGTACGTATGTATGTACGTAGGTATGTATGCACGTACGTATGTATGTACGTAACGCGATAACTCTTGATAGAACTAACCGTTTTACTTTAAATTTTGTTTATAGGTTCCTTGTGATAAGGCGCTTCCCTGATTAGTTTTGGAGGTTCATTGGTTAAGCATAAAGGGGGAAAACGAGAGGCTAGCCCCCCATAATTTAGATAAATATGTTTTTCATGCAGAATTATCCCATTTTCTTCAAATCTTGTATGTAGGCTCAGTTTGATAATGCGCTTCTGTCAATAGTTTTGGGGGTTCATTGGTTAAGTATAAAGGGAGGAAAGGGGGATAACCCCCCCCCCCTAATTTAGATAAATGAGTTTTTCATGCAGAATTATCCGATTTTCTTCAAATTTTGTATATAGGTTCATTGTGATGATGCGCTTCTCTGAATAGTTTTGGGGGTTCATTGGTTAAGTATAAAGGGGGAAAGGGGGGGGGCTAATCCCCCCTTAATTTAGATAAATGGGTTTTTCCTGCAGAATTATCCAATTTTCTTCAAATTTTGTATATATATTCATTGTAATTAGAGACTTCCCTGATTAGTTTAAGGGGTTCATTAGTTAACTATGAGGGGGGAACTAAGAAATAATTTAATAAATAAATCTTAATATTGTTGATTTCTTTATTTTTCGAAGGGCTTATTTCAAATTCTTCGAAATAAGAGTATAATATACAATTAGTGTGAATAGCCTGTAAGCTCAATGCCCTCAGTTTAACTGGGCAGTTTTCTTTTTATTTAATATGTAAATCATCGCGTGCCAAATTTTAGGTAATTCAAAAGAAGCTGATTCGTTGCATATTTTATATATTATATATGTTTAAGCCTTTTGTGTTATGTTTTTATCCCTTTAAGCAGTAATTTCACTTTAATTTAAAGTTAAAAAGTGATTTTATTATATTATTTGTAACATTTTAAATCTGTTTTTAAAATGTTTCAATAAGTAAATTTTGCTGAAAATTTTTCATTGAATGTACATTTGGTTAACATCTCAGCATCGTCAAATATTTCCAGTAGTTATCTATTGTGTGCCATATGCGTTTTTATCTGGCGAAAACCACTAACCAATTCATTTTAAAATCAACTACAGCTAAACAATTACTAAAAGTGTTTAAAATTTCGCTTGAAATGTTTTTTCCCAGAAATTGTTTTTAATTTTACATTAGTGATATTAATCATTAAAAAGTTGACTTTGAAGTCTCTAGGAATAATCATTTGTAAAGTTTGAATGTGATATACTAATTTTGATAAAAATAGCCTTTGCGCAATTCAGTGACGATTTTGATACTTATAGTGCTCCGGGGCGAGACTTTCATCTTAAACAACTAATTAACAAAGCATTTTGTATACTTTGCGTCCTTTAATTATCAGATACCCGGGCGGTCGATGGACCTAGCTTTCCTCTAAAACCGGCACTGGTGCAATCCATTCCTCTCTGTTTTATGATTATTGTTTGTAGGGCCTGATTACAGCGTCAGTGACACGGTCGTGTTTATGGGGCCCCTAAAATTTGAGGTTCCAAATTTAATATACATTTTTCAAACATTAAATAACAATTAAAAAAATTGCAAGTGTTTTTTGGATAAGTATTAAAACAACATTTCATGAAAATTTTCCTTTAAAAAGCAAATAAGAAATCATTGTTTAGATGCTCGTGCGGCCCAAAATCACCATTTTTCTATTACTGTCAGCATTTTGCTTCTGTGGGACACATGTGTTTCGAAGGTACTCTAAGAAAGGGATTGTTATTAGATCGTACTTTTAAAAAGGATAAAAGACAAAATATATATTAGTCTAAATATGCATTTATGTGTTCATATATGTATTCTAAATAATCGAAAATGTTTACATATGTCGTAATGATAAGGGAAGAAAGGCTTGATAGAATTTGGTCCTATGCCCGGCTTTGGCTTGATCGGAACCTGATTGTTTGGTAGGCGAAGCCTTTAATATTTGCAACCTTATACTGTAAAGAAATATAAATGTTTCTTAATCTAGGAAAATATAATAAATCCACAAACGGAAATATACAATAACCTCTTCAGAGTTACTCACGATTCGGAAAAGTGTTCTTTATCTTTAGAAACCGCAGAAAGTAATATATTTTCAAGATTTGAAAAAAAACATTTATAAAAACAAAGTTTCTTTAGCTGCCACTGAATTTCGGAAACGTTTCCAAGTAGTTTTTTTAGTGTATTAATCAGCTTTTCCAAATCAGAATATAGGTTTTTCAAATGCTATCAGTTCTCAAGTAACCTTTCCCTGTCCAAAGAATTCAGCCCTTGTTCCACGTGCAACCTCTTCCTATCCAATAAATATTTTCCTGTTCAACAGGCATGTTTTACAGACAATCATTGCACATTAGCAGCATTAACATAAAAATAAATATTATTTTGTTACTCTTGTCAGTATGAATTCAGCTGAAAATGTTTAATTGAGAATGGATAGCATCTTAAAAATGAATATTCCAGTTCAAGAAAATTGATTAATATACAATAAAACTACTCAGAAACGTTTCCGAAAATCAGTGGCAGCAAAAGAAACTTTTTTAAATAAATGAATCGGTGATTGTTGAAAGGAACTAAGTCCATATTTTGACATTTCTCATTCAAAGTTTTTTTATGTAAAGCAACTCAGTCCGGGTGCTACCTCTGAATGTTTGGAAGAGATAAATTTAAAAGTTGAGTTTTGATAGGCACTATGACTGGGGAACTTTCAAAAGTCGGACAGAGTTCTTTTCAACAATTACTGATACAGGGTGATCAATTTAAAAGAGTACCCATTTGTTTTTTTGTGTTATCCACATCTGAAATATATGTAGCAATACTTTCAACATCATTACTTATTCAATATGTCTATATTTAATGTGCGACTATCGTTTTTTTTTTCACTTTCTAAATGCGAAAACTCGTTTTTTAAACATAAATTCGCGTGAACATCATTAATAATTTTTTATCTGATTCTGCGCAAATGATTTGTGTAAATAGTCTGCTTCTTTCAACGTTTTAATTTATCGTCTGCATGAACTATTTATGAACTGATTCTTTGACTTTAATGAAAATGGCTCGTCCTGCAATGTCCTGAAAACATCGATGAATTAAAACAAATCATAACTGAAGCAATCTCGTCAGTAACACCAACGATGTTGCGAAGTGTGTCAAAAAACTTGGGTCGGCGTGTTCATGTTTGCATTGAAAAATGGTGGCAAACATTTTCAACATTTTCTGTAATGAATGATAATGTAAAAAAATTGAATTAAATTATGTTTTTCAAAAATAAAATTATCACAGGATTAAGTAACATTGTGCGTCTCAATTTCTGTTTTACCTCACAAATAAAGTTGTAACAACACAACAGTGTTGTAAATTGTCTCCTACACTTAAACAAGGTTCAAAGAATTACACTTCAGTGTTAGAATAGTTGCCACATCTGTCAGATTTAAGGGTAATAAGAAAAACCAACGGGTACTTTTTTTAATTGATCACCCTGTACAAATGCTTCTTTTAATCTAAAAAAAAAATATCTATATTGATTTAAGAGGTTTCTAAAGATAAATAACGCTTTTCGGAGTCATGGGTAACCTCGTGGGGGAAGAGGTTATTGTATATTTTCGTACGTAGTTACATTATATTTTCGTAGAAACATTTGTATTTTTTTGCAGTGTACTTAAAGACGAAGGTACTTAGAGTGCAAACAATTTCAGAAAGAAAAGTAAAAATTTCGCAATTTTCTGTGCATTCTTTGGAATTTGTCTCCCAAAGAAAAATTTGAAGAATTTCTTTAAGACTATAAATTATTATACAAATATGATGGATAGTAGTTGTTTAAGCAAAATTTTGTCTTGTCTTAAGAAGTGACGCAAGGTACTTAAATACTCATCAATTTTTGAAACCCTTTTTTTCAAGCACTTGAGTTTAAGTCTGGAGGATAACATTAAAAAAAAAGTTTTAATTACTTTGAGGCTATTAAAATCATAAAAAAGTGTCTGCAACACACACCTCGAAGAATATTATTTTGAAAGGCTAATTAGGAACAAGTAAGAACGAACAATAAAGCAAAAATATAATAAAAAGAAGAAAATTCCCTTTTATTTTTCTCATAACACTTTTTTTTTAAACAGCTTTTCTTGCAGGGATTATTTTTATAACTTACTAATTCATATCTGTTTTTACATAAACATAATTGATTAATTACTTCATCACCATTCTTTGTTTGGATTTTTGTAAACATTATTAAACCACTTTTGAGAAACTTCTCGATTACATGATACTTTTTAATAGTTTCTTTTTCGTTTTTGTTCATAAAGAAAAAGAGGAAAAGAAATGGTGCAACATGGACGAATGAAAATAGTACATAACCTACAAGGGAAAAAAAAGAAAAGAAAAGAAAAGAAGAAGAAAAAAAATGATTGCATAAGAAAATTATGTATAAATAGTCTATTTTCTATAACTTTTTTCTGAAATATAATTAACTCGGCAAAATAAGTCTTCTAATTAAAGTGTAAACATCGAAAAAGTTTATAAATAATAACGCAGAAAAGTTGCAGTTCTGAATACTTGCAGGCACACACTTTTTATTCTTTTTATTTCGTATGTGTATCAAAAACATTTAAAAATAAGCTTTAACAGCTTTTATAAATAAGGATTTCTGTAATTTATTTTTCAATTAGTAAACTAGAAATAAAAAGTAACAAGTAAAATAATGCATCTCGCATAGATTATGAAATACTTTCCATTAGTGCGAGTATCCTGTTACGAAATTTTTGCCTTTCACTATCGTGAAATGGGAATTATTAAGTCTAGTTGCCAATTTAAGCCTTGGGTTCGGTTCCCTTCTTGGATGCTTTTGCAATCAGTTGGAAAATTTTAAAGTCGTATGATATCTTTACCAGCCAGTATGATTGAGTTAAAAAAAATAATAAAGTGTAAAACCTCTCTCAAATATGTGACTTTATCTGTCACTTATACGACGTTTAAAATTTGCATTAATCTTTTCATTCTCTTTCTTAGGTACATGTGTAAATGTGTATGCCTATGTAAAAGTCTACATGCAAATATTATATACAGCAGTGAAGCATATTTGCATTACCCGTTTATTCACGGAAATTCCAGAAGGGAGATTTTAAACTGTGCTGTGTGTTTCCTAACTGGACTAAATTTTAGCATTCTATGTAGTATATATACAAATCTATGGATCATATACAGAGCTGCACAAAATAAATCGAATATTTTTCCGAATATTGTTGGTAATTCCTGAACGTTTTTAAATGTGGTTTTTAAATGTGTTATGCGTTTTCCAAATTGTTTACTTCGACATTCGCTCCGTGATTGCACTTATACTCTAAAGCGACAGCTGGGTTCCCGGGGCGGTCATCCCCTGTCAGCTCTTGTTATCTTCGACATCTTTCACCTTATTGAACGATAAAGATTTGTAAAAGTATTTTGGAAGTGTTGGTAAGTATTACATAATCTGTGCTTGATGCAGGATTTTTTGTTCTTGTTTATTATAGTAGATAATATTATAAATTAGATTATTTTTTATCACAATTATTTCAAATTGGTAAAGTAATCAAGTTGTAAATTTCCAACTGGACGAAAAATGTCCGGGCCAGGATTCGAACCTGGGAGTAGTAAGACAGTGGGGGTTCAACGGCCACAGGAGCGCTCATTTGAGGAATATGAGGATTCCTGAATGAGGAATGAGAATGTCATAATAGGGAATAAGGGGGAGGAGGTACCTTCACAACCGATAATACAATGTTCAGAATCATTCTTCTCTTTACAACAATAATTTCTGGTCCATCTAGTTATGTATCTGATATTTTGTAGAAAGGTTTGTGTATAAGAATATGTTTTAAAAAGCAAGTATATTATATATTTATTATAAATAGTTCTATGCGTGTATGTGTGCGTGTATGTGTGTGTATGTATGTGTGTGACAAATAGTTCTCTTTGTGTGTGTGTGTCTATGTGTGTGTGTGTGTGTTTGTGTGTGTGTGTGTGTGTGTGTATGTGTATGTATGTGCACGTGACAAATAGATCTCTTTGTGTGTGTGTGTGTGTATGACTATCTGATTATTTATGAAAGTTTTACAAAAAATTTTCATGTTTTTATAAAGAAAAAAAAATATGCGGTAGTTAAAAAGTTTCACATATTAAAAAAAAAAAAAATCTTTTAGAAAAAGTTTTGCATTACTTTAAAAAAAAAATTTATTTTATTAAAAATTTTATCTTAACAAAAAAAAAAAGTTTCACTATAGTTAAAAAATTTTTTTCACTCATTTTCGATTTAACTACAACAAAAGTTTGTGTATAAAGATAACGTTTCACTAGTAAGGTTTAAAAAAAGTACTCAATAATAAAATCAACAATTTTTATTATAACAAAATAATTTACAGAAAGGTATTTACAGATCAAAATATACATCGCGATTTTGCGTTAGCAATACAAATCAACATTTTCTTCTTTATTACAAACGGTATTAATGTCATAATGGCCATATGCTAAACTGCTTATTCCATCATCCAATAAGTAACGCTTGTCGTCAAAGGGACTTAAGCTAATTTTATTTTGAGTTAATGTATATAGGCGATGGTCATCTTGGGCAATTCTTACCTGTTTCTCCATACTTGTTTTTTGTTGTTGGAGGCACTCCAAGTAGTCTTCATGTTTAATTTTCTGCCGAACAATCTGCGTAGATACGCCTTTTGCACGCTTCTTTTCATCTTTAACAGATTTTAGAGAATACATTTTTGATTTCAGTCCGACAAACTCAAGGGCTAATTCACCATTAAGTTCATCCTTAAACTTAGACCCCAGCAGGCGCTGTGTGCGTGGTGGAGGTGGGTACCGGAAGTGAGCCTGCTGGGCTACACGCTCATTCCTCTACTACTGTTTGTTTATTGATATTTTGATGAAATTTTTTTTATGAAAATGATGTAATCAAGTAATGAATTATTTTTTATAAGTTTCGAAATGCTTTTTTTACAGCAGCGCCCCCTATGAACGGTTTTAGAAGTTTTAATTATTTTTAAATATTTCTAATTGTAAGTGATTTTTCTGGAGTTTGATGATAGTTTAAAGTGAGATTTTTTCTTTTATGTATTTTAAACAAGTTTCGAAATGATTTTTTCGCAGCAGCGCCCCCTATGAACGGCTTTAGAAGTTTTAATTATTTTGAAATATTTCTAATTGAAAGCGATTTTTCTGGAGTTTGATGATAGATTAAAGTTAGATTTAGTTTTTTAATGTATTTTAAACAAGTTTCGAAATGATTTTTTCGCAGCAGCGCCCCCTATGAGCGATTTTATAAGTTTTAATTATTTTAGAATATTTATAATTGGAAGTGATTTTTGGGGAGTTTGATGATAGTTTAAAGTTAGATTTATTTTATTAATGTTTTTTAAACAACTTTGAGTTGATTTTTTCAACAGCGCCATCTATGAGATGTTTTAGAAGTAACTTTCTAAAAAAATTCTGAGTTTTATCTTTCTGAGATTAAAAATTGGTATTAGGTTCAGAGGTAAAGTTTTTAACTTGGGTCTTGTTGATATGAAATTTTTAGATTTTGTTACAGGAAATACTCCAAGATAAGGATTGTTTTTTAGTATTAGGATGTGCATATTGGCAATTTTTGAATGCTGAAGTATAAAAAATTTTTAAAATTTTTTTGTTTTGCAATGTTTAGTGGAATAATATGAATTAGCTACATATATTTTTATCTGATTATCGTATTCGTTTAAAAATATTAACATTAAAATGGTTTGATAAAGTTGATCGATCACTTTTTTCTTCAATGAAATCGAAAGACACGTATAGTAAAAGTTTATACATTTCAAAAGAAGAGAAAAATTAAACATAGACATGTTATAAGAAAAATTTAAACACAGACATGTTAGCAGAAAAATTCAAGCACAGACATGTTATCAGAAAAATTCAAACACAGACAAGTTGTCAGAAAAATTCAGGCATTGGCATGTTATCAGAAAAATTCAAACATAGACTTGTTATCACAGTTTTCTACCAGGCAAACATTTTAAAAAGTAGTCAAAGTTGTAGTTTATAAATATTAAACTATCAAAAATACATTTTAATTTAAGTATTTTACTATAGATAATCTCAAAGTTTGAATTATCCTTTTACAATATGATTGAAACTGAACTTGGAAAATTAAAAATCATAAGATTCCTTTTCACAAATATCTAACATGTTGACTTATAGTTAAACTTATAACAAATAGTCTGGTGGAATTAGACTTTTGCCTATGATAAGGTTTGTAAACGCGTTTAACACATGTGTAAATTTATAAACTTTGTACATTTCCTTTTATAATTAGCTTCTTTTTGTTGAGATTTGTTATGCATTTTCGCTAATTTATTTTAGATTATAATTTTAATAATATTTCTTTCGAATTAAAATTTGTGGATTTAGTATGATGAACAACATATAATCATATCGTTTAACATGAAATTTTTTAAATATCAAATTGTAACATCTACTAAATTAATTTAAAATCCTATTATAATATATAAATTACTCTTACCTTATGTACAGCTGTTGGAGCTCACCCGTCTCGTGCAATGACTTGAAGAGAAATAGATGATTAGTACAAATTTTTATCAGCTAATCGTACCGTTATCAGCTATGTCATAACACCTATGACGTCACTGCAGCTGTTTACCTGTTGATAAGGGGTGACCTTGTTCTTATCGCAAACACGTAATGATGTCACCCAACACGTCTAAACAAGAAACTGACAACTACTAGCGAGTAAGACCGAGGGAAGAATGACTAAGCACGTGTATTTAAGGTTTATTCTTATCTCAAACCGGAAATGACGTCACACACCGGAGGACGGGCAGTGCCTCTCGCGGCGATGGCAGCGCCCCCTACTAAAGATAAGGAAGAAAAATTAGTTAAGTGAAGACTAACAACTAAAGTGGATGTGTTTTTGGGGTAAGTGCTAAATTCTATTTTTATTTTGTAGGATTTTTTATATTTTGTGATATAATATAATTTACGAATTTAAATTTGTATACATTCGGGTTTATCTGTTTAATTATGCTATATTATAAAGAGGGGAAAGAAACTTATAGGCCTCCGAAATCGTATGACGCGTTTTGATAACAATCATATCAAGCAATACTACAACTCAACTTTGCCTTCGGGTCGGTATAAATAGACGGGGGAAAATTAGGATTTTTATCATTTGAAGATTCCTATCGCTAGTGGTTAAACGTGTTTTAAATTGCTCCCGCTTTTTATCAGTGCGAATCGCTGTTGTTTGCTATTAAGAGTTAAAGTTTTTTTTTTTATTGATTTTATATTATGGATGTTGATATGCCTATTGATGAAACCCGGATTGTGGGAGATTCTGTATCTGCGAAGAAGATGTTTACCTGTTTTACCTGTGATAAAGATTTTTCGAGCATTTCTAATCTGAACCGACATATGAAAATTCATTCTGGCGAGAAATTATATAGTTGTAATATCTGCCAGAAGTCTTTTTATCGAAGATCAAACCTACAAAGACATTTAAAAACACATGATAGTGTTGGATTGTTACAGCATGATGGATTCTCTGAAGTTTTTCCAGAAAAGGATGCTATGTCTCAAAGTTCTTTAAATTTTAATCAACAAGTTGAAGAGGATGTTTCTTTAAAGACTGTGACCCCTACGAATGTGGAAAAGAAGCATGTTTGCCCCACCTGTGACAAAGTCTTTGCAACATATTTTAATTTAAAACAACATGCTAAGATTCATCTTAATGAAAAGTCGTTTACTTGTGAAACCTGTGGAAAGTGTTTTGGAAGGAGATCGAACTTGTTAAGACACCTGAAAATCCATAATGCCTATGGACAGTCTACATTTAAGTGTGATGAATGTGATCAAGTTTTCACCCGGAGGGATAATTTGAAGCAGCATTTACAGTCGCATCGGAATTCAACATATCCTTGCCGTGATTGCGATAAAGTGTTTGGAAGAAAATTTGAACTGAGACAACATGTACGCACTCAACACCCCCGCACACCTCTTGTGAGTGTAAAACGTAAAATGAGCTCATCTAAGGCAAAGTCGAAAAACATAAAGTATTCTGATGCACTTAATGTGTTTAAAACAGTGATTTTGCATCCTGATGAACGTGAGGAAAATGACTTAGAGATATTTCATAGACATGTACAAACTGAAATACAAGAACGTTTAATAAGTGAAATTCATGAAAAAGGTGCAATTAAATGGTATATGGTAGAAAAAATATCACTTGAACGTCTAACTGATAATGAGGAGTTTGAAGAAATTCAATGTTATTTTCGATGTTCGTGTATGACCGAACTTATAGAAGATACTATCTCACAACATATTGAAGAAGGATTTTCGAAGATTATTAAATCCTTTGAAGAATTTGTACAAAGAGGTTCTGGCTGGAAACTTAGAAACATTCTTCATTTAGAACTCAAGATTGCTAAATATCACCCCCTCGCTGCGAGTTCCTATATTCCTTTGTCTAAAAAACTCGATGATAAAAAAGCAGTGTTGAATATAAAAAACGAAGATAACAAATGTTTAGTATGGTGTCTTTTGGCTTTTAAACTGAACTTGGATTATACAAAAAAACCTGAACGTGTTTCACATTATCGACCTTATGAGCATGATATTAAATTAGGTAATGTAGAATGCCCTGTACCTCTTCAGAAGATACCTGTTATTGAACAACTCAACAATTTACGGGTGAATGTGTTTGGTTATGAAGAGGATGAAGTTTGCCCCCTGTATATATCTGAAAAGAAAGATCAAGATGTGGTTAATTTGTTATTGGTTGGTGACGGTGAAAAACAACACTGTTGTTTGATAAGAAGTTTTTCAAGACTTTTAGGTGATCTTACCAAGCATAGAGCCGCTGGCTATTATTGTTATCGATGTTTACATCGATTTTCAAGACAAGATCTATTGGATAAGCATAATGAATATTGTTCTCAACATGTTGCACAAGCTATAAAGATGCCTAGTGAAAATTATAATATATTAAAGTTTACAGGTATTCATTTACAACATCCTGTTGCCTATACGATTTATGCGGATTTTGAGAGTCTTCTTATACCTATTTCATCAGCTCCGCCTTCTTCTAAAGCATCCTATACCGAGAAAACAACCTATCACTTACCATGTGGTTATGCCTATGTGGTTATTGGACCCGATGGAACGTGTGTGAAGAAAGCACAGGTATATCGGGGTAGAAACTGTGTTGAGCATTTTTTAAACCGAATGATGCAAGAAAAGGAAATTTTAGGTCAAAAGTTACTAAATGTTAAACCTATGAAGCTTTCTCCCAAGGAAGAAAAGGCATTTCGAGAAGCAGAGTTTTGTCATATTTGTAAGAAAACTTTAGATGAGAAACGTACACGTGACCATGATCACCTGTCAGGTGCATACAGAGGAGCTGCACATGTGGAATGCAACTTGAACTATAAGCAGTGTAAAACAATTCCTGTTATATTCCATAACTTGAAAAACTATGATGGTCATCATATTATGACAAAGCTTGGAAAATTCAAAGATCATGAAATCGATGTTATTGCTACTTCTATGGAAAACTATATCACCTTTAAAATCAGAAAGCCTACATCTTATATTCAGATGGTGTTTATAGACTCTTTCCAATTTTTGCCTACGTCATTGGAAAAACTTGTTAAAAACCTTCAACCTGATCAATTCACTATACTTGAAGAAAATTTCCTCCGAAATAATAATTTATCTTTACTTATACGGAAAGGGGTTTACCCCTATGATTATTTTACTTGCTTTGAAAAATTTACTGAGAAGCAGCTTCCTCCGCCTTCTGCCTTTTTTAATAGTTTAACCAATGAGCCTATAAGTGAAAAGGAATACCAACACGCCCAGAATGTATGGAAAACATTTGATATCAAGACTCTTGGTGATTATCACAACCTTTATGTGAAGACAGATGTTCTACTACTTGCTGACGTGTTTCAAAACTTTAGGAAATTATGTCAGCAGTATTATGAAATTGACCCTGCTCACCTGTTTACAGCACCTGGGCTAGCATGGCAGGCTTGTTTGAAGATGTCTGATACACCTTTAGAGTTACTCAGTGATATAGATATGTTGCTTATGGTTGAAAATGGAATAAGAGGCGGCATTAGCATGATAAGTAAAAGATATGCCCGAGCAAACATCCCTGGTACGCCCGATTATAAGAAAAATGAGGCACCCAGCTACATTATGTATTGGGATGCCAATAACTTATACGGGTGGGCTATGAGCCAATTTTTACCCTACGGCGGTTTTGAATGGTGTGAAACAAGTCATATGACAGAAGAGTGGGTTCTATCTTTATCTGATAGTTCCGAAATTGGGTATCTTTTCGAGGTAGACTTGGAATACCCGAAACATTTACATCCTTTGCATAATGAATACCCTGTCGCCCCTGAGAGAGTAACTGTAGAGGATCAGATGCTATCTTCTCATGCAAGAAGCTTACTCAACAATAGAAAATTCGTCGGAACTCCTAAACTTATACCAAATTTAAATAATAAACGAAATTATATAACCCATTATCGTAATCTCAAATTTTATTTAGAACTTGGTTTAAAAATTACAGCTGTGCATAAAGCTTTAAAATTTAAACAGGGACCATGGTTGCAGAAATATATTAATTTCAACACCGAAAAAAGGAAAGAAGCAAAATCTTCTTTTGAGAAAGACTTTTTTAAGTTAATGAACAATTCTGTTTTTGGTAAAACCATGGAAAATCTACGAAAAAGAAGAAATATTGTGCTTTGTAACGGTGAAAAAAGAGCCAAAAAATTAGTAGCATCGCCTACTTTTAAATCGTTTAAAACTTATGATGAAGACTTGACTGCTGTGGAGAGATTAAAAACTAGCATACATATGAACCGACCCATCTATGTTGGATTTTCTATACTCGAACTATCTAAACTTTGTATGTATGATTTCCATTACAATTTTATAAAGAAAACATACAAAGATCGTGCAGTTTTACTCTTTACGGATACAGATTCCCTAACGTATCATATTCAAACCAATAATATTTATAAGGATCTGGAGCAGCATCGTGAGTTGTTTGACTTTTCTGAATACCCGAAATCTCATCGTCTATACTCTGAGGATAATAAGAAGACGCTCGGAAAGTTTAAGGATGAACTTAATGGTGAATTAGCCCTTGAGTTTGTCGGACTGAAATCAAAAATGTATTCTCTAAAATCTGTTAAAGATGAAAAGAAGCGTGCAAAAGGCGTATCTACGCAGATTGTTCGGCAGAAAATTAAACATGAAGACTACTTGGAGTGCCTCCAACAACAAAAAACAAGTATGGAGAAACAGGTAAGAATTGCCCAAGATGACCATCGCCTATATACATTAACTCAAAATAAAATTAGCTTAAGTCCCTTTGACGACAAGCGTTACTTATTGGATGATGGAATAAGCAGTTTAGCATATGGCCATTATGACATTAATACCGTTTGTAATAAAGAAGAAAATGTTGATTTGTATTGCTAACGCAAAATCGCGATGTATATTTTGATCTGTAAATACCTTTCTGTAAATTATTTTGTTATAATAAAAATTGTTGATTTTATTATTGAGTACTTTTTTTAAACCTTACTAGTGAAACGTTATCTTTATACACAAACTTTTGTTGTAGTTAAATCGAAAATGAGTGAAAATTTTTTTTTAACTATAGTGAAACTTTTTTTTTTTGTTAAGATAAAATTTTTAATAAAATAAATTTTTTTTTTAAAGTAATGCAAAACTTTTTCTAAAAGATTTTTTTTTTTTTTAATATGTGAAACTTTTTAACTACCGCATATTTTTTTTTCTTTATAAAAACATGAAAATTTTTTGTAAAACTTTCATAAATAATCAGATAGTCATACACACACACACACACAAAGAGATCTATTTGTCACGTGCACATACATACACATACACACACACACACACACACAAACACACACACACACACACACATAGACACACACACACAAAGAGAACTATTTGTCACACACATACATACACACACATACACGCACACATACACGCATAGAACTATTTATAATAAATATATAATATACTTGCTTTTTAAAACATATTCTTATACACAAACCTTTCTACAAAATATCAGATACATAACTAGATGGACCAGAAATTATTGTTGTAAAGAGAAGAATGATTCTGAACATTGTATTATCGGTTGTGAAGGTACCTCCTCCCCCTTATTCCCTATTATGACATTCTCATTCCTCATTCAGGAATCCTCATATTCCTCAAATGAGCGCTCCTGTGGCCGTTGAACCCCCACTATCTTACTACTCCTGGGATCGCTTGGCTGAAGCCGCCACGCTCTACCACTGAGCTATCCCGGTCGAATCTGGAGGGCATAATTCATAAGGTTAACTGGATGCATTATGCCCTCCAGATTCGACCGGGATAGCTCAGTGGTAGAGCGTGGCGGCTTCAGCCAAGCGATCCCAGGTTCGAATCCTGGCCCGGACATTTTTCGTCCAGTTGGAAATTTACAACTTAATATTATAAATGTTTACACAAACATGATGGATAGTGGTTATTTAAGCAGCGTTCTGTCTAGTGTTAAGAAGTGACGCGAGATACTTAAATACTCCTGAATGTTTGAAGTCTGATTAGCAAACACTTGAGTTTAACTCTGGGGAACATCATAAAAAGGTCTCAATTGCTAAGAAACTATTAAAATCTCTCTCTCTCACACAGACACACAAAAAATTTGCAAAAAACACCTCGAAGAATATTAGTTTGAAAGGCAAGCAAAAGTTTAATAAAAAGAAGAAAATTCTCTCCTCATAACACTTTTCTTTTGAACAGCCTTAATTGCAAAGTATTTTTAGTGACTTGCTAATTCACATCTGTTTTTACAGAAATACAGTTGATTAATTTACTTCATCACATTTTTTTAAGCATTATTAAAACACTCTTGAAAACATGTCAATTACGTACTATGCTTTAATTTTTTTTTGTTATTAAAAAAAAAAGGAGAAAAAAAAAGCTTGAACATGAAAAAATAAAAATGGTAAATAGCTTGAAAAAAGGAGAAAAAATGATTGCATAAGAAAATTATTTATAAATAATACTTCATTTTTCTTTCATTTTTTCTGAAATATAATTCTCTCGGGCAAAATAAGTCTTTTAATTAAGATGATAAACACTGAAAAAGTTAAATATAACACAGAAAAACTGCAGTTCTAAATACTTTCGATACACATACTTTTATAATCTTCATTTCTTATGTGTATAAAAAAAAAAAAAAAAAACATTTAAAAATAAACTGTTGTAGCTTTTACGAACGAGTTTTTTTTTTTTTGTATTATTATTAAAGTGAAAACAAAATGAAAAATATGGAGCAGCATGAATAGATTATGAGACACTTCCCATCATTACGAATATTCTATTACGAAATCTTCTTTTTCCAGTATAGTGACATATAGTGACAGGTGATTTATAATTCAACAAGATGATTTCCACCTAAAGAGTGAATGCATATGAATTCCGAACCAAAAAAAAAAAAAAAAAAAAAAAAATCAACCCTAAAAATTCTGGACTAACCTTTAGTTCGTAATTTCCACATAGGCTTTTATGGGAGAAAAGAGGTGGGGGTGCGAAATTGTCCTATTTTTCTTAGAAACAAACTTCAAGTAATCTCAAACATCGCGAATTAATTCATAACATTATCCATCCTAATGAAAATATTAAGAAAGAACATTTACCATATCAATCATCAGTATTACGCTAATGAGCAGCAATCGACATTAATCAAGTGGAGAAACAGAGTTCCATCACCCAATATAATAATGATGTAATAAAATCTGACATCATCTGGATTTTTCTGAACTAATAACTTTCTTTTCTCATTTAGAATTTTAATGATATTATTCAGACTAAAAATATAACTCATGTTAAGAGGAGCTATATGTTAATGCTCCGATACTTGCATTTAAATACCTTTGTAACTTAATTGTCCTCTTATTTTTAATATATATATAGCTAAAGCTAAAGGCAGCATGTCTCATTATAAAAGTGAAAATTAACACACAAAAAACAAGTGTTTTTCAACATCTAACAGGCACAAGGATATAACCAGATACTTTGTGCAAAAGAATTAGTAGTGGATCAGAGCAGCGCTAATAAACGGCTAGTGGAAATGGATAACTGATAAAAAGGTGAGTGGAAAACTTACCTTATCCGACTTGTCCAATAAATGAAAATTGAATATCAGTCTAGTAAAATTAAATATACCTGCGTTACACTTTTTAAATCGAAAAACTGGAGGGATCGGCCATAAAATTAAAAGGATGCGTGAAAAAAAGATATTTTGAATTCCTACTATTTTGCATACAGCAGGCTTACCTAAATTTTCAGTACATAAAAAAAAATCATACTTCAAATCATAAAAATTCAAATAATGAGTTCTTGCTGTTTTTTTAAAGGATAAATATTACATTTTAGTCGTTTAGCGATTTGTATAATGTACAGGGTGGCCATAATTAAAGTTCGCGTTTCTGAATGGCTCTGCAAGATAAACTGTTAGGCATATTTTTAAAATTTTTGGTATTTATCCTATTTAGGGTACGCAGAAACGAGTTATGCAATAACAATTATTAGTTCGAAATGTCACCTATAGATGGCTCTTACAGGTTAGGTAGTTTTTTATTAGCAGATATTAACAAAAATAACTCAATCGATATCTTTTGGCGACGATATTCTTTCATATTACCCACCATGCTGATAAAAAACACTTTATTAACAGATCGAAGTTTTTTTTTTTGAGTAAAATTCCAGTGCTCATAAGGTTTATCATGGCTAAAAACTTAAGCTAGAATCATGTGAAATTTGCGATAACAAAGTTTTAAAAGTTAACTGGTAGAAAATTCTCAATTTTTCTTTTCTTTTTCTTTTTTAGGTAGATTTCGTAAGAAATACTACCTATTACATTCTCACCTAAGTTGGAAATTTTGAAAACTTTTTGCAGATCTACGCCGATCATGACTCCCAGAACCCAAAACCACCCCCAGTTCAAAAGTTTATCTATCTATCTATCTATCTATCTATCTATCTATGTCACTGTTTTCTGACCACGATAACTGGAAAAATTCTGCATAAATCTCTTCCAAACTGATACATAAAATCAAGGGTCATAAAATCTCGGTCAAGTTCGTTAATGGGCAAAATCGAACCAAGTGGGGGGAAATGGGGGGGCTTTTTGTGAAAACAGAATAACCCTCATAATTTCTTTATTATTATACGTATCGAATCCGTTTAAAGTTATTATTACTTCTAGGAAAAGGGCCGAAAATGTATGTATGACAGATTTTTGATATAATTAAAAATGGCCCCAAGGGGGGGAAAAAGGGGGGTTTTAGAAGAAAAAAAATCATAGCTTCGTCAATTCAGAAGATATCAAATCCGCGTAAATTTATTATTAATCCTCTTAGTATTATCTAAAACTTTTATATTGACAAGTTTTTTATAGAACCAACCGTTATAGCAAAAAAAAATTAAAAACAAAACAAATCCCTGCCCGCTCCGCCTGCAAACAAGTTATTTTTCGAAGTAGGCGGTTCCAACTCCCCAATCTTTTCGAAACTGATACATAAAATCAAGGGTCATAAAATCTCGGTCAAGTTTGTTAATGGGCAAAATCGAACCAAGGGGGGGGGGGGGAAATGGGGGCTTTTTGTGAAAACAGAAAAATCCTCATAATTTCTTTATTATTATACGTATCGAATCCGTTTAAAGTTATTATTACTTCTAGGAAAAGGGCCGAAAATGTATGTATGACAGATTTTTGATATAATTAAAAATGGCCCCAAGGGGGGGGGGAAAGGGGGGGGGGGGTTAGGAGAAAAAAATCATAGCTTCGTCAATTCACAAGATATCAAATCCGCGTAAATTTATTATTAATCCTCTTAGTATTATCTAAAACTTTTATATTGACAAGTTTTTTATAGGACCAACCGTTATAGCAAAAAAAAAATTAAAAACAAAACAAATCCTTGCCGGCTCCGCCTGCAAACAAGTTATTGTTCGAAGTAGGCGGTTCCAACTCCCGCATCTTTTCGAAACTGATACATAAAATCAAGGGTCATAAAATCTCGGTCAAGTTCGTTAATGGGCAAAATCGAACCAAGGGGGGGGGGGGAAATGGGGGGCTTTTTGTGAAAACAGAAAAATCCTCATAATTTCTTTATTATTATACGTATCGAATCCGTTTAAAGTTATTATTACTTCTAGGAAAAGGGCCGAAAACTTATGTATGACAGATTTTTGATATAATTAAAAATTGCCTTAAGGGGGGGAGGAAAGGGGGGTTTTAGAAGAAAAAAATTCATAACTTCGTCAATTCCCAATATTTCAAATCCGCTTAAATATATTATAAATCCTCTTAATATTATCTAAAACTTTTATATTGACATGTTTTTTATAGGACCAACTCTTATAGCAAAAAAAAAAAAAAAAAAAAAAAAAAATCCTTGCTGGCTCCGCCTGCAAACAAGTTTCGTTTCGAAGTAGGCGGTTCCAACTGCAGCATCATCGCAAAAAGGTCATTTCTTCCGCAATTCCCGACAAACAGGCACCCCACGTTCTACGTCTTCGAAATCTACCTGTGCCTGTAGGCCGAGCCGTCAGGGATTTTTTATTTTATTGATATACAGCGCTATGTATTAGGAAAATTTTAATAGATTTAGCATTGCTTTGTGATAAAATAAAATCGTGAAATTCGGTTTTTCAGTGATCACCATAACGTATTGTTTTGGACATGATACCAGATGTCAAGGTCCATGTGGTTGAAATATTTGGGGAAGGGAGAGGGGAGGGGGGTGAGGCAAATGTGAGAGATACCACTTAACCCTGAGTAACGTGGATCCCCGAGAACCCTAAGTAACGTGGCTCTAAGTCAAGGGTAAAATGTTTGAACTGTAAAAAGACGAAAGTTGTGATTATTGTTCATAAATAGTGGTTACCAAGAGTTGCAGAAATAATATCAATGGTAGTTGGTAAGCAAATGACATAAGTAAAAAAAGGTCCCGTTCAAAGTTATGATTTGGGGGAGGGGGGGGGAGAGACAAACTTGACAGATACAAGTTAACTAACGAGAACTCCGAGTAACGTGGCTCTAAAATAAGGATGAAATGTTTAAACTGTAAAAAAGCCGGAATTTTTTTATTATTGTTCATAAATAGTGGTTCTGTTCAAATCCCTTTCAGATCGGACCATAATAAAGAAAGTTATGATTTGAGGGGTAGGGGAGATGGGACGAACTTGAAAAATTCGACCTAAACCAGTAACCCAAATAACTAGGCTGTAAACTAAAATATAACAATTTAACCTGGAAAGAAAAAGGCTCTTATATGAAATGTGACAGTAGCTCTGCCGCTAAAATAGTAAAATCGAAAGAATAAATATTGCTATGAAAATAGCACAAAAAATATTGATCTATCTCCGTTATCACGATTCACAACCAAATTTCCTGCCAATTGATTGGTAAGTTTTGGAATTACTGTTTTTAAGCTTATCTGTGTGAGTATCAATTCTAAAACATCCGATGCTAAAATTTGGAATCGATTGTTATTGTGATCTATGTTGTTTAATACGATGTCCATGTTTATCGATACTCGATTTTTCCAGAATCACCCATCACTAATCCCACCTAAGACTAAAGCTGACGCATATCCTTCTTGTTGCTCAAAATAACCGCCTAACCCAGTTCAGCATTAGGAAACCGCCCGATCAGGTGTTTGCCGTCCCTGTTACTGTCACTCACCGTCCACTATTACGGTAAACTCTGGTTTTAGTTTGGTTTTAGGTCTGTTGTGTTATTAAATCTTGGTATGATTCAGCCTGTAGTACAGGAGCTTTAGAATTCCTATAATAGAGGCTGGCATCCTCGCAGATTTGGCACCCAAGTTGGAGGCCAGTCGAAAAACCAAGCTAATCAGAACCGGTTCAGCCAATCACAACCGAGTCTTAGGCAACCCCAACTCCAGCTGCGGTAGATCGATACTGAACTGGGTACCAATAATCCGAAACAAAATGGATAAGCGTCAGCTCCTATTATAGGAGTCTTAAGGAGCTCTAATCCCACCTACACCGAGGTCGTGACCACATTTTGAAGCTAGTCCCCCAAATGTGTGTAGTCATCTTTGGCCCCGCACACTTAGCCACTATCACATATCTTTGTCTCAGCCCCTTCTGAGGCATTTTAATGTAAATGCATGCAAAGCAAGATAAATTTTTTGGACTTTGGCTCCGCCCAATGAGAGAATTATTGAAATATTTACAAAATTCTTTGTATTACATTTTGTACGTATTATTTTTTGTACATCTTTCTTGTACGTTCTTTTGTTCATCTTAATAAAAACAATAGCATAATTTGTTTCACATAATTTCTATATCATATCCCCATTTTCAAAGTATAAATTCCACTAAGTACGATAAATTTTACATATCGAATAATATTAGTAGAAATCACGTATGAAAGTAAGAAAGGCAGAATATGCAATGTATTTCATGTTTTTTGAAAATTCGAACGTGTTTTAATTTGGAAGAGGGATATGATACAGAAATTATACATAACATCTGGTTTAGAAATTTTCTACAGGGTTGATCACGAAAAAGGATTTGAGGTTGACATTATCCTAAATTTTCTTGCTTCGCAAAGAATATACATTGTTCTGTGAATATTCAATGTGGACGCACTGGTCACAATTCGTATTACAATTCATATCTTGCCTGTTAAAACTCTTCACAATAACACTGAAATGCTGATTAAAGATCCACAAATTGATATCGTGTCATAAATGAATCAAAAACGATTTTATTGTAATTTGGGGTATTTTTTTCAGAATTGTTTGTATATTTTGTAAAACAAAAAACAATCGCATATATTTTTTTCACCTAATGAAAAATCAGGCAGAAAAGGGTTATCTGATAAGTATATTACCTTTATGCTCTTTTTAAATTTTAATACAGTAAAATCTATAAAAACGATAATTGTCTGTAACAGAATCTTGCATTAAAATTTCCATAATCCCGGCAAAAAAATTACAAAATGTTATATTAGAGGCTGCTAAGATGAAGTCATATTTTACAAGGATTTCAAGTTTTTTCGGTCCATTGCAATTTCATCTTAGCAGGTTTAGCTGCATTAAATAATTTTAAATGCTACGGTTGTGGAATTTATTTTCATGTATTGTGATCCTTTAACGTATAAAAATAAATAAGGAAATATAACTTTAAAATGCTTTATGTTATATTTGTTAATTCTTAAAAAAAATATTCCGTTTACACGATGTGAAAAGTCTTTTTAGTAAGAAATAAATTTTATTTTAAACTAGCTAACCCGCCCGGCGTTGCTCGGGCCCGAGATAATTACAATCTCAGAGAAAGGCGTTAACCCCCTACCTCCCCATACCCGCAAATATAATGAATAATTTGTTCAAGAGAACCACCGTGACGTACATTAACGCGATCATTAAAAAAAGAATTACATTTTTCTGATAATTAGAACATAACGAAGACGCTACGCTAAAATAGCCGGCAGATGACACCCCTTTCCGACCTCAATTTCAAATCTATATCTTAATTAGTTACCTAAATATTTGTTCATTAGTAAAATTTGGCAATTATTTCCTTTCATTTTCGCAAACTAAATGAGAGGGATCGGCCAGAGAAACAGATCTCTTTGTAGTTCAGTTTTTAATGAAAGCCGATCCCTGTCTGGAAATGTCTGGGATCGTTTTCACTGGCGCCGAAAGATTTTTGGCAGTTTTTTGCGTAAATTAAAAAAAATTACCAACCGAATTTTTCAAAAATCACATAGTCAGATACAGAATATTTTTTTACATATGCTCAGAAATTTGCAATTTGATATCTCAATTAGTTTTCTTAAAATTCGCTAATTAGTTAAATAATTTCGAATTCGTTCATTTCCGGTTGCAAATCCAATGCACCTGTCCGTTTCTTTCGCCATTATGATTTAAAAGATGATATTTTAGAAGCGATGGTTAATGAGAATCTAATTAATATCTAGGCTAATTATTAAAATATTAAAATTCTGAGGCTCAGGTGCACATGGTGAGACCTTGGACTATCCACACCTAAATTTCCAGCCTTCTAGGTGGGCTAGATTTTCCTAGCCATCGCCAACAGACACCCACACACAGAGACAGACACACACACACACACACACACACACACACACACAGAGCGAAACTTTCTTTTATTAGTATAGATTACACTGCCATATAGAATGGCGATTTGAAGTTCAAAGTTTGGGAATAAAACATTATTTTGCTTTTTAACACTTTCCAACATAGATGAAAAACGTTTATGAATTAGGTTTGTCTGGCCGTCTGTATGTGGACGCTCTAACTTGTGTAAATATACTCGGATTGCCATGTAATTAATAAATAGTATTGTGGTTTACTATGGCGTACTGAAAATAAAGTGTGTTATTTATGGTTTGTTTACAGGGCACTCAAAAGAAATCCGTCACATTATGATCAATCGGGAAAAATCGTTTGCAATGTATTTTAATGTTGTTGCATTATTTCAAATATATTGAAATGGATATACATCACTGCAGTGTACAACAAGATGCTTACTACACATTATAGTGTTCATAGCATTTATCATTCACTTACAGGGGCGCACAAAATAATTTAGTTACAGTACAGTCTTTGAGCGATAATTGCTGGAAGTTCGTTTTAATTTTTGGTATGCATTTTTAAATTTAATTATTTTTTTTGCATATTACACCATCTATATAAATTCTATAGATATTATACAGAGCTTCAAAAAAGAAATCGAGTACATTTCTGCTTATTAACGGAAATTGCTGAAGAAGACTTTTCAATCGTGTTATGAGTTTCCAAAATAAACTAAATTTTTGCATATTAGGCATTATATACACAAATTTATAGATCATACACAGGACTGCACAAAATAATTCGAATATTTTTCTAACTGTAGATCGGAATTGCTAAAATTGTGTTTTCAAATGTGTTATGTGTTTTCCAAATTGTTTACTCACCTTATTAAACGGAGAAGTTTTGTAAAATTATTCTGAAAGTGTTTCATAATCTATGCTTAACCGCATGATTTGTCTTTCTTGTTTTAATTAAGTATGGATGGAGCAATAATATACAGTGTAGTGCTTTTGTTTCGTATTTCAGTTAATAACAGTTGTTATGAAACCGATATCATCTCTTCTGTGTAGGAAACCATACAAACATGAACTCAGAATTAAACTAAAAGTTAAACAACATACACTCGCTGATTTCTTTGCTTTTAATTTAAGAATCCTTACATTTAACTTCTAAAACACTTGCTAATTGCATATGTGAGTTGAAGTCGTAAAACTTACCTAAAGTATAGCTTTCAAATGAGGAAACTGGAGAGAAACAATAAAGTATTGTTTCTTTTTCTTCCACTTCGCAGAAAACGATTGTATGGCGGTCAAAGTTAAAATTAAACAGGCGTAAATGCAAAATGTTACTTATAAGGTTTCTGTTACGCCTCAACAATCAAACTTTAATTAATAGAATAAGTATCGGACAATAAAACAAGAGGGAAAGACATTTCCTTGGAACTATAATAAAAATACAGATCACAATTATTTAGAAGAGTGTTTTCCAGACTCTGGATAAACAACGGATATCTACATTAAAATGCAAAAAACAAGTCCGTGTGTAACGCTGATGCAATATTTGATTGTGGCAGCAACTGACCAATGAATTTCGATTTTACTGAATTTTTTTAAGCTTCTAAACATTGTACAATTTAAATTTTTACACCATCAAACAGGAAAAAAATGTTCTTTCAAATGCAATTTGTTTGAAAACTGTACCTTAATTCCGTGATTTTTAATGTTTTTTCAAGGACTTTTCAAGTATAAATTTTTTTTTTCTAAATCTATCTCTATCGCCTGATTACAAAAGATTAACCCATTTGCACATAAAACAATATAAATATTTTAGTATTTATTTCCTAATGTTCAATAACGAAATTAAAACTTCACCAATAAATACATAACATAATGAAATAACATAAATGAAACACAAATTTAACAGACATTTATAAATCTACGCGACTTAAACCACTGAAATTATCAGAATATAAAAATGTTGCTGTAAGTAGCGAAATCTTTGGTGATTTCTTCAGCTATTAACTCCTGGCATGCGGCTAATTGGAAAATATCGCTTCTAATAAATTTCAAAACTTAATTTGAATACATTATTGATTTTTTTCCGTATAAAAATACTTTTTGGTGTTGTTAGTGGACAATCTAAAAAAAATGTATATTAAACATATAAAATCTATTAGAGTTTTCAATTTAAAAAAAATCCCTGACGGATGCACAGGTAGATTTCGAAGATGCAGACTGTGGGGCGCCTGTTTATTGGGAATCGCAGAAGAAATGACCTTTTTGCCATGATGCGGCAGTTGGGACCGCCTACTTCGAAATCTATCTGTGTTTGTAGGTGGAGCCGGCAAGGATTTATTTTATTTATTTATTTATTTTTTTTTTGCTATAAGAGTTGGTGCTATAAAAAACTTGTCAATATAAAAGTTGTAGATAACATTAAGACGAGTTATAATAAACCTAAGCGGATTTGATATCTTGTGAATTGACGAAGTTATGGTTTTTTTCTTTTTAAACTCCTATTCTCCTCCCCTCTTGAAGCCATTTTTAATTATATCAAAAATCTGTCATACATAAATTTTCGGCCCTTTTCTTAGAAGTAATTATAACTTTAAACGGATTCGATATGTATCATAATTAAGAAGTTATAAGGTTTTTTTCTGTTTTCACAAAAAGCCTTCCCCATTTCACCCCCACCCCTCTTGGCCCGATTTTGCCCATTAACGAACTTGACCGAGATTTTATACTCCTTGATTTATGTATCAGTTTGAAAGAGATTTGTGCAGAATTATGGAAATCACCGTGTCCATAAAAAAGTTATATATACATATATATATATATATATATACATATAAAGTTTTAAACTGGGGGGTGCTTTTGGGTTCTAGGAGTCATGATCGCGTAGATCTGCAAAAATTTTTCAGAAATTCCAACATAGGGGGGAATGTAATAGGTAGTATTTCTTACGAAATCGACCTAAAAATGCTTTTCATCTATATTCTGTAACCCCGGTTGGATCCTCTAGTTTAATTAAAAAAGAAAAAAAAACGGTGACCTACCATAACTTATATTATTTTTCATTTATTACACAATAAATAATAATAGAAAAAAAATAACTGGGTATGAAATAAAATTATTTACTGATTTGAAGATTTCATACTAATGTAAATTTTGCGTTTGCGGATTTTCATGTCATTATTTTACTTGACTTCGGAAAATTTATAGAGATTCTGAGTTTATGTTTTACAAAATGTAGTTTCTCACATTTTCGTCTTTTATTGTGTTCATTGATAACTCTTTTATTGATGAAAATTCTCAACAATCAACATAATTTCATTTCGAGTCTATTTTTTTTTTTTACTTGTAAAGACTCCTAAATTTCCCTATATCTGTCTACCGTTTGTAGTTAAAAATTAAACAAATTTTAACGCTATTAATTTAATATTACACAGATTCCGTTCTTGCATTGATTTAATTTTATATTCAATGCATATTCAGAATATAGCAGAATCTCTGAATTATTTGCACCCCTACTGTATTAAGGGAACTCAATACCTCTCATTTTGATAAAATAGGACAAAAATGTTGAATTTCAGATTTTTACCGTAAACTTAACCTTAACATCTCTAGAACATTGTGCCGAAATTTCTTGACGATCTGACACACAGTAAAGGAGATATGGTTAATTTTACGTATCTCTTTTTAATATCTCTTGTTTGTAAATGAAATGTTTAAACTTATTTTTCTCAGTTCGTATTTTTTCATATTATCATTCATTGGAAAAAATATTGCGAAATGATTTACAACTTTCGACCCCCACCATTTAACCCTCTTCCAGTGGTTGAATTTCTAAAATCGCTTAAATACGTGTTTAACTATTTTTTGTTGTGATTTTTTATCCTGAATTACATTCTTCTAACCAAACTGCTGCTGAGATATGGCGAAGTGACCTAAAATTTCCGCTTTCCATTTAATCCTCTTTAGTATTTGAATTTCTAAAATTGCTGAAATACGTGTTTTTTTTCTTCTTTAGTAGATTTGTTTTATCTGAATTTCACGTTCCTATCTAAAACTGCTGCTGAGATATGGCGAAGTGACCTAAAATTATGACCCCAATTTAAACCCCCTTAGTGGTTGAATTTCTAAAATCGCTGAAAAACGCGTTTAACTATTTTCTTACGAGATATGTTATCCTAAATTTCACGCTCCTACCTAAAACTGCTGAACTTCTGCTGAGATATGGCGAAAAATTATCTAAAACTTTCGACTCCCAACCCTCCCCCCCTTCCATTTAACCTCCATAGGGGATGAATTTTCAAAAATTATTTCCTATTGTTTGCTTAGGTCATAACAGTAATCTATTGTCCAAATTTCGTGATCCTGACTTTAGTCGTTTCAATGCTACGTTGATGAGTCTGTCAGATGTTCTTTCTTTATTATATTTGTATAGATATATTATGACGATGTATATTACTTTAGGAGTTCCCACTAAGAAAAAAAATAATTAAAGGACTTTTCGCACTTTCTACAAAATGCATAGTAATGAGAACAACCCCCCCCCCCCCAACCTTAAAATTTAATAAAAGCTTTTCATTTTTTAACAAAATATGGGAATCAATTTAGTTTATGTTTCACTGTATTTTATAAAATAAATAAACAAGTTGGAATTATGCAAAAATTTCTAAAGTAACATCCCATCAAATTCTCCGTGTAATCAAAGTTCTGATGTACTTTCAACGTTTCTGTAGTATCCCAACTTTAAAACTAATAACTAAGCCTAAAAAAAAATTAATGTATAAAATAATTTAGAAACTATTTCACAGTAAAAAAAAAATAGTTCCGAAAACTTTCCCACCATCATTATTTTTCATTATTATTTTTCATTTTTTTCTATTTTCCATTCTTTTTTTCTCTTAGTAAATTTAAATGGATGATGTTTCTTTCCTACTACTACTTAAGCCCTAGAAAAATCTTCGTATCGTACATAGTAAAGCATTTAAAGTACTTGTAATTAAGGAAATTGTCACTTAGCAAATTAAAATGGTGCAAAAAACGATGTTTTAAATTATCTAAATTTAAATATTTAAAAATTTCTTCCTAATATACGAACAAATTGAAGTTTCACTCTTTTGACGCAATGTTAACACCCAATTTTGCCATAATAATTGCATTCTTCAGTAAATTTGACCTTCGGATACCAAACGGAAAGTCATTCGGTGAAGTTGTTTATGAATTGCGCTGATGTAAAAATTTCAAAGCCTAATGTTAAATTCATTTTTTACTTTCTATCTATTCTATCTTTACAAGAAGATTACAAGTTACTGGATTCGTGAAAAATTTCGACATCCGGTTTTCGAAGGATTTATACGTTTTAGAAGTTCCTGAAACGAATTGAATGCTAAAAGGTGTAAATCAACAATATAATACAAATTAAAATAACTTTTATTAGGTTGTTTGACATGTTTTGACTCACTCCGGGTCATTTTCAAAAACAAATGAGAATATTACATAATTGCACGGGCTTTGAAGTTATTATTTAAAATGCTATCATTTAATTTGCATGTACTTTTTTAAAAATTACGCACGTTATCTTTTATTTATTTTTATTTTTTTTTCATGTCTGTGACCATGTAGTAACTCGAGCCACAATTTCGGTAAGTTAAAAGATGCCGCATCGTTACATATTGTATTGTACGCAAACATACAATATGTAACGATGCGGCATCTTTTAATTTACTGAAATTGTGGCTCGAGTTACTCCATGGTCACAGATATGAAAAAAAAAAAACAACCAAATAAAAATAAAAGGTAACGTGCGTAATTTTTTAAAAAGGACATGAAAATTAAATGATAGCATTTTAAATAATAACTTCAAAGCCCGTGCAATTATGGAATATTCTCATTTGTTTTTTAAAATGACCCGGAGTGAGTCAAAACATGTCAAACAACCTAATAAAAGTTATTTTAATTTGTATTATGTTGTTGATTTACACCTTTTAGAATTTAAAAGTAATATATTATTACAAGGTGTTATAATTTATTATATTGAATTGACTGTTTTTAGAAAATGTCTATCCGTGAGTGTGTCTGTCTGTATGTGACATGAATTTTGTGGGCGCTCTATCTCAAAAACTAATGCACAGAATTTAATCAAACTGCAGAATTATTTGGATCTTGACATAAATTGGTGCTTATTAGGTTTAGGTGTAAGTGGACCAACAGGTAGATCTGCTAAGCTGCATTTTTCTCGATTTTCGCGATAGCTATATCTGAAGAACTGATACGCGAATTTCCTCAAACTTCATATTCTATTAGACCTTGACATAAATATATGCTGATTACGTGTTGGTGTAAATGACCTAACAGGTGGCGCTGCTATGTTGCATTGATAGCTATATCTCAAGCATTAATGTACGAAATTTCATCTTCATATTTTATTAGACTTTGACATCAATAGGCTCTCATTAGGGTATGGTGTAATTCGTCCAACAGGTGGCACTGCTATTCTGCATTTTTCACGATTTTTTCGATAGCTATACCTCAATAACTAATGCACGGAATTTCTTCAAACTTCATATTCTATTAGATCTTGACATCAATAGATCCTTATGAGGTTTGAGTGTATACCGGCAAATAGGTATTTGCGCGAAAAACAGAGAATTCTATTATGTTGTATTTTTCGCGGTTCTGCGAAGCTGTGTCTCACGAACAACATTTAATTTTGGTTGAAGAACATTTCATTTATATAGAAGAAAGTTTTGCGATGGCCTTAAAAACTAGTTGATAGTTGCTTAACAAACTGCAATGCGCGTATTTTTGAAGAATAACTCAAAAACAACTTAGCGGAATGATCTGTAATTTTGGATTTGCATATTTAAAGTATATAGAAATTCATTTCTGTTAAAAAAAGAATTTAGGCTACAATACATAATTTTTAGAATATTAATTTCATAATGTATAAATTCTGAATATGATTATTACAAATTAATTTTACAACAAGAAACAAAAGCTAATTATTAGTATACAAATAGACATATCAAGAGCTAAGCAAGTAACGTTACTGTTAATAAACGCATGCTGCAGTAACAGAAAAAAAAAGTTAGGCAGAACAGGAATAAAGTTGCAGCTTGTCTGTTATGAGGGTTGAGTTGTAACTCACCGCAGCAGTTATAGAATTCTCTGTTGCAAAATGGTGTACAAAAAGAAGGAAAAAGTTATATTTAAATATATATATGACTTATAAAAAATTTCTGAAAACCGCTCATTTTAGAAATTGGTTGATTTACATATTTTTTTCTAACCGTTGGCGATTTATATTTGCACTATAATTTAGCTCATGACGATGTATGTATGTATTTTTACGAATGTATAGTACATTAGCAATGTACAAGCTAGATGCCGAAGACACTTTCATATAGCTTTACATTCTTTCAATTTTTCCAAAATATGCGTATTAATAATAAATGTTTAAATATTAAATGTAAATGTGTTTAATATTTAAGCATTTTTTTCCCCACAAACAGATGCACCAAATTTCATTGAAAAATATTTAACTCTAAAAATAACTACTAAAAAAAATATTAATTTAAAATTTCGTAAGCGGTTTTGAGAAATAACATTTCATCAAAATCTTCGTATAATCAAAGTTCCTAATTTATCTACAGAATATCTGAGTTTTTAAAATTTGTAACTACAACTTTCTAAAAATAATGAATGGGTAAAATTATTTTAGAGAATATTTCGCCAGCAAAAGAAAAAAAAAGTTTCGAAAACTTCCCGACCCTCATTATGAAACATTTTTTAGGATGATAAGTTTAAAATGATGATGTTTTTTCCTGCTACTAATTAAGCTGTAGGAAAACTTTCTTGATGCTGTACTTAGCGAAGTACTTAAAGTGTCTGCAATTAAGAAAATTGTTACTTTGCAAATTAAAAATGGTGCAAAAATGGATTCTTAAACTACGCTTTCTATATTAAAGTGGTCAGATGCCCTTAAATTTTTAAATTGATTCTTTATAAAATTTGGTGTCGGATGTCAATGATTTGTTTACAGTTAAAAAATTCACAAAAATGAAAAAAATCGGTATAATTGAATGCGAATTGCAGGAACCTATTTTAACGAATGGGGAATTGTTTCTCTCAATTCTAAAAAAAAAAACAACAACTAACTAACGCTGTCGCCGTGAATGATTTTTTTGTGACCGGAGGTCTTTTTCGGCTAATATTAAGAAAACTACTCCATATAAAAATATGAAAATTAGTAGTTTTACACAGAAATGATCGATAAACACGCTGAAAACGACAGTTTATAAATCTAAGAATTATTTTAATAGCTATTTAATGTTAAAGTCAGTCAAAATAGTTCCGTTAAAAAAGTTTTATAGGAACAAAAACTATGCATAGTAATTTAACCATATTTTGGAAGGATATACTTGACAAGCTTGTGGTGTGCAGTGTGCAAATATTATTTTTAATTTGTCTAATTTTTTAAAGATTTTTTTATAATTTTTTATTTAAATTTCCACTATTTCAATCGAGATATATTTTATATTTAGAGAATGTCATATCTTAAATTGTTGCCAAACCAAACTTGCAATATCCTACTCCTGTATAGACGTTATTAATTGAAAAGAAATACGGAAGCCTTATTTTTATTGAATCCGAATTTTAAAACAATCGAAAGATTTTTTAAAAGCGGATTTTACAAACTATGTAATCTATGCATTGTAATTCAAAAAGTCACCCATAGAGGTACTAACGATTTTACCTTCCGGAGTACAAAAATGAGGCTGATTACAAAAATACTGACCACTCGGTGATTCCTTTATTCGAATGATCTATCTATTTGAAGTATAGAACAAATTAGTGCATATCAGAAATTCTTCTCTTTGTCTTTAGATGCTTTTGGGGTCGAAATTTGGGAAAAAGCATTCACTGTTTCTTCTCCATTTACAAATTCATAGACAACATTCGTTTTGTAATTTGTTCCACGTACCAAGTTGATGATTAAATTAAAGTAGATATCCATAGAGTAAGACTATATATACTCTATATACTATAGTAAGGCCATAGGCTCCCATCTAAATATGGACATTGCCGGCACGATAAAACTACATAAAGTTCCAATCGTCGCAAAAGTAATCCGGCCATGGGTACTAAAGGTGCCGAAATAGATTCGGTTCGCAGGAGGAAGATCGTGACATCATTGTCCCCGAGTTTTCCTGAAAGTTCATAGGAACGACCAGGGCCTGGAGACTAGCCAAGGGCTCCCTTTTAAGATTTGCTTTCCCCCCGGTCGAGATCGAGGAGAATCTATGAGAGGTTACCTCTAGTTCTCTTCCAGGGGTTGGACACCACACACAAAAAAATGTTATTACAAAAAGATAGAAACAAAAAATAGGAAAGTTATTCCGCCCCCGTCATAAGTCCAGGTGACTAGGCTGGAAATGCCGTTGGGCGGGGAAGAAGATAAAAGCAAAAATGTAGTTTGTCCGGACCTTGGTGTCACCCGAGCCCGTTTGCACATCCGCTCTAGACATGTTCACCTGCTTTCCATGTCCTTAACCGGCGCCGAACCTGAGAGCAACTGTCTCCGGTGCCCCCCCCCCCCCGCCAGGGTCCCTCAGCTTGGACAAGAGAAGCAGTCATCTTGTCTAAATTCTGGAGTGCCAAGAATCAGGTCGAGTGAGACTCAGGCCGCATTATAACATGTCCGGATTGGAATCCCCAGACGGTACTTGGAACTGACAAGTTGACTGGTGAAAGCCGACTAACCTGATGCTCCGGAAGTGGGCTACGTCGAACATCTGCCTCCTCTGGGACTCTGTTTTGACCAAATCCCGAAATTGGAACCGGCCACCACAGCGTCCTCGGCTGGGCTCCCGGTCATCCTCCCACGCCACGAAGTGGCCAGGTTGATTCGAGACCACCCGGAAGGGCACCCATCCATCCATATAGTAGGCAGTTCTTTCATAAGTACTTTTGTTTGCATACTTCCGGAAGATTCATTTGCATTAGCATCCTCTACTGGTGACTTTTTGAACTACAACTTTTGTTTCTGTTAAAAAAAATCCTGCTTCCTGACAATGCTTTTAATGCTGGACCTACTTTCTATATCGAATGTTCTTTAATTGCATGGTGTTGTAACGATTGGAATTTCCCTGAACGTTTTTCTAAAAATCTAGCTCTGAGAAGTTTCCCACGATGCGGCTAGATCATAAGAAACCATAACTCTTCGAATAATCAACAAGTGAGACAAAGAGAAAATAGAAGATGAAGACATAAATTTGTTACAGTACCACCTTGATAAATCGTCTGGGCCACCAACGAACAGGTCAGCAGACTTGAAGTCCCCTAGGACATCCAGAGAGGAAGATACCAAGGGCGGTAACAAGAGAATCCCCCACTAAATGAGAAACTGGGTTAAAGATGACATAATCGAAACGAAAAGCGATTCGACGTTTCCAACCCCCCTTCTTTTCCTTCCAGAGATGAGAGAAAAGGAAAAGGTTTTCACGGGCAGAGGGAGAGATTCGAGGAGAAAGAGTATGTCTGGTTTGACAATGGAAGGAGACCAGCTCCTGAGCTTGGAGAGAAAAGGAGGAACTTAGAGTGCAGAACTTCATCCGGAGATTTTAGAGGAGGAGATTAATCAATGATCTTAGTATGAACGCGCCTTGTGGTTTATGGCGAGAAACTTGACCTGGCAACGATACTTAAAAAAATACATCTAAAGAGTTGTTAATCAGAGACTTTAGCACAGAACATTAAATGATCAGACTTTGTCGAGATAATCTTCTAGGAGAACCAGAACTATAATCTGCAGAATCCACACTTTCGATTCTTTAATGTATTCAGCGGTTAACAGATATGGATTAATTAAATCTTTGGTTTTCTGCTAAATATTTTCTGTGTTTGAACACGATATACAAGCTACTACTCCATCTTACCGCGTCGTGTTCGAAAACACCACAGTGTGCTAAAACAAAAAGCGAATGGTGCAGTTGTTTCAGAATGATTATTCATTTTCCCCTCTTCCAAAAAATAAGAAAATTGAGCTGGATTCATGAAAATTTTCGACTTCCGGTCGACTTTCCTTTTTTGAGGAATTAATTTTTGAGGTGAATATCTTGAGAAAGATTTTACTATTTTTGGGCCGATGTCTGTATGTTTGATCGTTATACAGGTGTTTGGGTACTACACTATATTGCCAAAGGTGATTGGTCACTTGCGATTTTAGACGTTTTGTTAACTATCTAAAAAAATACGTGAGGAATTAACCTGAAACTGCAGGTGTGTAAACAGTATAGTATAGGTTATATATTTCCATGAAGATTTTTTCACAAAACCCCATAGGGGACTGTCAACAAATTGAAAAAGAACGAATATCTTTTAGATAATCCTGTAAAAACTAATGTAGCAAAGGCGTTTAAACTCGAGATTATTAATAAGTGGCTTATTGTAATATACTGTGTTCATTTTTATTAGGATAGCATGGAAACTCGTAGAGAAATTAAGGTTTTTATAAAAACAGTGCCAAATTTCGCATAGTTTTTTGCTCATAATTTGCAGAGTTCTTAATATAAAAAAAGTTCTTTTCAGAAAATATGACAAACAACATTGTACATAATACTCTGCAATCAAAATTAAAAAATAATAAAAATTAGATAAAAAATGAGCAGGTTTACTAAAAAAGGTTTCACTGCGCATGCTCGAATGCAATCAAAATATAATATGCATAATGTATTAGCTAAGTATATAGAGCAACTTTTGTGAAAATATCAAAATCATAGCTTGAAAATTCTGAAAATTATCGTCGATAGAATAAGCTCGAAATCCGTTGTTCCCAAAAGGAAGCAAAAATATGAGGGGTTGTATCCAAATATAGTAGTACGTGAAATATTGTGTACAAGAATTGATGCTGATTAGATGTTGATGTATATCACATGCCAGGTAGCGCTGCTATGATGTCTGTGATAGCTACATCTCAATATCTATGGAATGGAATTGTCAAAATTAGATAAATCCACACTTCGCAAGATTGTAATTATGAAAAACTACGCTGACTAAAATTTGATTATGATCCCCCTATATAAGGCACGCTACAATGCTATGTCTTTTGTGATGAACATTAAGCATTTCCCCAGTTTCTATTTGGAGAGATGCACAAAATTGCATATTTGAGGTTTTTAATATAAATATATAGGTTGCTATATGCTTTTTTTAATTCTAAAAGGGCTCATTGTAATTCCATGTCAAGTTCAAAGTAATACACGTAACTTCATATTGATAACTATTTGTATAAGTGAATAAATTGAATTAATTTTGGTAGTTATTCTCTCAAAAGAGGGAGGGTGCCGTTATTTGGTGTATTTCCTGATTTCGAGGAAATTTATGGAATTTCACAAATAATTATTTATAATATATTTTACTATTTAAATTAAAATATTAGAATGATGTTAGTTAGTTACAGCTATTATAACCATCCAGTATAGACTTATAATACATAATTAAATAAGAAACTTTTTAAGTGTGAATATAAAAAATGTGTGATGCAAACCTCCAAATTATTACTTAGCTCAAACTTTAAAAGGTTACACGAATTTTAAGATTTTTTTTTCCTCAAGAATTTAGGAAAAGAAAACTTAAACTCTACAAAAGTTTCTTTTACAAGATTCTTACCATACAGAGGAATAAAATACGCTCTTCAAGTAATAAGTTTTTTTTTTAAAACTTTGTATGGGCATTTATGGAGATAGAAGAAGAAGAAAAAAAAACATATGATCGCGTGCGACAGAATATTGAGCAGTAAAGACATCATCCATCAAATTTAGAAGTTTTTGACATTTCTGGCGTTTAAACTTATGTTCGATATGTTAACAAAAGATATTATTGGAATAAAAAAATGGAAAATAAAAAAGCTTGTTTTATTTAATAAGACTATTTTTTTAAACTGAATATTCTGTGTAACAACTTATTTTATATATATATTTTTTGCTACCTTTTATTTTCTATTTCTTTTTCTTGGTATTTTAGACGCTTAGAAACGGAGGAAATAAACCTTATATTACTGAACTATCTGACCACTTACAAGCTTCTTATAATCGCGGGATATTTATGTTTTGAGATTTTCGGCAATCTCCTATGTATTGAAATTCTATAAACAATTAAATATAGCATTCTAAAGATGTATCTTGTAACAATACAATGGAAAGGTAGTAGAAACACACATTGCACCTTTCTGTGTTTTTGAACTTAGAATCTATTCGAGTTTCTTTTTTCTTTTTTCTTTTATCGACTGAAAACAGCTTATAAATATAACTACTTATTGCTTCAGTTGGTCAGTAGTAAAAAGATCAATGCAAATGAAATTGATAGAGATGAGCTTTTTAGAATCAATTCAAAATTATCCTGACGCACCTGAGATACTCTTGTGGCACACTTGTATCTAGAGACACACGGTTTGAGAAGTATGGTCTATACATACTCTTTTTTATCGCAATAATGAGAAGTTTGACGAATTATATGATATTAACCCTTTCAGACCCAGCAGAAAATTTCCCAATAAGCTATGTAAGTTGAAACCTAAGCAGGACAAAAATAACAACGGCTTTAAGTGTACAAAAATTTAGGTGGGCAAAAATAACAACGGTTTCAGAACAATCCCGAATATTCCTTTTCTTAAAATATGAAGTCTTTCTTTATACTTTTGTTGAAATAAAATATTTTTTTCTTTTGAAATTAAAAATGTTAGTTTATTATTATTCTTTAAGTCATCGGATGTTTTTCAGATTAAATGTCTCTAATAGGTTATTTGGTACCTGTTAAAGAAATAAAACATATTCAGAAATTCATAGACAGTGTAGTTCAATTTTCATGAGAACCTTCTAAAAGACACATACTACATTACAGTCGAAACAGAAAGCGGTGCCCTTAACTGATAGTGGTGCCGAATAATTATTTGCAGTAGTTTGTGGAATCTTTGTCATATAGTCACTTCATTAGAATATCATTAAATAATCTAAAACGAATAAAATTACAAAACAAAAAAATTATAGAATGGAAAATGCTAGTTTAAAAAATTGTTCTATAACATAAAAGTTACATAAAGTGTAAAAAGTTATTCTATAATAGAAAATAGATTGAAGCACATCTCAACAAATATATTGCCTTCTTCACAGAGCGATTGGGTATGGATGAGTGAGGTTGGTATAATTATACTTTAAATTCGGCATAGTTCGGGGACACTGAGGGATAGGAACTGTTAGATAGTAATTATTGCTTTTCTTCAGCTTGATAGATATTTAAGAACAAGTTATTTCTGATATTAACCCTTTCCGGCACAGACAAATTCTGTTCGTAAAATGAGAAATTACTGACTGACATCGGAATTTACAAACGACTTTTTTTAGAAAATAAGAACTCTTTATTTTAAGCTTTCATGATATAGAAACAAAATTTTATTAAAATATTCTTGGTGTCGTTTGCAAGTTTGGAATTAAAATTAGGTGTGCCCGGAGTGGGACCACTGTGCCGGAAAGGGTTAAAACACATTTACAATTTGCTTTTTGCCGACCTAAATTGACATTTTTTTTCTGTGCGTGCGACGGCAAATTTAGAACGACAACAATTTTTGTTTGACAGAGAAAATTTTACAAAAATGCTGAAGCACAAAAAAATTACCAATTGATTATTGTTATTTATCAATTTAATTAGAATACTAATAACAGGACGCGTATTTTCACTGCGCGATATATAAACATTTTAAACAGTACACTGTTAAAAAATTTCGTTTATTGACAGGTTGTCTTCCGTGAATTTTGATCAGAAAGTTTCCGTTTTGTTAGAAAAATGAAATCTCTCCCGTATATCTGTTGCTACCCAGCTAGAAAAAGTTTGCAAAAAAAGTGCACAAAATCCGAGCGTATTTGGCACCTCTACTTATGCATAAAAACTGCAAACTGAATTGTGCACAAAAAGTGCATAAACGGTATCCCTAAATTGTACACTTTTTAGACTTTTAAGATTACAGAGTTTCAAATACGGAATTATTAATGTAAAAATCTATCATCCAATGGGATTGCAGTATTTTGATCGCCACACATGCGCTTAAACTCCTTCGCGTCTGTATCGCTCCATTTATGGACTACAAAGACGGAACATTCCTCAAAAAACAGAAACATTACGGCAACTCTGCTGCCAGTCCTTTTTCCGTAAATTGACGGATTTTTTTTTACAGTATACTGTTAAAAATAATCTGAAATTCACGGGTATTTTTTCCTGAATTTCACAGAAAAAGTCTCTTTTCATGACAAAAGGGCATTTTCAGTTAAAAGCAGAAAATTTCCTCATATAAGAAAGCAGCCAACGGAGATATTCCGTTATCTGCTGCATGTTTATTTTCAATGTTTCAAAAACTGACATGTTGCTGCACAGAAAAACTAAAAATTCCATAAATTAAAATTTCAAGTTTATTTAAAACAACAACAAGAAAATGGTGCTTTCGAATTTAAAAAAGCAAAACTTAATTCTTTCCATTCTTTTAATATTATTTGCAATTCATTTTTTAAAGTTATAAAAAAGTATTCGCACTTAAAATATATTCTAAACAAACAGATTAATATATATATATATATATATATATAATAGCTAAATTAAGTGAAAAAAAAATCGATTCTATTTAAAAAAGCAACAAACAAAAATAATGCTTTCGAATTAAACTCATTCCTTTAAAATTATTCGCAATTTATTTTTTAAAGTTATAAAAAACACTCACACTGAAAATATATTCTAAACGAACACATTTAAAAAATACATAATAGTTGATTAAAAATCGATTTTCGCAAAAAAGCAAAAAAAAAATATCGAATTTAATTCGAAATATAATATTTATATTTTACATCTAACAATCAAATTAAGAATATATATAATTCATGTTTTTATCCTCTATTAATACTATAGTTTTCAACCATCATCTCATTACGAAATATCCCTGCAATTAACTTTAAAATTACCAGTTTTCTAAACCCCAAATTGCTTAAGTCCCAAGCTGCGATTTGAAGACATCCCGTATAATCGTTTCCTACTGTTACTCTAGCAAGGACCCGCTGGTCTTACGGTAAAGCATTCGGTTCAAGCCGCTGACATCCCCGGTTCAATCCTCAGGTCTGGCAGAAAATGTTCTTCCATTATATCAAATATTAAATAATACTCGCGTAATAATCAATAGATGGCAGCACAAATAGAGATGACATTTTTTAAAACCGAGTTTATTTACAAATAAAAAAATAAAATAAAATAAAAAAAAAAACAATAATAAATAAATAAATAAATAAATAAATAAAATAAAAATAATAATAAAAAAAAAATTACCCTTCCTTTATCTTTCAAAACGGAAAATGTACTAACGGAACGGAAAAAGTCCGGCAACTTTGCTGCCAGTAGTTTTACCGTGTATTGACGGATTTATTTTTAACAGTGTATGTGTGTATTCTTTAATTTTTAGCATTAGGCATTAATAAAACCATGGTATTAACTCATCATGAGTTGGCGGTTGTGACGTACTATTCACGTTGTATCAGGTATGTTTATTCCAGTGAGTTAAAAAAAAACCCATTGACATAGCTTTAAAGAAACAGTAAGAACTATCGAAGTAAAATTATGGTAAAAACCCAACAGAAGAGCTTCCAAGCAAAGTCCGCAATAAACGATTTTTGCCCTGAAAACATGCCAGTATCCCAAAATTATACATGACGTAAATTTACGGGATTTAAGCGACCGGCTTGAAAAAATTGGCGCACTCGTGAATTTATACATTTTTTACAGGCAATCTTCAAAACAATGGTTATAATTAAATCTTCTTCAAAAAGATAATTTTCTGTTGAAGGGAATTAAAAGCCATTTAAGACTGACCAAATGTCTGACCAAAAACTTAACAAATTAATCAATTTTTCAATCGAATCGTACATACATTATTCTATTTCATTTATTTATAAATGAGTTTGAAGATACGAAATGTACGCTTCAAACTTTTTAAAGTACTGTATCTGCTAATTACATATTTAAATAACTTTTTAGTTAAAAATATACAATTATCGAAAAAAAAAAATCGCATTATTTAATCGCAGAAAAGTGTTACAAATTCTGAGATTAATTTGAGAAAGGTTTTTAATCTAAAAAATTAATTTTAGGCAAGATTATTAATCTGAAATAGTTATGTCATATTCCCTAAAAATTCCAAGGAGTATGTGCACCTTGTAATATTTTACTAAACAAAGACTATAGAGTGTTAATATATTTTATCGTTAAGGTATACCATTAGATTTGACAATTATTATTTTTTTTAAATGAAGCAAATATAATTATGATACTGATTGTTTTAAATAAATTATTAAATAAATAAGTATTTCATTTAAAATAAAATACAAAAAAATTGCGCTAAAAGTGATTAAAGTACATATAAGCAAATCCTAAAATCAAACTGATTAGTTTTAAACATTCTCAAGGTCTTCAACTGATAAACAAAACATGTCCGCATAAAAACTGAACTTCGTACATAATAAACGCATACCATATCAAAATGCTGTTCATCATGCTGTGCACACCTGAGAAGTAATTAGTAGAGTTTTATTTATTCTTAAAATTAGCCAAGTTTAAGAATAAAGAGAATAAGAATTTAATTAATCACAAATGAGTCTCATTTTGTGAATGTTTCAAAAGCAAAGCTTTAGCAAATATTATTGGTAATTTTTGTGCCTAAAGTGTTTATTTGATGATAATGTTTCTATTTTAGTTAAATCTGACAAGTTATTTTACTTTTGTGGTAAATATGTTTTTATGTCCGATCTGTAACGACTGATACATTCTGTAAAGTCAAATTCTTTGGAAAGGGTGGGGTGGGGCGACGGGAAACTGTCTTCTTAGCCTCCCCCAAATGTCGCCCCTGATCATAAGATAACAGTGCGCGCACTCTATTGTCATTATACTTCAACAACAATAATCTTTCTTTAACATGATTTCTTAAATATTATTTCATCCTTTTGTAATTTACATCGCATCTTATGCCATATTCCAAGTAATTCAGAAGATGCTGATTCATTGTATATGTTCTCATTACGCATATACATTCTGTTGACATGCGGGTAATGGATGGGAAATAAATTCTTGAGGGATAAATTAATTTACTATTATTCAAATTAGTTTGTAAAGGCTGTACGTGGTTCACTCTAGCTAAGGCTGCAGTTTTCATTTTGTACTTGATGTGCTATATGCTCTTTCTTCTTACCCTTAAACGTTCTATTCGTCATTCCTATGTAATATTGAACTGTCCCATCGCCTTTGGTGAACCTAATTTCGCATATACCTCCGATAGTTGAACAGGTTCAATTGGATCTATCTTCCTGCAGAATACACTTTTCTAGTTTTAGGGAAGCTTTTGTCATAAAACAGATATTGAATTGGTTAAGTTTATATTTTAATCTTTCAAAGAAACCGGGAAAATATTATAATGTCTTATATTGGAATTTTCTTCGTTGAAATTTCTTTTCTTTTTATTCATGCTCAGAATTAATTTACTTATGCTTTTATAATAAAGAAGAATGTATTTTTTTACCCCTTGCAGGAGGTAATCTCTTGAACTATACGAAAAACGTTCTAAAAAAATTATTTCATTGAAACTTTTAGGCCTAAAAATTTGAAAATTGACATTGAGGGTTACTTTTGGAAGTAAAGCTCGCAAAGAGTGATGAGAAATTGTTAATTTAAAGTAATGAAATGAGCAGAAAACATTCTAAAATCACAATCAGTCCGAAACTATCGAGCTCATTAAAAAATATATTTCAGTATTATAATGGTGACTATCTCTGCTGTATTCTATCAATATTATAATAGTATCTATAAACTAAAATCTATACACAAAATAACGGGGCTTATATGGATTCCTCCATATTAGACTAGTTGCTGAATTTATTTAGCAAACTCTAGATATTTATGGTAAATAAAAATACCTTACTTTATAACTTCTCAGATCAGCTTAATAGCCCCGACCAGAATGGAACACTCTCCTTTTTGCATGTACCTCAAAAGCCCACAACACTTCATGTCATAGAACCTGTGGTTTATAGAAATACCAATAACGAGCCAATCTTTTATCCCACGGAATGCTCAAGCCTCTTTTTTCCTGCAAAGATTCTGCATTTAGGTATTTTATTAAGAGAGACTTCACAGTCTGTACTGCTGATAAGTTAACCGGGGGATTAAATAAAATGCATGATATTGCAAGAAATAATGTATATAGAGAAACTATAATAAATGGATTAATTCTGAACATGGATGATAAGAGAAAAATACATTTCAACGAGCAAAATTCCAATGCATTATACAATTTTCTAGGTTTCTGTGAAAGATTGCAAAATAATATGCATTTAATATCTGTCTTATCGCAAAAGCCTCCCTAAATTTGAAAAGCACAGTCTATAGAAAGATTTATCCAATTGTATCTGATCAAATATCAAAGGTATACGAAATCCCGTTCACCAAGGCCCATGGGACAGTTCAGTATTACACATAGGAATGACGAATACTAACTTCTAAAACTAAGAAGAAAGAACATATATCAGACATTAAATACAACAAGAAAAATATAGCTTTAGCTATAGACTAAATAACGTAGAACCTTTACAGATTAATTGCAATGAAAATAAAATAATTTATCCCGCAAGATTTTGTTTTCCATCCATTACCCGGGTGTCAATAAAAATTTATATGCATAATGAAAGCATATAGGGTAACTTGGGGTGAGATGCCGTATTGGACAAGATGTCGTGTCACACGGTTTTCCTATGCGCAGGCGCTGTAGGGAAACGCCAACCAGTCGTGTGGAAGAGGACTCCCTACTGATACTTTAATTCCAGTTTGTGTTGTTTTATTTAAGTTTTAAATAGTGATTTTCTATTGCTATTTCGTCTTAACACTTTTGGTAAATGTCCAAAATTTTTTACGCTCTTTGTTTATGTAATTCCTACACTCTCAGAAAAAACTGTAAATTTATGAGCGTTTGCCCTTCAATTTTCACGGGCAACAGCCTTATTTGATGAAAAACGGTCTAATCCCCTAAATACGCGGCCTTATCCCTTAGATACTTAGAAAAATAAGGGCAATCCCCATATTCTTATAGTTCTAGCCCATATGTTAGCAAAAATACGCTACAACCCCATACATTGTCCTCCGCTAGGGTGTAACCCTTCATTTTACTCGTGTTTCGAAAATTTTAACCCGCCAAAACAGCGATTCTGTGATGATTATCTAACGTGGTACGTGCTACGGAACAGTAAGCAGAGTGTTATTGTGTTTTAAAGTGCATTATAATACTATATTACTTCGGCCCGTAAAATTACGGGCTGCACAAAATGATGGGCATGGATTTTTTTTTTTTACGGGGTATGACTGGAATCTTTGCTGCCGGCCTCTGCCCGTAATTTTACTGCAATTTTTTTTTACAGTGTATGTAGTTTGCAATCTTACTCCCTTACTCCAAGATTGGGGTAAGATGACGAAATGCAAGCATTTACAAAAGCAAAATTTTTTATGCTTTCTATGACATTTGTAAAATGAAATACATTTTTAAATCATACATAAATGTATAAACTTTAACAATAAATTAATGAATAACAAATAAAAACATCAGACGATTTTATAAAAAAATAAATCAAAAACTACGGCATCTTCACCCAATCTAACCTACAATGAATCAGCATCATTTGAATTATACCTGGAATATGGCGTGAGATGCAGCTTAAACAGGAGGGAATAAAATAGTTAAAGGAAGAAAAGTTTATATTTTAACTAGGGGGCCTACCCCCGCTCAGACTTCGAGGCCTCTAAAAACATGACAGCGTGCTTTGTTTTAAAAATATTGGTAAATCTGTAATTGGATTGCCATGCTTTTAACGTTTTAATGGGGCATTTTTTTATTATCATGGCCTCATACACAGCTGTTGCAACATCTGACGACTGTTTTCGGGATTGATAAGTAAAATAAATTACACATTGAAAACCAGCTTGTATAAAATGGTTAGATTTAAATTGTGGCTACCTCTCGGACTTTTATAACAACGATCTGTATTCTATTCTTCCTTTGCGTTTAAGGATGAGAAAAATTCCATCTGTTTGTGAATGCTTAAGAACCACGGTATTGAAAAGTACTATGTTATAGACATTTTCAGTAACAGGTTTCAATTTTCTCTCTATTTTAGTGCACCATCATGCATATTTTCATGTTATTTTAAATATGTAAATTATTTATTTTAATTAATATGTAATATACGAATTTTCTAATAATTATTTATCATACAAAATTAATTAAATATTTTGTGCACGCATGCCTGCATTTATTCGGCATGAATTGATGAGATATTTAAACAAATTTGCTATCCGCGATAATTTTACACCATGTTATGTAACTTGAATATTGTCCATAAGAAAATCGGGTACTTTTCCAGTATAGGATCCTTTACTTTTAGGTTTGGCGTAATTCGAGTTCCAAAGACGGATAGATTCGTTAATATACATATGTTTGTTGCCAAAAGTTATGAAAACAAATTCAATGAAATTTTGGTGCTTTTCTATTATAGGGGTCTTGAAGCTTTTTTAAAAAGCTTGGCGCAATTATAAATTCGTTTAATTAAATTTTACAAAAAAATAACAATGATATCAATAAATAATAATTACTATTAATTTCTTCCCTCCCCCCTTTCTTTTGCGTTTACATAAATGATGTCATTTGGACGAATTTATTCAAAACATTTTCAGTTTATAAATTAAATTAAATGCTGACAGACGATTGAATCCTGACGATAAAAATGTGATTTTTTTTCAAATTTTCCTGAAAAACATAATTTAATCACAATCTTGTCTTCATTATCGATTGAAATAAAAGATAAATTCAATTTCAATTTGAAAATGACGAATAAAAAGAAATCAATAATCCTATCAGGATCCTTTTCGATTTTTTTCCCTTTTTTGTCACAAAAAAAACTGAGTAATTAGTTGCCATCATTATAGAAATGTCATTAAAATTAGAAAAAAATTAATATCTCGAAAACTAATTCCAATTTCAAAATTCTATTATCAGTTTTGACATCCGCGGATTTTTATGGACAATTGGTATTAATTTCACCATCAAGCGTTTAATATTTTATTAAAAATAGCCCTGAAACATAATCAGTCGTTTAATCAGTCGTTTCATAAAATCGTTTCACAAATTCGTTTCATTAGGATTTTATATATATAGGGTAGATAACAATGGCGATAGATTTCGCCCATTGCTATTTGATGGTACCTGTACTTGATTATCCTGTATGAAGTTCTATTACTTACCCATCATACGTAGTATAGGGTAAGTCTTGTAATCGTTTTGAAAATCGAAAATTTTTTTGTGACGGATTTAGACGTTTCAGACACTGGAGATTCCGAAAAACATATTTTTAGAAAAAAAAAAAATTGCCGTCCGTCTGTGTGTCTGTGTGTCTGTAAACGCTCTATCTCCCGAAAAAATTGAGATAGAGACGTGATATTTGGTATGTACTTAGTATGTAATAATGGGAAGAAGCCTATTAAATTTCAATAACCTCGATTAACCGGAACTATTTTTTTCGGAATATTTCTATTTTCTATTTTTTCTATTTTTTAAATTTTTTTTTTTTTTTTTTTCAAAATATACGTTCCGATAAAAGGTACATAAAATTTTTTGAAATTGTTTATTTTAAGAAATGAATATAGCATGAAGTCGATCGGATAATTAGTTGCCGAGATATTTGGAATCCTATTTACCACACTCTTCGATTTTTCATGACCCTGTATTTCATCCAAATTTCACTTCAAAGATATATTTTAATTCGAGATTTGACGCTTAATCTGATGCAATAAGCCGCTAGTTAATAGGATTATTGGTTTTGGAGTTATAAGGATGTTTCTTTCAAGCAATTCAGTAATCGAGCCTTTAAAGTTTATGACGTCATCAAGCCACGATTTTATTTGAATTGCAATGCATTTTATAAGTAGTTTACACATTTTTATTTTAATATTTTACATTATGCATATCCATGATGGGTAAGTATTACGGTGGCCCCCAATGACTAGTTTTTATGCGGAAATAGTTTATTTATCAGTTGAAGACCTTCATAATGACAACGTCGGAGAAGCCAAACTAGTTTTGCTTTTAAAATTCTTTTAAATATACTTTATTCACATTTAGCATAAATATGTTTGAATTTTATTGTAATAAGTGGATTCTATGATGCAAATTTCATTTGTTAAATAAATTATTTTTTATTGAATTTCTATTTAATTTCTACTATTTTAAGGAAAATGATGCAACAATGGACAATTATCTAAAATGCCACTCACGACAAAAATAATTATATTTTACTAATTTTTTCAATAAATATTTAATTGGAGTTCCTAAGAATATAATGACAAAGAATCTAAGCCATAAAATAAAAGCTTATATATACTTATTCAAATTATGAATTTGGTGATTTGTAAGATATTTTCTGTACATTAATTTATAAAAATAGCTGTAAAATTTCAGGAAAGTCTCGTCTCAGATACTTAAACCAATAGTTTATTACACTCACAACATCACATAATTTCTATGCGATCTGTTTTACATAAACATAATCATAATTTTTGGTAGATAGAAGGTTTTTCGTAATATATTAATCATAAAAATCATGTTTAGAAATAGTTTTTAAAGTTTTATGTTGAAAATCTATTAGAAATATTCATGACAATTTCTTAAAACTTTCCAGATTTATATGTAATATATGTTAATCTCAATATTAGAAGTTGCTTTCATACTGGAGGTCTTTTAAACATAAATATCCGGTTAAATACGTACTTCCGATTTGAGAGCTAAACCAAAACAATCATAACCACACTTCCAAAGATCATACGAAGACTATAAAAACTTTTTTAGATAGCTAATTGTACAGTCTTTCAAATACATACATAAATAAATAAAAGCATATTTGGCCATAACTGGCTCTTTAACAGGTTTCGTACGCCTAAGGGGAATATTATCAGATTTTTCTTAATGTAAATTTTGCATTATTTAATGAAAATAATTCCGTATTTAAAATTGACGACCATTAATTTACGAAATTCCTTGTATTGAAGCCCCTAAAGTAACCTGAATCCCCTGAGGTGTACGAACCCTGTTTAAATGTAGTGGGGTACCACAATTTACTGAAACGAAGTATTTAATAAGCGATTTAATACTGAAAACAAATGAAATGATGCATTATCATAAAATTCAACACTTTGTTCAGAAGGGAAAGTGAACGCAGAAAATAATTTAAGCTTTTAAACATAAAAATTTGAGTGCCTGTGGCAATTCTAAGACGTGTGGTAATGGCTTTGAAGGGAGACGTGAATAAAATCTAACATTTCCTTACTTTAAAACTCTCAAAACTCATTTACTAAAGTACAACATCACACTTGAAATTTGAAGTTCATTTCCAAGTGTAAACGAGAAAGTAAAAGAAATTGCGCCCGCTTTTATTAGTTCAATTTCTAATAAAATATTTTCTAGAGATCTCTGTTCACAAGTATAATTTCAGTTTGAAGAGCTTTTTAAGATGCATTAACGCATTCTTACAGAAAAATAAATATTAAAATAGAAATAAGCAAAGAATTATCACTACAAAACGTAAGATATTAAAAAAAATATGATAAACTGTACACTGCAAAAAATAACTGTTGATTTTACAGTATAAAACTGGCACCCCAGCTGCCAGTATTATACCGTAAAATTAACAGTATTAAATAGTAAAATAAGCAGTAATACGCTGCCGCGCAAGCAGTAATACGCTACCGCGCATGCGCGGTAGCGTATTACTGCTTGCGCGGCAGCGTATTACTGCTTATTTTACTATTTAATACTGTTAATTTTACGGTATAATACTGGCAGCTGGGGTGCCAGTTTTATACTGTAAAATCAACAGTTATTTTTTGCAGTGTATGTTAGTGTAATTTTTATTATTATAAAGCTTCGTCGCTTCGTGGATTCTCATTAAATTTTGCTTAGTAATACCCAAGTTTCATATTTAAAATAATAATAAAATGGAGGAAATGCGAATCTAAACCTTCACTGAAAAAATACTTTAATATAGCAAAATAGAAACAAGAAGAACAAAAAATTCCGGTATTTGCAGATTTTATTTACGCTCCAGGGGCTTAAGATAAAAAATTACTTTGTAATTTTTAAATGAGCTATATTTTGAATGATTTTCAAAATCCTGCTTTTGAGAGACTTCGGGTGTAATTATCACGAAATGTATTTTTAAATAAAGACTTTCTTAGGATGGAAATGCCGTTAAAACCTCTTCTTGAATTAAGTTAATTTTGTAGGTTTTTAGAAAATAAATTAGCACTTTATTTACGAAAAAAACCCTTTGATTAGACTAACTTTAAACAACGAATTAAAAAAAATAATAATCTGATTATCAGATTGCTTAGCCTAAGAAAATGATTCATAATTTCTCTTCTGACTTGTGGACACCGCTGCTTGCTAACAGTGGTTCTGAAACTGATAAAAAAAAAGTTTTACATTTTGAAACTGAATGTAGAAATGCGATAAATCATTAATATTCATAGAGAAAATTGCATTAATATTATTATTTTAATTTCAAATTGAAATTGGCAGGTGTAGAGGCAAAATATTTCCTTAGAACCCACTTAAAACTAAATAATAATAATGGTTCAACACATACGTTTTCGTCTCACGTAGTTTCACTCCCGATTTGAAGACGATAGCCGAATTGTTAACTTTCCCACAATGCTTACCAGTTCAAAAGACACCATTTTGAGAAAAACGCATTTAAAAGTTGTAGAAGACGTATATATTTGTACTATGTGGTGGTTTTCTTCAATTTAGAATTGAATAAAGCAGCATTGGAAACGAAAAAAAACGTAGAATTTTTAGGCTAAAAAATATTGTTTTTTTAAAGGTTTTACATCGGCACCCTTGCTCAAGAAATAAATTGTGAAATCTTCTTATACGCACTCAGAAAATTCACGATGGTAACTGGTGAGTTATTACCTTGGACCTGTACCTGGGAGGCTTGTGATCCTCAGCTTTTAATCACCACAAGAGTAAAAAAAAAAGGGGGGGGGGAGAAGGGAAGAAATTTGTGAAATCATCCATAAATTCAGTTGCTGAAAAAAAAAAACATTTAATTATTATTTTTTTTTACATTATAAAGTCATAAGCGTAAAACTCTTTTTTTTTTTTTTATAGTATCTTCTAAAAAACTTACATACAAAATTTAAAAAAAAAAAAAAAACAGGATGCTGAAAAAAAAAAACTATACTAGTTTTGCTTTATTTTTCCTAAAGTAAAAGAAATATACAAAGAAATATATTTCTTTCTCAAGATAGGAGTAAAGTAGGAATATGTTTTACCACCATTTAACTGAAGCAAAGGCATATATGTAATTAATTACTATTGAAATCAATTTGAAAACAGCTTGTGCTGTTTTCAAGTTCTTCAAATATGTAGTCCTTATACTAATACACACTACTGAAGCATTAGTACATGGTGAGACTATTTAACCCTATATCTTAATGCGAAAGTATACGAAGAAAATAATTTAACCTTTTAAAGCGAAATATTTGAGTGCCACTGGCAATTTCAAGATGTGTGGTAAATGGCTTTGAATGGATAGATCAAATAAAATCTAACGTTTCCTTACTTTAAAATTCCGAAAATCCATTTACTAAAGTACACTAGACTTGAAAGTTTTAGTTCGTTTTCACGTGTAAAAGTAAAAGAAATTGTACCCACTTTTGTTAATTCCATTTACAAGAAAACACCTTTCTAGATATCCCAGTTCACAAGTTTAATTGTAGTTTGGAAAACCTCTTAAAATGCATCGCTGCTTTCTTACAGAAAAACCAACATTAAAATGGAAATAAATAGTAATTAATTATCATTTCAAAACGTAAGATGTTTAAAAATCTGTTTAAATTTGTAAACTGTGCGATTTGTGATATTTTCATTAAATACAGAGCTTTGTGGATTCCCATAAAAATCCTAGTAATATCGAAATATGGTACTCAGAAGAACAATAAAATGAAAGAAATCTAATCTATCGCATCTACAATCATTGTAATAGAAAAATAGAAAATACAATCTAAATTGAGCTTTTTCATTTAGAAATTGAAACAGAATATGGAATATATTTTTCTTTTCAAGATTTTACTAAGAGACAGTGAACAAAGTTATGCAGAAACACGTTTTTGACTACTATGCTGTCACGAAAAGAATGCTTTAAATGCAGGATTTCTTAAGAAAAATTCCATAAAATCTTATTATGTACACAGAACATTTGACATGGTGATTGAAAATTTGGTATCCCGAACTCATGTCTGTAAAAATATAGCTATGAACTTCAGGCGTTGGGCATTACAGCGTAAAAGAAGAAGAAAGTCTTTTCGACCTGTACCGAGATAAAATGATTCCTATAGGTTCTCTTTAAAAGTTTAGCTAATATTACTCGAAAACAGTAACCTAAAGTGCAAAGAACCCCGATTACAAAAGATTCGTTAATAATGAATTTGAATAACAAATTCTCCAAATTAGTCAGCTGTAGCCAAGTCGGCTTTATTTATGGAGGCTTATTTTTAGTCGACAAATTTGGCGGTATTTCAACAAGTGTCGCCAAGCTTGGTGAGAATTTGACGTTAACGGTACGAATACAGAGTTTTATGCGTATGATTGGGAAAATTATTACAACAATGAAAGTTAATAATTTTCGAGAAATCATATTCACTAAAACTTAAAAATTAATTGCTGATTTTCTGTATTTTGTTTCAAAATGTCAGCCACTCTAGAATCTCAAACTGCTATATCTCAGCCATTTTTTTTAAGATAGAGACAAAACAAAAAATGCTCCGGAATCCTTGTATCAAGGTCTAAACAAAAAAGGAATTGGAATTTAATTTTTTTTTGTATATTTTTTTTAGTTTTAAATATTTTAGTGACCGTCATTTTGAAACAAGATGGCGGACCAAACTGGCCAACGAACGTGGTCGAGATATTGGTGAGCCCAATGCACACACTTATTTACATGCAAATTGGTTTATAAATACCAGTACTATCGTATGACATAGATCTAGATATATATATATTCTATGAAGAAGTAGCTTCAATGCGAAAAAATCCAAAGGGAAAATGCTACATACAATTAATAATAGGAGACTGGAATGCTAGAATTGGGGGAAAAAAAGAAAGGTGAGTTCTCAGTAGGAAATCAGGGATATGGGATGCGTAATGAAAGAGGAAATAGATTGATTGAGTTTGCAGAATGTGAACAGATGCATATCATGAATTGATTTTTCAAGAAAAAGCCGCAAAGTAAATGGACATGGCGTAGTGCAAATGGCTCAACAAGTGAAATTGACTACATCTTGACAACAAAAAGCATCATATCCAGGATTGCAGCGTTCTCAATAACTTCAATAGAGGTAGCGATCACAGGTTGGTTAGAAAATGTGTTACAGAAGATATTAGAAAATTTAACTGTGATCTTGTCAAGAAAGTTCTAGAAGATAACAAAAGTTTAAAATCAGCTAAGCACAAACTGTGTGTTGGAAGAAAAGGTATTTTTTGTATTAAAGAGCAGATGGAACAATTACCAAAATCAATAATGAAATAGTACATGTTGCCGCTAGAAGCGCCGTCTATGTAAAATGTTTAAAAAAAAAAAAAAAAAAAAAAAAAAAAAAACTTGTGTTTGTGAGTTGGGTTTGAGATGCCGATCAGAGAAGTTGTGTAAATCTCGGCTCTCGACCATTTTTATTTAGTGTTGTGAATAACTAAAAAGTTATTAAATGAGTTACAGTCCACTAGTGAATATTTTATTTTGAGATTGTGTGTTTTTTGTAGTGATAAATAGTAACTGAGTTATCGGCGAATCCATTGTATTGAAAAACTTCATCGGAATTTTAAATCACAGTATTTTGTACTTCAGTATAAACAACACGATGATTTAATTTTAGTCTTGCTCATTTCAATTACTTGATAGAATTCCAAACACCATTTTATCTTCAGCAGACGATTTCCGAAAAAACATAAACATCGAATAATTCCTTTAGTTCTTTCTCCGGCTCGACGGACCATTACAATGGATTCGCCGATAACTCAGTTACTATTTATCACTACAAAAAACACACACAATCTCAAAATAAAATATTCACTAGTGGACTGTAACTCATTTAATAATTTTTTAGTTATTCACAACACTAAATAAAAATGGTCGAGAGCCGAGATTTACACAACTTCTCTGATCGGCATCTCAAACCCAACTCACAAACACAAGGTTTTTTTTTTTTTTTTTTTTTTTTTTTTTTAAACATTTTACATAGACGGCGCTTCTAGCGGCAACAGTACACATTGTACAAAAATTCTATAACGATCTATATAAATGTGAAGATCAAAGGGAAATCAACTTACGTGATCCACGAGTAAACGTGACAGAATCTGAAGAGATAATTTCAGTGATGACAGATGAAGTTGTACAAGCCAATGGATACATGAAAAAAGGTAAATGCCCTGGTGAAGATGGAATTACAATTGACCTTATCAAAGAAACAGGAGAAAAATTTGCAAAAATGCTAGCCTTACTGTTTTCCAAATGTCTCGGGAAATCAGATGTGCCAGAAGATTGGGATAATGCTGTGATGTTGCTACTTTACAAGAAAGGGGTGAATGAAAACATTAACAACTACCGTCAATCAGATTACTGTCAGTGATTTATAAAATTTTCACCAAAGTTTTAACGACAAGACTTAAATCAGCTCTAAATTCAGCTTAACCTAGAAAACAAGCAGGATTCCGAAGTGGATTTAGCACAATGGATCATATTCAAACAGTAGGGGAACTCATAGAAAAACTTAAGGAATATAACTTACCTCTCTGCCTTGCCCTTATTGATTATGAAAAAGCATCTGATTCAGTCTACACATCTGCAGTAGTTGAATCTCTAGAGGACATTGGCATAGAGAAACCTTACATCAATATCATAAAGAAGATTTACAAGAAAGCAACAGCCACCACCCGTTTGGACAAAGAAAAAGCGAAGACCAACACAAGCTTGGAAGAGGTGCAAGACAAGGAGATACCATTTCGCCTAAGCTTTTTACTGCTGTCTTAGAAAATATATTCAAGAAGTTGGATTGGGAAAACAAAGGGATTAGAATAAATGGGGAATATCTAAGCCATCTCCAGTTTCCTGATGACATTTTAATTTCCAGTAATTGCCCTGAACAATTGGAAAACATGCTAAATGATTTGGCAGAAGCTAGAATTAATGCGGGATTAAAAAATAAATTTGGAAAAGTCTAAGGTGATGCTCAATTCATTTACATCAAAAAAGAAAATCATCTACAACTACACTGGGATTAAAGAAGTGCAAAGTTATGTGTACCTTGGACAGGAAATATCATCAGTATCATGAATGAAATCGATTGAAGAATAAGAAATGGATGGAGTACTTTTGGAAAGAAGAATATTATTCTGAAGAGTAACATGCTTTTTTGTTTGAAAAGAAAAGGGTTTAACCAATGTGTTTTGCCTGCACTAACTTATAGATCAGAAACTTGGACACTAACAAAACGGATTGTACAAATATTACAAACAACACAGCGAAATATGGAAAGATGTGTGCTAGGCATAACTAGAAGAGAAATAAAGAGAATAACCTGGATAAGAAGTCAGACAAAAGTTTTTGACATCATTGATAGAATTAAATGGCTAAAATGGAAATGGGCTGGGCACATTGCAAGAAGACAAGACAATAGATGGAGCACAAACACCCTACAGTGGTATTCCAGAAATGGAAAATGACCAAGAAGACCACCTAAAGTAAGATGGAGTGAAGAAATCAGAAAAGTGGCCGATGTTAATTAGATGACTAAAGCACTAGACAGGAAACAATGAAAAAATCTGGGGGAAACCTACATCCAGCAGAGGATTGAAAACGGTTGATGATGATGATGATGATGATGATGATATAAATCAACATTTGAGCGAAAAGTGGTTTTGGGGTTCTGATCAGTGAAAATATATCGAAATATTCCGCAATTTCTTACCTCCGAACGACTGCAATAGGTGGCTTTTTAATTTTTGTAATGAAATCTACTTAAAAATGAGCAACTGAATTTCGGGAAACTATTCATTGATGAAAATCTGATTATTATCATTTTTTATAACATTGCAGTTCAAATGCTTGAAATACTTAAAAAAATATATATATATATCATAAAGCAACTTAAATACGAAACTAAAATCAAGGAAATAACGCGCTAATGAAAAAAAATCTTTTGTTTTATTTCTCTCGAACTAAAACAAATAAACCAAAGAATAACTTGGTTTTTCAATCGTCATGCTTAGAAAGGATTAGAGTTTTAATATTAGTGATGGACTAACGATTATTTTGATTATTCGAATGAATCATTCGGATATGCGCAAAGTTTCTGATTTTAATTAGAATTAGATTAGATGCCAGATAAATATGAAAAATGTGAAAATGTGTTTCGTTTCCCGAATGATTCATTCGAATAATCTCAATAGTCGCTATCACTAGTTAATATATTTTAATACTAATTAATTAAAATGTATGTAATTAATGTTTTAATATTGAAAGCAAATTAAAAGCAGCAATAACATATAATGCATTGTTATAAAATGGGACGGTTTAATCCTTTATTTCGAAACGAAAGCATTTAAGAGGAGGTTCTACTTCATGGGTCTAAAATTCAAGTGTTTTTTACGATTTTTTTTTCTTTTCCAAAGAAAAGAGACATCACCATCAGACTTTTTTTTTAATATATTTATCGAAATTTCACTTATATACTTAAATTTGTGTGTGTAAATATATATATGTATATATAATAATACGCCTTGTTCGACGTGGAATATACCTGCAGATGCGCAACGTGAACTTCGAATCGGGCGACCATTTTTCTCCAGTCACAAGCATCTGAAACAAATTTGGTCGCCAATTTATGAAAGGGCATTAAATTTTCTGGAGCGCTTATAACCAACATTTAGTTTTAAATGTTGATTTTCAACAAAATGCATGGTGGTCATTTGAACAAAAAAGTAATTTTTTACCTTATTTTTTTTAACCTGCTACGAGATTGAAAAAATAATTAATGAATGAAAATTATGGTTTTCTTTGGCAAAATGGTTTTCTTTGGAGCTCCAGCAAAAACAATCACCTTTCTTAAAAAAAATGAAATGAAGGAATATGAATGAAGGAATGAATGTTTTCCAGAAAATTGGTCGCCCATTTTGAAAAACATGATTTCGAGATGACTTTTTCCACATGACTTCGAGACGTATTCTCAATACGGTTTCGAGATGGTTTTTTCCAACCTTTTTTCAACTTGATTTCGATATGCAATAAACTTCGAGCGGAGAGCTGCGCATACAAAGCAGTTTTCTGGTTGATGCGGTGCGGCGTTACATTAAACGAGCAAAAAAAAAAAAAAAAATGCAAGAAATAGGAATGTCACGAAACCGCTTTGGGAAGCATGTTAACGCTTAACAAGGCAAAAAAAGAAAAAAAAAGAAAAAAAAAGTTGGAAATTGTACGTTCAATGTAAAAAATGACGTGCGTTCGTATTATAACTAGCTCTAGAATGTAAAAAAACCATCCTTTATATTTCAGTGAAATGAATTATATCGTCTAATATCAGCATAATGTGCAAGTCTTTTTTTTTTTTTTTTTTTTTTTTTTTTTTTTCATTTTACGTATGCCACGTTTACAGATGCGATTTTTTTTCGACATCAGACAGCGCTGCAAAATTCACCATGGAGATCTTGCTTTGCGAATGATTACTTCCATGGTTTAATATTTTTATGACTCACAATGAACGAATCTCTTGTGTTTATTTCCTTTCATGGATAGAGATATTCGTCTTTCAACCTATAATTCCAACAGAAGTTATCTCAGAATCTATACATATTTGGATGTAACTCTTGTCTTAAACAAAAAATTTTTTCAATGATCTTTCTAAAAATGTAATTTTTATGCAATTTTATTCGAAAAAATAATTTTTAATAAAAATAGCCTCATGCCATATGAATAATGAAATGGTCAGCCCGTATTTGCTTTCCTCAGTCACATGATTTGCGCTAGTATGTGCGTTCGTAATTATATAAATACGTAGCACCTATAGTCGTCGTCTGGTCTGTCCGTCCGTCTGCATATAACATTACAAAAGGTACCAAACCAAATTATTTGAAATTTAATATATATAATCGTTTCAAAATTATGTTGAGTCATTTAAAATTTTATGAAAATCGAATCAAAACTTAAAAATTTAGTATTAAAAAAAGTTTTCTTTATTCTATTAAATCCAATCATACGCAATCTATATAGTAAAAGCGCAAGTCATGTGACTGAGGAAAACAAATACGAGCTAGCCACATCTTTTTCCATATGCCAAGCGGACATTTTTATTAAAAATTATTTTTTCGAATAAAATTGCATAAAAGTTACATTTTTAGAAAGATCGTTCAAAAAATTGTTTGCTTGAGAGATGAGTTACATTAAAAAATGCATAGATTCTGAGATAACTTCAGTGAAAATTAGGTTAACAGACGAATACCTTAATCCATTAAAGTAAATAAACAAAATATTCATTCATCGTGAGTCATAGAAATATTAACCATGGAGGTCGCAAAGCAAGATCTCCATGGTGAAGATAAGGCATGCATGATGAAGTTTTTAATGAATTCAGATTCATTCTAAAGTACTTTCAAAATATTCTTACTTTTTCAAAGAAGATGCCTATTTATGTTTGCGGGTAGTTTATGAAAATTGTTTGGAATGTTTAATGCATGTTAAACAAATTTCAGTGAACTCTAAGACTTTGTTTTAAAGTCGAAGACATGTTGCCATACGGAAAATTTATACAGATTATTAAGATGAGAAAAAATGTATAGATTCTGAGATAACTTCAGTGAAAATTAGGTTAACAGCCGAATATCTCAACCCATTAACGTAAATAAACAAAAGATTCATTCATCGTGAGGCATAGAAATATTAAACCATGGAGGTAATCATTATCAAAGCAAGATCTCCGTGGTGAATTTTACAGTGCTGCCTAGTTTCAGAAAAAAAATTCGCATACGTAATAAGAAGAAAAAAGGCTTCCTCATTTCGCTCATAGCAGACGATATAATTTATTTCACTGAAATAATAACGATGATTTTTTTACATTATAAAACTATTTATAGCACGAAACGAACGCACCTCATTTGTCACGTTTAACGTACAATTTCCAACTTATTATTATACAGATTACGTATGATAGGATTTAATAGAATTAAAACTTTTATTAACATCTTTTTAAGTTTTGATTCAATTTTCACAAAATTTGAAATGACTCGACAAAATTTTGCAACGATTATATACATTAAATTTCAAACCATTCGGTTGGGTAGTTTTTGCGCTATTATATGCGGACAGACGGACCAAACGACGACAATAAGTGCTGCGTATTTATAGAATTACGAACGTATCTAAAAAAGACAAACTTCGAAAATTTTGACCTAAAGAAGTAGAATCTCCCCTTAAAGAAAATATTTTAAGCTCTTAAAGAGAAATATTTAAGCGTCTCTGGCGATTTGAAGATGTGTGGTAATGGAAACGTGAAATATAAACTAACGTCCCCTTACTTAACTCTCCAAACCCATATACTAAAGACACACTAGACTTGAAATTAGAAGTTCATTAAACAGGAAAATAAAAGAAATTACGTCCACTTTTATTCGTTCAATTTACAAGAAAACACTTTCCTACAGATCTCAGTTTGGAACTTTAATTTCAGTTTGGAAAACTTCTTCATGTATATTGCTATTTTCTTACAGAGAAATAAACATTAGAATAGAAAAGATGAATATTTGTCATTTTAAAATAAAGGAAATTTTAGAAAGTGCTTTAATTCATAAATTGTCGATTTTAGGAAATTTTCCTTGTTACAAACGTAGTTTTTGTACTGTTATATGCAGACAGACGGACCAAGCGACTACTACAAGTGCTTACGTATTTATATAATTACGAACGCACCTAAAAAAAAGACAAAGTTCGAAAATTTTGACCTAAAGAAGTAGAATCTTCCCTTAAAGGAAATATTTTAAGCTCTCAAAGAGAAATATTTGAGCGTCTCTGGCGATTTAAAGATGTGTGGTAATGGCTTCGAGTGGAAACGTGAAATATAAACTAACGTCCCCTTATTTAACTATGCAAACCCATTTACTAAAGTACACCAGACTTGAAATTAGAAGTTCATTAAACAGGAAAATAAAAGAAATTACGTCCACTTTTATTCGTTCAATTTACAAGAAAACACTTTCCTATAGATCTCAGTTCGGAACTTTAATTTCAGTTTGGAAAACTTCTTCATGTATATTGCTCTTTTCTTACAGAGAAATAAACATTAGAATAGAAAAGATGAATATTTGTCACTTCAAAATAAAGGAAATTTTAGAAAGTCCTTTAATTCATAAATTGCCAATTTCAGGAAATTTTCCTTGTTAGAAAGTTTTGTGAATTCTCATTAAAATTATTTCAGTATACAGTTGGAAATTACTGAAATATTTTCTAAAATGTACGAAATGTTTAGAAAAATTTCGTTTAACTTCATTGCCATCCATGATTTTTTTGAAAAAAAAAAAACAAAAAAAAAAAACAGTGTAACCCTTATCTTCAGAAACTCCTGAAATTAATAGATTTTCAAAATTAATAGAGACGTCTTTTTCCGATTTTTTTTTTCGAGCATCCTCTTCTTTCAAAAACATTTTTGTAAACTTCATAAATCTGTGGTTTTCTGATGTTTATAATAGGCTTTTGCCCAAAGGATGTCACAAAACAACGTAAAGGGTTCTGGAATACTAGCGACGAGAGTTATATTAAGTCATCTTTTGATTTTTCACAGTGTAATATCAAAAACAATATCATATAATTATATTATATTGGGGTGGTGGTGTTGTATTTGTTAATTTTTATACTTACTTTATTTATTTATTTTTTTAACAAATGGAAGGATAAATTGCTGGTTAATAGTTTCCAGTGGATAATATTTGGTGTATTTTATGGTAACGATGGTTATGGTATAGTATAGGAATATCCATTAGTTGTTAGTTCTGACAGTTAAAATCTTATATATATCAAGGTATTTTAATCTATAAATTATCTAACCTTTTACTAGATAATTAAAGTTATTTACAATATTTTTCTCACATTATTATATTATGTTTAATTATAAGGTATGTGTTATTATAGGGATATGTTTATACAAAAGATTATATAGCATTATACATTTTTAATTTATTTTACTTTACATAAAATATAATCTTATTATATATAAGTTGCATTCTCAAATTACTGTTATGCAGTTAATTTCTAGATTCAAATGTTGTTATATTGCTTGTAAATGGTTTAATATAATTTTCCAAAATATAAGAAAAACCTCAATTTTATAAAAGGTCTTGAATTATTATTATTATTATTATTATTATTATTATTGTTGTTGTTGTTGTTGTTGTTGTTACTTTTATATTTTAAATCTTAAATTTTATATTTACTAATATTTAATTTTAATATTAACTCATTCATTTTATTTTTATTTAAAGATCATCTGTTTTTTAAATGATACAAACAACATTGCAATTTATTTAAATTACGTAAATGTTACATATGTTTCATTATGGATGACAGCACCAAATTAACGAGTTTAAAATACTCAATTAGAATGTAAAGATTTGGTAATTAATTTCTTTTCAGTATGTTCTAATATTAATTGGAATTTATAAATTATCAAAAATAAATAAATAAATAAATGTAATTATTTCCTAATTTTATGTATTTTTGTTTTATTAAATATTTTTATTAATATATGCTTTTTACAAATTAATAAATTGTAAAGCTATATTCTTCTTTCTTCCTCATAGATGGCGTTGCTATGAATATGCATTGAAATATCGTAGTCAATATTCAATTATCAATAAATATCATATCATTTCCTTTTTTTGTGCTGTAACTATTTTAATTTCAAACCTCTTTTCATTATTATCAGCACTATTGAGATTGGATATTGTTTTTAAATAAGATAAAAATAACTTATAGGTTATATGAATTACTTTTAAATTTGTAAAAATAGTTTATTTTATTAACTGTCAAGGTAATGCTTATTTGCAACGTGCATTTGTAACAGATAGCGTGGTTTTTGATAGCTAAAATTTCACTGGTTCCGTATGTTTTACTTCTATGTCTCTCTTCGTTTAACAATTCTTTATTAAATACGCTTTTGTATTTAATAATACTCCCTGTTCATTGATTTTTGCATAGATCATGTTCAGTTACTCAATATTTGTTCATTTTTATTCAATTTTCTTTAAAATTGACTTTGTAATAGATCGGGCAATTTGAGTTAATAAATTTGGCTCATGGCTATTAACTCAAACAGAAACCAATTACATTTTACTTATATTAGTTGAATATTGTTCTTAAAAAAGTGTTCCACTATATAATTTTACAATTGCTTCTTCTAATAGTTTTCACTTTATGCACATTGGATTTTGTTTTCTACATATCTTTAAGTATTTTTTCCCACTTATTTTAATTTTGAGAAACTTAAATTTTTGTATATATATATATATATGTATTGTGTTGTAATTATCGGTTTATCTATTGTCAATTATTTATGTGGATTAATGGTTATTATTTACAAAATTTTAATATATGTATATATATATTTATATACGAATCTAATCCTTCACTAAAAAGTATTTTAACCTCATTTATTACTAATAGATATAAATATGTAAATTGAGTTTTTCAATTAATAAATTGAAACTCAGATATATTTTTCTTTTCTCTTTTGCATTATGTAAAGATGAAACATGCTTATGAAGAAACAAGCATTTCATTGCATTACCGCAAGGGAGTGCTTTCAGGAGGGTATTCCAAACTGCTTACTTTCTGAAACATTTTCTTTTTATTCATCTCTGTTCTCAAACGCATCAAATTGACAGATTTTCTTATTTTGAAAATGCGTAATCTTTCCCATTCTTTGGTAAAGGAAGATCTTTCAGAAAATGCTGTCAAATGGACGTTTTGAACCACATTTCCGGAATCGACAGCGCTGAAAACGAAACAAAACTGTCTTCCGGAGACAACAATTACTTGTAAATCAAGCTCTAATTAATTTAATAAAAGATGAAAAAAAATATTCGATCACAAATCTCTTCAATAATTATGCCTACAAGTGTCAAGCTTTTACGTTTAAAAATTAATCAGAAAATGTGTTAAAAAGTTTTGCGTTATTGAGCGGGAAAAAAAAATTCTTTGAAAACCACCTTAACCCTCTGACTGCTTATTCCGCGATTACCACGGGCAAGGCATTCGTAGAAAAAATAACATAACACACAATTTTTGAAGTATGTTCTCTATTATTACATGTTTCAAATCCTCATGTATTTGCAATATGTAGTATATTTGCCATTTTTATTTTTATCCATTGCATTACAATGGATAAAATATTGCATTACAAATTGAGCGAGATCAAACATTCTTTGAACACTTTAACCCTCTGGCTGCTTATTTCGCGATTCATTTGTTACGCGAGGCATTTGTGGAAAAATTTATATAATACAGAATTTTTGAAGTATGTCCTCTATTATTACACATTTCAAATCCTCATGTATTTGAAGTAAGGTGTGTTCCACCGAAATAAGGCTACCGTGATTGTGTGCTGCAACTGGACACGAAACAAACCAATAAGAACGAAACAAATGTATTACGAAAGTCTATACACAAATACATATTTACAAGTAGTAACTCACTCTCTGCCCCATCTGGGCAGGAAAAAAATGAATGTGTAAAAAAAGAGGGGAAAAGTATCCTGCCGAAATAAAGCAACTGTTACTTTGAGTACTGTTAACAACCAATATATTCGCCTTTCTTACATATGAGTTGGAATATACGATGTGGCATATCGTTTTCCAATCTCTGGAGGACAGTAGCATCAATATTATTCCAGGCTTCACTGATGGCGACCTTCAATTCAGCCACAGACTGAAACTGTCTGGCATTGGTATATACAGCCCTACTAAAGATACCCCACACATTTGATTGGGGATTGAGATCAGGGGAAAGGACAGGCCTTTTCATGACATGCACCCCATTATCCAAAAGACATTTTCACGGAGATTTTGCAACGTGAATGAGGGCATTGTCCTGCTGAAAAATCCAACTTAGGCCACCAGTTCTCTCTGCAAAGGGCAGCAAATGGGTTTATAGCATTTCTTGGTAATCTGCAGTCTTCATGCGGCCTGAGGGAAAAGCCAGGTTAAGTTTACCCCCATGCCTCCCCACACCATTAAGGAGCCTCCACCTTGCTGTCTTTTCGGGAAATTTTCCTCTTCTTTCCTCATGTCATGACAATAGAAAGAGCCGTCTGGGCCATCCAAATATTTTTTTTTTCTCATCTGAGAATATAAGATGGTGCTACTGGTCCTTCCAGGTTTGATGATAGATTTTACCCAATCGACTCTTCTTTGCTTGTGGATAGCTTTCAACATGGGCTGCTGTTTCCTTTTTTTATATCTCAAGTTGCTTGTATGTTTCACAGTCCGTGACAGGGTGATTTCGTCACAGGGATGTTATCCTGTTTGACCAATTGCCTTCGTGAAAGACGACGCACAACATCTCTTTTCTGCCTGGAAGTCATTTTTCCGCATGTACACCTCTTTTTATTATACTCGTACGCATTGCCCTGAATCACAAAATTATCTATTGCGGTTTTAGATCGTTCTATTTTCTTAGATATTTGTCTATGTGAAAAACCTTGTTCCTTAAAAGTTGTTATCTGGCCTTTCTCGAACTCTGATAGCTGGTTTCCCTTTCCCATTGCAATACTTTCCCATTGCCAAATAGAAAATACAACCTTCTGAAATATGTAGAAAGTTCGTCTGGAATAGAACAGATATTTGACAATTTCCTGTGCGTCATAATCCTGTTGACCTGTAGCAGCTTGAATGTCGGGAGTTACCCGTAAACACTAATAGGGGTAGTGGCTTTATATCGGCGAGATACTTTCCTCTTCCTTTTTTACTCATTAATTTTTTTCATGTCCAGGTGGACAGGGAGTGAGTTACTCCTTGTAAATTTGTATTTGTATATAGATTTTCTTAATATATTTGTTTCATTCTTATTGGTTTGTTTCGAGTTCACTTACGGCAGACAATCACGGTGGCTTTATTTAGGTGGGACACTTATGTAGTATATTTATCATTTGCATTTTTACCCATTTCCATTACAATGCCTTTTTGAGCGGGAAAAATATTCTCAAAAACCACCTTAACCCTCTGACTGCTTATTCTGCGATTACCACGGGCAAGGCATTTGTAGAAAAAATTATATAATACACAATTCTTGAAGTATGTTCTATATTATTACATATTTCAAATACTCATGTATTTGAAATATGTAGTATATATTTATCATTTGCATTTTTACCCATTTCATTAGAATGCATTGTTGAGCAGGAAAATATATTCTTTGAAGCACCGTAACCCTATGATTGCTTATTCCGCGATTACCACAGCAAGGTATTTGTAGAAAAATGTATATAATACACAATTTTTGAAGTATGTCCTCTGTTAGCACATATTTCAAATCCTTATGTATTTGAAATATCTATATATATATTTCTCTTACGTGGCGTGGAAATAGGGCTGAATTTGTGGCTTATCGTTTGGCAACAACCGTAGTTTCCAGAGCTCAGACCAATGAATAGACTAGATTGTGTTAGATCAGCTCCACCTCCAATATGACTGTCAGTGTGAGAGCAGTGAAACCATAGAATGAAACTCAAACTAGCAATTATTTAAAATAAAATAACATGTACGTAATCCAAAGCGTCTGAGATGATTCCTCATTTTAACTATGAGTAATATCGTTAATTTCAAATGAATTCTCATCTCTTATTTAGAATTTATTTACGAATTTCATTCACGGAAATCGGAGAGAATAAAAATAACAACTGTCTAGATTGCACCTGCTGCCATCTGTTGATGTCTTGATGAAGTAAAAATTAATTTCTTTTGTAAAAATCCATAATCAATTAGAACAGTAAAATGTCGAAAGAAATTTAAACAATGATTGATATAGATAAACTATCTTTCTATCACGTAGTGTTTTTTTTAAAATGAATTTAAGCCGTGCTATACAATATTATAGGTGCAATAAGTTTTAAACTAATTATGTTTCCAAGATCCTTTTTTCATAGTATTTTAATGATTTATATACCCATTGGTAGCACCAACTAAATGCATTTTTAGTTGTGATTTCAACGGAGTTTTCAATTACTTTTTTGCATTAAAAAAATTGTCAATTTCATATGCTCAAATTATTTATGGTAGTACTTATTCCGGCTAGAATTGCTGCATAAATAAAAAGGGAAAGGCAAAGCGGTCTCAATATAAATTGCTTCGCAATTCACGGGGGGTTGGCGAACGTTAGCAAGTAGGGGACTGCCCCTAGTGTAATATATTTATCAATTGCATTTTTACCTATTGCATTACAATGCCTTGTTGAGCGGGGAAAATATTCTTTGAAAACTATTTTAACCCTCTAACTGATTATTCCTCAATTATCATGGCAAGGCATTTGTAGAAAAATTTATATAATTTTGTTTATGCAATTTTGTTTTAAAAATTCCATTAGCCAAAAGATAAAACTGCAAATGAAAAATATACTACTTATTTCATATACATGAGGATTTGAAATATGTAATAATAGGTCGATTATACTCACCGATTACGTATTGATCAAAAGGATTTTGAAAAAAAAGAATAAGCAGTTAGAGGGTTAAGTGAAGAATCTGTTCAGGACACTTCTCTAAAATCTTTTAATGTACACAGTAAAATTCACGCTGCTAACTGAAGTGTCACTATTCGAAATTCATATCCGAAAGCTTGTACGAGCCGCGGCAATTTAGCATCAAATACAAAACAAAAACTAGTCGTTCGGGGCCACCGTAATACTTACCCATCATGGATATGCATAATATAAAATATGAAAATAAAACGTGTGCAAACTATTTATAAAATGCATTACAATTCCAATAAAATCGTGGCTTGATGACGACATAAACTTTAAATGATCTATTACTCCAAAATTATAATTGTATTGACTAACGGTTTAGTGCATCGGATTAAGCATCTCATTTCCAATTAAAATATAGCTTTGAATTGAAATTTGAATGAAATACAGGGTCAGGGAAAATCGAAGAGTGTGGATAATATAATTACAAATATCTCGGCAACTCATTATCCGATCGACTTCATTCTTTATGCAAAATTTATGTTTTGTTATTGTCTTTTATATTCCTTCCTTAAAATAAACAATTTCGAAAATTTGTATATACCTTTTATCAGAACGAATATTTCGAGAGTCTGAAAAAAATAGATCCGTATAATCGAGGTTACTGAAATTCAATAAGCTTCTTCCGATTATTACATACTAAGTACACACCAAATTTCAAGTCTGTATCTCGATTTGTTAAGGAGATAGAGCGTTTACAGACACACAGACACACAGACAGACAAAGGGACGGCAAATTTGTTTTTCTAAACATATGTTTTTCGGATTCTCCAGTGTCTGAAACGTGTAAATCCGTCAATTTTTTTTTTTCGATTTTCAAAACGATTACAAGATTTACCCTATACTACGTATGATGGATAAGTAATATATGTGCAAATGAAATTCTTGAAAAATTCATCGACACATTCATCGACACATTTGAGATGTAAACATATTTACATTTTCTTTTTTGTAAAGTCATAAGCATGAAAATCTTTTTTCACAAATGTCTCACTCTCAAACAAAAAAATGAAAAACTAAATAATTATCATGAAAACAAACTTGATATAGCGAGAAAATGCATAATTTTTGTTTTATTTCTTCTAAACTTAAAAAGAATATATAATAACATGATTTTTTTATGAGCATTTCTCAAGAGTGGCATTAGACTTTTAATATCTCTTAACGCTAATTAACTGAAACGAAGTTATGTGTGTAATTAAGAATTTTGTATTGAAAGCGAATTAAAAACAACATTACCAAATGATGCATTATTATAAGATTGAATCCTTTGTTTCGAAGAAAATGAAATACTTAATAAACGAAAAAAAAAACTTTTTCTTTTAAAAAGAAACATTTGAGTGCCATTGACAATTTTAAGATGTGGGGTAATGGCTTTGAATGGAGACTTGAAATAAAAACTAACGTTTTCTTACTTTAAAACTCCCAAAATCCATTTAGTAGAGTACACCAGACTTGCAATTTGAAGTTCATTTCCAAGTGTAAACGGAAAAGTAAAAGAAATTGTATCCATTTTTATTAGCTCAATTTCCAATGAAACAACACCTCACTGGAGATTTTAGTTTAGAAGTTTAATTTGAGTTTGAGATTTTTTTTCAGATGCATTAATGCTTTCTTATAGAAAAAAACAAACAATAAAATAGAACAAATAACTACTACTTAAAAATGTAGAAAATATTAAAATACTTTTAAATTCCAGAAATATCTGTTTTGCAAAATTAACTTTATCAGAAAGTTTTGTGACTTATCATTAAAGTTCACAAGGTAATTTCAAAACTTCATATATAAAAGAACCATAAAATGACGAGAATATTATTAATGTACTTATCGAGTTCTTTTTTTTTTGTTTTTACTAAAGAATCGAAATAACAGCCCACATATATATATATATATATATATATATATATATATATACAGCGTGTCCACGTATAACCTGACCGACCTTTATTTTCGCAACCGTTGGTCCTAGATGCATACTTCCAATTACAAAAATGGTTTAAATAAGGTAAAGAATTACTTTTAACGTGATTTGGGTCAAGAAAAACATTTATTAAAAAAATTACGAAAGTTAAATTTTTATACGGTCCCCCGGTCCTATAAGTGATATTTAGTAAAAATTTACTGTGACACTAACAAGTACGACAAAAAAAGTCTCATTCATCTAACATTAAAATTGACCGAATAATAGCTATTTAAAGTTGCAGTATATTTTTTGCTGCGAAATAGGGGTCATTCACAAATGTAGTAGAAATATAAATAATCGTCAGATATATCAAAAAAATAGTTGAGAGAAAAATTAACATTGCAATCTAATATAATTGTGAAATCTATAATCATTCTGACATATTAATGCAAAATATACAATTTGTACTGTACATATAAGAGGATAAAAATAACAGAATTTTTGTTAAATAAAAGGATGAAAAACAACAGCCTCAATTCTTTACAAAATGATACAGATTTTAAAATGCTGTTAGATTACACTGTCTTTCAAATTTTGGGTTGTGCCATGTTTTTTATCTTTTGAAAATTGATTCTTATGGATTTTTTAGTGCTGAATCCGAAAATGACCTTCATTTTAAACCATCACGTTAGGATTTTTCTCAAATCGCAAATTTCAAAGTTAAAACGCTCAAAGATAAAATTGATCCCCCTCCCCTCCCAACCTCATCGGACCCCTGAGCTGTTTAGCTGCAAGAAACCCAGTATAAGCCAAAAATTTGAATAAACTATTGAATTAAATAAAATTAAACTGAATAAAAAAGTCTTACATCTAATTTATAATATCACATTTTTCGCTGCTTTTTAACCTTGAAATTTACGATTTGCGAAAAATCCTGATATGATGGTTAAAAGTGAAGGTAATTTTTTTTTTTTTATTCAGAGTTAAAAAATACATAAAACGTAATTTTAAAATTAAAAAAAAAAACACAACCATCGCAGGTTTATGTTATCTAATCTAAAACTCTTTCTTCAACTTGTTGACGATAATCTATCCGAATTTTTTTTGTGGTATCCTCTAATATAAGTATGTATAAGATAGTAAGCGTCGAAAATCATAATAATATTACATTGCCATCGGATTTAAGTCAGTATGTAAAATTTAACTTCGATCGGACATTTGAAAGTGAGTTAAACTTCGAGTACAAATTTTAAACTGGAAAGACGATCGTTGCAAGTTAAATAAAACCTTATGAAAATAACATAATTTTTGTTAAAATAAATCATAGCCTCAAATCCTTTCAAAATAAAACATATGTTAAAATACAATTATTTTAATTAATCTGAAACTTAACTAATTAAAATTAACTCAATCGTAATAGTTGTACGATTTATTTCAAAGCGCAGATACCTTGAAATAAGTTTAAGTACTTTATATACGACCCCTGAAAGCATGGCCGGAATCATCTCTTTTTAGATGCAAAAAAGTGGTATAAGTCATGCATTTCAAAGTTTCAGAACTCGGTCAATTTTAATGTTAGATGAATGGGACTTTCTTTGTCGTACTTGTTAGTGTCACAGTAAATTTTTACTAAATATCACTTATAGGACCGGGGGACCGTATAAAAATTTAACTATCGTATTTTTTTAATAAATGTTTTTCTTGACCCAAATCACGTTAAAAGTAATTCTTTACCTTATTTAAACCAGTTTTGTAATTGGAAGTATGCATCTAGGACCAACGGTTGCGAAAATAAAGGTCGGTCAGGTTATACGTGGACACGCTGTATATATATATATATATATATATATATATATATATATATATATATATATATATATATATATATATATATTCTTAGTTTCGTTAAGAACAAGCGGAATGTGGTAAGAAAAAATCCTACATTTCAGTATGTGCAGAACGAAAGAATTGTGTTAGAGTTTCCTGGACATATATGTACTACATGAACAATCCAATTGAACTTAAAACTTTTTATCGCGATATTTGAAATGCATCCCGCAGAAAATAACAGGATCACCAGACCACATCGTACGTAGAAGCAGTCGCAGTCTATTATTTACTAATTCTGGCCGATATCTGTTGAGATTCTTTCAAGAAAAAACACAGTTACTTATTTGAAGACGATTTATTATTCCATAATAAATAGATATTAGAATATTTTCGTAGTCTCTTAGACATCTTGAAATTGCTAAGTAAATTGGATGTTAAATAAAAGCTTATTCGATTTAGTTATAATTCTCTCTCTACGAACAGCAATAGATTATCTAGACAATACTAAATCACAAAAATGTGAGCTCCGAGACACATGCATTGTGTTTTATACTCCAACACGCTCGTTTTTCTACGCTAATGTGGCGATAGGAATTTACCAATCCGTACGCTAGGACATTTTGGAATATTTTACTTAATGCAGCAGGATTTTGAAGTCCTAAGGCACCGGCGAAAAAGAGTGCGAATCTGATTTTTAGAATAAAAATCAATAGGAAAAAAAGAAAATGGTATAAATGATAATGCTAAATAGAATAAATTCGGCTTTTTAAGAACTGGGAAAAAAAGGTTTTTTGAAGAAAGATAATTACGAGAAATGCTTTTGGAATATTTTGAAGTCTAAAATATTAAATAAGCATTTTAAATAGAGACATATTTAAATAAATGAAATAAAAGGAATATTGTTTAAGATAGTAAATAATTTAATAAACTACGGTTTTAGGATGAATTTAGAATAGAAAATTTTCATGGAATAATTTTAAAAGACTGTGGAATTTTGAATTTTGTAATATATATATCCCACTGACTGATAACAAGGCTGGTACTGATGACTACATTTTATTCTATGCCTACCACTTAAAAAAAAATAATTCCATACAGTTCTAGATTTCGTTCTTTTCCATATTGTTCTAGAACAATTTCAAGACAAATCTACAACAAAGACAATTTTTTTTTGTAAATAGTGGTACGCATATATATATATATATATATATGTCACGATTTAAGGATGAAAGATGATGCATTGCAGTGGCAGATCCATTTTTATATTAATGGCTTTTTAGATGCTGGATGTTATTTTGTGATATTAAGCCGAGGGCGGTTCCACGCTAGGAGTTTCAAGGTGCAGTGGCCGTATTCATAGTAGATGTCGGTGTGAATAGGCAGAATAAATACTCGAGAAATCACCAAAAGGCTTTTTATTTGCAGCTTAATAGGCTAGGCGGAGAACATCTTTCACAACTTATCCGTCATTTCAAGATCTTAAGACAGGCTCCAATTATTTATGACATTATAGCATCTGATGTTATTAGTTTAAACCAACTCGAAGACAAAATAAAGGCATTAAAAGATGTTATACGTAATTAATCAGATTTAATAATCTATTAAGAAGCAGTATCCAGGAAAATATTTGATCTCCATTTCACTGATATCAGGTACGTATTCGAATGTATTAGGAATTCGGACGCCAAACAACACTCTTCGGGTCTCTCTTTTCGTCTTGCATTCGGAAGCACGGACTGCGATATATGGTTTCGATGAGAGTATGGATACAGAGATGACGCGACGGCTGATTTGTCAATGGAGGATTGAGATTCATTAACGGGAGAGGTCAAGATTTTAGGGAGAAACGGTTTCCTGTCCAAAAGTGCGTCAACGAAACTTCGAGGTTTTCCATCATGTTCTCAAGATTAGCTGTGAACCGGATGTGTTTTAAGGTAACTGATTATTGTTAATTACGGAATCGAGGCTATGGAATAAATTTTACGTTTACAAAAAGGAAAGAAATAAAAATAAGAGAAATGGTTTATTGATTTTGGATTAAAGCCAGAATCGAATTAGAATAAAATATGTTACATTTTAAAATAAGAAAAAGATTTATGATTTTGAGAGTTACATTTAATATCGGAAATTATTAAAATAAACACAGACTTTTTAGGAATTTAGAAATGTAAAAGGGAAAGAATATGGGTTTTTAGAGGGATGAATATTGGGAAGCTTTTATAATTTAAAGATAAAGACGCAATTTATTTAGTTAGCTAGTTGCCTTTAAATATTGAATTTAGATATGAGGTTTTTGGAATAAATATAGTTAGGATACATTAATAAACGGTGGAAATAAATATTATAGAGTAATTTAGAATAGAATGGGATGAAAATAATTTAGCGGATCGTGATAAATTTGAAATTTTGTTTTATATATATATATATATATATATATATATATATAATCGCCAGCGGCAGCTGTTCTTTTGGTCAGTGGGATGTATATGTCCCGGGCCGTAGTCAAAGTGTTAAATGTTTTGCTATAGCGCACGCGTAACGTAATTTTTGCAGTGAGTAATTACGCTATTAGAGGATTTGTCACAATAGTCACAAGAGGCATGTTAGAAGAGCAATTAAACATATCATTAGTAATTCTTTTGTTTTCTGCGCGATTTGAGAGAACAATGTTTTCAAAAAATTCCGCTTACCGTAGAATGTGCGATAGCGTGCTTGCTAAAAGCTATGGTAAAGACTTTATTAAGAAAAATTATGTAAAACATTGTTAGATACACAGGGAATTAACTTTGGTCACTGAAGAGTTATATCTTAAACACATACCTGGAAGGTTGTTTGCTAAAAGCTAAGGTGAAGACTTTATTAAGAAAATATTCTCTAAAATATTGTTAGATACACAGGGAATTCACTTTGGTCACTGAAGAGTTACATCTTATTGGTATATCTTAGACATAAGATATATAGATTGATACTACTAGATTGATATAGCTTAAACTCGTACCTGGAAGGTTGTTTGAACAATCGCCATTAAGAATCAAAGTGAAACAAAAAAACAATTAAACAAACAAATAACAAGAAAAAAAAAAGAGAAACACAAGAAAAATATGTGCAAATGGAATTCTTGTACTAAGTTGTTGGATGAAAATCAGAATGTTACCTTTTTTTATTACATCAAAAAGTCATATGCATAAAAGCTTTATTGGAAAAATTTCTTAAGAAAATGAAATACAAAAAAGTTCTTGCGGCCTGTACCGGGAAGAAAAGGTAGCTTTCATAGTCCATAGTCCATGTTTTTAAAAATTCAACTCATTTTGCTCAAACGCCCTAAGCTAAATTGCTTGGAAACCGATTATAGAAGATTCAATCCCTGTTTTCGTTAATACTGAATTTGAATGCGCATTTCTGCATAAGAGTTACAGCATAACAAAAATCAGATTGTTTCAAAATGTCAGCCAACCTAGAATTTCAAAATGCCATATCTCTTCCATTTTTTAAAATATAGCAAAAACCAAAAATGTTCCAGAATCCCTGTATCACGTTCTAACACTTAACAAAAACAATTTTTTCAATTTATACATTTTTGTACATGTTTTTGAATAATTTTTTTTTTAATTTTCACTGGTCGCCATTTTGAAACAAGATGGCGGATAAAGCTGGCCAACGAACTCGGCCGAGACCTTGGTATGTTCTATACACATAATCAGTCACATTCATATCGGTTCATAAATACCAGAGTTACAGCATAACAAATATCAGATTGTTTCAAAATCTCAGCCACCTAAGAATTTCAAACTGCCATATCTCAGTCCATTTTTAAGATATAGCAAAAACAAAAAAAAGAGTTCCAGAATCCTTGTATCACGTTGTAACACTTAACATAAACATTTTTTTTAAATTTATAAATTATTTGTACATGTTTTTGAATAAAAAAAAAAATTAAAATTTTTTCACTGTCCGTCATTTTGAAACAAGATGGCGGATGAAGCTGGCCAACGAACTCGGTCGAGACCTTAGTATGTCCTATACACATGCTCAGTTACATCCAAATCGGTTCATTAATAAGAGAGTTACAGCATGACATATGTCAGATATATATGTATGGATATATATAAATCAACATTTGAACGGAGGGTGGTTTAGGGGTCTGGGGGTCATTATCAGTGAAAATATATCGAAATTTTCCGGAATTGTTTTCCTCCGAACGGCTGCAATAGGTAGCTTTATACTTTTTTGTATTGAAAGCTACCTAATAAGTATATAAAATAATAAAATAAAGGAAAATACTTTTGGCGTTGCGGCAGTAGAGTGTTATGTTTTTAACATAAATTTACTGACATGAAGGAACATATTTAATCAATCCCATAAAATGGAAAGCTACTTAAAAACAGCATCGATATATGATGCTTTATTATAAGGTGATACGATTCAACCCTTTGTTTCGCAGCAAAAGTACACGAATAAAATAAGTTAAGCTTTTAAAGAGAGACATTTGAGTGCCTTTGGCAATTTCAAGTTGTCTGGTAATGGCTTTGAATGGAGAGATGAAATAAAATCTAAATTTTCCTTACTTTTAAACTCCCGAAACCCATTTACTAAAGTACAACACACTTGTAAGTTGAAGTTTAATTTCCAAGTGTAAACGAGAAAGTAAAAGAAATTGCGTCCGCTTTTATTGGTTCAATTTCCAATAAAATACTGTCCTAGACATCTCAGTTCAGAAGTTTAATTTCAGTTTGAAGAGCTTTTTCAGATGTATTAATGCTTTCTTACAGAAAAACGAACAATGTAACATAAATAAATAAGAACAAAAACAATAATTTGAAAACACAGGGTATTTTAATAACTTCCTAAAATTTCATTTTCAAAAGAACAATGAAACAATAGAAATGATACGTTCTGATTATGGGATAGTACTCCCAACTATTAGGTAGCTTTCATTACAAAAAGCTACCTATTGCAGCCGTTCGGAGGTAAGTAATTTCAAAACATTTTGGTATATTTTCACCGAACATGTCCCCTAGACATCCAAACCACCCTCCGTTTAAATGCTGATGTATATATATATATGATATATGTCATGCTGTAACTCTCTTATTTATGAACCGATTTGGATGTAACTGAGTATGTGTGTAGGACATACCAAGGTCTTGACCGAGTTCGTTGGCCAGCTTCATCCGCCATCTTGTTTCAAAATTGCGGCCAGTTAAATTATTTTAATTTTTTTAAAAATTCAAAAAGGTGTACAAAAAAGTATAAATTGAAAAAAAAAATGTTTGCGTTGTGTGTTAGAACGTGATACAAGAATTCTGGAACAATTTTTGTTTTGGCAATATCTTAAGAAATGGCTGAGATATAACAGTTTGAAATTCTACGGTGGTTAAGATTTTGAAACAATCTGATATTTGTTATGCTGTAACTATCGTACTTATGAACCGATATGAATGTGATTGATTATGTGTACAGAACATACCAAGGTCTCGACCGAGTTGAGTTCGTTGGCCAGCTTCATGCGCCAGCTTGTTTCAAAATGGAGAAAAGTTAATTAAAAAAATTTTTTTTAATAATAAAAAAAAAAAAATTATAAATGGAAAAAAAAAATGTTTCCGTTGTGTGTTAGAACGTGATACAAGAATTCTGGAACATTTTTTGTTCTGGCTTTATCTTTTTTTTTTTTTTTTTTTTTTTTTTTTTTTTACACCGGCTTAAACGGGTTTGGGTGCCTGGCACCGGGGCGCGTAGCGCCACTGAAGGGATGCCGCTCAGCGGCTGGCCGTTGCTGACAGGACAGCTATGTGTAGGTCTTTGTTTTGTTCCTATTTTTGTTTTGCTGCTAATTGATGTGATTCTTTTTGTATGGACCTGGGCTTGGCATCACACCCATACGTCATGCCATCGCTATGCGAGTTGGTCTCGTAATTTAGAACCTTGATCAGGTGACGAGACCTTCACCTGACTAGGCACCTCCAGAGGTATAACTCACAGGGAACTTAGAGGACTTTGCACCCACGACGGATTTGACATGCAGCGGGCGCCATTAGCTTACATGATGATAAAAAAACCCTGCAAAGGAAGGGGGTTAATACATGTTTATTTAACGTTACATGAAAAAATTGATTACTTTTACCTGTGTTGGATTTTTTTTTCTTCCGCCTTTTCTTTTACCTTTTTCCTACTGTACTTACGGTTACCTGTTGTTTTTCTTTTGCTGCTTGATTTTTAAAAACTAAAATTCATAAAGATACAACTAAATGTAAATATATTGCTTGAAGGTGCGTAAAAACATACATAAAACATTTAAAAGCACATTAAAGTCCTTTCAAAAAATTTCAAAACGTTTTCAACCGAACTACTCGGTCATCATCAGTGAAAAACTAATTGTTGAGTTGAGCTGTTGTCTCTTCGCGCTTTCTTGCTTGCCCGGAATAATAATGCTTGATTTTTGTTGCATTTTATTTCGTGTTTAGGTTTCTCTCGTTCCTTTTTGGTGTCTCATTTGTTGCAATTGTTTCTGGTTTTTCATTTGTTGCATTTATTTTGGTTTATCATTTGTTGCAGGTGTCTCATTGTGATTTGGGTTTCTCAATTTTCGCTGTTGATTTTATACTCTGTTGCATCACTGCAGAACTCTTTAATTGTGAACTTCTAAAGACTGCAGACAATATGTATTTAATTCTCATTATTCATCTTTTAAAACGAAAGTTAACCATAAATTCGAAGAAAACCGAACTAAATTTTCATACGCGTATTAACAAATCTCAAAAGCTTATTCTTTTATTCCTTTTTTTTTAATAAATAAATTTCATATTTTGAATTTTAAAGACACTGGTCCAAAAGTTATTTAGAATAAAACATTAATTTAAGCTTAGCCTGCACTTAATTTCTCACTAAAAGCAAATTATAACACTCAAATCGTAAGACGAAAACATTCACATTTTTTATTGTGGAAATCTACGAAAAAAAAGGAGAAAGTTAAATCTTAAAAGAGAAATATTTGAGTACCACTGGCAATTTTGAGATGTACATTAACGTTTTTCACCGAGGACTTGAAATAAAATGTAACATTTTCTTCTTTTAAAACTTTCAAAATGCACACCAGATGTGAAAATTGAAGTTCATTTCCAAGTGCAAACGAGAATGTAAAAGAAACCATTTCTACATTTATTAGTTCAATTTTCCTCGAAATACCTCTTTTGAGATCTTATTTCACAAGTTAAATTTCATTTACGGTAGTTTCTTTAGATGAATTAATGCTTTCTTATTGATAAATAAACATACACTGGTGCCCAGAAATTATGGGGCAGTGACCAATTTCAGACGTTTCGTCGAATATCTACTGAAATTCGTGAGGAAATGCCCGAAATGCCCTTGAACTTTGAGGATGTAAAGAACATGTTTGACTTCATGTTTTTTCAGTGAAGATCTTGTCGCAAGGACAATTAGGGCGGGGGGGGGGGCAATAATAATTTTAATAATAAAATAATAGTTTCGATCACCCAAGTAACAGAAAATGCTAAAAATGGTCTGTCACTGTAGCAAATGACTAGGTAGGTCCTGTTCAACATTTGTGTGCATTTGTGTAAGCATAGCACGTATATTAGTGAAAATGTTAACGTTTCTGTAAAAAATTCAATTTTTTTTAATATAGCATGCAGAGTTTTCAACCAAATTTAATACCGCTTTCCAAAAACTTGACAAAAAATCGTAGAAATAGTATACTGCAATTAAAATATTAATATATTGAATATTTGATGAGATATGGGTATTTGTATGAAATAAATTTTAACTGCGCATGCGCGAACTACAGCAAATATTTTCTGTCATGATTTGATAGTCAATACTATAGGGCAACTCATATAAAAAGACATTGAAATATCGTGAAAATTCAAAAAGTTACAGCAGTAATTGATAAACTGAGGAAGAAATCCCATATAATACTAGGGGATTTCCTCCTCAATTTATCAATTATGGCTGTAACGTTTTGAGTTTTCCCGATATGTCGCTGGTCTTTTTATATGCGTTGCCCTATAGTATTAACTATCAAATCATCGTTGATCACCATGACAAAAATCGTTGCTGTAGTTCGCGCATGCGCAGTTAAAATTTAGTTCATACAAATACCCATATCTCATCAAATATTCGACATATTAATATTTTAATTGCAGTATACTATTTCTATAATTTTTTGTCAAGTGTTTGGAAAGATGTGTTAAATTCGGTTGAAAACTCTACATGCTATAAAAAAACCTTTTGAATTTTCACAGAAACGTTAACATCTTCACGAATATACGTACTATGCTTACACAAATGCACACAAATGTTGAACAGGACCTACATAGTCATTTGCTACAGTGACAGATTTTTTAGCATTTTCTGTTACTTGGGTGATCAAAAATATTATTTTATTATTAAAATTATTATTGCCCCCTTAATTGTCCACGCTACAAAATCTTCACTGAAAAACATGTGAAGTCAAACATTTTCTTTACATCCTCAAAGTTCAAGGGCATTTCGGGCATTTCCTCACGAATTTCAGTAGATATTCGACGAAACGTCTGAAATTGGTCACTGCCCCATAATTTCTGGACACCAGTGTATAAATAAACAATAAATTAGAAATATCTAAGACTGGAACGCACAAAATAATTCGGTTACAATACTGTTTGGAGAGATATTTGTTGGAAATGCGATTCAGTTTTTGTATGTGTTTTAAAATTTAACTAATTTTACCATATTATTTGGTGCGTATTGTGAGACCTTGTAAATGCTCATTAATTAGAACTAATTGGATGATAATAAGAGGTATATAATGACTTCTTTCAAAATAATAATGAGAGTAAGTGACCAGATGATCGCTCATAAAACGGATTCAAGGATTTATAACTCTCTGTCCCTTCTTTGATCAGACAGTACAGGAACAGATATAACGCTATAAGTTTTGAACACTTAAGACCAGAGTTTCCATCTTGAAAACACTCGAAATTCCTTTACTCCATATATGTGAACGCAAGAGGCTTTTTCGAGGAGATGAGATTCTGGGTTGCCAGAGAGCAGACGTGTGGCGTCCTCTCGTGAAAAAAAGAAATATGCTTAAGGTAAGATGATGTCGTGTGTTAGCTGAGGGAAGAGTGGACCCGAGCTGTCCTGACTAAACCCCTTAAAACTCCATGTTCCGTGTGTTGTGGCGTGCTGATAAATAAAAATGGTTGGCTGTAAAATACAACATCTTATCATTTAATGACCAATGCAATATAAATTCTATAGATCATATACAGGGCTGCACAAAATAATTCGAGTACATTTATGCGTATTGACGAAAATTGCTGAAGGTGAATTTCCAAATGTGTTATGCGCTTCTTAAAAAAACTAAATTTTAGAATACTATGTTATATATATATATACAAATGTATATATCGTACACAGTGCTGCACAAAACAATTTAAATATTTTTCCGCATATAGATGATAATTACTGAAATTGGGTTTTTAAATGTGTTATTGCTTTTCCAGATTGTTTATTTAGACATCAACTTTCACTCCATTAAACGGCGAAATTTTGTTATAGTATTCTAAATGTATTGGAAAGTGTTTCATAATCTATAACGCATGATTTTTCTTTAATTCTTTAGTTTCGTTAGTTGTTAAACAATGTATTATTTCAAGGATACTCGAATTAAATGATCTATACTAATAGCGCAATTCGCAGAATCGCTTAATTACTACAATAATCGATATGTAGGAATACACCAGAGCAGCAGTAAACAGCAGCGATAAATCATCCGATGTAAATTGGTTACAGAACGCAATTATCTCACATAATATTTACAAGAGAATTCGTATCCAATTCAGCAATAATGCCATAAACAACACTAGATTACAGTTTAGATTAAACCCTGTTTAAAACACATTTCGTGAATAACTAGATGTTCCAGATTTATTTCAAGAAATATTTGTTTCGAGCATGTGTTCGCATAAAACTTACACAGAATGCATAAAAGTTTTATAGATTCCATGTAAAGAGATAATTGCTTTTAACAAAGCTATTTCCAACTTTTATTCTCTGTGTTATCTGTCTAAGATATAAAAGGATAGATGGAAAGCGAAATATTAAGGAAGATAATTTGAAAAATTTAGGAGAGTGTCTTATAAGGGATTGACGCTGAGTGAAATTTTGATGAAATATACACATGTGTGTAGATCTTTCAAGTATATAAAGTTAACATGTAAAAATAAGCAAATTTTGTAAAAATTAAAATTAGTAAAATTAGTTAAAGTATTTTAAAAATGTATAATGAGTAAACATCCAAAGACCTGGGTAAAGAAATTAGTCTTCTCCCCTTCGTCCACCAATACTGAAACAAATAACAGTACAAAAATACTGGTAACAATTAATTTGGAATTGCGTGAAGTTCTAATTGACATTTTAAAATTTTCTGAGAGGCTTCACTTGCATATTAAATCATCGGTGAAATGCGTGTTTTGCTCGCATACAAAAGGTTCCGTACAATAAATTTATTAATTACTATCAGCAATATTACAAAAAATAGTTGCTAAAAGAATAATAAGACTTTGTAAAAAACTATACAACGTAGGGTTAGATATAGCTATATAATACTGGCAAAGTATAGATGGGTATACCATGCACCTTCAGAGAGATATGAAACCTCAATAGTAACAAATCTCGCTAATGAAAAACGATAAATATTTCTCACTCTAAAACAAAAGTGCAAACCACGTGTCGGAAAGAAGTCACAGAGTTGCTCACGAGAAGTCATCGGTCAATCATATTTCACGTAGCAATAAACAATTTTAAGGCGATTAAAAAAAAAAGTACACTCGACAACGCGAAACTTTCTGAGTTATTTTTAAACATAAGAGTATGATACTTGAAGAGTTTTTTCATTATAAATGAATTACATATTGAGTTATAAGCGAATGTTATCTTAAAAATGCTGACTATTAATGTCTTGGAATTATTCTATTAATTATTTTCTATGAATTGCATGAATCATATGAATTATATTAATAATAAATGCTTTTCACCCCATATTCTACAAAAAGTATGTTTGTTTTAATGTGCTTCATATTTATATATCAATTTTATCATGTTACAAATGGCTTAGTCTCATCAAGACGCACTTGAAATTATTATTTTCCATTGACTGTAATGTAACGGAATACTTTTAATTGTCCCTTTAAAGACTATAAATGCACACACTTAATTTACAATAGAGGATATGCTATAGTAAAACGTCAATAACATACAAAATGTTCAGGGCCATCCGAGTATATTTAAGCGAGTTAGAGCGCGGACAGATGGCAGACGGCCAGACGGCGGACAATCCGAAGTCACACTTTTCAACTCAAACACTTAAACACTTTTCAACTAGGTTGGAAAGTATTAAAAAGAAAGAAAGAAAGAAAACCGTAGAATATATCGCTGAAATTATCCGACCTCAAATTTTTGCCCCACCAGTGGCTGAGAGGTTCTGCTCTCGAAGCTGGTAGACGGGAGGTGCTGGGTTCGATCCCAATCGCGCCCGTCGGCCTAATCGTTCGGAGTTTTCGTGGTTTTCTTCGAGCCGTGGATTTATCCATGCGTAAATACGGGTTAGGTTCCCTTAGAAAGACCCCCACGAAGGGCACTCCCCCCGGGCCTATATCCCAAGTGTAGATAATTGGCCGTCAATAATCAACTCAACCCGACCTCAAATTTAATGGACAAATTAATTATTTAAGTTCTCTTTAGCCTGTTTTTTCTCGATTTTCCCTTTTATTTTAAAAAGTGTGAGAAAATAATTATTAACTTAATAATCATAATGATCATGCATGAGATGAAAAAAATATAATATAATGCATTTTTTATACGCCAGTCTCAGAAGTTAGAAAGGATTTGAATTTCTCCAAGGTGTAATACCAAATAATTCATCTCTACCCTCAAAGCCCCCGTTATAGTCTTTGTAGGCATTCCTACCTGAATTTGCATTTGCAGAGGAAATTCACACATATTAGGTAGTCTTGACTGTGTCTTATACCTCTTTTCCAATTATCTCAAATTTTTCACAACCAATTTGAGCATGACTTTTGCAAGTTCTGATAATCACACACACACACTTTGTACAATATCAGTTCTCTACTGTATTAAAATTTACTTCGAATTCCAAAAGATATTATACTACACTGCAAAAAAAAGTGTTGATTTTACAGTATAACTAGTGTAAAAGACCGTCCTAGGACGGTGGGTAGAAATTGGGGTTTTCAGTTAAAATTTTAAATAATTGATAAAAATATCCATATACTGTTTATCGACAGTAAGGAAAACTGACCTGAACCGTTAAGTTCAGGGTTAATGGTAAATTTTACTGTTAATGGTAGTTATGTTAATGGTAAATTTTACGAAACGTAATCTTTTTCTTTATTTTTATTTTTCAACTAAAAATTTCCAAATATTTTTCTGAATAATTAAAAATTTAATCCTAATAACTAATTCAATAATTAATTAAGGTCTCAATAATTAATTATGGTAAGTAAATTATAGGTATTAATTTTCGCTCTCAATAATATGAAAACGATCTTTTAGTTTCTTCATAATCTAAAAGAATGCATTAATTTTTACACAAAGTCAAATATTTCCCTTTCAAAATTAATAATAAAAATAATTTAAATCATTAAAAAAAGTTGATCTTGTAATAATTCAATACATCCTGAATGTACATACCTTATATACCTTATGTTAATGGTAAATTTTACGAAACGTAATCTTTTCCTTTATTTTTGTTTTTCAACTCAAAATTTCCAAATATTTTTCTGAATAATTAAAATTTTAATCCTAATAACGATCTCAATAATTAATTAAGGTCTCAATAATGGTAAGTAAGTTATAGGTATTAATTTTCGCTCTTAATAATACGAAAACGATCTTTTAGTTTCTTCATAATCTAAAAGAATGCATTAATTTTTACACAAAGTCAAATATTTCCCTTTCAAAATTAATAATAAAAATAATTTAAATCATTAAAAAAAGTTAATCTTGTAATAATTCAATATATCCTGAATGTACATACTTTATGCACTTTATGTTAATGGTAAATTTTACGAAACGTAATCTTTTCCTTTATTTTTGTTTGTCAACTCAAAATTTCCAAATATTTTTCTGAATAATTAAAATTTTAATCCTAATAACGATCACAATAATTAATTAAGGTCTCAATAATGGTAAGTAAGTTATAGGTATTAATTTTTGCTCTTAATACGAAAACGATCTTTTAGTTTCTTCATAATCTAAAAGAATGCATTAATTTTTACACAAAGTCAAATATTTCCCTTTCAAAATTAATAATAAAAATAATTTAAATCATTAAAAAAAGTTGATCTTGTAATAAATCAATACATCCTGAATTTTCTTATTTTAAAAATATGCTTATGTATATTATTTTACAACCTTATTATTATGTTATATTTTTTTTTCAACAGAAAGGTATAATTTGTAATTATTGTCAATAGATGGCGCCAGAACAGTATTTAGGAACGCAATCTAAAATGCTGGTAGATCATTGCAAAGCCTCGAAAGGTATCATCGCTATTTTTGAAAAAGTGCTTACAGGAATAAAATACTTACAGAAATAAATTTAAAAAATCATTTAAATATTTAAAGACTATAATATGCTTTTACAAATATTTTAAGAGCATAATTGGATATTTTAATGAAACGTTCAAAGAGTCATTCACTTTTTTCTAGGTATGGGATTTATGATACTGAATGGCAACAGTATTTGTTTGTTTACATCAGGTAATCCGGGGTTTAATCTGTTACTTTTAATTTAAAACTTAAAACATTATAACTGGATATAATATACATGTTTTATACGAAAATATGCTGAACAGACATGATTTTAAGTAGAAGAAATTATCATTTAGCTTCATATGTTAGCATATGTTTTTCATTAAACCTAACATGGCGTTTAACTATGATCGATTCGCAGATCAGAGTGGTCCTGCCTGGAATGGTTACAGACAGTTTCTTGCCTTCGGATTTTATTCTAAGTAAGATACTAGCATCCCACCTGCCAGTATTATACCGTAAAATTAACAGAAATAAACAGCAAAATAAGCAGTAATAGACTGCCGGGCATTCATGGTAGCGTATTATTGCTTATTTTACTGTTTATTACTGTTAATTTTACGGTATAATACTGATTGCTGGGATGCCAGTATTATACAGTAAAATGAACACTTTTTCTTTTTTAAGTGTATCATGACATATAAAAGCATAAAAAAAACTTCTTAATAACACCATAATCAGTCTTGCTCCTGCATTTAAAGTGGTTGCGCGCCTTCTTTGTGCCTGACGAAGAAAGACAAAGTTCTTTTGAAAGGCCCAATGCATTCCTTATTTTTATGGTGTTATTGAGAAGTTAAATGCTTTTATAGTATCACGCCAGTTTATTTAATACTTTAAACAGAATGTACTTGAAAAAATAATGGGCCACCCATATACGAAAATACCGGGTATCCGAAAAAGGTTGGACTGATTTGAAAGAATCATAACTCTAAAAATAATTGAGTAAATGCAATTATTTTCTTTTCAAAGTACTCGTCAAATATCCAAGAATTGTTAGATGTAGCTGTTTTAAAGTCGTAATATTCAGGCGATGCGCAGAATCGATGATCTGAAAATGCAAATCGCACCACACATTCGCAAATTTTAACTTTTTGCTCAGGTTATTTGTGCACATAGTGGATCCTTTCCTACTAAATCGAAGATGCTGAAGAACTTTCTAATTGACATTTTTCTCATAACTCCAATAGTTTTAGACTTATACGCTTTCCACTCCGGAATCATCGAAGAAATTACGAATGTGTGGTGCGATTTGCATTTACATATCACCGATTCTGCGCATCGTCTGAATGTACGACTTTAAAACAGCTACATCTAACAATTCTTGGATATTTGACGAGTACTTTGAAGAGAAAATAATTGCATTTACTCAATTATTTTTAGAGTTATGATTCTTTCACATCAGTCCAACCTTTTTCGGACACTCGGTATATTCGAATTTTTTTTGCAGTCTTGTGCGTGAAAAATAATTTCTAACTCTAAAACGATTTTCAATAGGGAATTACATACTGTGACGTATCTCAGTGAACACATAAATTATGCCACACTTAATGCTATTAAAATGCACAGTAATACACAATAATGTATTCGATTTCTATTGTGTTACTTATAAAGAAATACAAATACTACATGAAGCATTGTTAAAAAGAAATGTGCAACATATATGTTTCATAGTTTTCAGTTATAGAATTATAATTTAAAACATTACCAGTAACGTTACATTGAGCTATTGTATATATATTTTATAGTTCTTGAAGGATTTTTTGCACCTGCAATGTATATTAATCTTTTAAAACTTTTAATATAAAAGTTATTTTGTAGATACAAGTTGTAAATTTCCAACTAGACGAAAAATGTCCGGGCCAGGATTCGAACCTGGGATTGCTTGGCTGAAGCCGCCACGCTCTACCCCTGAGCTATCCCGGTCGAATCTGGAGGGCATAATTCATCCAGTTAACCTTATTGATCAAAGCATCTGGTCTGATATTTTAATCAGCTCAACAGAAAAGATCGCAGGTAATGGAACTCCAGTAAACGCTGGATACGTGAATACACTGGATTATTATTTTTTTTAACACAAATATTTCAAATTGGTAAAGTAATCATACAAGTTGTAAATTTCCAACTGGACAAAAAATGTCCGAGCCAGGATTCGAACCTGGGATCGCTTGGCTGAAGCCGCCACGCTCTACCACTGAGCTATCCCGGTCGAATCTGGAGGGCATAATTCATCCAGTTAACCTTATTGATCAAAGCATCTGGTCTGATATTTTAATCAGCTCAACAGAAAAGATCGCAGGTAATGGAACTCCAGTAAACGCTGGATACGTGAATACACTGGATTATTTTTTTTAACACAATTATTTCAAATTGGTAAAGTAATCATACAAGTTGTAAATTTCCAACTGGACGAAAAATGTCCGGGCCAGGATTCGAACCTGGGATCGACCAGATTCGACCGGGATAGCTCAGTGGTAGAGCGTGGCGGCTTCAGCCAAGCGATCCCAGGTTCGAATCCTGGCCCGGACATTTTTCGTCCAGTTGGAAATTTACAACTTGTATGATTACTTTACCAATTTGAAATAATTGTGTTAAAAAAAAATAATCCAGTGTATTCACGTATCCAGCGTTTACTGGAGTTCCATTACCTGCGATCTTTTCTGTTGAGCTGATTAAAATATCAGACCAGATGCTTTGATCAATAAGGTTAACTGGATGAATTATGCCCTCCTGATTCGACCGGGATAGCTCAGTGGTAGAGCGTGGCGGCTTCAGCCAAGCGATCCCAGGTTCGAATCCTGGCCCGGACATTTTTCGTCCAGTTGGAAATTTACAACTTGTATGATTACTTTACCAATTTGAAATAATTGTGTTAAAAAAAAATAATCCAGTGTATTCACGTATCCAGCGTTTACTGGAGTTCCATTACCTGCGATCTTTTCTGTTGAGCTGATTAAAATATCAGACCAGATGCTTTGATCAATAAGGTTAACTGGATGAATTATGCCCTCCTGATTCGACTGGGATAGCTCAATGGTAGAGCGTGGCGGCTTCAGCCAAGCGAACCCAGGTTCGAATCCTGGCCCGGACATTTTTCGTCCAGTTGGAAATTTACAACTTGTATGATTACTTTACCAATTTGAAATAATTGTGTTAAAAAAAAATAATCCAGTGTATTCACGTATCCAGCGTTTACTGGAGTTCCATTACCTGCGATCTTTTCTGTTGAGCTGATTAAAATATCAGACCAGATGTTTTGAACAATAAGGTTAACTGGATGAATTATGCCCTCCAGATTCGACCGGGATAGCTCAGTGGTAGAGCGTGGCGGCTTCAGCCAAGCGATCCCAGGTTCGAATCCTGGCCCGGACATTTTTCGTCCAGTTGGAAATTTACAACTTGTATGATTACTTTACCAATTTGAAATAATTGTGTTAAAAAAAAATAATCCAGTGTATTCACTTATCCAGCGTTTACTGGAGTTCCATTACCTGCGATCTTTTCTGTTGAGCTGATTAAAATATCAGACCAGATGCTTTGATCAATAAGGTTAACTGGATGAATTACGCCCTCCAGATTCGACCGGGATAGCTCAGTGGTAGAGCGTGGCGGCTTCAGCCAAGCGATCCCAGGTTCGAATCCTGGCCCGGACATTTTTCGTCCAGTTGGAAATTTACAACTTGTAATTGGTCAAATGATTACTTTGTAATTACTTTGTAATTACTTTGTAATTGGTCAAATGATTACTTTACCAATTTGAAATAATTGTGTTAAAAAAATAATAATCCAGTGTATTCACGTATCCAGCGTTTACTGGAGTTCCATTACCTGCGATCTTTTCTGTTGAGCTGATTAAAATATCAGACCAGATGCTTTGATCAATAAGGTTAACTGGATGAATTATGCCCTCCAGATTCGACCGGGATAGTTCAGTGGCAGAGCGTGGCGGCTTCAGCCAAGCGATCCCAGGTTCGAATCCTGGCCCGGACATTTTTCGTTCAGTTGGAAATTTACAACTTGTATGATTACTTTACCAATTTGAAATAATTGTGTTAAAAGAAAAAAAAATAATCCAGTGTTATTTTGTAGCTTTGGAAAGATGTAACCTCGTGCGTGAATAAAATATTTATTCCTCGTAAATAAAAACAAAACAAATAAACAACGTCTAATATGTCTTTGAAAATATTGTATACAAACATTTTCGAAAGTCATTTTTCTGTCAACTGAAATTGCATCATTTCTAACATTTCTTATGCATAATAATTCAAGAATGCTATTTAATATTAATACTAGCTGGCTTCGCCCGCCAGCGGGCCCCTAATTTACATCGGTGCCTCGAAACTTTTGTATTCTCCGGCTCGCATCCCCCTCGAACCGAACGAACCTCCGACCCGGGTCCCCGCTGCCTTCGGCACCGGATAATCCCATAATTTGCATAATCCCTTAATTTGTACATCGAATAGTATAAACCTCTAACTGAACTAATCTCCGACCCTGGTCCCCGCTGCCTTCGGCACCGTATACCGGTCGAAACTTTTGTATTCTCCGGCTCGCATCCCCCTCGAACCGAACGAACCTCCGACCCGAGTCCCCGCTGCCTTCGGCACCGTACACCGGTCGTGCTACGCACGCACCGGATAATCCCATAATTTGCATAATCCCTTAATTTGTACATCGAATAGTATAAACCTCTAACTGAACTAATCTCCGACCCTGGTCCCCGCTGCCTTCGGCACCGTATACCGGTCGAAACTTTTGTATTCTCCGGCTCGCATCACCCTCGAACCGAACGAACCTGCGAGCACCGTATACCGGTCGTGCTACGCACGCACCGGATAATCCCTTAAATTGCACATAGAATAGTATAAACCTGTCACTGAACGAACCTCCGGCTCAGGTCCCCGCTGCCTGCGGCACCGTATAGCAGTCGTTCCGACCCTGATCCCCGCTGCCTTCGGCACCGTATACCGGCCGTGCTACGCACGCACAGGATAATCCCTTAAATTGCACATAGAATAGTATAAACCTCTAACTGAACGAACCTCCGACCATATATAAAGATGGAAATAATATACATGATGAAGCAATACGACATCATCCACTGAATAACATATATCAAGCAGAATTAATGGCAATTTATAAAGCAATAAAATGGTTCTCTACCTCCGACTACAATAAACTACTAATTATTACAGATAGTTACTCTTCTATGGAAGTATTAAAAGTTGCTTTTCCTAGAAACTACATTATCAAAAACATTTACAATCAATTACTTCAAATTCCTGATAAATCCATTATAATAACATGGACTAAATCTCATGTGGGTGATACTGGCAACGAAAGAGCTGATCTCCTGGCAAAGCAAGCAATCTTACAAGACCAATATCAATCAAGAAAAGATCTGTTGTTCCCCATTTCAATAGCAAAATAGTATTTTAAAAAGAAAACCATCTCTGACTGGCAAGCCATTTGGGACTCATGTAATAAGGGCAGAGATACCTATAAAATTATAAATAAAGTCGATCCAAATTATCTCTGCAAACAGCCAACACTGCCGTATTATCTGAGTAACCATGGCAGTTTCCCACAATACTTACATAAAATAAGAAAAAGAGCCTCACCTAGATGTCCATGCGATAAAGCAGAAGGAGATGCAGTTCACTACATATTCGGATGCTGCCCTCTTATGATCCATCACTTCCCTTTTGATAAGAACGAAACTCTCAGATATAACCTTCGTAATATCATTTTCAATCCTTCAAACTCTCAAAAGTTAAAAGAGAATTATAATATTCTCAATAAAAATTTCTCTTTCATTACGAAAGAATTTTTTTAAAAAAATGACTGAACTGACCATTGACTTTCTGAACTAAAATACCATAAATTTAGGACATTATGAACTTATAGTACTTCGAAAATATTTTATATTTAACTTTCAATTTGCAAAAAATTATTTTTTACCTTTTATATTTTATTATTGTTATGTAATTATATTCATTGTTTCAAATGTAATAAACAGGCGCCTCCTGCGGTGGGGGTTGGAACGGATGGGTGCTATCGGTGCCGGGTAGCGTTTATTTTTCCCCTCGTGGACTTATTGTTCCTATACCTCACGGGTGGCTGTCCACGAGTGGGTGATTTCGGTCCCCGCTGCCTGCGGCACCGTATAGCAGTCGTTCCGACCCTGGTCCCCGCTGCCTTCGGCACCGTATGACGGTCGTGCTACGCATGCACCGGATAATCCCTTAAATTGCACATGGAATAGTATAAACCTCTAACTGAACGAACCTGCGGCTCGGGTCCCCGCTGCCTGCGGCACCGTATAGCAGTCGTGCTGTTACGGTTGGTTTCAACAATTTTTTTTTTTAATCTACATTAATTATTTAAATCACTTTCTCAACATTTATTTAAAAGCACTCTTTTTTTCTGTTTCTAATAAAAATTTAAATAAATAAAAGTAATTGTTATAATTATAATAAAATCAGTTTTTATTTTTTCTTCTTTCTTTTTCTTTTTGCAAAGTAATTTCAACGTTTATAGTCTAACGTAGCTTCCTGTTTTTCAAATACGAAAAGCAGACAGCAAGGGAGGGATGTTTTGTCAGTAGACTGCACAGGTGGAAAATTTGGAGTCATCTAGTCTGACTTTGATATAAGAATGACCGACCGCCCTGTATAAGAATTACGTTATCTTATGAGTGTACTATACACGCAATTAGGCTTTGTAAGTTTACGTCAGGCTTCAATTGGCTCTGCTATCAGGCGGATAGCTGGCGCCCATGTAAACAGAGGCTAACAGGACCCCCCATGGAGCAATCTTGTTACGGTTGGTTTCAACAATTTTTTTTTTAATCTACATTAATTATTTAAATCACTTTCTCAACATTTATTTAAAAGCACTCTTTTTTTCTGTTTCTAATAAAAATTTAAATAAATAAAAGTAATTGTTATAATTATAATAAAATCAGTTTTTATTTTTTCTTCTTTCTTTTTCTTTTTGCAAAGTAATTTCAACGTTTATAGTCTAACGTAGCTTCCTGTTTTTCAAATACGAAAAGCAGACAGCAAGGGAGGGATGTTTTGTCAGTAGACTGCACAGGTGGAAAATTTGGAGTCATCTAGTCTGACTTTGATATAAGAATGACCGACCGCCCTGTATAACAATTACGTTATCTTATGAGTGTACTATACACGCAATTAGGCTTTGTAAGTTTACGTCAGGCTTCAATTGGCTCTGCTATCAGGCGGATAGCTGGCGCCCATGTAAACAGAGGCTAACAGGACCCCCCTTCAGCACACGCCATGGGGGTGATGCATGGTTTCCTTCCCCCATGAAGCGGCCGGCAGAGTGGAGCGGCAAGCTGTAGTCTTCACGATGAGTCCATTTTTCCTTTTGTTTCCATTCCCGTACCCCTGGCAGAGTGGATCGGTCCCGTTTTTCAAGCAGCGCGGGAGAATGAATGTTTACGACACTTGTTGCTTGGCCAAGAGACCTGTCGTTTGACTCGTAAAAAAAATTCGACTTATTACGGGGCTCGAAGATTGGCCTGTGGGCTGGATCGCGAAGTTGTTGAAGGCGGACAGGTTTCTGGAAGATTTTTTTTTTTTTGAGAGTGGGGCATTGATGGCCCTACATTAACCATCCTAAATCATGTTGTTATGATGAAAAGAGGCTATAAGGGCATTTTCGAATTGCGGATCTATAACTGTTAACGAGAAATTAAGAAGAAGATATGTGTAGCCTATTTTTTTTTGGCGTAGTGGCGCTCCAAGATTATGACTTCTTAACCATCAGAAGTGATCATAGATATTGAACTAAACCGGTCGTTAGAAGTCGTAGTGTTCTGAGTTACGGTGATGGCTATCTTCGAATAAAACACATGCTTCAGGAAGGTGAAATTACTGACTCCGACGGTGAAGTTCTGGACCGTAGAACGATTTTCCCCTCCGGACTAGATGATGGACCTAGTAGTTGATGGCAAGTGATGCAGTGAGATGAGAGGATTGATGAATGTTAGCTTGAAACCACGTCTGAATTTTTCCCCAGCCTGAATACTCCAGCTTAAGTGCTTCATCAGATTTTGAAAAAGGAGGAAATGCTCCTAAGTGCCCATTGACTAAAATTGTAGAACTCTCTACCTGTTGTAAGTACTATTTGCATAGTTTTTCTTTTTATTTATTTGTACCTCTTTTTAAAAAAAAAAAAAAAAAAAAATATGTTTGCTATACCAGAGTTTAAAAGTGAAATGAATATCTTTGGATAATTTCAATAAGAATAAACATTATGAACAGAAATAGTCTGTAGGTTAATATATAATGTTTGTATGTTTGAACGACCATTAAATGGTAATATGATGGTAATTTTAAAAATATGATGTGTAATTTAAAAGTAACCAGTGAGTGGTTTCAACTTAAAAGATCAGCTGTTATATTGTTTTATTAAGATTATTTTTGATAACTTAGTTGCTTCATTATTTTAAATGTTCAAATAAATTGTGTTTTTTTTTGTTTATTATCAAAGTTGGTATGTTTTTCTTTGTATAAATCTCTAAATAATTAATTTTTTATATTCACAGTAGACCTATAAGAATGGCCTAACCTTTCTGTGATTAACTAAAAAAAAAAAAAAAAAGGGAGAGAAAATTCAACTTTATTAAATTAGGACTTTAAAATTTCTTAAGTTTAAATTCATAACTGACTGTTTTAATGAACATAAATTGAAGTTCACTCAATGTTATACAATCGTATTTTTGATCTTGATTTAAGGATGGATAGATTAATAAGTGAAACAGTAATATTAAATTTAATTTCATAAAATGTTAAATTAAGCTTTAACTCTCCTCTTTCAGAAACATTGTTTTTCTAAAATATACACCAAAATTGTTTTATTTTAAAAAGTAAAAAAAAAAAAAAATATCCAGTCATTATACACCACTATACGATTCTTGGTTAACCGATCGGATCTTGTTCAGAATCTCTATGGTTGTTCTAAAATTTTAGTACATCATCATATCCCTATTCTATTAACGGATTTAACTCTTTCCCTTTTGGTCCTCATATTGGAGGAATTTCAGGTTGTCTGCATTTTTCCAAATTATATGATGATTACACTTTTGTTAATTTAATGTGTATGGAGATTTGAGCTTGATCGGGTTGGAGTGGAGTTGGGTGTTCTTTATGCAATCCAGTATGCTACTTGATTTAGAAATCTGTTGCCCCTTACTACATTTAATATTGTCTTAAAATGATGAGTTCGAAATTATCATTGTTGTATTAACCTATTCGGATTCTTAAGTTTTGATATTTTGATTAGTTTAATATAATTTGCTACCTTTTCCATGGCAACAGATTTCAGTGGAGCTAATCAGGGTATACTTATTTTTTTTAAATATTTAATTGTCAAGTGAAGATTGAGTAATAAATGAGCTTTTTAAGTTTAAGTAAGTTGTGTTTTAGAAAGAACCCCAAAACCCCACAACAGTGCTGCGCACGCGCTGCAGTATACGTTAGTTCCACCTTCCGCCACCAGGTGGCGCAATCTCTTTATATGATCATAACTGAAATCGTTAAGACTTTCGATGTCGAGTCGAATGAGCCATACCCCGTCGTTTTCATGCCCGTAGAACCGAAGATAGGAAAGCGCCCCCTAGTGGTGAAAAAACGAAATAAAATCGGTAAGCTCTATCGATGTCGAGTCGAATTGATTTAGACTACCTGAGTTCTAGTTCAAAGAAAGGAACCTGTAGAAAAACTTAAAACTTAAAAAAAAAAAAATCGATAACGGGCGAAGCCCGCTTTTCCCTATCATAATATCTGGATAGGGGGTCCTTATTACTTTAATTATGATGTTTGGAATCAGTTTGGTGGACATCCGTAACATAGTTTCTTAGTTATAGAAACGGACCACAGTTAAAAGAAAAAAGCGGGGGGGGGGGGGTTGGCGATGACACTGCTTTTCCTCAAACAACTTATGTAGACTACCTGTGTTCTAGTTCAAAGACAGTGAGCTGTAGAAAAACTTAAAACTAAAAAAAAAAAAAATCGATAACGGGCGAAGCCCGCTTTTCCCTATCGTAATATCTGGTTGCCACTCTAAAACAAAAACTTAAAATACTAAAACTTAAAATAATAATGCAATTTTTAGACGCGGCCTACTTCTTAAAATCCTAATATCTAGCCGGCACTGTCATAAAAAGCGGGGGGAGGGGGGGGAGGGGTTGGCGATGACACTGCTTTTCCTCAAACAACTTATGTAGACTACCTGAGTTCTAGTTCAAAGACAGTGAGCTGTAGAAAAACTTAAAACTAAAAAAAAAAAAAAAAATCAATAACGGGCGAAGCCCGCTTTTTCCTATCATAATATCTGGTTGCCACTCTAAAACAAAAACTGAAAATACTCGTAATGCAGAGCCGGCACTGTAATGGAAATCTTTCTTTTGCTTTAATTATACAAATAACGATGATTAATTATACAATAAAATAATATATCGGCTCGTAATGAAGATATGGCAATAATTTTTAGATATTCTGAAAGCAGAATCTATTTAGCGTCGCCCTGTCAAAGTTTGGAATTTCTGCGCCTCTTAGAATCAGAGATGCCCCCCCCCCCTCTGTAAAACCCCACTTGAACGTCATGTGACCTGACCTCCGTCAAAGAAACTGCCGATCCAGACAATCGTCTGGCCGTGCGTCTCCGATCTGGGAATCGCAGCTCGGAAAGAAAAGAAAAATAATTTTTTATCGATCGATTTTTAAAGGATTTTTCCGGTTCTAATCGTCGCACGGAAACGATTTTTCGAATTTATGAGACCTGACGACGTCCCGGTTGCGTACGTGCGACTTACGAATTTCTGGCCCCCCGACTTCCGGAGATAGGGGTCGGACCTGCGCTGCGGTTTGGGGCTTAAATCGCTCCCTGGGAACCCCCTGCCTTTTCCTTCCCGGACCGGACGTGTACCGGCAACCCTCGGTGGAGGCGAACTTTTCGCTGTTTTGACTTCTCTTCCAACTTCGGTTTCGGTCGGTAATTGAAACACTTTCGCTCATTAATAACTCCACGGGTCCGGGTCGGAATCCCGACCCGATCGAAACTTGAGCGTCGCGCCTTTTTTGCGAATTTTTCGGTACGCGTCCGCCGTCGGTGCGTCGATTAGTCCAGGAGCCTTTGCGGGTACAAAGGCGGAGTGCACAGACACACACACAGACGTTTACCGCGCTTAATATTAGGGACAAGAACCCTTCTAAATTAATATTTATGTAAAATGTAGAGCAATTTTTATGCATCATAATTCATTGATCATTCAAGAAATATTTTAGAAGAAAATGCTTTATTCACATTATTTTCATGCTGAACAAATATATTACCTTTATAATATAGAACGTCGCAAACTTTGCAATGATATACACGATGAACAATGGAAAATATTTTGTTTGCATCCTGAATGCATTATATCGAAAAGCATATGGATTAATAAATATTAAATGTATTTTGTCAAAACGTATTTGAAAGGTAAACAAAACATTTTTCCATTGTTTAAAATTTAATGGATGTACCATGAATAAATAGAATGACTGGATTATTTGATCAGAGTAAGTATTATGCTAACTGTTTTTTTTAATTGCCTGCATAAATAAATAATTCAAAATTCTCAATTCAATTATCCAAGCTTGTTAGAGTAACTTTATGAAATGTGAAATAGAATTTTAAAAACCGTATTAAAAGCATTATCGTTTTTAAAAATGTTATTTGGTATAGGAATTTGGAGATTTGCTCATGAAAGTGACATTATATTATTTGATAAAATAAACAGCAGAGTGTTTGATTCAGTGCAGCTGAATTTCCATAAGTCGTACATCTAAACATTGGATTTTCGACATCTCAAAACACTTGGACAAAACACTCTTAGAAAAATGAACGTTTTAATTATTTTCTATGATTAAAGAAATTTTTTAGACATTTTTCTAAAATTTTTTAGAAAAATGGCAACTTTTATATCCCTAGATTTTTCTAAAATATTGAACATGTATTTTTCCGTTTTTCAATCCGATGTATATTTCCAGAGTTATTCGACCGTTTCCAGACTTTTCAATGGAAACTATTCTCACTGCATTTTACTCAATATAGCGCCATCTACGATTTTCCGAAGAAAATGTTCAATACAAAGTTACGCATTTTTTTTCGTAGAATTCGAATCTACAATAAAAAAGGGGAGAGGGGTTATCATTCAATATTTCAAAGTTGCCCTCCTTTCCCCCCAGGGGGGCAGAGTTGAGGGAGCAACTTTGATATCTCTAATTAAATTTTTCAAAAATATTGAACATGAATTTTTTCGTTTTTTAATCCGAGGTATATTTCTCGAGCTATTCGACCGTTTCCAGACTTTTCGGTCACCCTGTATATCTATATTTGGAAATTTTTATTATTAATAATTCTGTTTGAATTAAATTTTTCTGTTACTTACTATCTTTTCATACGCAGAAATAAATATTAAAATTTCTTATCCTTACTTTATTGCACGTTGAAACATGCGTTATTGCTTTAAATCTCAATTTAAAGTATAACATTTCGAAAATTCCGAACACTCATAAAATTTTCCAAGAAGATACGGCATTGATTGTAAACTTCACTCTCTAGTTTAGAGTGAAACTTGTCATGATTCCTAGTATATACTTTAAGAGGAATTCTACATGAATTGTTTTCCTGAAACCATTTCAACGATCGATTTATAACGAGAAGTCTTAATACGTGGAAATAACTTCATCATTTTCGAGTTTTCAGTTTTGTTAGCGTTAGTAAATAATTGACAATGAAATATACTTTGCAATGAATAATTTTCTATGGATGAGAATTTGCTGAAATTTTCAGAATATTTTAGAAGAGCAGATAAATATACGGGATATACTTGATGCTTCAGAAATGTATATGCAGTAAAAGTTACTGAAGTTTTTTTCAATACCAGTGGAACTGTGGAGGATTTCGCACTGAAGTCGAACATTTTTTATTATAATCTAAGATTATTTGATGCAGGTTTAAACTTCTAAAGAAAAATTAAGGATACACCTGTCTGCAAACAACATTAATCAAGCCAGAACGTAGCGTACGTAATTATAGAAAGGCCAAATCATTTCACCGAAAACCGCGCAAAAAAGCGTAGCGGGGTTTAGCACAAACCCTGCCCAAATTATTGTTGAATCAGCTGATTTCTAACCTGCCTAGATAACTAATTGGTAAGAGTCAGACTTCAGTTTTGGTGCAGGGTTTGCACGATTGGTCAGAAAGATTATGGCGCTCATCGAAAGGTGATTGACTTCACACATTATAAGTTAATCAGCTTGCCTTCTTTATATTCTGTGTCTTGGCCAAAATATTATCTCATTTATTTCCTCAAACTTATAGTAAAAACTGATTGACAATAGCAAAATGCACGCGCTAGAAAGAAATAACAATCGTATTTTAATTGCATTAGAGAATGACGTCATTCACTTCGGGAAAAAAACGGGACAAAGGTCCCACTTTTATTATTTTGTACTATTTATTTTTATTATAATCATTGTTAAATACGATATAATGAAGCATTTTATTTTTATGGCAACACTAATTTGAGGAAAACCTTTCATTTCATTTATGAAAACAATGCCGATTTAATTTTTAATCAACTGCAACTTTTAATCAAAAAACATGTTTTAACGAAATGTAAGTGTACTATGTCAGAAGCCTGTTCAAAATCCTTTCATATGGTATATCATTTATCGTTCTGCGTTTTGTATTTGCTTAGAAAAAGGGATGTTGACAACAGAAATAATATATAGGATTTTAGTTACGATATTTCAACAATTAGTGTTATATAGTTATAAATAATTAGATTATACCAAAACTGATACAAAATATTTTTGTTATTGGAATTGGGCCACAGATCAGGGTAGCTCGTCAGGGCAGGAAAAGGAGGCATAAGCTTTCTTTTCTATGTTTTCCTACGCAAACTGCTTAAAAATAAATAAAAACTGGATTAAATTGTTTTTAACATAAATGAAATTTAAAATCACACAATTGAATTGTTTGTCACTGTATCTCTTTAACCAATGCAATCAAAAGTCCTTGAAAAAAGAAAAACAGGATATGCATATTTCTTTTTTAGAGATGGAGGTTGGAAATTATTTAGCCGCCAATAGTGCTAGTTAAAGACAACGAATTTGGTGGGGTAGGGGTAAGGGCAGAGAGCCATTATGTATCAAGCAAGACTGGAGGCTTCAAGTTGCGCAGCCTCCGAAAAAAAAGAAGACACGGTAAGGAATCGTACCACTGGCAGCACGGCTGCTTATTTAAAAGCAATGGGGTCGGCCTTCTCTTTCAAGGTGCCCGGGTGTAAGAAATTTTGTTTGGGGCCCTAGATTACTTTAAAAGTAAAAAAAAAAATGCTTAGTCTCATTAGAGATCCATATGAGTATAAGCACCATGTGCAAAATTGTTTTGGGACCATAGCTTTTTATAATGGTTAAAAGAGGGTCTTTCATTTTAATTGGGACACTCTATAAGTACAAGGCCCAGTGTATTACGCCCATAACACTCTTCTTAGGGTCTGCCCTAAGAAACATATTTATCTAGTTTACGTAACAAGTCCTTGGTCGCGCTATGAGCATTTCTCTCACAATTCGTTTAAAAAAACGTGTATTTAATTTAGAAATAACTTTGAGGTCTTCATTCAAAAAGGACAAAAAAATGCATTCAAATTCCCTTGTTTTTTCTCCCAATGTAAATTATATTAAATTTCACTTAAAGAACGTTTTATGTGAGGACCCTAAAAGTCAAGGGATACAAGTGACAATATTTCGATTTGGAGTAAATTGAGTACAAAGTTTTGAGTCTATATTAATTGACTGAAATAATTATGAAACTGTTGCGTATTTCATAGTGGTTTTTTTACTCTTACTTCAATAACTGTGTAAAGAAGGTGGAGTACATTTTTTTAAAAAGATTTAATAGTTAATATTGATAACAAGGGGTACAAGTTTCGAATGCTTAAGTAGTTGACCTCCAAAACGCAGCATATAATTAAAAAATCACTTATATTTTTGGGGGGGTACAAACAAATAGCCTTATTTCCAGATCGCCTGTGCACTTAGCTCAGTTATTTCAATTTTGTCACTTATAACCCTTGGCTTCTGGGGTCCTCATATGACTAATTTCATTACGCGCACCGATTTGACAGAAACGCTCACATATGACCACTGTCGTCTTCAAAGAGACAAAAAAGACAGTTAAAAAGACGCTTGCATCCATGATATCTCCAAAACCGTTTGAAGTATAACTTAAAAATTTTTGCCCTAACTAAATGTTGATATAATCGTGAAAATTAACTAGAATTATGAAGCTGTATGAAAAAAAATTATAAGATTGAATGTATGCAAAAATTAGTGTTTTTTATTCGATTAAATTAAAAATTAATTATGCTTTATCTAAGTAACTGTTTATAAAAATTTTTCTTCAAATTTTGGTCCAGATTATTATGTTTAATTTAAGATAAAGTTTATGCAAATCCCATGAAATTTACATGCGATATCATGCGCGAATGTTATCCAACGAAAAAAAGAATTATCACTTTGAAAAAAGTTTGTTTTGCACATTATATCCAAATTCTTTATTTTTAAACATAGTTTAATACAGTGGACGCTCGTTAATTCGAATTCGGTTAATTCGAACTCATCCAAAAGCTCCCCAAAATTTGTATTGGAATTAATGTTAAAAATATCTCATTAATTTGAACTAATTTTTATCACTTCGGTGAATTCGAACTAAAAATTTGACAAAAAAAAAAAAAAATCTTTTTCTCGTTTAACGGAGAAAAAAGCACGTTGTATTTATTATTTTGTATGTCAAAATCATCTGTATTTCTTTTCCAAGCGCGCCACCCGTGGTAGTTAGAAACTTAAACTAAAAACACTCCAACGTACTTTTCCTCCCCACCCCCGCCAAGCGGAATCCACCCGCGTGAGTAGAAACAAAGCGGACGGGAAGAAGCACGAGGGGGGGGGGGGGGGGGAGCGCTATCATTTTTTATTTGTTATGGATTTTGTTAGAATTTCAGAAAAAAAAGAGCAGTCTTTACTACAGATTCTATGAGGCTGCGTCAGTTATTACTACAGTGCAGACAAGTTAATGTGCTCTAGTTTTTCTTCCTCAGTGTGTGGTGTGACCGTGTAAAAATTTAGGGAGTCTACACGTGGAAAATACAAAACCCTAATTTTGGAGACAAAGGTAGAAATTTTAAAGAAAGTGGAGAATGGCGAATGTAAAACAAACTTAGCAGCTGACTATGGAATTAAAAAAAAATACCTTGTCAACTTATTTGAAAAACAAGGAATCAATTTTAGATACATGGGAAAAATCTAACTTTGCTAGAGGAAGAAATGCGTCCCAAGAAATTCTAGAAAAATCTCTACTGCTATGGTTCCAGGATGCTAGATCTCGAAACTTTCCGATAATGCAAACGAAGGCTGATGAATTGGCAAGTCGAATGGGTATTGAAGATTTTAAATGAAGTGATGGATGGCTTTCTCGATTTAAGTCAAGGCACAATATTTCTTATCAAACTGTATGTGGCCAAAGCTCTGATATAAATGAAGACGTATGCACTAATTTCGGTAGGAAACTGTCAGGGCTTTTATCTACTTACCTGCCGAAAGATATTTTTAATGCGGACGAAACTGCACTTTTTTATAAACTTTTGCCAAACAAGATGTTACGTTTTAAAGGGGAACCTTGCGTAGGAGGTAACAGCAGTAAAGAAAGGATTACAGCTTTAGTTTGTGCTAATATGGATGGGAGCAATAAGCTTAAATTATTAGTGATTGGAAAGTCCAAGAATCCACGGTGTTTTAAAGGATTTAAAACACTGCCAGTTGATTATGCATCCAATGCAAAAGCATGGATGACACTAGACATCTTCAGTAGCTGGTTAAAAGGAATAGATAAGCAGTTTTCGAGACAAAAGCGTAAAATTCTCTTATTTGTGGATAACGCAAGCTGCCACAATAACCTTCCAGAACTGAGTTCCATACAGGTTGAATATTTGCCGCCAAACACAACTGCGAGGCTACAACCAATGTATCAAGGAATCATCCAGGATCAAGGAATCTGACAATATTGATACCGATTTTACTGAATTCAAAAAATTTAAATGTGATAACGTTACTTTTTCTGGTTATGTAAGGGTAGATGAAGACGTAGAAGTCTGTGGAAAACTGAGCGATGATGACATAATAAAAACTATCCGAGAAGATGAAAAAGCAGATACCTTATCGGATTCAGAAGAGAATGCAGAGATTGTTAACCGTCCTAACGACCAAGCCATAATGGACTCTATAAAAACTCTGAAAGCATTTATTCCGATGGAACCTTCCTTTGAAAATGAATTGAAATGCTTACTTCAAATCGAGAAGCTGGCTGGAAAATGTAGGCATAATAAACAAAACCAAACATCCATTTTACAGTTTTTCCCAAAAATGTAATTCATATTTTTAATTAAAGTTTACTTTCTACTGTGTACCAACTGCTTCATTTTATGATTAAGGTAAGCCTTTATTGCTTTTTAATGTATTTAATTTCAAATAGCAGAGCATAATATATTTTCTGGGGTTATACATACTAGGAGATTTTTCTTCTTCAGTGATACACTTTTAAAGTTATATTTTCTCTTAACTTCGGATAATTCGAACTTCGGCTAATTCGAACTTATTTCTGGGAACCTTTGATTTCGAATTAACGAGCGTCCACTTATCTCCTAAATATACCCAGAAATTTTGGTGCTTCTAGAGTAGCTACCTTTTTTTTTTTTTCAACTGTCAAACTCTTGACAAATTTTGTCATGTTCTGTGACTGTTAAAGGTGAATTGTCCCCTTAAGGGAACATAGGATTCTTAAAATGTCGGAGAATGAAAAAAAAATGACAATTTTTGTCCTTTTATATCTTAAAAAAATATACATTAAAAAAACCTTAATTTAAAAGCAGTTATAAATACAAATTTCTTCTATTTCATATTTTGTAAGATCATAACGGGGAAAATTAGTTTTTATATGGAATTTAAAATTTGTCTAGCAGAAAATTTGAATCACACTGGTTGTGCGCATGAATACAAAATAATTTCTGCATGTAAAACTACATTTTTGATATCTTATACTTGAGAGTATTGTGCTAACACTGAATCTAAAAAATTGTTAATTTATAGAATTTGTATTTTCTAAAAACAAAACTGTATTTTCCTTATTTAAAATTTACAAAATTTTAGCAATATAACACCAAAAAAAAATGTTCAGCAAAAAGGATGAAAATTTAGGTTTACTTTATAGCGTCTACCACACACTATCTATCCTGAAAACTTCAGGAAACAATATTGAAAAGTTTTTTAACTAACTTGAGCGAATAATACTTATAAATTGTAAATGTCTAATAATTATATACAATTATAAATTGATATTATTTTTCAACAATAGCATTTTGAGAAAAATGACTTTATTAGTTCTCTGTTTCAAAATATTCTATATTTAACAACTACTAAGAAATGCCACTCATTTTGTTTTAAAGTGTTGAAAAATTATTGCTATTTAATATAATTTTTTTCAAAAATCGAATTTTTTGAAAGTTTAAGAGTCCTAAGTTACCATTAAAGTGTTTCAATTAAAAATATAACATTTCGAACTTTATGACAACTCATTATGTTTTCCAAGAACATATTTCATTGATTGCCAACTCCAGTCTCTGATGGTTAGAGCGAAACTTGCCGTCATCGATTCCTGGTATAAATTTTAAGAAGAATTCCTCATGAACTCTTTTCCTGAAACTGTCCTAGCGATCGATTTGTAACAAGAAGTTCTTAGTTCGTGGAAATAACTTTATTATTTTTCCGTTTACAGTGTTGTTAACATTAATAAATAGTTGTGCTATTGACAATGAAATATACTTTGCAATGAATAATTTCCATTGAATAAGAATTTGCATTTTAGATTGAAATTTGACATTTTAGAAAAGCACATAAAATTATCTGAAGTACATGGTATGTACTTAATTCCTCAGAAAATATACAAGTAGTGAAAATTGTTGACATTTTTTTTTCAATATTTTACATACGGCATTTCAACACTTGGTGTTATAACAGTCTTGGTGCTATAACAATTCAAGCATACATTAGGTCAATATTGATACAAAATACGTAACATGTTTAAATGTTTTACACTCTTATATTTAACGTAACTGGTTTTTGTATGTAAAGATGGATTTTTGTAATCGATTTTACACACACTCCGCGATGTGCTAAAATTCTAAAAAATTGTGTACAGATGTGTGTTTCCAATGACACTATAACATGTTAATATTTTTAGAACAATGAAAACAATGCCGATTTGATTTAATTTATTGCAATTTTTAATTTAAAAAAACACGTTTTAACGAAATGTGAATGTACTATGTCAGAAGCCGTTTCAAAATTCTTTCATATGGTATCTCATTTATGGTTCTGCGTTTTTTATTTGCTTAGAGAAAGGGATGTTACAACACAAATAATATACAGAATCTAATATTTTTTAGATGCAGATTTAAACTTCTAAAGAAAATTTAAGAACAAAAATATCGGCAGACAACATCGGCTCATTGATTCCTTCAAAGTCACAGTAAAAACTGTTTGAAGGTATCAAAAGGCACGCGCGAGGAAAAAAAAATCGTATTTAAACTGCATTAGAAGTTGACGTCATCCGCTTCTTAAAAAACCTGAAACAAACAAAAATAAATTTAATAAATTTAAAATACAATTTAATCCAATATAAACAAAGCTAACCTTTTATTCTACATGTTAAATACCACTACTTCGATCGATCCATGGTGTCTTTTTCTTCAAAGCATTTCAATTTCAATTTTGCTTTTTCACCATAAATATTAAATAAACACGTGCGCAGAAATCAGTTTTTCTTTTTTGTACTTTAAAAAAAATATATATATAATAATTGTTGAGCATCATATAATGCACTGTTTTATTTTTGTAGCAACACTAAAAAAAAAAAAAAAACTTGTTATTTCATTTATGAAAACAATGCTGTTTTAATTCTAAATTAACAGCAAATTTTCAACCGAAAAATATGTTTTAAAGAAATGTGAGTGTACTATGTCAAAAACCGATTCAAAAACTTTTCCAATGATACATTATTCATTGTTGTGTGTTTTGTAAATGCCTAGAAAAAGGGATGTTAATAATAGAAATAATGTATATGATTATCAATTTTTCTCTTGCGCGTGCCTTTTCTATCTTCCATCAGTTTTTACTGTGACTTTGATGGAATAAATAATATTATATTCTAACTTCACTAATGTTGTTTAGAGATATTTTTATCATTAATTTTTCTTTAGACGTTTAAAGCTGCATCTCAAAAATATTAGATGTTGCTAAAAATCTATTAGACTGCCGTGCGAAATCCTCGCACGGGTCCACTGGTATTATTTTATTTACTTTTAAATAAATATAATTAAAATAAATATTTTATTTATATTTATTTTCGAAATTATAAGATTTTATTAAACATTGTCTTTAACATACTGTTTTAGTGAACGGATTTAGCCTTGAATATTTAAAGGATTTTATAAGCGATGTATTTTTCTTCTTTATCATTTAACGCCTATTCTTGCTGTAACTGTGTTTCGTAAAGCAAAATACGATAGATTGCGCTTGTGAAGGAAACTGGGGCGTACTTTAAATCCCGTATTCAATCTGTTTCGTTTTCATTTGATTTCAGTATTAAAGTAAGCGCTATAATGATAAAAGGATTTTTTTTCATATAAAAATAGGAAAATACCTACTCGATTGCCAAATCTCGAACAGTCAGCTGTCGTCGGACGTAGTAAACACCCCGGCCGCAAATATCCGAACCCTATAGCTTACAGCCACATTGGCGGGCGCCAAATGATTTGGCGATAAGACCGCTATTTCGCGCATGCGCATAACTATGTCAAGCAGTTCAGCGCGTACGCTACGTTTAGCAAAGCAATGGCCGACGCTGCAGTGTTTTCCTACGAGAAACTAGATATAAAAATAAATAAGAAAATAAATACCTAGCTCTACCACACATCAAGCAGATACACGATGAAAATACAGGTGTGTGAAATAATTTCAGTGTTCTGTATATTAACGTAATATCCCTTAGATATTGAGAAATTTTCAAGATAAGACAGACATGAGGCAGGCCATTAGAAATCGATGTTGATAGTTGAAACTTTAATCTTGTGAAAATTAAATTAATGTCGCACCAATTAACACTACCTGTAAGATACAGTTACTTTTATTTTTGGTTGCGAAAGCGTCTTTGAAGACGCCAATTTGGTTAATGGAAGGCAAAAAAAAATCATAATTTCTACATTCCCCAAAAATATCGCTTTTTTTCCCCCATAGAGTTTTCCTTACTAATCACCCAATAATAGTTTAGTGATGCTACATATTAAGAATTATTAACACGACATTTTGACATTAATAAATGTGTCTTATCTTGAAAAAAAAAAGTTTATAGAGATAATATTAATACGACACTGAAATTATTTCACATTGTGGTTAAATGAGAGTTTGTATGCAAGAATGTATGTGTTGAGTATTGAGTGAATGAACATCCATTAACATAGAAAAGTTAGGTAAACATAAACTATTGGTAAATAGTAACATGAATAAAGAGTAACCTACTGTTTCAATGCAATTAATTTCTGTAACTGTAAATATAAATAAATGTATCATTATGCATAAACATGTACAACAGTCTTAACAGCATAATCACATTTTTCCCCCTATCTTGAAAAAATAAATACAGTAAAGTTTAACCACTGTTTATATTATATTTATTTATTTATTTATATTAGTAACATCCTCCTCCCCTCCCACTCTTTATTTACAAGTGGGAGTCAAACCATTTAGAATATAAATTTAGGCTTAAAAATTCTATCATAAATTGCAATGAGGGTTCATTATTCATTTAATGTTTTCAACTTGTCAGTATATATTAGTATGGAGACTTTTAAAGTGTATTTCTGAAAATGTGGAGTTTGATTTGAATTCGGAGACTTTTTAAATGGAAGAATTACACTTTACCTACATAATAGAAAGTTGTGACCATAACATTTTCTCATATTGCTGCTTTTGTTGATAGTGGCATGGTGTAGCCAAAATTTTTAAAAATATATTTATGTATAAAAATAATATGAATTATTTAGTAATAAGACTTTTTGGTACTTTTGTCTTATGGCGTCCCTCAAAGATAAATCACCAAGTGACCAAGATTTATCGCCAAAGTATAAAGCATGTGTGACATAATAGTATATGATCAATATAGCATTTTGTGACATATACAGGGGTCGATCCAGAAAAAATTTGGGTCTATTTAGAGGGCCCCTTCACAAAAATCTATTAAATCAAATGGGCCCCTTCACAAAAATCTATTAAATCAAATGGTCCCCTTCACAAAAATCTATTTGATAAAATGGGCCCTTTCACAAAATTCTATTCCATGAAAACTTACTATTTATTATTTTGTGAATTTTTTAAAATGTGTAATTTGTAAACAAACAATATCACCAGAGAGGAAAACTTCAGCAAAAGGTATTAAAAAAGTTTGTTGATAAATGCTTGGTTCAAATTTGATTAACTAGATTTCATCTTTTGTTACAAAATGTTCTTTTTCACAAAAATAACCTTTACATTTCACAAAATGGGCCCCAAGATAAAAAACCTGCATCGACCCCTGATATATGGCCAAGTTATAGTCATGTGATGTGTATATGTTGTATATATATATATACTATATTATGTGTATAAGTGACATAAGATGTATAATATGTATAATGATCATCGTTCAGGAGATGACGTCTGTCGATTATTCATGACATAGTAGCGGACGAGTCCATTAGCTCTCGAACGGTCAAACTGTTATCGTGGTAAATTGTAGTTTTCCATATTTAAAGCTCTGTCGCTTTTTTTTTTCTTTGGTAGCGCAACGTTTTTTCTAATTATGTTGTTCCAATCTTTATGAATTCTTTAGTTCCTAAGATTTAGTTTGTTTATTTCAGTTTTGTTGAAATAACATTTTTTTGTAAATTAACTTCATAGATAAAATAAATAATAATAAAAGCTTCAGAATATCAATGATAAAAGTATGCACATTCTTTGCCTAACAGGTCCTGTAATATTATAAATTTTTATATCTCAAATTTCAATGTAAGAGTGGGGGAAATATATAAAAGATGTGGGATATCTAGATTATTATTTAAAAAAAAAAAAAGAATAACAATGTAAGCAAATTATCACATACATTGTAAGAGAAATATGAAGTATTATCTAGATTCATATTTTTAAATTATGAGATTCATTAAGTTTCTATGGGTCGGAGTAATTTTTTTCGTCGTGGATTGGGTTGAATATATATTTGTTTCGGGTTAACCCGACATTTCAAAAAAAAAAAAAAAAAAAAAAAAAAAAAAAAAAAAATTCAGAATATTTTTTTTAAATTCAAAACTATATAGTATTTGAATATAAATGAGTATTTATTTGTTAATTTTTTAAAATAAATGATAAAACTGGTATTGGGAACATAATTGTTGACTATTATTCTATAGTTAGGTTAGAAAAAGGGAATAATTTTCTTTTAATTTGGATTTTGCGTTGGGTCAATGAAATTTTTTGTGGGTTTCGATTGACTTCAAATAGAATATAGATAATCCAACCTGTATATATATATATATATATTTTATTTACACGGGATATTTTTTTTTCATTATCTCAGCACAATTTTATATTAAATAACTATATATTTACTCAGTAATCTTTTTCTTTCCTTTTTTTCCCGTTTCTTTCGTATCAAAAGTAGATGGCTTGAAAAATACATGATTTTTTTTTTTTAAAGTTTAAATTGTATTTTTTTTTAAGTAAAAATAGTTTAGAAAAAAAAAACACTATTTTTTACGCATGCAATGTTTATCTTGAAAAAAGCATGTCTAATTTCATAACTGCAATTCACGTTATTTTTTTTTTCAAACGTTTCCATTATAATACACTATTTGGCATGACCACCGAATTCAGTTATGGAAAATTGACTTTTTTTTAAGTGCGAGACAGTGAATTTATTTTAAAATATTTAATTTTTGATCTATTTCTTTTTTAAGATCATAATTTAATAAACTAAATTATTAAAGAGTATATATATTTTTAATTACACTGTTAATTTTGTGCACTCTTTTTTATTTATATTATCTAATTTTTAATATTTAAAATATTTTGGGTACTTTTCGGTTAGCTGGGCGCCAGTGATATATGTGTGTGTATTATATATGCATATATATATATATATATATATATGTGTGTGTGTGTTTTGATGTTCATAACTACTCGTTTTATTTTTATATTTTCCATATCTTCTGCCTGCCAATTCGCCATTTCTATTTTACTCAAAAAGCTATTTTTAAAAAAAATGTATAGTTTTTTTTAATGCTAAGCAATTTGGACAAATGAAAACTTAACAAATAATCGTAATGACAAGCACACGAAATAGTTGAGTTAATTTACAAAATAAAAGCCAATCTAAATAAAAAACAAATTTTTTCCTCCGGATTTTTCCATTAAAAAAAGTTCTACCCTATTTTTTCTTCCGGAATTTTCGTTTTTACAAGTTTTTAGCTATTTTTCATCTGTATTATCCATTTTTACAAATTTTTAGATAGTTTTTCTCTGGATTTTTCCATTTTTACAAATTTTTAGCTACTTTTTCCTCTGCATTTTTCCAAATTTTAGCTATGTTTTTATTTTTATAAATATTTAGCTATGTTTTTACATTTTTTTTTCATTTTTATAAATTTTTAGCTATATTTTTCCTTACTTGTTCATTTTTTAACATTTTTAGCTATTATTTCTTCCCGATTTTCCACTTTAAAAAAATTTTAGCTACTTTTTCCTCTGGATTTTTCCGCTTTTAGAAATTTTTAGCTACTTTTTCCTCCGAATTTTTCAATTTTTAGCTACTTTTTCGTCCGAATTTTTCAATTTAAACAATTTTTTAGGTACTTTTTCCTCCAAATTTTTCAATTTTTAAAAATTTTTAGCAATTTTTTCTCCAAATTTCTCAATTAAAAAATAAATTATCTATTTTTTTTCATATGGACTTTTCATTTTTACAAATTTTTAGCTACTTTTTCCGCCGAATTTTACCATTTTTACAAATTTTTAACTATTTTTTTTTCCTCCGGATTTTTCCATATTTTTAATTTTCTTTCTTCTGTATTTTTTATTTTGATAAATTTTTAACTATTCTTTCCTCATCATATTTCCAATTTTACAAATTGTTAGCTACTTTTCCTCCAGATTTTACAATTTTCACACATTTTTAGCTACTTTTGCCACCATATTTTCCCATTTTACAATTTTTTTGCTATGTTTTCGTCCGAATATTCCCATTTTAAACTATTTTTTCCACCGGATTTTTCCGTTTTTTATGAATTTTAAACTTTTTTTCCCTCCAGATTTCTCCATTAAAAAAATTTTTAGTTATCTTTTCCCTCTAGATTTTTCAATTTTTACAAATTTTTAGCTATTTTTTCCTCCGGATACTTCATTTTTACACAATTTCGGCTATTTTTTCCTCCGGATATTTACATTTTTACATTTTTTTTTTATAATTTTTTTTCATTTTTTACATATTTATAACATTTTTCTTCCAGATGTATCCATTTTTACAAATTGTATCTATTTTTTTTCTATGAATTTTTTTGAAATATTTATCAAGTTTCATAATTTATTACCTTTAACAATTAAAAAATTTCTAGTAAAATATAGCTTAAACTTTGAAAATTGTCACAAAACAGAATAAAATCAACGTTTACTTCATCAAAGAAATTCTCATAAAAACTCTGTAAATAGTCAATTCTCTCCATCAGAGCACACACTTTATAATTGAGGAAAATTTCGATATTTCTCATTTTTCTAATGCATACATACATGCAAGACGCGGTTGACTATGCTTCGCGCCCATTAACCGAAAAAAACATCACTGGACGCATGAAACTCGCTGTGTAGCAATCTCTAGAATGTATGAAATTCATTCAAGCCGCGGTCAGTAACCTGTGTATGTACGCTTCGCGTACATTAACCGAAAAAAAACATCACTGGACGCATGAAACTCGCTGTGTAGCAATCTCTAGAATGCATGAAATTCATTCAAGCCGCGGTCAGTAACCTGTGTATGTACGCTTCGCGTACATTAACCGAAAAAAAAACATCACTGGATGCATGAAACTCGCTGTGTAGCAATCTCTAGAATGTATGAAATTCAATCAAGCCGCGGTCAGTAACCTGTGTATGTACCCTGTACACTTTAACAACAAAAAAAACCATCACTCGATGGACGAAACTAACTCTACAGCAACTTATAAAATACACGACACACAATTCTTATCTTATAAAATCAATAAAATTAACTTACTTTTATTTCTCCCATTTTGTCTTCTTTGTGGAAGGCCCCGGTTTATTTATATCATCATCGCTGTCGTCCGACAGCAAATCAACAGGAGAATTATGTCCGCTGTCGTCCAACAGCGAAACAGAATCTAAATTCGCATTATTGCCTTCCCCCACCACATCCCGCGCTCTTGGGGGGTAAATTCGAATGATCGCCCTCAAGAATGAATCGAACAGTTGACCAGGATCTCTTCTGTGACGCTTCCTCCACAAGAATTCAGCAAGATAGCTATCAAGAGATACTTCATCTTCTGAATCTGCTACCTGCCGCTTTCCGTAAAGGTTGCGTTTAATCTCGCTCCATAAACCCTCTATCGTGTTCGTGTGCGCCCCAGTAACCGGGTCCTTGAAAAAATATTTATGATTGACGGAGGCCTTTTTATAACCTTCATCAGAAAGACAATTATAGGCCCGCCAACAATCAGAAATAATCTCAGTTCCCGGTAAAATCCGCCTCTTAATAATCTCTAGCAAAATCTCTTTCGTTCTAGCTTCCACTACTTCCACAAAACACTCATTACTTCCACGCTCAACACCACCAAACACCCACTTACTATCCACATGCTTTCCTCTATTATACTTTCTCTTCCGAAACATACTCTCATCTATCTCAACAACCTTACCTACACCTCCCAAATCCCTATCTTCAAACACACGCACAGACTTGCACACCTCTCTACAAAAACTCAACCAATCAGTTGCCGTTTGCTTACTCACTCGCGCCAAATCCACAATCTGTTTATGATCATATTCGTTATCCCAAGCATACGTAACAATTAAAGCGTCAATCATACTCATTCTACTCCCTTGAAACCAACTACCAAGCCTTACACTCCGCCTTACACAATGCTTTTTCCCTTTCTCACTTCTATCACACCGCCATTCAAATCCATCAAGATTATCCTTTTCACACAATTTCATACCATTCCCACATTTCGGACATTCATACTCGCTCGCAATCAAACCTTTCCCCATACAATATTCAATCACAGCTTTTTTACCCCTACCACTCAATTCTATAACACTACGAAAATCATTCCATTCATTCCCTGAGACAGATTTTCGAGGCATCCTGAGACTTAAAATAGAACGCTTACGAAACGATATTTAAAAATATACAAAATTGACCCTGAAAAACCAAACTACTCACTCAAGAGGACAAAATTCAAACTTACCCCTAAATACCTTTTGAATATCTTTCACTTTAAATTAGTTCTGTAGCAAATGGGCGTAGTACTGTACCATAAATTACTTCGAAGCAGCAGAAAACAAAATCTCCAAACAAGTGCTACTTCGAACGTCAGTGGTCAAACGATTCAAATGCTGCATCTCTAACTACATGCGTATTCTATAAATCCAACATTACGGCATACAATAAACCAACCAACCCCACCAAACGATTTATTTACCCATACACCAATCAAATTTCCACATCAAACAACGTGCGCGTTGCATTTTTGCCGATCCCACCGACGCTAGCATACGAAAGAAAATATAGGCTTCTGATTGGTTGAATTATTTAAAGAGCAATTGTTGTTTGTAAATAAATCGTTCTCAAATGCATATCATGTTAAAATAATAATAATAAGAAGAAATGGCAATTTATTTTTATTATAATCTTTTTTAAGTAATACAGAACAATTGAGTTTATAAACATCGCGAAATGGACGCCATAAAAAGGAAATGTGATTATTGTGTTTATATGCATATACAAATCGTGCTGAAATTTTAAATATTAATAGCTATAAACATCGGAATGAAATAAGTAGATAACATTTTTTTTTTACCTTCAAGATTTAATCACGGAATAAAGATATTGCATAACTCTTTTTAACTTACCTTAGCAGAAGCATCATCATTAACTTCTTTTAATTTTAAATTTCAGAAAATCTTTCTTTTATCTATTAATAAATATGTAAAATCCGAAGGAAATTTATTAAAATATATCTTCCAAAAGGTTTTCAAACAGAAACTATGATTAAATAAACGTAAACTCAAAAATGAATCAAAACAAAATACTCTTCAAATTATTCAACCAATCAGAAGCCCGTATTTTCTTCCCTAGCTTCGGTGGGATCGGCAAAAATGCGTACGCGTTGTACTAGCTACCTCCGAACTCTAGGAATCCAACATTACCGCACACAATAAACCAACCAACCCGACCAAGGGATTTAATTTACTCGTAAACCAATCAAATTTCTACATCAAACAACGTAGGCGTGGAAAAAATGTAAGACACAAACAGGTAGCAACAAAATATCATTTATCACCTTGCCAAACCCAACATCGCCAACTTCCTCGCTTATTCGAGGATTCAACCAAACTGGCAACTTTCAATAAAACCCTCATTGCAATTTATGATAGAATTTTTAAGCCTAAATTTATATTCTAAATGGTTTGACTCCCACTTGAAAATAAAGAGTGGGAGGGGAGAAGGATGTTACTAATATAAATAAATAAATAAATATAATATAAACAGTGGTTAAACTTTACTGTATTTATTTTTTCAAGATAGGGGGAAAAATGTGATTATGCTGTTAAGACTGTTGTACATGTTTATGCATAATGATACATTTATTTATATTTACAGTTACAGAAATTAATTGCATTGAAACAGTAGGTTACTCTTTATTCATGTTACTATTTAGCAATAGTTTATGTTTACCTAACTTTTCTATGTTAATGGATGTTCATTCAATCAATACTCAACACATACATTCTTGCATACAAACTCTCATTTAACCACAATGTGAAATAATTTCAGTGTTGTATTATTATTATCTCTATAAACTTTTTTTTTTTCCAAGATAAGACACATTTATTAATGTCGTGTTAATAATTCTTAATATGTAGCATCACTAAACTATTATTGGGTGATTAGTAAGGAAAACTATGGGAAAAAAAAGCGATATTTTTGGGGAATGTAGAAATTATGAAGATTTTTTTTTTTGGCCTTCCATTAACCAAATTGGCGTCTTCAAAGACGCTTTCGCAACCAAAAATAAAAGTAACTGTATCTTACAGGTAGTGTTAATTGGTGCGACATTAATTTAATTTTCACAAGATTAAAGTTTCAACTATCAACATCGATTTCTAATGGCCTGCCTCATGTCTGTCTTATCTTGAAAATTTCTCAATATCTAAGGGATATTACGTTAATATACAGAACACTGAAATTATTTCACATACCTGTATTTTCATCGTGTATCTGCTTGATGTGTGGTAGAACTAGGTATTTATTTTCTTATTTATTTTTATCTCTAGTTTCTCGTAGGAAAACACTGCAGCGTCGGCCATTGCTTTGCTAAACGTAGCGTACCCGTACGCGCTGAACTGCTTGACATAGTTATGCGCATGCGCGAAATAGCGGTCTTCTCGCTAAAACATTTGGCGCTCGCCAATGTGGCTGTAAGCTATAGGGTTCGGATATTTGCACCCCGGCCCACCCGAACGCGCTGGTCGATGTCTTAAACTTACTGAATTTAGCTTTTAAATTTTCCGGGTGACGTTTTCCGTGATCGGTTCTACCGCAGTTGCGGTGTCAAGTGTTGAAAATATAAAAGGAACCTTCTTCCGCCTGCTCTGCGAATTCGCGGCAGTAGGCTTTTAAAACAAAAACATGTCCGTCATTAACGCCGACGTCATAACGCTTTCCCTTTTAACGCACACATATTCACTCTAAATATAGAATAATTTTAATTTTTACACCATCAACTGGAACAAAAATTTACTTTGAAATAAAATTTGTTTGAAAACTGTAACTCAAATTACTGACTTTTTTATGATTTTTTAAAACTAATTTTCAAGCATAATTTTTTTTATAAATCTATTTCAACAACAAATATTTGTTTTCTACAATAATGTAAAGTCACATCCACAGTTATATAAATAAATAGGCAAAAATAAGAAGAAAGTGGCAGTGTTACCAAAATTGGCAATTGATTGCCCAAGCTTGGCGAAACAGTTCTTTCTTCCTTTTCCTCACCTAACAACAAAAAAATATATTTTCTTGCGTAAAATGGAAAAAATGACTGAAAGAATTCCTTTGAAACTTTGTATATACGCAGATTATAAACGGGGTTAGGGCACAGACTGAATTTTAAACATGTAGTTTTTAATAAAATTCAAAGTTTTATTATGGAAATACATGATATCTTTAATATAAAAATGCTTTATTATTTGAATAAATGATAGATATCATATAAAAGTACTTTTTGCTGAAGTTGTTGGCCAATCTGAAAAATACATATTACATATGTATAAAACCTGTTAGATTTTCCAATTAAAAACAATTTTCATATATATTCTGCACAAATAAGCAATATGCTCTGTAACCCCGGGAGACCGGGTTGGATACAATATTTTTTTCTAATGTATAAATATTTTATAACAAATTCCTTTTAAAAATAAATCGCTATTTACCGCGACGTGTAACGTATAGAACTAACGAAAACTCTAAACAATACAGTGCAAAACTATATTTATTTCTTCTGAAAATGTAAGATATCTTTAAATTTTGTCTTTCGCATAGTGATTTAGTGTACGGATTCAGTTTTGCATATTTAAGGGATTTCAAAGACGATGCATTTTTGTTCTTAATCATCTACTATTTATTCTTGCTGCAACTGTGAATCGTAAAGCGAAATTCAGCACATTACGCTTATGAACAAAAAGGAAGCTTATTGTAAATCCCGCATTCGCTCTGTTCCATTTTTATTTCATTTCAATATTTTCTGAAGCTGATCGTTTAGCAATCAGGATTCTTTCAGTCTGAAGGTTCAGGAGATAAGATTTCTTTCGGGAAAATAATGCCTAAGGTTTCTCGACATTTATTTTATCCGTTTTCCAGTTCTAGAAACATTTTCTTTTTATTTTCAGAATTTTTCCATTCTCTATTTCTAATGCAGTATTTGGCATTTAGAGATGAGACGGCTCAGGCTCGATTTTTTATACCAGTCTTCGGGCTCTGCTGGGATCGGTCTCAAAGTGAAAGTTTTATTTATTCACAAATTGAAAAAAAAAAAATAATAATACAAAACTTGCTATTTGAGTCACGAGAATGTAGTCTTAAGTTTCTAAAAGTGTTTTACAATCCTTTAAAAAACACTTTGAAAGGGAATTGGACTATTATTGGTGAGATATAAGGAGAAATATTCTATATGATTCTGATGCCTTGGCATGGTCATTGTTAGTAACACAAAAAAGAATTGGGAGCCTTGCTTTCTGTTTGATGTATTCTTTCAGAATTACTGGAAAACAGAATTCATGTCTTTCTAGTTGTACCATAGTTGTGATATATATAAAAAAAGTTATTTAAGTTTTTATTATTTTCAGTTGGTTGTAATAATATTTTAACTTTTTCACTGAACCTAATTTACAAATATCCCATGACGATACATTGAGTTTTATTTTTTAAAGCAATGAATTTTGTATTTTTAATGCTGGTCATTTTTAGGGTTTCGCTCGTCTGACGAAATCCTATTCGTCTCACTCCTCTGTCTATCTGTCTGTCACAGAGTTCATACTCAGAAACTGTACAAGTTAGAGACTTGAAATTTTGCATACTTATAGCTGAATACCTCTTGTCACACGGCAAATCATAAAATAAAAAAAAACCTTACATAGTTTAAATTAAATTAATTAATTTAATAACATCCGACCATTTATGCTATTTTTAGATTTTAAAACAGAACTTGAATTTTAGTCTTTTCGCGTAGGCTAGATGGCTCGGTGGTAGCTCGTTTGCTTGCTATTCAAAAGGTCCCTGGATCGAGGCCCCGCACTACAGTTTGAAGTTTAAAATTTTTACATTTCATTGTCAAATGGATTTAATTAAAAGAACTTTCGTATCATTATTTATTTATTTATTGTCATTTTAAGGGCTTTTTTTAATCTAAAATTAAATCATCTAATTAAATATGCTTTTCAGATATACAAACATATGCTGTTATGATTGTCTGAAAAGTAGTTATTGAATATTTTTAATTTGATTTAAAAAATAGCTCCCTCTTGTTAGCATTTTATTATTAAATTGAATGGTGCTGTCATCCATGTTCTTATTGATAAAGTGTATTGATAAATGATAAAGATAATTATAAATTAATGATTTGGACTTATTAATTAAAGGAGAAAGTGCTTTGAAAGGAATAATAAACGAAACCCTTTGTGCGATCTTCGATCACACTTACCCAATTGTTATTCTTAGATATTAACTTAATTTATTTTTTGTCATACATATAATAATTTATGAAATTAATATTTTAAAAGTACTATGATATGAACTTATGGGAGAATAATTGTAAGGAAAATGATTTTCCGTAAAAACACCTTTATTTTCCCTTTATACCAAACTATTCGGAATTCCTATGAAATGGTAAAATATACAACAAAAATAATGCTAGAAATACGAATAAATTTCACTTCGGCGATTAAAGAATTGTTGATAGAGAAATATAAGCAGACCGCAATCGAAAAGTAGTTTTTTGAAACACTTAATGGACCAACTCATTTATCATTGTCATGACTACAATAGGTATTCAGCAAATAAAGTTGCATTTTTCACTGTTTTTCATTGCAGTCAAAGATCATTAGCGGCTTCCAAAGTTTTCTGTATAGGAATTCTATTGCATATATGAAGTATTATAAACAGATTTGTTTTCTAATGCCAATATTTTTTCTGGATATTGTATAATATTTTTCTATACTGGAAAATATGTACCCAAGTTTTTTAATAACATAAAGCGGTATAATAAGTGTTCGATGTAATTTTATAAAATTTTCATTATAATTCTTGTAGAATCAAGAAATTTGATTTTTCTCTAATAAATGTAATATTTTTATAAATGCCCTCATTGTTTGGACGATTGCCTCGAAATCTTTTAATTCTTAAGACGGATTTTTGGGTACCTTATATTCATAAAGTATGAAATCAAATCTCTTTTACCAACGTCAAAATGTCGCCCCAAAATGCGAAAAAGTACTTAAAATCGCATTAAAAATAATCGCGAAAATTTAAAAAATCGCTGTATAAATTCAGAATAAACTATTGAAAAGAGGAAAAAATTTACTATATTGGGCTAAAAGATTGAAACCGGATTTCTTTTTATTAATGTAGAAAAATTGCCTCGATACGTAAAAAATCGCATAAAAATTATATATTAAAAATAAATCTAATATCGGGCTTCGAGGTGCATAACTGCATACATAGAGGTATCTTCCTCCCAAATTTTGGTAATATTACGTTAAAGACGTATTTCTTTTCGCATCATTAATTTCTTAATAATCCTTAGTGGGCGAACCCCGTTGCAAAGTCGAATATATGATATTTATATATTTAACCTCTTGAATAGTTTAATTCGGTTATAGTTAAATAATTATCATTAATTTAAGTTTTCTTTGTGATCCTTATTTATTCTGATTGTGCTTTTACTGATAGTAAATATTTATGGCGGCATTAGTTTTTCGTTAATAATAAGAAAAAGTACCGTCAGATTTTTACAAAAATTTATACACCGATGTGAAATATTTTTCTACTTCTGTTCTGAAATTTTCAAATCTATATCTTAATAAGTTTTCTTAATTTTCTAATTAGTAAAAATTCTCAATTTATTCCCTTTCCTTTAATGAATGAGGTTGGAGGGGGGGGGGGGGTGAGATCTATTTTTAATTAATTTTTTAATGAATGTGACGTCCCTGTCTGATTCTTTCTTCGATTTTTGTATGAAAATATCTCTGTAGACAGTTAGTTTTTCACTAATAATAAGAAAAAATTCCGTCCGATTTTTACGAAAAGTTAAACACTGATGTAAGATATTTTTCTACTTATGCTATGAAATTTTCAAATTATTTTCTTAATTAGTTTTCTATTTTTGGTGATTAGTGAAAATTCTTAATTTTTTTCATTTCCACTGCTGTGGAATCAGGTCCAGATATGCGTTTGCTATTTTGTGAAAAAAAAAAACTTGCTTTTTTGATGAGTTGCAACTAATATCTCTGTTAATTAAAAAAATAAATAAAAATCTTAGTCTCAGGTGCATTCGTACTTGCGTTACTATCTTCATCCAAATTTTCAGATTTCTACATTCGATAGATTTTTCATAACATCGCCGACAGACACACTCACACAGAGTGAAACTTTCTTTTTATTAGAAAAGATAATTTAGTGTTATGAGAAAATACCTTCACTTTGTTATCACTGTTTTTTTTCTACACCCCCACCCCCCCCCCCCCCAAAAAAAAAAAAAAAAAATAAAAATAAATAAAAACCTATTTATTTGTGTATTTAAATGAATCTATTGGAATGATGTTCTTCATGTTCTTTAGGTACACCCAGAAAAAAGTTTTGTTGAATCAACAAAAAGTTGGTTGACCCAACAAAACTTTTTGTTTAAATATAGGTCAATAAATATTTTGTTTGAATCAACAGAAAATGTTTTTTTTTGCAAGTCGAAAAAATATTTTGTACCGTCAGCAAAAAATGTTTTGTTAATTCAAGTAAAATGGTTTAATTTTACTTGAATTTTGCTAAGACAACGAAAATGTACTCAACAAAACATGTTTTGTAGTTTTAATCAATTCCTTTTTCTGGGTGTAGAATTGGGTTCTCATATTTGTCCTAAGTAATACGAATAATGTTTTTGAACTTCATTTTTCATCTTAACTTAAAAAGCAAATATTTTCCTATTATAAAATCAATCTTTGTAATATTGGTTGTAGTGAGACCCATTGTTGTATCAATAATAAATCCACCGGCAATACTTCGAATGAAATAATACTATTGGTAAAATTTTGGCTTTACATCTGAAATGTTTTTATCAAAACGCTAATATTACACAAATATTGGAATTTTTGGCAAGGAAATGGTGAAATATTTCTTGCTAATATTGGTGCAATACAGACAAAATGTAAACATTCCAGTGTTGGGGGCAATATTTCATACCCATATTGCAAATATTTTCAAAGAGCTAGCCAAAATTAGCCAAGATATAGTCAATATTAACAATACTGATCCGATATTGTTTTTGCTATTAAGGTTATTTATGTTTCAGCTGCATCCCACGAAAAAAAAAAATTTGCCCCCATGTTTATGACAAAAGGTTCAGATTATAAGATTCCTTTCTTACATAAAAAAGGGTGAAAATGAGATAGTTTTTTTTTCTTGAAATGATTTCTTTCATTTCTTTTATTTCTCAAAATGTCGACGTTTAATTTATCAGATTCCAGCACTCTTAACGTTTTCTTTAAATTTAAAACTTCGCTATTTCAATTTAGTAAGAGAATTATGTAGTATTCAATTTACTTCAATTTACTAATTATGTTGTATTCAATTTAGTAAGAAATGCGCATAAAGCGCATTTCTTACTACACTATAGTCGTTGGGGGCAACCGTAATACTTACCCATAATGGATATGCATAATATAAAATATAAAAATAAAGCATTTGTGCATAATTTGTGCAAAATAAAACATTTGTGCAAAATTTTTTATGCATTTTTAATGCTTATTAATTACTGACACATTTTAGTTTTGTGCACTTTAAATATTAATTTAAAAATAAATAAATATAACTAAATAAATATAACCTTTAAAAAATACATAACCCTTTTCCTGTATTTAATTATTTTTATTTCATGCTCAAAAGCTAAAATGTATCAATATGGCACCGAAATGTGCGGTATGGTTTTAACGGAAGAGTATCTAAAGTTTTTTTTTTCTTTTTTTTTTAATGAATGCACGAAAAAAGGAAGATAAAAAAACAAATAAAATATTCCACTTTTTACAAATCGGTAAAAGATAATTAAATGCTATATGCATTACTTTTTAATTCAAAAATACAAGTGCAGTTTTAAATTTAAAATGACAGCATTAAGTTTCTCACGACTTAAAAATCTAATGAACTATTCTATAAAAAAAACATTAAAACCTTTCCAATGAATATCACTGAAACGAATCCTTACTAGCCACTTTATCCTTCTTAGCTATATCTAAAGTTAATCTACATTCTTTGATGGCATATATTTTGGATAGAGACATAGATTTCAATTTCATTTCTTTTCCGCAATGGGTGACTTAATAAATTGCACTCAAGTCTTCAAAAAGAATTAAGGAAAATTTTTTCCTCGTCTCATCCAAAATATCAAAATCCTTTGTGACCAAATTCTCCAACTAAAAGTGCAAGAGTGAGCTTAATGATCGCCTGCCGCTTTGAAGAAACAATTCAAAACCCATTTGGCTTCATTTATAGATGTCTATTTCGACTATGACAGTGACAAATGATTTAGTCCATTAAGATTGGAATATCTTCCTTTTGTATTTGGTTTCCCTAGATATAAAATTTTATCAACTTTTTTCCTTCCTTTTCCGATGGAAATTTTATTACATTTATATCCTTTCTTTTCTTTTGAAATCTATTTTAAATTGCTAAGCAATACCAACACTGGTTTAAAAATCGATTTTTTCTTTGCAATAACTGAAATATATATATTTTTAAATTAATAAATTTGGTAATTTTATTTAAGCGTAGCTATAACAATTTTAAGATAATGAAAATTACGTGACGATGAAAAATCAATTACCTCAGAGAACTAGAAACACTGCAAACACTAAATAATAATGCCACCTGCACAATACTGCAATAGTACTAAAAGATTCCGTGGATTATAACTTTTTATTATTTTTTTAAACAGTCCAAAAACAGACCATCCTGTTTTTATAATGCCCGTAAATATACTTAAATCTTATTTGAACAAGTTGTTAAAGGAAATATGTGCGAAGAACTGGGTATGGATTATACTTTATTAAAACGTCGAACTTAATCATATGTGTTTTTTACGTGGATAACAGACTATGTTTTTAATGATAACTTCTAATATACGTATGTTATTGACAATACAAATAAATGTATTTTAAAGAAATATAATGACAATTAACAATAATAATGCTGTAAAAAAAGACACATTTATACTACTATTTCTCTTTAAAAATACATAGTAATGCCTGAGGAGTCGTAGAACTAAAATAAGATATAACTTCTATTTATTTGTAAATACTAAATATTAACGCCTTACCACGAAGTCGACGCTCTCTCTCGAAGATTGAACTACAAAGAAAAACCTAGCAGGCATTGGCTAAAGGCACGTGACGAAATCCAACACAAAATCAAAGACCAAGTTAAGTGCTGGTCTCAAACGCCATAAATGGTAAGACACGATCCAAATACAACGCTACTCACTTCTACCAGCGTATTTATACTCACCACATGATCGCAGAAACTTAATTAGCATATAACTATTTAAAATAACCGCGACAATCAGATTAAGGGGAATTCAACCATAATTTGCGAAAGTAAAAGAAAAGACAGAAAAAGCTCGTTCACGAACAATATCTGAGAATCCGGACAACACGTCACACGCAAACTCAACAATCCTTTTACTCCTAGACTGCCTTCATAAAGAGAGTAGCTAGGCACTACGCTGCATGCTCATTAATTTTTTATATGATTTACTTTTGTGCAATTTAATTAATAATTTAAAATGAGATAAATATAGCTAAATAAATATAAAATTTTAAAGATGTATAACTCTTTTTCTGTATTTGATTACTTTTATTTCATGTTCAAAATCCAAAATGTGTCAGTATGGCACTAAAAATGTGTGGTATGGTTTTAATGGAAAAGTATCTACAAGTTTTAGTTTTGTGACGTGAACAAAAGGAAACTAAACAAATAAAATATTACACTCTTTACAAATCCATAAATGATAATTAAATAATTTCAAAAATACGAGTGTAGTTTTAAACTAGGAAAGGCAGTATTAAATTTTACTCGACTTGTTCTAAAAAAGCATTCAAATCTTTTCAAAGACTGTCACTAAAGCGAATCCTTACTAGCCACTTTATTCTTCTTAACTATATCCAAAGTTAATCTACATTAGTTGATGGCATATATTTTGGATAGAGACATAGATTCCAATATCATTTTTATCCCAGCAAAGGGTGACTTAGTAAATTGCACTCAAGTCTTGAAAAAGAATTAAGGAATTTTTTTCCTCGTCTCATCCAAAATATCGAAATCCTTTGTGACCAAATTCTCTATCTAAAAGTGCAAGAGTAAGCTTAATGATCGCCTGCCGCTTTCAAGAACAATTCAAAACCCATTTGACTTCATTTATAGATGTCTATTTCCACTATGACAGTGACAAATGCTTTGGTCCATTAAGATTGGAATATCTTCCTTTTGTATTTGGTTTCCCCAGATATAATTTTTTATAAAATATTTTTCCTTCCCTTTCCGATGGAAATTTTATTATATTTATATCCTTTCTGTTCTTTTGTCATCTGTTTTAAATTTCTAAGCAGTGCCAGCACTGCTTAGAAATTTGAACACTGATTAGATTGAAACACTGATTAGATTTTGATGAAACACTGATTAGATTTTACCTTTCCAATAACTGATTTTTAAAAAAAATTAATAGATTTGGTGATTTTATTTAAGCGTAGCTATTTTTAAGATAAAGAAAAGTTCGTGCAAATTTCATTAAATAAAAGTAAAATAATAGGCCTAGTTGTGAACATACTTTTAAATTCGGAGAAAAATTTTAAATAACGATTTTCGATTTTTATCATAATAATATTTATGTCCACAGCTCCCAGTAAAAAAAAAAAAAAAAAAAAAAAAAAAAAAAAATTACGATCATTTTTAAGCGATTTTTGTGAATTCGCAGGCAAATGCTATTTCAGCCACGTTCATTTTAAACACCTTTTACAAAAATTTAATAGTAAATTTTGCTTTATTTAATCGCTTGAAACCTGTGATCAAATAAAGCAAAACTTTCTATTAAATTTTAGTGGAAAAACAAAAGAAGCATAAAAGGTGATTTTATTCCTTAAACAAGACTGTGCTGATTTATTGACCCGCGAAAAATTATTTTTTCAGACTCAGTGACCACATTATAAACATTCATGTTTTAAAAAAAAGGCCAAAATTTAAAATGAATTTTATTATGTCATGGAGTGCGTTATTATTAAAAAATATACAAAATGTTCATCAAAATTTTTTTTCATAATACAATTGGGTACTACGCTTATAAAGGTGACGTACTTTTTCCTCTTTTCCATCGACAAAGCATTCTTCTAGAAAATAATTTGTAATATTTGCTGATTTTACTATTAGGTATTGTGATAAGTTTATTATCTCATTGGAAATAACTTCAGATAATGAATAATAATAGAAAATAAGATTAGCGATATTTTAACATTTCATAATTTCTTCTTCCTAAAACATATCTTCTATTTTCAGATTATATCATTAAACACAATTTTGTTCTAATTTATATACATATATATATATATATATATATATATATATATATAATTTCAGATTACTGGGATCAAATTCGGTATGTTTGCGTACATAAAAAACATATTTTCGAGTAATGTTTGTGAATACATATGTTGCATGCTAAAATTTTGCTATTTAGAGCATTACGGAAATATTTATTAGTAGACCTCTAAACTGGGCATATTAATGATAATTTCATAAAAATCTAAGAAATTAATCATAAATAATATTAAAATCTTTACTCATAGTTAAAATGGTTTTAAAAATATATATTTAGCATTTATAACTCATATATTCCTTAAACCTGTTTTCTACAGATTGAATATTTTCACCGTTTTCATGTTTTAAAATATTTTATGCGCATTTAATTTTTACCAATTTTACTGAAATTTGCATTATGCATAAAAAAAAAAAACATAATGCATAAAAAAATAAATAAATAAATAAATAAAAAATAAATAAAATCATATAACAGGTAACAGCAGACATAACATTACACCATTTAGCTTAGCAGATAATAACTTCTATTTGGAATGCAAGCATATAAATTCAATTAATAAGAGTTTAAATGTGAATAACACTACTGCTTATACATTTAATAATACTTACATCTTTAAATCATTTTTAATAATAATTCTATTTAGAAATATCATGGGGACTTGGGACCCTTCGAATAGTCAAAAATGACGAAAGTATCAATTTTGAAACAATCTGACAATTATTAATGTAAATTATAACTAGTTTTACAATGTAAAAAATCATCGTTATTATTTCAATGAAATAAATTATATCGTCTGCTATGAACGATTTTCTTTTTACGTTTGCCATGTTTACAGATGCGATTTTTTTTTCGACGCCAGACAGCGTTGTAAATTCACCATGGAGATATTGCTTTGCGACCTCCATGGTTAATATTTCTATGACTCACGATGAATGAATATTTTGTTTATTTACTTTAATGGATTGAGATATCCGGCTGTTAACCTAATTTTCACTGAAGTTACCTCAGAATCTTTACATTTTAAAATGTAATTCATGTCTCAAGCAAATACTTTTTTTGAACGATCTTTCTAAAAACCGTAACTTTTATGCACTTTTATTCAAGAAAATAATTTTGAATAAAAACGGCCGCTTGGTATGTGGAAAAATATATGGTTAACCCTCAGAGCAAAGATACTAGAAGGTATATTAGAAGGTCTATTTTTAGCCCGTATTTGTTTTCCTCGGTCACATGACTTGCGCTTTTATTATATAGATTACGTATGATAGGATTTAATACAATAAAGAAAAGTTTTATTAATATATTTTAAGTTTTGATTCGATTTTCTTAAAATTTGAAATGACTCGACAAAATTCTGCAACGATTATACGTATTAAATTTCAAACTATTCGGTTGGGTAGTTTTTGCGCTGTTATATGCGGACAGACAGACAGACAGACGGACCGGATGACGACTATAGGTGCTACTTATTTATATAACTGAAAATCTACGCAAAAAACTACGCAACTAAAAATCATGCATCCGGTATAGATTATGAAACACTTTCCAACACTAACAGAATATTATTAAGAAATTTCATTTCTTAATAATATTCTATGACTTGCGATAGCTAAAAAAGCAATTAAAAAAATACATAACTCAGTAAAAATCCGTTTTTAGCCACTGCTGCCCAGATTCGAAGTCCTTCGTGCAGCTCTGTATATAAACTACAAAATTTGTAAACAACACTTCATACATTAAAAATTACATAAAGTTGCATATCACAGCGGAAAGAGCTCTTCTAGCGATTACCGATAATAGTCAGTCATTTAACGGAATTATCGTGCTCGTGTCTATACATGAACGATAAATCCTAGGCAATCCATAATCTATTAGAAAATAAGTTACATTGAATCTTTGTCATCCTTTTAAATTTCATTGCGCTTCAAGTATCAAAACACGCTCAAAATGCACCGCAGACGATTTTTCCCCATAGATCATAATGCAAAGGAATTATTTTGTACGTCCCTGTAATTGAACTATAAATGTTACTAATTGTATACTTCGGTAAAATTATGTTTGAAATATCCTAACATCAATAAAATACGCCTCAAAGGATTTTCCCCGTAGACCATAATGTAATGGAATTCTTTTGTGTGTCCCTGTAGATGAACCATTAATGCTGCACACTTCATTTTCAATACGGAACATTCTATACTAAAATTCAATAATGTATAAAAATTTCATGACAATACGAGTATATTTACGAGAGTCAGAGCACGGACAGACAGACAAACCGAATTCATAAACACTTTTCAATTATGTTGGAAAGTGTAAAAAATGGAACAGTTTTAAATATTTTTTTCTAAGCATAAAATCTTCAAATTAATTTTTCGCATTTTGCTTTTTTTTTGGAAACTTGCTGTATTTAAAATGCTAAAACTTCAACAAATATTTTTCAAACGTCTTGATTATTTTTTATAGATTCAATATGATCTACTTAATAAAAATAAGGATGGATTTTATAATATAATGTGAAGAAGAAGAATAAAAAAATAAGAATGTAACAGAATTCGTGTTTTTTCCAGAATTTTCCCCATAGATATATGCGTTTTATTTATTTTTCTCAAAAACTATTTAATTAATTGAAAAATCGATCCTTAAAGTTATAGAGTAGACACTTAAAAACATAAAAAAAAATCAGTGCTTATTATTGTAAATTGGAGAAGAGGAAATGATTTTAAAATCGTCCAATTAATAAAAAAAAACAAATTTTAAATTTTACAAACAAGATTATTTTATTACCTATTAAAATGATTTAATCTACACTGTAAGAAAAAAATTTCTCTTGATTGCCCGTACAATTTCGTCCTTTTTACCCGACTGCCGAGAAGGGTTATGTGTTTGACGCGTATCTTGGTATGTATGTATGTGAATTTATTTATACCCTCGAAACATCCCAACGGCTGGATGGATTTTAATGAATGAGTCCTCTATCGATTCGTCTTAACCGTCCGATGGTATAGGCTATGTTTTGTTTTCATAAATTCAAAATGGCGGTAGAGACGAAAAAAAAAATTACGCGCCATATTGAATGGCGTATCATTGGATAGGTCTTTCAAAATGAAGACGATGTTTCCTAGACTATTTTACAGTCAGAAACTCCATTTAAATATTACACAACATGAGAGTTGTGTAGGTAGGATCTCTAGCTTAACTGTAACTCTAATCTTCACAGACATCTGTAGGCCTCATCAAAACAGTGTTTATAGATAGGAACTAACAATTAAACACAACTCAAAAGTCATCAATACAAGTAAATAAAAAAAAATATGTAAGTAATATAAACTAGTCGGATGTGTCAATCCCCAAACTTTCTTCTATCTCACCCAGGTTTCTCATACACTAAAAAGAAACAGCACCCATTTATATCACGGTCTAACTGAATCTAAAGTTTTATGTTATTAAATTCCGTGCATTAGTTCTTGAGATATGACTATTGCTAAAATCGTGTAAATCCTGCAAAATGCAGCATAGCAGCGCCACTTTTCAAGACCTAATCAATAACAACTTATGTCAACGTCTAACTGAATCTGAAGTTTGGTGAAAGTCCGTGCATTAGTTCTTGAGATATAGTTATCGTGATAATAATGAAAAAAGTAGCATAGCAGTACCCCCTGTTGGGAGATTTAGACCAAAACCCAATCAACAACAACTTACGTCAACATCTAACTGAATCTGAAGTTTGATGAAATTTCGTGCATTAGTTCTTGAGATATAGTTATCGTGAAAATCGAGAAAAAAGTGGTATAGCAGCGCCACCTGTCGGGATATTTACACCCAAACGTAATAAGCGTCTTTTTATGTCAAGGTCTAACTGAATCTGAAGTTTGATGAAAATGAGTGCATTAGTTCTTGAGATATAGCTATTGCGGAAATGCTGAGAAATGCAGCATAGCAGATCCATCTGTTGGGCGATTTTCACCAAAAACTAATCAGCACCAATTTATATCAGGGACTAACTGAATATAAAGTTTTATTAAATTTCATGCATTAGTTCTTAAGATAGAGCGCCCACAAAATTTTTATCACATACAGACAGACAGACAGACAGACAGACAGACTCACAGACTCACAGACAGACATTTTCTAAAAACAGTCAAATCGTGTTCAGGACCTTCTTAAACGTATAAATCCGTCGAAAACCGGAAGTCGAAAATATTCATGAATCCAATACTTTCTTCTTGTAAAGATAGAAGAAAGTAAAAATAGTTTCACATTGATCAAAAATAATTCATTTGTAGTTCGCTTTTTACGCAGTCGGGTTTTTTGATTTTTTAAATTTAAATCGTACTTGTTACGGAACTTTTTCTCCAATGAAATGATTTCGTGAATGTGCCAGAAATTTACGAATAACCATTTAAGAATATCTTTCACAGATGATAGTGCTAAAAGTCTATTTATTTTTTGGTTTTCGCTGATGCTTTGGAATTTTTTTTATAAATATTTTTACACACTAAAAAGTATTTTCGTGTTCTAATAGATCAATTTCTGGATTTTTATGGATTTTTTTTTCTTTTGCATTGTAATAATGAAAAGAAATCACAGAGCATTAGAAACAAGAAAGAGAAATCATGCGTCAAGCATACATTATGAAACATTTTCCGACATTTCCAGAATACTAACAAAACTTCATAGATTAATAAGGTGAAAAGTGATATATAAGTGAAAAATTTGGAAAACGCATAACATATTTGAAAACCCAGTTTTAATAATCTGAAAAATATCCTATTGTTTTTGTGAAGCCCTGTATATGATCAATAGATCTGTATGAATTCTACATAGTATGTTAATTTAGTTTGGAAACGCACAACACGTTTGAAAATTACCATTCGGCAATTTCGATCAATGAACGACAATATACTCGACATCTTTTGTGCATCCCTGTAAATGATTTAAAGAATTTATACACACAAAGCAATATGCAAACAATTATTTAAATTTAACAACGCGTGCCACGACTAAAAACGCGCTTCCAGCTATTATTGTGCATAGATAGTACTGAACCGAATTCTTTTGTGTGTCCCTGTAGATTCACTATGAATGCTTATGCTAAGAAATCTAAAATCTATAGTTAGCATCTTGTAGTATACCTCAATGACATACATCAATTTTAACATGTTTCAAATATATTAACATCATTAAAATACACCGCGAACGATTTTTATCCCTAAGGCCGTAATGTAACGGAATCCCTTTGAGTTACCCTGTAAATGAACTAAAAGTGCTGCTCATTTCATTTTCAATACCGAAAATGCGTAGTAAACCTCTATAACATATATCAATTGCATGACAATCTGAATATATTTACGCGAGTTAGAGCACGGACAGGCAGACAAACCGAATTTATAAACACTTTTCAACTATGTTGGAAAGTGTTAAAAATGAAAACTTGGCATTATTTATCATGGATGTTCTCAAATCAATACTTTTTGACACATTCGTAAAATCATTATAATCAGGAAAAAAAAAAATCGTAAAAAATCCGGTAATTGTACTGGGAATCAAAGCACTTTTCTTTTTCTTTTTTACTTACCCATCATACGTAGTCATGTACATCGTAGGTAAGTCTTGTTCTGAAAATCGAAAAAAAAATTTTTTTTGACTGATTTACACGTTTCAGACACTGGAGATTCCGAAAAACATATTTTTAGAAAAAAAAAATGTTGTCCGTGTGTCTGTAAACGCTCTATCTCCCGAACAAATTGAGATAGAGACTTGAAATTTGATATGTACTTTGTATGTAATTATAGGAAGAAGCTTATTGAATTTCAGTAACCTCGATTATCCGGAACTATTTTTTTCGGACTCTCGAAATATTCGTTCTGATAAAAGGTATATAAAAATTTTCGAAATTGTTTATTTTAAGGAGTGAATATAAAATACAATAAAAATACATAAATTTTGCATAAAGAATGAAGTTGATCGGATAATGAGTTGCCTGGATATTTGTGATCCTATTTCCCACACTCTTCAATTTTTCATAACCCTGTATTTCATTCAAATTTTAAAGATATATTTTAATTGGAAATGAGACGCTTAATCTGACGCAGCAAACCGTAAGTTAATATGATTATCAATTTTGGAGTTATAAAGATATTTCTTTTACGCAATTCAGTAATAGAGCATTTAATGTTTATGACGTTATCAAGCCACGATTTTATTCGAATTGCAATGCATTTTATAAATTGTTTACACATGTTTTATTTTCATATTTTATATTATGCATATCCATGATGGGTAAATATTACGGTGGCCCCCAACGACTAGTTTTTTACAGTGGGATAAAGACTTCTAAAAATATGCATACAAGGTAAGTGAACATGCTTTAGTATATATATATATATATATATATATATATATATATATATATATATATATATATATATATATATATATATATATATACTAAATTATTATATATATTCTGTCCTCAAAATGTCCGCTTGTATTCCTAACTGTTTGTTTATTGCAAACCCTTCGTGCCGTTTCGTAAATATCCAATTTATTAACTAAGTCATCAATTTTCTTTATTACTAATAATTCCTCTATAAAATGTGTTTTTGTTTCCGTAGGTAAATTATGCCTGATTTGATTAACAATAATTAATTCAGATAAATCTTCAAAGTTATTTACTTGAAGACCTTCAATCCATTGTTGAAAATACACCTTTATCTCATAAGCGAAATCTCGCCAATTGGCTGATGGCTCCTTTTTAGATGAGAAAAATTTCAGCCTAAACTCCTCTGGTGATAGCTTGTAGCGTTTTAGTAGAATATTTTTTATATAATCATAATCGTGAATTTCAGGTTCGTTTTCCCTTGTTATTATATTGATCACATCTAACGGCATTAGATTAATTAAATAATTTACCCATTCTTTTTTATCAATGCCCGTTTGCGCCATTTGCCTTTCTTACATAGCTAAGTATAAACTGATATCATTCGAGCTATCATATTTAGTTAATAATCTAAGCAATTCAAATTGCTTACCTGGATTTGTCTTTGGGTCTTCATTAATATGTTCTCTTGAATTTTCTTGTATCTGTAATTTCTTAATTTCAAAATTTTGCTCCGATTCTATTTTCTATTTTCTCTCTTCCATTTCCATTTTCAATTTCAATCTATTTTCTTCAATCTCTGCTTGTAATTTCCTCTCTTCTCTTTCTCTTTCTGCTTGTAACTTCTTCTCTTCCAGTTCTGCTTGTAATTTCTTCTCTTCCAGTTCTGCTTGTATTTTCTTCTCTTTCTCTTTCTCTTCTCTTTCTTCTTTCTCTTTTCTACTTGCTATCACTACTTCCAATCGATCTCTTATAAAATCTTCTTCGTAACTCTCCCAACTCTTGATCAGCTTTATTAGGACAGGTATTGTCGGTTTTTCTGGTGCTTTAATTCCGCATTCCTCGCAGAGGTTTATTAGATCAATTCTCTTAGTTTTATTTCGAGTTCCCATCTTTCAAAAATTGTACTTGAAGTGATACGATTACGGTTTCACCTTGCTAATTCGTAACCCAACTTTTGATACAGGCGTTTTACAATACTTTACGTTTGGTTTCCATTTCACTACTAGTGGCTTTTACTTTTAATAATCCCGGCCGAACCCCAAAAATGTAATTAGATGATATATAAATAGTCACTTTACTGAACCAATATGACAAATAATCGATGAACAACAAAATACGCACTTTAATTTCAACTAATAACACTTTTGGTCGAAACTATACAACAAATTTACATTACGATAATCCAACTAGGCCTCACGGCTATATCCATTTTTACATATCTTGCTTCATAACAAAATTTTAGAAGACTGCCTATTAGCTTAATCTCGCGATTCCAACTATTTACAACTCGGGCATGTTTAACCATGGATAATAGTAGTTAGTTCATTTGATGAAGTGAAGTGTTCAAACTGAATGAAATCCTACATATATATATATATATACATAAATCAAAGGTTACAGTGGCGCTTTAAAAAGCTAAAAGCGGCTGGCAACAACAACACGAATGTTTTGTACATGATAAAAGTGAGAGAGGTATTATTCCTATATCTTTTTCTATTAATTGAAACGGCTACCATGAACATGTTTTTCTCATTTTAAGAGTAAATAGGGACCCGGAATCTAGATTAAACAATCTCTTTTTATTGGCTATAAAGAACGTAGTCTATTTGTCTTTTATCTCAAGCAAATTTAATTACGATGAGAGAGCTGAAGAAATGTGAAATGTATAACAGATAAATTGGATTCAAGAGATATAAGGATTTCATTCAAGATACAAACTGTTATAGTGAATACGAAAAAGAATATATAAAATTAGGTAATCCAAGCTAGGCTCTTTTATTAATCCATTTCTTACCAATATTTTGTTTGCCATTTTCCTCGGAAAAATTAATGTAAAAATAAGATGTTTCAATTTAAATATAAAAGAATTACATAAAATTAAAAAAAAAAGGTTTTTAATGATTTTTTAAAATTTTCCAGATTGCAGATTTATATTTGAAAGTAACTGGAATCAAAACAGGAAAAAGTTTTTTTTTCGGTGAAAATTATATATATATATATATATATATATATATATATATACATACACTATATGGCCATTAATGACCGGCAACTTTCAATTTTAGACATTTTGTGGAATAATTAAAAATGTACTTGTCAGATTCTTCTGGAATTTTAGACTTAAAAAGAACAGGTTTGACTTCATATTTATCAACGTCGATTTGATAAGGAGTATAATTAGGGGGCCAAAAAAAATAAAGAAAATAAATAATACTTGGGATCACCCTGTAAAATAAAATGCACCAAATGATCTATCGCTACAGAATATACATAGGCAGACATTGTACAATATGTGTATTCATTTGTGTAAGAATAGCATGTATATTAATAGAAATATAGCGATTTAAAAAAAAAATAAAAAAAATCTTGCATGTTTTTTGCTTATAACATACAGGGTTTTTAACCAAATTTAACGCCAGTTTCAGAAAAATTGACAAAATATACTAGAAATAATATAGTGCAACGGAAATGTAAATATATTAAATACTTAACGAAATATGGGCAGTTGTATAAAATATTTTTATCTGCGCATGCGCGAACGATAAAAGGGAACCTTTTGCATAATTTAATAGTCAAATCTATGAAGCAACTTATTAAAAAAATCAGTCAAATATCGTAAAAATTCAGAGAGATATCGGCGTTAGAGTGAGCTGTTTTTTAGTTTCTCAATAAAACTCGCTAAATGATAAGGGATTGTCCACAAATTGTCATGTTTAATTTTTATACTATATTTCATTTTTTATTGATACTTTAGTTCGCTTTGGAAAACTTTATTGCACCAGGTTATAATACTTTTGGAATGGATCCTTTGATTTTGATAATTCTTTTTTTGTTCGAATAAGCTCATTAGGGTAGTTTTTTAAAGAGAACTAAAGTATCATTTTAAGAATTGGAAAATAGTATAAAATAAACTAGTCGTTGGGGGCCACCGTAATACTTACCCATCATGGATATGCATAATATAAAATATTAAAATAAAAATGTGTAAACTACTTATAAAATGCATTGCAATTCAAATAAAATCGTGGCTTGATGACGTCACAAACTTTAAAGGCTCGATTACTGAATTGCTTGAAAGAAACATCCTTATAACTCCAAAAATAATAATCCCATTAACTAGCGGTTTATTGCATCTGATTAAGCATCAAATTTCCAATTAAAATATATCTTTGAAGTGAAATTTGGATGAAATACAGGGTCATGAAAAATCGAAGAGTGTGGAAAATAGGATTCCAAATATCTCGGCAACTAATTATTCGATCGACTTCATGCTTTATGCAAAATTTATGTTTTTTTATTGTCTTTTATATTCGTTTCTTAAAATAAACAATTTCGAAAAATTTTATATACCTTTCATCAGAACGAATATTTCGAGAGTCCGAAAAAAATTGTTCCTGTTAATCGAGGTTATTGAAATTAAATAGGCTTCTTCCCATTATGACATCCTAAGTACATACCCAATTGCAAGTCTCTATCTCAATTTTTTCGGGAGATAGAGCGTTTACAGACACACAGACACACACACAGACACACAGACGGACGGCAAAATTTTTTTTCTAAAAATATGTTTTTCGGAATTTCCAGTGTCTGAAACGTGTACATCCGTCAAAAAAAATTTTTCGATTTTCAAAACGATTACAAGACTTACCCTATACTACGTATGATGGGTAAGTAAAAATGATAATTTGTGGAAAATCCCTTATCATTCAGCGAGTTTTAGTGAGAAACTAAAAAACAGCTCACTCTAACGCCGATATCTCTTTGAATTTTTACGATATTTGACTGATTTTTTTTTAATAAGTTGCTCCACAGAGTTGACTTTTAAATTATTTAAAAAGTTCCTTGTTATCGTTCACGCATGCGCAGATAAAAATTATTTTATACAACTGCCCATATTTCCTTAAATATTTAATATATTTATATTCCAATTGCACTATATTGTTTCTACTACATTTTGTCAATTTTTCTGAAACTGGCGTTAAATTTGATTTAAAACCCTGTATGTTATAAACAAAAGACATGCAAGAATTTTTTTAATTTTTTAAAAAAATCGCCATATTTCTATTACTATACATGCTATTCTTACACAAATGAATACACATATTGTACAATGTCTGCCTATGTATATTCTGCAGCGATAGATCAGTTGGTGCATTTTATTTTACAGCGTGATCCCAAGTATTATTTTTTTTCTTTAATTTTTATTTGGTCCCCTATTTGTCCTCTTTATCAAATCAACAATGATAAATATGAAGTCAAACCTGTTCTTTTGGATCCTAAAGTTCCAGAAGAATCTGACAAGTATATTTTTATATATTCGACAAAATTTCTAAAATTTAAAGTTGCCGGTCATTAATGGCCATATATATATATATATATATATATATATATATATTTATTTATTGGTGAACCTTCTACTTTGTTAAGTTCAGTAAAATCTCCGACTAAAAATGTTTAAACATAAAACTATTTAAAAGCATATTTAAAAATGACTGCGTTGAAAATATTTAATCCATGACATGTGTGAAATAGTTAAATTGGCTATTAACAACCTTAGGAAACTAAGAAAACTCCAAAATGGACTACGGAAGAAAATGAGCATATAAGGTGAATTAGAAAATTTCCATTCCCTTGCAATTTTCGTATTTTTTTTGTGTTAGTTCATGAACAACTACTAAAAATAAAGCAATGGTATACAAAAATAACTGTAGTGTATGTTTTAAATAAGCAAATATTTTAATAAACTTGAGAACTGCAATTTATTCTGAGTTTGCTAAGGATTATTTTTCCGACTTATTTATGTTACATTTTTAAAAAAAAAATTCCGTTATTATAATATTTTGTATTTTGTGTATTTTTAGTGCGCAAATATATTAATATGTTTAATAAATAAAAACATTTCTAAATTAAAAACCAAAAATACTCAATATCAACAAGGTAAATATTTTATGCGTAATAAAATGAAAGAGTTATTGTTCTAAGTGTTCTCACTTAATTGATACGATCAAAATGCATATTTTTTTCTCATTGTATGGAATTGAGATATTGGGAAACTAGAAAAAACAATCTCATTTAATAATTTAAAAATAGTATATCTTATTCATATTTTATTGAAAAAAAAGGCCAATCTGTTTCTTATCAGTTTGTAACTGGAAAATGAAAAAAAAAAAAATATTATCATGTTTTAATCTGACAATCTGTGTTTAAAAAGTTATTTTTTAAATGTGTTTTCTATAACACCGTTTAACACTTTATATGAATGTCAAAGGGCTCTTATTGCCACAGAAAAAGTTCGGCCAAAAAACAAACAAAAAAAAAAGTTTAAACATAAAAAAAAAACAAAAAAAAACATCAAAGCATCAAAGCATCATCATAGTGGTGGAATTTAATATATTTTTGCAAGACCGTTTTCTGATTATAAAAAAAAAACAAGAACGAAAAATCATGCGTCAAGCATAGATTATGTAACACTTTCCAACGCTTCTAAAATAATTTTACAAATCATTACCGTTTAATAAGCTGAAAGATAACATCTAAGTAAACAATTTGGAAAACGCATATATGATGTCCCATCATATATTATTCAATTTTAGTAATTATTCCCCTCTCATTTAATTCCCTTTTCCAAATTTGTTCCCTTTATCATTATTTTAACGCTCACTGTTCTACAAAAATACTTTTTCATTTTCCTTTCCCACCATTTTGTTAAATTCAATGTAACAAATTTCATTCCGTTTATTCTAATATCCTTTTAATTCAGTTACACTAAAAATATTTCTATACTGTGCTGATAAAGTAAATGAAAACCATTACATCTACACTTTCAAATAGCCAGCAAAAATATGCCCATCTGCTATCTCCTTATTTGGTCACACAGTTCTGTTGCTAACTGATTTCTTCATACACACCCTTTTTAATTACAATGATTCCCAAGCGCATCTGAATAACTCCGGTCCAAATATATCTAACGTACTTATCAAAGTCATAACAATCTCTAAGGTTCGCGGGTTCAAGAATGCGAAAAACTCTCTCGAGCCCCATTTTGCGGTTTTTGCATTCCCACACATGTTGGCTACCGCCAATATATTCGTTAGGTTGATTTATGCCAAAAATGGCTCTGTTCTCTAAATTTTTAATTGTCTTTATGCTCTGTTTGGAGAAATGATCGTCATATTGTAACCTTTTGGCGAAATGTAATTTCATTCGACTTCATGTCATGATACGAGAAACAATCACTTCTCTCGTTAATCATCTTGCTTTCAACATGTAACTTTTCACGAATTGTGTTGCGGGCCCGGGTGCCCTTCGCTGCCGTGGGCAGCCAATGTTTTCCTGTACATGTGCATTATCTATAGAACCTGGGATTTATTAAAATACCTTCATCTACTCATTTCTGCCTGTTCTTCTAAATGTGCCTATTCTTATTTCTTCCGAATTTCTAGATTTCTTAGAAGGTAATGATGTTTTTAGTCATCGAAGCACTCATCGTATCAAATCCACTTTACCACGACCAAGAACTTCATATTACAGCATAACATATTTAAAAACGTAATTTCAGTAATTTCCAACATATACAATTTTCGAAAAAATATCCGAATACTTTTATTCAGCCCTGTATATGATCTATAGATTTGTATATATACTACATAGGATGCTAAATTTTAGTTTAGTTTTGAAACGCGTACACTGTAAAAAATTTGGTGTAAAGTTCCTGAGAAAAGCTGTAGCAGCTATTCTGCCACAGGTTTTCCCAGGAATTTCACCAAAGAAATGCCAGGAAACTTACACAAATCAGGAAAGTCCAGAAACCTATAATCCGGAATGTTACTCATGAAATCTCAGTTAGGTTCCACAATTCTGATAAGTCTAGAAACTTATAATCTGTAACGTTACTCATTTAATTTCAGTTAGGTTCCACCATTCTGAAATCTACAATCTGGAACGTTACTCATGAAATCTCAGTTAAGTTCCACCATTCTGAAAAACTCTGAAACCTCTAATCTGGTACGTTACTCATGAAATCTCAGTTAGGTTCCACTATTCTGAAACCTATAATCTGGAACATTACTCATGAAATCTCAATTATGTTCCTCCATTCTGAAAAACTCTGAAACCTACAGTCTGGAACGTTGCACATAAAATATCAGTTAAGTTTCTACATTATGAAAAGATTTGAAACGTTACACAGAAAACGGTAATGTTCCTGGGAAAGCCAGTGCCAGCACTTCTGCCACAGGTTTTTCCAGGAACTTTACCAAAAATGTGCCTGGAAAGTTACACAAGTCTGGAAAGTCCAGAAACCTATAATCTAGAATATTCACGCTCTTTTTCAAGCAGAAGTCGCATCTAATCTTCCGCATGTTCTTCAATGGGTTTTAAGATGCTTCACAGTTATCAGAATATCTCATCAGAGTTCATGTTTTCTAATTATTTCTTTTGCATTAGAAGACCACCTTTTCTTTGCTGTTTCCCCGAATTTTGTTTTTTAATATTTTATTTTGATTTTTAAAAAATAAGCATTTATTTTTTCTAATTTAAAATAAAATATATTAAAACATTTCTGAGAATTTTCAAAAAGTAGCAAAGAAAGGGTGGTTTTTTAAGCATCTAAAGAAAAAGAAATAATTAAAAAATATAAATTTTGTGCCGAGATATTCTAACTGTAGGGCATCTCAAAGCCCACTGAATAACACAGAGAAACAAAAAAGCGACTTCTAAGTGAAGTACCTTAAAGTTTCACCATTAATAAAAGTTTTGAAACCTGTAATCTGGAACATTATACATTATGATTCGAGATTGTTAATTTCAAAAATATTTAATACAAAAATATACCATTTTGGAGGGAAAAATTCAAAGCTTAATACTATTTTAAGTGTTAAGTCCCATCAGAACTACTTCAATAACTGAATATTTTAAAAAGGAATATTACGTCAGCATTAAGAAAACAAATATACTTGACATGCTACTCGTGAAGAATTTATATTAGTTAACAATCTGTTTGGGAAATATAAATTAATTAAAATAAACAATAAACAAGAACGAAAAATCATGCGTCAAGCATAGATTATGTAACACTTTCCAACGCTTCCAAAATAATTTTACGAATCATACTCTTTAATAAGCTAAAAGATAACATCTAAGTAATCCGAATACTTTTATTCAGCCCTGTATAGGATCTATAGATTTTTATATATACTACATAGGATGCTAAATTTTAGTTCAGTTAGGAAACACGTAGCACAGTTTAAAATTCTCCGTCTGGAGTTAAATAATACGGAAATGTGTTCCCGAACTTTTGTGCTTCCCTGTACAGGATCTACAGAATTTATACACACCACGTAATATACAAAAAGCGATTTAAAATTAAAATCGCATTGAGTAACTTAAAACGCACTTGCAGGAATTATTGTTAACATACAGCAGAGAATTCTTTTGTGTGTCCCTGTAAATGAACGATGACTGCTATACACACAATATTATGTAGTAAGTCTCTTGTAATGAACCTTATATAAATTTCAATGCGTTTAAAATAGTGAAACATTATTTAAATAAACCGCAAGACGTAATGTAACGGAATTCTTTTGACTGTCCCTGTAAAGTAAGTATAAGTGCTATGCACACCCTATTCCATATTAAGCTTCTTCTAATGCACCTTAGTGATATATATAAATTTCAATGCGTTTAAAATAGTGAAACATTATTTAAGTAAACCGCAAATGATTTTTCCCATAGACCGCAATGTAACGGAATTCTTTTGAGTGTCCCTGTAAAAAAACTATAAGTGATACACACTTCCATTGAAATAGGGAACATGCTATAGATAACGATTATAACATATAAAAATTGCAGGGCAATCCGAGCATATTTACGGGAGTTAGAGCACGGACAGACGGGCAGACGGCAGACGGCCAGACAAACCGAAGTCATAAACACTTTTCAACTAGGTTGGAAAGTGTTAAAAATAAAGCTAATTCTTAACTTTGATTTTACACAACACATTTATTATTCAATATTTTCATTCTTTTTTAAAAAATGTACATTTCTTTTATTATTATTTCATACAATAGTTCTCGCTATTATTATTGAAAGACAAAACATCATTAAAATAATGATGTTTAAATTTATGGTGATGCATGTATGAATTGAAATTAAATTAAACAACTCCATAAGTAAAAATAATTATTCTGATTTATTTATATACATAACAGTATACTTTTAAATACATTGGTATTAAATTTAACAATCAAATTTATCTTTAAAATATGAGTACCTGTACCTCATCCTTTATGTCCAACAAAGGCATTTGTTTCCCCCCCCCCTCTTCTTGTTTTAACAGTAGTATTTCGTGTATGTCACTGGAGGAAAATTGCTGCAACCATTTTTATTATAAAAATACTTTTATAATTTTTATATACTATACTATTTAAATTTTAAAAATGCAATATCAAGTTAATATTTAGAATTAATCAATTCAGAATCTTATTTAAACACTTAAAAAAATTTTTTTTTCAAAATTTACACAAAATCTTTTAAAATAAATGCCATATGTTGTTACATAACCAAAGTCAATGGTTGTACAGGATGATTATTGCTGCCCATAGTGTAACAAGAAAGTGGATGCCAGTTTTTTAATGTTGAATGCTCTATGGAATCATAATTATTATTGGCAGATATGGAAAATATTCCATAATGGTCAATAAAATTACAATCTCACTTCTCCACAATAAGCCAAACATCCTTCTCATTGGTAATAATTATCTCAAATTTGCCAAAGATAGGTTTCCCTGTTAAAAACCCTACTACTAATATTTGACCAGTTTTACATTCAGTTATCCCAATTGTTACTTTTTATCGCAAATACATACATAGCGATTTTCGAAACATTAAAACTACCCGTTTTAATACTTTCGTCATTCTAAAACAAAAGAAAATAATACTTTAATACGTGAAGAACAGTCCTCTTAAAAAACATAACGAATATCTTTATTCTCTCACTTCTGCGCCGACAAAAACATTCTACAAAACCATTTTTCGACAACAACATAATATTTTTCACACAGCTTGGAAAAATACAGTTACAAAAACAAAAACATCTTTTTCGCACAGCTTAGAAATTTACATCTACAAAAACAAAACATCTTTCTCACACAGCTTAGAAAGATACATTTATGAAAACATAACATCTCCTGTTAGTAGGGTCAAGAATACGTTTAATTCAATTGGATTCGCGACAATCTCCCACCTTGAGTTTTCAACAGGAAAACTCAACAATATGCACAACAAAATTCAAAATAAAACAAAATATGTGTAACATTATACTTACATTACATGGCCAAAGCATAAATATTCTTAACAGTAATTTTCAAAGACAAATTACACAATTTCCTGCAAAAATGCAAACAAAAATTAAACATATTATTACAAATTCAAATTAACACTAGGAAATGAGATATACTAAAAATAAGGAAAAAAGTTTGTAAAGTTCAGTATTCAAAAAATAGTCTTATGACTGATAACGTTTTGGAACAGTCACTGTTCTGACACTTCTTGTTTGTAATATTGGTTCTAAAGAGTGTTCTTTTGGAATCTCTAGATTGTACAGTTTTTGTATTGGTCTTAAAAGTTCACCATTTTCAGTTTTTACCCGAGCAACTCTCGGGTGACCATCTTTTCTAGAAATTAGTTCTTGCACACGAGATAAAGTCCAATACGTACGTTTCTTATCAGACTCTACGAGAACGACATCACCAACGGTCAGTTGCTTGACATTCTTTTGCAGGGAATTTTGTTGGCGTAACTGCCCTAAATACTCAATACGGAATCGTCTTCTAAGATGTTCTCGAACTTGTTGTCTATACTTTGCTCTTCTGTTTAATTCTTGTGCGTCAATTGCATCAAAATTTATCACATCTGAAGATCTTATTTCTTGAAGAAACATTGATGGTGTTAAAGGTGCTAGATCATCCACATCTTCTGAGACATACGTAAGTGTCTAGCATTTACAACTTGTTCGCAGTCACAAAGAATTGTGATAAGCTCTTCATAGGATAATGAGGCTCTACCTAGTACTTTCTTCAAGATGCGTTTCACCATTTGTATCAACCGCTCCCACCAACCACCCCACCAGGCAGCAGTAGGCGGATTGAATTTCCAACGAATCTTTTGTACAGCTGCTGCAGCTGAGATCTGTTCCCAATCGATGTCTGAAAAAGTTCTATCTGCACCGACAAAATTTTTACCATTATCAGAATAAACGGTCGTCGGTCTTCCTCTTCTCGCTATAAAGCGCCTAAAAAATTGGAGGAAGGTATCTGTTGCTAATGACGTCACTAATTCTAAATGTATGGCCCTGTACACTGCACAAGTGTACAACACAATCCATACCTTTTTTCCATTTTTCAAATATAAGGGCCCAGCTAAATCTACTCCAGTTATTTGGAATACTGCCGCATCTTGAACTCTTTCTGCTGGCAATGCAATAGGTTCTGACTCTGTCTTCTGAGCACTAAATATTTTGCAACGCACACATTTCTGATCTACTGCTCGAATGGTTTTCCTGGCTTTTAGGATCCAGTAGTCTTCTCGTATAGATGTCATCAAAAGAGCCACTCCTGCATGTAATAGCTCTTGGTGTTTCCAGGAGATCAATCGATGGACTACAGGATGGTCAGACGGCAAAAGAATTGAGTACTTAAAATTGACAGTATCTTCTCGATAGATGACTTGTGTTTTTACTCTGATGATACCATCTTCATCTAGGATTGATCTTAGGCTACGAATTTTCTCATTATTCTTTTCATCAAAGCTGTCTTTCTGTATAAAATCATTAATTTACTTTCAGCTTGTTCTAGTTTAAAACATGTAAGTTCAGATACTTCTTTTGAATTCGGTTTTCTTGAACTACTTATGAATCTTAGAATCCATGCAATCAATCTTATTATTTTCTTGTATGATGAAAATCGTCGATAATACCAATCATTAGGTTTCGTGTTCTTGTTTAATGCTGAAATGACACTTTTCCGTTTCTCAGCATTAATAACTTCTTTATCTGGTGATTCGACACTTTGAGGCCAAGTAAATTCTGGCTCAGCCAGCCAGGCTTGTCCCTCCCACCATTTTAGCTGCAAGAACTATTTAATGGAACAACCTCTGGAAGGAAGATCAGCCGGATTAAATTTTCCTGAAATAAGTCGCCACTGATCTTTCTGTGACAAAGACCTGATTTCTTCTACACGATTCCAGACAAATGTTCCCCATCTATCATCTCGCTTTATCCAGCTGAATCACACCAATAACAGATCTTCAAATTTGGAATTCATAAATCAGCAATGACACGATTACCCAACCTGGCTCCAATGCAGCATGATAAAAGCTCTAACCGTGGTATAGTTAGGTTCTTAAGAGGAGCTACTCTTGCACGTGCTTGTATAAAACTCACCAAAATTTAATTTTCCTTCTTTACTCTCAGAAAAATACAAGTAGCATATGCGTGTTTACTTCCGTCACAAAATATGTGAAGACTTACATCATTTTCAAAATCATCTCGATTCATTCAGCGCTCAAGTTTGATGTCAGAAATTAATTTTATTCCCTGCACCTACTTCAAAAATTGTTTAGCTAAATTCTCTGGAATTCATTCATCCCATTTTAATTTCAACTTCCAGCATTCTTGTAGAATAAGTTTAGGGAGCAAAGTAGAGTTCGTTTTGTAGGAATAATTTGCTCTTCCTCAATAGGGCCGATTTTGCAAGATAGGGTATCGTTTTCTAGATCCCAGTTTAAGCCTAGTAGTACTGGTGTTATGTTAACTGTTGAAGTTTCAGACATAATTTGAATTGAATAATTTGACAGCCATCCCCTTAAATTGAATTTCGCGGAGGACAGTAACATTCTCGATTCAATTATGAACTTGTTTAACTCTTCAGTTGTGTTGAAACTACAAACACAATTATCTACATACAAAGATTCATTCAAAGTCTCTGCTGTAGAAACAAAATTGTCAGGTGTACTTTCAAGATGGTGTTTCAGAGCAGCCGCTAGTAAAAAAGGGCTGCAATTGATTCCGAAAACCACACGTTTATGTCTGTAAATTATATTATCCTTCCATAAAAACCATAGATAGTCTCTATCACTTTCTGTAATACCTATCTGTAGGAATGCCTCTTCTATATCAGATTCTGCACCAACAGGAAATTTCCGAAAACGATGCAATATTGAAGGAATCATTTCAATCATATTTAATCCTTTATCCAGACAATCATTTAATGAAGGAAAACCTTTCACATGAGCCGAAGCATCAAAAACCGGTCTTACTTTAGTAGTTTCACTCGATTCTTTAAATACAGGCATGTGTGGCAAATAATGTATTTTGGATTCTTTATTATCGACCACCCTTTCAATTATTCCTGCATTTAACCATGTATCAAATACTTCATTATAAACTTCAGTTTTACTCAAATTTGATAACCTTTTCTTCGTTGCAGCAAGCCGTTTTTCGGCCAATTCTCTATTACTAGGTAAGCGGGCATTATCTAGTACCCAAGGCAATGCTACTTCATACCTCCCATCTGAATCTATTCTTATGTTTCTTTTAAAATGTTGCATAGTTTCTTCATGAATTTCATTTTTAGTTTTAGATTCAACCGGATCAGTTATACCAAGAATATCTAGCTTCCATAAATTAGCAACGGAACTTTCGTTCCAAAGAGCCGAAATAACCATAAGAGAATCATTTGTTTCAGATTTAATGCCTGGAATTTTCCCCATGAGAGTCCACCCCAAATGGGTCTTTACAGCAACCGGACCACTTTTTAAAACTTTAATATTTCCGGTCAGTAATTTTCCCGCCACATCGGAACCAATTAACAATTTAATTTCATTTTCGGTTTTACATACATTATTTTCAACATCCGAAATCTTAATACCATATTTATTTAATTCTTTTAACCAAGGTCCATTTGGCACCTTTTTTATATTAGAACAAATAACAGGAACATCTAAAACATGCATATCACATTTATAACTATTATCAATACTACTTAAATGAATTCTATATTTGTTGTGGTTTGTCTCACTTGCTTCAACACCACCAAATAATTTATGAATTAATTTAACTTCATCAATACTTTTATAATTCAAATATTTAATTACATCTTCTGATAAATATGAACGCTCAGAGCCCGTATCTATAACGCCCCGTACAATTTTTTTTTTACCATCGTGCTTTACACGTACATGCAAAGTTTGTAATAACACAGTTGGGTCGGAACCTTGAGTAGTCAAAACAGTATCACTACTCCCTGACTCATGTTCATGTTTACGACTTTCTAACGCCGTATTACTCTCTTCATTACAAACATTTTGACACATTACAGCAAAATGCCTTTTACCACAATTTAAACATTTAATCTTCGATTTACAGTGACGTGAAATACGATTTTTCTTAAGACAGACAAAACAAGCCCCATTTTTCAAAATTATACTTCGTTAATCTTCAAAAGAAAGCGAATTAGATTTAAAACATTTTTCTGATAAGTGACACTTGTCACAAAATATACATGCTTCATCATATTTCTTAATTAAATGTTTATCTTTAGATTTATCACCTACACATAAATCAGTAGCAGTTGGCATAGAATTATATTCAACATTTTAAAATCTAGTAAAATTCTTAGATTTATCAAAACCAAAACTAGTACGCGCCAATAAAATACGTTCTTCAGACAACACTTCATTTTTTAAGAAATTAAGTATAGAATTTAATTCACTCTTACCTTCAGCAGACTTTTCACGATCCCGTTCCCAAATTCGGAGAACATCATGAGGTAAACACGATTCCACCAACGGGAATAAAATGCTCGCGTATTTATCTTCTGTAACCCCAAGAGATTCCAACGACCTAAGTTTGGTTTCTAGGTTGTCATATAACGATGACAAATTGCACTCTCCTCTGGATGTATTATTATTGCATAATACCAGCTGCAGCAGATGTCGAACGTAAATTTGAATTAAAGTGTCTTCTCTTCCAAATCTTTCTTTTAGATGTTGAATTACTTTAGGATAATTTTCAGCCGATATAGGATAACTGTTCACAATTTGGGACGCTTTCGATTTCGGAGTAATTGCTTGCATCAGATATACGAACTTCGAGTGATCGTCTAACACAGTGTCTTCGTGAATTTTCTTGAAGGTATTCCAAAACGTTAGCCACGCTCTTGAGTCCCCATCAAACGGCTGCAAACTAATTTCAGGCAATCTGAGTGTGCGGGATCCCCTTCTTTCGATTTCTATCCGAATTAGGTAAAAGAGGTTGATGTTCGACGGCAGGTTTAACGAAAAAATGTCTTACCTTTTGCTTCACTGTTGTTAATTTTTCATGGTATTCTTCGCATGCTTCGAATTCTTTTACATAATCTTTTTCCGCAGACCCATTCGACAACATAAAATTTAATATTTCGTCATCTGTGGAACGTAATCTAGATGCTTTGTCTAATAATTGATCTAATAGCTCTTCTATTAGATTAACATCTGGGCTTGACTGGTTAAGAGCTTCGTTTAAAGCATTTAAAGTCTTCGTAAATGCGCTTCTAAGCGGCGTTCTTTTTATTTTTAACGCATCCATACTTGAACAGTTTTCCACTTAAAAAATATTACTTCCTATGTCCTTCTGTTCGGGCGCCAATTTATCGCAAATACATACATAGCGATTTTCGAAACATTAAAACTACCCGTTTTAATACTTTCGTCATTTCTAAAACAAAAGAAAATAATACTTTACAGTCCTCTTAAAAAACATAACGAATATCTTTATTCTCTCACTTCCGCGCCGACAAAAACATTCTACAAAACCATTTTTCGACAACAACATAATATTTCTCACACAGCTTGGAAATATACAGTTACAAAAACAAAAACATCTTTTTCACACAGCTTAGAAATTTACATCTACAAAAACAAAACATCTTTCTCACACAGATTAGAAAGATACATTTATGAAAACATAACATCTCCTGTTAGTAGGAGCCAAGAATTTAATTGGATTCGCGACACTTTTGGAGTGCATACAATGTTATCAAAAGGAATAATCTTTGCTATAAGGATCTGAATATCGGAATTTAAATTTTTTACATTTAAAGGTTCTGTTATTTTAGCTTCAAATTCAGTATTTAAAAAATCGTTTGATGATTGGTTATAGCGGCATAAAATGAGTTGGTGTTTAAATGCTATAGTATATGGCACATTTTTATATTGGTTAGCATGAAATACAATATTCTTTAAGACTTTGTGTTTTGCCTAAAACCTGAAGCAACAATAATTAATAAGTGGGCCGAAATTCAAAATATGTTGTGGATAGTGTATTAAACAGTTATTCTTAGGCTTTAGTTGATATTCGCTGAATAGACTTTTAAATTTATAAGTGATCCTCAATCTCGGACTGCAGTACATCAACATGTCCAATAGTAAAAGTTGGAGAACATAGCATTTAAATTATTAGCTTTAAATGTAAACAAAACAAATCCACATTAAATTATCTTTTGGTACTATGACACCAGTTAGTAGTGGCAGCAATCTGACCAAGGTCCAGTTTTGAGATGCAGTTCTTATTAACGTGTTTTTATGCAAGTTTTGTGCTTCTGGTTTGTTGCGTGCATCAACAGAACCATACTGAAAACTAGAAATCCTTTCAAAAAATCTAAAGTAAATATATTGTCTTTGATAAGTTGTTGTACGACAAGAGAAACTTCATACGGACCTATTCCTTCAAAAATATCATACATCAAACCTGGAGAAAATCCTTAAATGACATGGAATCTCTGAATTTCATTTAATGGTGATGCGAACTTTACACCATATATTTTAATACGAGTCGGATCATTTTCAATTGCTAATATATGCCTATTATACTTATCTACTGTACATAATATGAACTCGCTTGCTTTGGTACATTCTTGAATTTGAGGACTTTGTATGACATGTTCTGTATTTCCGTAGAACATACGGAGAAAAGCTTTCTAAAAATCCTCCGATATGATGACTGCCTAAGTTACAGCACTACAAAATCGGAATGCACAACCAAATACTCCGATTCCAGGTATATTAATACCGCCCAGCTAGAAAAAGTTTGCAAAAAAGTGCACAAAATCAGAGCGTATTTGGCACTTCTGCTTATGCACAAAAAGTGCAAACTGAATTGTGCACAGAAAGTGCATAAAATGTATCTCTACATTGTATACATTTTATGCACAATCAGAGGTGCCAAATACGCTCAGATTTTGTGCATTTTTTTGCATACCAAACATTTCAAACATATAAATCAAGATTCAGCTTACTGTGAAATTTATTGTTATTATAATGACCATAGTAATAAAACCACTTTTGGAAAGATTCACAATTATAAATAGAATTAAAAACAACGATTTTATCAGACATGTTACAAGTTCACCAAAAACGGGGAAAATGAAAATAAAAGCTGAAATCTAAATTTAAATACGTAACTTTTATAGTTAAAAAAACAAAACAAAAAATTTTCAATATTATTGAGTAAATTATTACGTTTACTTGAAAACAGCTGCAAAATAAATATCTTCATTATATATTCTAAATGTTGGTTGAAACTGTTTGCACTTAGGACTTTGAAAGACGATCGCTAAAATCAAGCTGCTGTTCGGAATAAGTGAAAGAAAACACGACACAAAAAAAATTACCATTGCGGTACAGCCGCTCCGTTTATTTGAAATCCCAACATAAATAATTAACTAATGGGACTTGTGTATTTGTTTGAATGTACAGTTAACACCTAGTTGACAAAACAACAGTTATTGCATACTTAAAGCGCAGATACTCCAATACTGTCAAAAAGTTTACGAATTACCAGATTCTAAATTTACCAGAAACAGTTGACATAATCTTTAAAACACTTGAAAAACTTATCACTATATTGAAATAGGATTCCTTCCAACATGTCTGTAATCTTCACAATGTCCAGTAGATACTTTATCTTTTGCATGGGCTGATGTATCTTTGGATGATTTTCATTAATAAAATCAATTTCAAAGCTCTATCCAGTTTCTGTTTCCTGTGAAAAAAAATTAAATAAAATTTTAAATCATGCAGAAATATACAAACTGAACTACATTAAAGACATTACATAAATATAAGAATTCAATATTAAATTTTATTAAGTAATTTGCTTCTCTACTGGAAAAAATATTATTTATTATTGATCTACTTATTGCCGGATGTAATAGACGATAAACCGGCAAATGTTGATCATATAAAAGTTTTTGCCAAATCTCAATTATTAAAAAAAAAAAAAAGAATTATCTATTTGGGTGGTGTGTGTGTGGGGGGGGGGGGACTTACTGTCAGAATAAAAATAATAACTTATTTAGAAAGCTTGAACATTTTTTTAAAGCAAGTTGTGAATCTCTAAACAAAGAATTTGATTTTCAATGAATTTTTAAATAAAGCTCAATTTTACGTATTTTTAAAACGAAAGTTTAAAAAACTGAACGTTGTTGTCCAGGCAAAGTTACCTTTGATTTATAGACGAGCCAAGAGGGCAAAGAAGTTTGTACCTGGGAAAACTTACTTTTGGAATTTATAGCAAAATCAGAAACAACCTTACGTAGAATGGGTTAAACAGATATTACGTAGAATGAGTTAAACAGATAATATAAAAAAAAATTTTAAACACTACAAAAGATTAAAAATCGTTAATAAAATTATCACATTTTTGATCAAACTAACATACATATTTTTAAATATTAAAAGAAAGAGTAAACAAAAATGTTTTAATTATTACACCATAAATGACTATATACATGGATCAGTAGAGATCAATATAAAAGCTACTGGTAATTGAAACATGTTATAAACAGACAACATTACACACCAGCTGATATCCATAGGTATAAAAACTAGGCGCTAATGTGCAGATTCTCAACAATTAATTTTACTATAGTATAGGATCCATTATTCGGAATTCCGAAAAATTTTTCATTCAAAAATGTTCTGATTTTTAAAATTTTTATTAAAATTTGCAGATAAATTGAAAATTTTATGGATCTTTAGTTTCTTAAAATCCTTGTTTCAATGTGTTAATCACTAAAATAATGTTACTTCAGTGGCGTAGGCAAGAGACCACGAAGCCTCTCCCCCGAGGATTTACTCACAGATGTTCATAGAGGGAGACACAAGGCATGGGCATGTAAGTTTTTTGTAAATTATTAACTTTTCACAGAATTCTTCATAATCAATTCTTTAATCGTTCATGGAAAAAAACAAAAACAAAACAAATAAAATAAAATAAACAAGAATTTAATCAAACGGTCGCGGAAAAAAATGGAGAATTTGTCAAAAATATGAAGAAAAAAAATCACAAACTTCGCAAATTTCGTCGAACGATCACAGGAAAAAAATCACAAAGTTTGCCGAACAATCATGGAAGTAAATCGCAAATTTTGTCAAGAGGTCGCATATATATATTTTGTCAAGAGGTCGCGTAAAAAATCACATATTTCCTCAATCGGATGTGGGGGTTAAAATCGCAATTTTTGTCAATTGGTTCAGACACACACACACAAAAAAAAGGCAAGAATTTTGTGAAACAAGTGCAGAAAAAATCACGAATTTCATCAATCATTTGCGATAGACGACTGCGAAATTCATCAATCATTCGCGGATGAAATCTATAATTCCGGTCATTCGGCTGCGGGGGAAAAAATGAGAATTTCGGCGAACAATTGCTGAAAATAATTACAAATTTCGTTAAACATAAGGAAGTAGTCGCGATTTTCGTTCAACAGACGCCGAAAAACTCGTGAATTTTGACGAACGATAGTGGAAAATATCACGAAATTTGCCATGTCGCATAAAAAAATAATTCAGTAGGAAGGGGTGGAAAGGGGGGGCGCCTATTTTGTTTTACACATCTGCTGTCAGTAGCATATTAGTGTAATATTCAGGGCTGTGGAGTCGGTGGGAAAAACGACTCCTGGAACTGACTCCTGGAACTTTAATGAGACAGACTGACACTGGTATGACTAATATACTGGTGTTGTCTATAAGGCGGATTTTTTAAAATTTAGATTGCTACCACTTGTTTAGAAATAGTAATAGTCGCTTTATTTAATTTGTCATTAAATAGGAAAAATATTACTGTTTTTAAAAAGTGGTAGCAATCAAGCAATCGGAATTATGTAAAAATACAATAGGCCAAAAATATGCAATTTTGGCTTTATGTTGGATTCCACATACACAAAAAATAAATGCGAAAATTTTACTCTTTTGGCATTAATTTGTTTCTTGTCTTCAAAAAAAGGGAAAAAAATTACATTTTTGGAGCCTATGACAGCGGACATTTTGAGTCCGTAATATAAAAAATCCAAATATCGAAAGAGAAAAAAAAATGGAAATTTTACTATTTCTGTTCCAACGGTCTCAAAAAGCAAAAAGTTACAATTTGAGTTATTTCGGGGTCTGGAAAAACACGACAATTTCTGCGGATTAGAAAGAAAAAGTTAAAATTTTACATTTATCTACATTATTAATTTCACAATTTTGGCTTTATTTTGGGTCCTGCAGATCCAAAAAACGAAACCGAAATATAATGGAAATTACCCTACCTCATCGTTTTTTCGAGTACCATGAACTCGGGAGAGAAAATTTACAATTTCACGTTTTTTTACGTGTTGTATACCCGAGAAAAAGGAAGAAATTCACAATTTCAGTGTTATCTATGGTCCCACAGACCCCAAAGAATTCAATAGAAAACGCAAAAAATAAAAGTTGAAAAGGTTTCTATTTCAAACTTATTTCCGGTTCCATGTACATGGAAAATGACTAAAAATAGCAGGTAGTGGATAGGCAGCCTGGAAATGCATGAAAAAACTTCAATGTGCAAATTGATCTCAAGGAAATGTGTTTTTTGGAATAATAAATATTTAAAAAAAAAATCAAAATCAAAATCTGTACATTACTAAAACAAAAGGCAATTAAGCCATATTTGTAATGTTGTTTCGCATTTCATTTGAAATAAAATTTACTTTTGTTTGATAGGCACATTTAACTGATGATGCACTTTTGATATTAAAAAGGATTGTAATGACATTTCTCTCTATTCTAAAAAAAGTAATCGGTGCTTTTTCTCGACTTATATTAAATAAAGTATTACATATAAAAAAATGAAATTGATAGCTTTATAGAAATATGTTTGACACACTGAAACGAACAGTTTTTAATTCTAAGAATGATTTTAAGCACTATTTAATGTTGAAATTGGTCAATTTATTTCAGTTATATAAGTTTTATAGGATCAACAACTATACATAGCAATTTAACCATTTTTTGCAGGCACATATTTGACTAGATTTTAGTAGTAGTCCAATAATATTTTTAATTCGACTAATTTTGTAGAATTTATAGGATCTTTTATTCAAAATTTCATTAGCTGAATAAAGTATAGTTTGAAATAGCCGAATTTTTTACCTATTGTAGATTTTAAAAAGCCCAAATAATAAAATTTACAAATCCTTTTCATTAGAAAAATATGTTTATGTGTGAATATTAAAATAGAAAGAAATCTTTTAAATAATTAAGCTATTACTTACGAAAAGCACTAAAAAGCCCTTTTCATAGAAATGTGCCCATTTTGTTCAGCTGAAGTGCCCGTTTTTAAAAGGAGCACCCTGCCAATTTTTATATAGCTGCAAATGTGCCCATTTTGGTTTTGCAAAAATTAGCCAACAGCTTAATTCAATCCACAAATTTCATCAAAATGTTGTGGGGAAAATCTTGATATTTGCCAATCTGAGGAAATGCCTGAAAAATTCTACAATTAGCTGCGGAAAAATATCCCAAAATTAGTCTAGATGTGTTGCGGGAAATCTCTAATTTTACTTATATCAGACACGGGGAATCACAAATTTCATCATCTATTGCATGAAGAAACTACAAAATTTGCCAATTGGTTGCATAAAATATACCAAAGTTTGTCAATTGGTCGCATAAAAAATGTGAAGTTCATCAATCAGTTCCATGAAAAAAATCTTGAAATTTATCAATCAGTCATGGGGAAAAATATTGCGAAATTAGTCAATGATCACATGAAAAGATACACGAGTTTAGCGAGTAAAGCTGGAAAAAAATAATAAATAAAATTTGTAAAAAAAAAAAAAATCCGGAAATTTATCAATTGGGAGCATGAAAAAAACAATAAAATTTGCCCATTGGCAGTCTATAGATATGCATTTTTTCAAATATAAAATATTTTGCATTGTTCTAAAAAGATCTTAAAATAACAGAGATACAAATAAATATTTATCTTCTTTTTTTAGGGGGAGGAGGGGAAATTATATCTAAAAATGAAAGGAATAAAATATAACTGTATTTTCGTGATCGACAAATTAATAATATTTTCCTACGATCGATCGAGATTTACAAAAAATTTTTTCGCCGAGATTAACAAATTTTTCGATCCCCCCCCCCCCCTTATCAGCCAAGTGACATATTTCGCAAGGAAAACAACCAAAAGGGCACGCCAACAAGAGCAGTTGTATTTTATACGGAGTAATACAAATATACGAATTATCAATATAAAATTTCTAAACAAATAAAGCTTATTATAAAATCATACTTAAGCGAGATGGATTGACAAGTGCCATCAACCACAAATTTAGTAGCAGATTTTCTCTGTATTCTTATACTTCCATCTGCAAGCTTGTTAATATCCATATCTATTTTACTCCCTGAAAGAAAGGTAATACAAGAAAATCAATATAACTCAATAAAGAATAGTTTGGAGAAATGTGGAAATGTGGTTAATGTGTAGAAATGTGGTTATATATTAATGAGAAATTTATTATATACATCAAAGGTACACCAAATTGATATAATATTCTGTTTTTCATTCTGAAACTTGGGTTTTAACTCCGTAACAGTGTAGGAAGATTCAGAAATAGGATTACTTAAAGGATTTCACTTGGGGCATATAAAACTGTTTTGGGAGGCTGAATTTCTAGTTTCTACTATTAACATTTTTTTAAGTGAAACTAATTTTATTACATTAATTGTGTAATACTTTTAATTAAGATGGTAATAGTAATAGTAATTTAAATTTATTTTATAAGCTTTTAATTAAAATTTTCTAGATTTCATTTTAAAAATTGCCGATTGCATATTGTTATGTATCAACAATTATACATACTAAGATGAAAATCTGTATAAAGCAGAAGTTTTCTTGTACTTTTCGATTCTGGTTCACAGCTTTTATTGAATAAATATTTGACAAAGCTGATTACATTGTTTGCAATATTACGTAATTTATGATTACATACTTTTAATTTTAAAATAAGTCAGCTTTTAGAAACTTTTTAGAATTCTCTTTGTAAATTTACTTTGAGAAGGAGGAAGGGGGCAACTGCCACAGTCCTTCCCCCCTCCGCCGTGACAAAAAAAACTAGTTTCAGCTTTCCACAAGGTTCAAGGGGCAGAGCACACCTCCCTCCACCAACAAATTTTGACAAACAAAATCAAAGCATATTTTTGTATTTTTAAATAATTTTTAGCTCCATTTTCAATTGTTTTTGTATATTAATAAGTTTAAAAATGAGTTTCGTAAGTTGACTGCAATTCTAAAACAGTTCAGAAAATGCTCTGTTTATTATAATCTAAATTAAGTATTTTACTTTAACTTAACAAGAATTAAGATTGCAAAACAGTGGCCATTAAACTAAAAAAGTCTACAGGTTTCTGTTTACTAACTAGAAAATTCAGTTTTCGGCTAACAATATTCTTTCTCACCACAATATAATTTTTTGTTTATGTACATGTTTTCTCATGAAATGGGCATATTATGTCCACCCACAGGGGACATACAGTAACTGAATAGGACATCAAAGTGGACAATTGTTCAACACCAAGAATGTAACAATCTTAGAAATGTGGTTATATATTAATGAGAAATTTATTATATACAGCAAAGGTACACCAAATTGATAGAATATTCTGTTTTTCATTCTGAAACTTGGGTTTTAACTCCGTAACAGTGTAGGAAGATTCAGAAATAGGATTACTCAAAAGTCAAAAATATTTTGATAAATTTCTACAAATATATAAGAACGTAGTAAGTAAAATAAATTAAATAATTGAATGTTTACATGCCATAGTTTATGTATTATGAGCAAATATATGTCGTTATCTGGTATAAATATTTAAAAATAAAGTTTCCAGTGAGAGAAAAATATTGATTTTTTTGGTATTTTAATAAAGGGGCAAAATATACATGAGTAAATTTAAATATGGTAATTTAGATTTGAGGTAAAAAATTTGTTGAGATTTTTACAGAATTTTTATTTTTTTTTGTTGTTGTTGTTGAAATGACCCAAAGGGCCCAGTTTTGCAGCTTTCTATTTCTATATAGCTGTCATAATCCACTACGCTTAATTCCATAAACCTGATACCTAAATCTCCTAATTTTGAACCAATTCCAGATGAGAGATTTGCATCTGGATTGGCACCCCCAGAGATAGCGCTTATATAGAACTTGGAGGACTTTGGAGCCACGAACAGATTTAACGTGCACCAGCTCCCATTAACGTACACGGTCCCACAGCAGTAACAGACGAGAGAGGATAGACGATGCACCCTCCCAAGCACTGACCTTGGTCGATGCTGCTTGGCTTTCGGCGATCTTACGAGAGCCGAGCTTTTACCGTCCGCGCCACTGCGGGACCTTTTTATTTTTTAATTTCTGGATTTTCGGCATTTTAAATACAGTATAGGACCCAATATCTGGAATTCCAAAATCCCAAAAAAATTATTCTAAAATTTATAAATTTTTACTAAAATTTTGCCGAAAATTTCTGAAATTGTTCCAATATTTTACAGATTTTTCTAATTTTTAAGTCTATTGTTTCAATGTGTTAACCTCTAAAATAATATGTTACTTCAGTGGCAGAGGCGGGAGGGTTGCAGAGTCCTTCTGAAATTAGAACCCCCTCCACTCTCCCGAAATTAGAAAAATCATTTGTCAGACAAATGCTACTTTAAAATTTATATATTTGTTTTAAAAAAATCATCAGAAATTTCACACCTACCCCTAACTAGTAACACAGGGGACAAAATTAATTAAAAATCACCTGTATATTTATATTTTTATAGAAACAATGCAAAATCATGTGGCATATTTTCTTTTAACTGAGACTTACAATTCAGACCATGATAAATAAATAAAAAAAATTACTTATTAATATAAATCTGGTTACATAGAGAACACATGAAAAATACACCGACCTTCAAAAATCACTTTTTCTCAGATATTTTTCAGGGTTGGGTTGGGTTGGGTTGATTATTGACGGCCAATTATCTACACTTGGGATATAGGCCCAGGAGGGAGTGCCCTTCGTGGGGGTCTTTCTAAGGGAACCTAACCCATATTTACGCATGGATAAATCCACGGCTCGAAGAAAACCACGAAAACTCCGAACGATTAGGCCGACGGGCGCGATTGGGATCGAACCCAGCACCTCCCGTCTACCAGCTTCGAGAGCACAACCTCTCAGCCACAGGTGGGCCAGATATTTTTCAGAATTTAATATATGAAAAAATGGCTACTTAGGATGAACGATAACTCTTAAAGTATATGACTGACTGTTAGTTGTTAACAACATTTAGGTAGCAAAATCTTTTTATAATATTAAGAACAAGGAAGAAGGGACACAAAAATTTTCTTTATAAAATGAAAACAATATGCATTTAAAGTTAGATATAAAAAAAATCACCAAACAACTTTAAACACATATTAGTAAAAAAATAAGGTTTAAAAATCAAAAATTGTTGTTGGAACATGGCTTTTTATAGGACACAATTTTAAATAAAGCTATTTAAAAAGTAATAAATGCAGTTCATAAAAAATTTCACAGCATTAAAGAAACATATGTCTGAAATATCTTTTTCAATATTTAAAATTAATTTTGGAACATAATTATGAGAAATATAAAGGGGTGCTTTATTTTTGGATTGACACACATAGAAAATTATTAGATTAACAGATTCTCATTGACAAATAAACACATTGGATATTATCAAAAAACTCGAATAATACCCTTTTTCATAACTCTACGTTTTAGAAAAAGCGAAGAGAAAAGAAAATATCTACTATCCCCCCACTTCCCAATAGCCGTAGAATTATGCCTAATAACATGCAATAATTACAATTAGGGAGGTTTTATTTAAACAAACAATGTTTATTATACAAAATTGCAACATAAAATTGAATAACTTACCTTTTTTCTGTAAACAAGATTCTGATAGCAATCAAAAGTTCCATGGAAATAAGAGTTCCATAAAAAATGCCAACCTCGTGTTTACGCCGAGCGAACTTGCTTGTTGCTTATAGTTATACTCTTGAAAGTAGAGGCACAGACTAATTTGAGTTTCACTAATATATCCTTGATACCTTTACGGATCTGCTTGCGTGTCACGGCAACAGATGTTCGAAAAATTAGCCGTCGTTTCAGTCGTCAAATGCGACTAATTATCACATATCGCGACTACAAAATTATAATAAATTATATGCTTTATATAATTTAAATCATTTTGACTGTTTATGGGTCAGCTTTGGGTGATTTTACAGGGGTAAAATTATAAAATTTCAAATCTTAAAAATTTTAAATAAAATTTTTAAAAATTTACCGAGATGAAAAGTTTAAGATATTCCACCTATAAATTTTGTAATTTTAGAAAAAACTTTTTTAGAATTTTTTTTTTACATTTTTTAAAAATTGTACAGCAAAAATGAGTTTCTTAACCCCTTCGCGACGAGCGTCTTTTACAGAATTTTTAATCTGTTACCACCGGATTTTCAAATGAGAAATTTTCACCTAATTGAATCGCAAAAATGCTATGATTAGATAAGGAAAACTTTACAAAAAAAATAATAATAACTGGTTGGAATAATCGAGGATTCTGTGCATCTTATGCGTCACGTATTCGTGTCGCTCGTTCCCAAGGGGTTAAAACCATATTTTCCTTCATAACATTTAAAAATAATATACGTCCAACTGAATGAGAATGACACCTCCCTCCCAGTGTTGAATTCAGGGGGTGACCTCGGGGGGGGGGGGGGGCTCCCGGAAGATTTGAGATTTTATGCTTTTAATGGTGAAAAAATGCAATTCCCCCCCGGAGCCACAGAAATCTCCCGGAGAAAAGTCTTTGAATTCAACATTGCTCCCTCCCCCCCATAGTTTCGCCTATGATGTGACGTGACTATGAATATTAAACATATTTTACATTTTGTCTTTATTTAAATTTTGCAAATGTACAGATGTACATTTGATTGTTATTAAATAATGTGGCAAAAATGTAATCTTATATTATTACAGTCAAATTTCAGGTCATAGAAATAATTTTTACTCACCCCCACATCCGTCTAGAGGGGAGGCAACAATTTTGTTAGTAGGGGGGGGGGCACAATCTGTGACATGGAAATGAGCCTTTTATGGAATGTTGTATTGTCAAAGGAAATACATGCACTTTTGAAAATATTTACAGATTTAGAATTGGCACCATTATGCATAGAATTTTTCAAAACTTGGGATATACAAATTTTTACATCCATAAAATATAAAACTTTTTTGGAAAAAACTGCACACTTTTTGCGAACACGGAATATGCAATTATTTTATGCAAAAAATTTGCACAGTTCTTGAAAACAAAAAATCTGTACTTTTTTGTATGCATAAAAAGTGCATACAATTTGCACACAAAGTTTATACCTTTTGAAATATTAAAAAATAAAAAATAATTAAAAGATATTCACTTTTTATGCACATACTTTTTTGAAAAAAAAAGCGCAAACATTTTCTAGCTGGGCGGTTTCATATAACTTCTTTAATTCGGTTATGAGTGGATTTAGTACTTTATGTAATCCAAAATATATTTTAAATGATCATTTCGACAAATGGGGCTATGTTGGATAACTTTTAAAGATGAGCGACACTCTTTGTACAGATTTCCTAATCTACTATATATATCAAACACAAACGGAAATTTCGTTCCGTTTCTTTATAACTCGAGTTCTGCCGAACGGAATTTGACGGAACTTGCACTGTTGGATAGATAATTTTTCAGGGAAGGTTTTAGTATATAACACAACGTTCTACGTATATTAGTTATAGAATTATGGTAGAAAGTTCTGTTATTTTGGCCGAAAAGGTTGCCATTGCTAATTTTTTGGCGATCATTACTGTTGCAGAAAGAAATGAAAAGGCTATACATGTCGAAAAAGTAAAAGAAAAACTGTTACTAATTTTATTTAAAAAAAAAAAGAAAGAAAGAAAAAAGAAAGAGAAAGAAAAAAAGAGTTTTGATGAGAGAATATTATAAAATGAAAATATTTAATTTAAACATGATTGGGAATGTTCGTAATGTTTAAACAATTATACAAGGGGCAAGATTTCTATATTGAAACAATATTTGGCGATGTATCTTTTGTTTTTGGCGATTTTGATTTTACTTTTGACCCCAAACAATTTGATTTTAAGCCAAAAGGTGTCTTTTTTTGTTGCAGAAAGAATTGAAATGACTATATATCTGGAAAAATAAAAGAAAATACTGTTACTAATTTTATTTTAAAAAAAGAAAGAAAAGAAAAAAAAGAAAAACAGTTTTGATGAGAGATTTTAAGCCAAAAGGTGTTTTTTTGTTAAGTGTACGACTGCATTTTTGCAGTATTTTTTTTGGTACTTTTCGGTTAGCCGGGCGCCAGTGATATATATATATACATGTATATATATACACATATATATACACAAATGCATGCATATATCTACACAAATACATGTATATACATACATATATATACACTTATATGTATGAATATATATATACATATATCACTGGCGCCCGGCTAACCGAAAAGTACCTTTTTTTTAAATTAAAATGCAAACTATATTAATGGCAATATACTTCTATTTACTTCTACATGTATGAAATTTCGTTCCGGCTGCTTATAACTCGAGTTCTGCTGAAGGGAATTTCGTAGAACTTAAACTGTAAGATAATTTTTCAGGGAAGGTTTTATTGTATAACATATCGTTCTACGTAGTTTAGTTATAGAATTATTCTGGGAAGTTCTATAAACAGATCAATCCGATTATGAAATATTAGCCTTTTTAAAAGATTTTGCCGAATGGATTTCGATGAAACCTACACTGTTAGATAACTTTCTAGGGAAAGTTTTATTATATAACATATCATTCTATGTTGCTTAGTTCTAGAATTATAGGGGGAAATTCGAAAATCGGGTGACCATTTTTTTAAAATCAAATATTAGCCTTTTCAATATTTGATTCCGACTATGAAAGATTAGCCTTCTGAAAAAGTTCTACTGGACGGATTTTGATGAGAATTGTATTGTTATTTAGATGCTATTTCAGGAATGATTTTAATTTACTACATATTGTTCTACGTTGCTTAGTCAAACAGTTATGTGTGAAGGTTAAATAGTCAGGTGAAACCGATTCCGAAAGATTAGCCTTTTTGAAAGTTTTTACTATGGGTGTATTTTTTGCGACTTGCATTGTTAAGTAGATAATTTATAAGGATGGTTATAGTATATTTTATATCGTTCTGTTAGTTTTAGAATTATGTGGAAAAGTTCTATAATCAGATGAACCCGATTATCAAAGATTAGCCTTTGTAAAAACTACTGAATGGATTTTGTTAGTTAATTTGTTTGCTTTGTTAGTTCGACAATTTTTAGTGATGGTTTTAGTATATTGCATATAGTTGTATCATTCTTTAGCAAACCTTAAATCTAAATGACCAAATAAAAGAGTTGGTCCTTAACAGCTAAAATTTTGACTGCACATTAGAAAATATAATAGCGCAATCACGTCACTTTTCAGTAATGTGGAAGGATATTCCAGATAAATATACAGATTGCTTTCAAATACAAGGTCAAATTAAACGATATATTTCGTTTGATTCAAGTTTCATTTGTAGAAACCGACCAGCGCAGCGGGCGTAGCTTGCTAGTATATAATAAAATCCTGCTATTTTATGGTTTTTCTATGACTTCCCACTGGATTTGTTACCTGAAAGTCATCATAAAAGAATAATATGTCTAAAATTCTTCATTTATTAAAATGATGATTGTATTTGTAAAATTGCCTATCCCGAAAATCAGATATAATACCTTCTTCAGTTTCTCTCGGATTCATAGTCTTAATGTTTTAAAAGCTGCATTAAACTCAAAGTTAATGGCACATACTGAAAATTCGACTGCTTATTATATTTATTTAACCCTAGATTTATAGTTTGTGGTTGAACAAAAGAAAATTCTTATTTATACTATTTATATCTCTTGTGTCTGGTGTCAAATAACTGTTTGATTGTTCAAAAATCATTTGTGGATAAATCTAAAAAATCAGCATAACTAATATCACTTAACTTATTTTTTTCAAAAAGCTCTTTATATAAATTTTCTATGGTATTTTCTTCATGAAGATCTGAAAAATGTTCAATATCTCTGATTATGGATTGAACAACACTGGTAGGGAGATTATATTTCGTTTAGAATTTTAATAACATAAGTCCATAATAAGGTTCAAGAGCAGGTCCTTTGTGCCAATTTTATTAGATCCCATAGTCTTTTCACAACTGAGATAATAAAATGACACACACGCAAAATAACGATCTTGCTGTAGTCAATACACCCACCACAAACTAAGGAATGTTACACACAACACATATGGAACTTTACACAGATCACCGATAACTTCTCTTTTACAATAATTCCGAAAAGTTACACAAAAGTTCAAAAGTATACCTAAGAAAACTAAGGAATATTACACACAAAACATTTGGAACGTTTCACAGTTGATCAGTAAATTCCACTTTCTCAAGTATTCCGAAAAGTTACACAAAATTGTGGAAGCTGTTACACCAGATTTCTCGGTATTCTCGGATCATCAGAAATAATCCGAGAAAATCCGAGGAATGTTACACAGTAAACGTCAGGAACATTACACAGATTTTTTACAGTGTAGAACAGTTTAAAATTCCCATTCTGGAGTTTCTGTCAATAAACGGAAATGTGTTCGCGATCTTTTGTGCTGCCCTGTATATGATCTACAGAATTTATACACACCAAGTAATAGACAAAAAGTGAGTTAAATTTAAAATCGCGTTCAGCAACTTAAAACGCACTTCCAGAAATTGCTGTTAACAGACAGTAGAGAATTATTTTGTGTGTCCCTGTAAATGAACGATGAGTGCTATACACACAATATTCTGTAGTAAGCTTCTTGTAATGCACCTGAGTGATATATATGAAATTCAATGCGTTTAAAATAGTGAAACATTATTTAATTAAACCGCAAACGATTTTTCTCCATAGACGTAATGTAACGGAATTCTTTTGACTGTCCCTGTAAAATAACTATAAGTGCTATGCACACCCTATTCCATATTAAGCTTCTTATAATGCATTTTCGTGATATATATCAATTACAATGGTTTTGAAATTGTGTAACATCATTAAAATAAACCGCAACTGATTTTTCCCCATATACCGTAATGTAACGGAATTCTTTCGAGTGTCCCTGTAAAAAAAAAACTTTAAGTGCTACACACTTCAGTTGAAATAGGGAACGTGCTATAGATGACGACAATAACATATAAAAATTGCAGGGCAATCCGAGAATATTTAAGGGAGTTAGAGTACGGCCAGACGGCAGACGGCTAGACGGCAGACGGCAGACGGCCATAACCGCAGACAAACCGAAGTCATAAACACTTTTCAGCAAGGTTGGAAAGTGTTAAAAATTGATGTTTTATTTGTCGCATATTATGTTAAAAATACTTTAATCCTCTAAAATATAAGGTATTTCCTTAATTCCGTTTTTCCTCAAATAACTAATAAAAAGAGTTGGTTGCAGTCATGAACCATGATGTCTATGTATAGTAAAACAAGTATGAGCTTCATGATGAGGTACATTGCAACGCCTCCTAGAGGAAAACTGTGGAGAATATCGTTCCTATATCGAGAACGGCACGAGATATAGGAAAAGTCTATTACAAAGTTGTAGAGAGACCTCGATTTAGTATGAAATAGTGTCTAACATGAAAAATAACTTTATTAGAAGCATTCTAATTTAATTTGTTTATATCCAATCACTAATTTAAAACGCCAATAATTGCATGTAGAAGTGTGGTATTATACGACAGATGGATATTTACTAATAAAACTAAATCATGTGATCACTAAAATCTAGAGAAATGCTTAAGTGATACTAAAAGAAACAACAAAAGGTTTATAAAAATACCTTTTTAATGATCAACATACGTTTCAACGCTCACTACGGCGTCATTTTCAAGAAATATAATGATAAACAAAGTATTTTTGCAAATTTTGAAAAATAACCTTGAAAACACGAATCACAAGATCCAAATATATAAAAAAAGGGAAAAGCAGGTGCTTGAAGTAGCCAACTGTAATCGTGAAAATTGATATTTCGTTATTGCTTTTTAAAACGGAAAAGTACCTCGTGCCAAATTTTAGGCAATTCAAATGAGGCGGATTCATTGCAAATGTTTACGTTACGCATGTAGATTTCTATTGATTCACGGATAATGGATGGGAAGTAGACTCTTGATGGGTAAATTATTTTACTATTTTTAAAATCAATTTCTATTGCCTCGGTTCTATGTAGTCGTGCCAGTGCTGTAGTACTCCTGTCATATTTGATATCTGCTATATGCTCTTTTAATCTTGTTTGAAACTTTTTGGTGGTCATTCCTTTATAATATTGTAACGTTCATACTCTCTGGTGAATGCGATTTCATAAACACCTGATAGTTGATATGGTTCTATTGGGTCTATTTTCTTACAAACTACGCTTTTTAATTTTATGTATGATTTTGCAATAAGGCAGATATTAAAATTTCTAAGTTTATATTTAAATCTTTCAAAGAAGCCTGGAAAATATTGTAAAGCTGATATTTTTGAGTTCCGTTCATTAAAAATTTCCTTCTTTTTATTATCCATGCTCGTAATTAATTTATTGATGGTGCTCTCTTTGTATCCGTTATTTATTGCGATGTCACGTATTTTATTTATTTCATTATTTAATTGATTAGGTGTACATACAGTAAAGGCTCTTCTAATGAAATGTCGAAAGGCAGAAACTTTATAGAAAAAAGGTGCTTGAGCGTTATTAGGAATAGCGGATTGGTTAGTTATTGGTTTTCTATATACCGTACGTTCAATTCCATGGTGGGTTTTAATTAACAGCTCATCCAAATAAGGGTGTGTGTTATTTTGTTCAATTTCCAAAGTGAATTTCTTTTAGTATCACTTAAGCATTTCTCTAGATTTTAATTATATTTAGTGACCTTATTTTGTGATTATGTGATCACTGTAAAATTTATTTTAATACAAAAATCAATTTAAGAATGTTCAAAGAGGCCGCCACCGGAACACATTTCGCCCAATAGTGGACTGGCTGTCTGGCTGTCACCCGCCTTGAGGATCCGCTTTTGGCATATGATCGGGACAAGCCCCAAGCTCAAGGCAGGAAGGTCTCCACCGTCCAAACGACACTACCGTCTCCGGATTAACTAAAATTTCTTACACCATCAATCATAAGTGGCAGCCCTATTTATCAGGGCGTGCCATGGGAAAACATTTACAAATTGAAAAGTAAATTATAGTAAATTATACAAACTCTAATTCACAAATGGCAGCCCTATTTATTCAGGGCGTGCCTGATTTTATACAATGTTTGAATATTATAGATTATATACACAATATTTAAAGCTACAGTTTTTTACAGGTAAGTAGATTTAAAAAAAAAAAAAAAAAAAAAAAAAAAAAAAAAAAAAATGCATACACAATAATTATATAAGTTACATGTTTTACAAATTTCAATATTTACACATTATACATAATAGCTCTTTGCAAGATGATAACAGTAATTTTCTAAGTTTAACAACATTTTCCATTCTTTAAAAGACAACCCTAAGAAATGTCTGCCCTCATGATTAACCATGCAAGAAGTAGATGAATGAATATATGAATTGTAAAGTAACAATTATGTATTTACAGGTAGTACACTTGATATATTTACATTTTACTAGATAATCAATTATATTGATTATTTTAACTATTTAATTGTTAGCAAGATTTTCCGAACATTTATACACTTAATTATAATGAGTAATGCAATGAATACTACACTCGAATAATATACAAATATACACGATGAATAAAACAATGGAAAATTTATATTTGAATAATAATCACTTATATACAGTGAATAAAACTAGAGTAATATACTTGATGAATAAACACTTATAAACAGAAAATATAGTTAAAGATACATAACACCGCAAATTAAGAGGACAACCGTCTCCATGAAGCGAAATAACCTTCACAGGACGAGCAATAGCAGGATTAAAAAAATTTTAGATTTAAAAATAAAATTTGTATTTTATAAAAGAATATTTCTCATTTAAGATATTGTAATTTTGATATAATTTGCCTAGTGATTCATTATTATTAATAATATCCATCATGTCCTCGAGGAGTGTTGGAAACTTCCTATGAAATTTATATTTCATAAATCTACACTTCCCGAAGACATAATGGATAGGATCACCTCTCTGGCCACAAACACATAGATCATTATCCATTTTACCGATTTTATTTAAGAATGTAGGAAAACTGCCGCAGCCCGTGAAAAAATATATTGAGACTTTATCTTTAGTTATTAATTTAGTGTTGACTTCTGACATTGAGCATACCTAACTTGATTTTATTATCAAATAAATTGCACCTTGCTTATGTATGTTATTTTAAATAGTAAATGTGCATCCGCCATACAAGCCGCACTCCGCATGCAATAAATATGACGTATTTAAGTGAGTAATCGGGGATAAAAAATTACATGTCAAGGCTTCTAATAAAGTTATTTGTACACATAAGACATCATGTCATACTAAATCAAGGAGAGTTTACAATTTTGTAATTGACTTTTTCATGCATCTCCTGCCGTTTTTTAAGATAAAAAAATTACTCCGCAATTCGTCACTAGGGGCGCTAGAATATACCTCATTGTGAAATGCATACCCATTTTACTATGCCTAGACACCACGTTCATAGATATAGTGTTACCAACCCGGTTTATTACTATAGCTAACCCGGTTCATCAGTTATTTGAGACGAAACGAAATTAAGGAAACACTTTGTAGGCAGATACCTGATGGCCAGGTGGTGATATAGGAACAGTGCATGTTGGATATTAAGCACTTACCTACAGACACATAAATATGTATATATGTTTTTGTAGAACATTATATTTTATATTTCTTTTATTTAACACGAGATAATGCCATAATAATAGATATAATTTATTATATAATTTCTGATATTTCTTCATAACATATCAGTTTGCATGATAAAAGATTTTCCTTTCATGAATAAACGATGAATGTTTCATGATTTTCCTTTCATGTATACGTCAGAAATAAACAAAGAAATTTCTAAATAAATTTCTTTTGAAAATTAAAGCACTTTATTCTCAAAGCACACACAAAGTGGTATTTGTAAAATAAGTAACAGATATTTTGAAATGCTTTTTACAAGGAAACACATATGTTCATTGATTATTTTGTTTGAAACATCACAGATCTGAAAAAAAAAAATTACATAATTACGTAAGAAATAAGTCTATAGAATTTATTTTTAAATATTTTAAATGTATTTTCTCAAATAGTTTGAACCTTTAACCAGAATCAACTTTATGGCATAGAATGCTGCTGAGAGGCTTAAGTTTTCGGTTAGTTTAAAACTGTTTGAAACTCATTGAAATACACTTTAGCCGTAGAAGTTACCCCAAGAAACTTCCATGCATTATTCAAGAGATCCCTGAAAGTTTGTTAGTGCAGAGCTTGTTTGAAATGATTGCAATATATTCAGTTAAATTTTTGCTCTTAAACTAATTAAATATTATGAAACTTGTGATTTCAAATGACTGTAAGTCAGTTAAAAGTCATATCTTTTCAAAGCGTTTAGTTAATAACAGCAACAAAAATTTTATGAAGCAAAATTTAAACCCATTAAATCAAAAGTCATATTTAAGTATCATTAAAAATTAAGATTTATAGAAGAGTAATTATGAACAGCTCAAATGAAGCATTATGCGAAAAACAAATCAGTGCTTAATTGAAGTACGTTATGAATTAAATACCTCTTTTTCTTTAACCAGAAAGCGCCACTAGCTTTAAAGCTTTATATAAATTTATTTTCATAAAAGTTCTCCCAAGAATGTAATGAAAAAAGTAACGACAATGAAGAGCAAATGAGCAAATTTTAAAAATGCTGAGTTTGTGGAACATGTTTGCTTCATTAATACCTTGCTCAACTTTCTCCATTAGTTATGTAAAACTCTATACAGCATAGTTAAAAAGATTGAACAGGCTGTGAGAGATGGTAGTGCATACAAAAACACACATTTTTTGTCATAGAATGTATGGTAGAAAATAAAATGTAAAGACGCTAAGTTTCTAGGGAGCGGCCGCTCCGCAAAAGTAAAAGCGTCATATTTTCCGTTTTTTTCCTGGTTACAAAAATAAACAAAAACTACGTATGTAACTATCACTTGGGAAAGAAAAAGAACCCTTATGCAAAAGTTCATCTGGAGGAAAAACAGAAACTTTATGTAAATTTTTGTAACGCCGAATAAAAACGCCAGCGTGAGCTTTGTGAGCCAATTTCAGTTTGTAGCATTTATTCGCAGCGAGAGCTTTTGAAATAACTGTATCAATTTGCAAATAGGGAGAATCTCGATATGCCTTTTATCTACGATGGTCCAAATGGCAATAGCAGAGGCGTACAACGACAGTCCTGAGAGCGTTTCCCCTATTGGTGGTTGTCCAGTCCAATACTCAAACATTTTCGCTGCGTGAATCGGGATTCTTTCTTGCTACGATGTCAGATTTAGGTCGTTCAAAAACTGCCAGAACGTGATGCATTGAGCTGACTATTAAGAATACGGTAGCAGATCAGCCAGCGACTTTACAAACCATCATTGCTAGCGCAATTAAGAGCATTGTCAAATGATGATTGGCTGAAACATGATTACGTAAAGGCTGGGGGTGGAGTTGAAAGGTATACCGTCAGGAAACGGTGTTTATATATTTTCTCATATGGCAAGGATTTTTACTACATCGAATATGTAAAATAAATATTCGCCTCAATATTTTAAAGAAAGTTTCCTTTTTGTGGTGGATAAATTTGCTTTTTAGTATTCGGGAATATTAAAAGGCAAATTTTTGTTTGTTTGAAAAATATCCACTTCAAGCGCGTTAAGCCCCTCCTACAATATTTTGGACAATCGACCAATCAACATTTAACATTGCTCTTAATCGCGCTAGCAATGATGGTTTGTGAAATCGCGATCCGCCACGCACTAGCGCTAGAGCTGGGGGTCAGATCCTTGATGTGCCATAATCCCATGACGAATAGTGAATTGTGGTATCCATGTCAGGTTTAACTAATGAAAGCATTGACTAAACCGGATTATCCTCGTCGCATGGAGTTCGCTTGGTGGTTCTTGGAGCTAAGTCTTTGAAATGTTCCAGAAACCATTTTTCTCGGATAAATCCACCTTCACTTAACATTCGCAATATACCTATGTGGGCTCATGTCAACCCACATTCAACGTATTCACATGCTCAGCATTTCCGGCAATGTTTGGCCCCGAATAATCGGCTACTGCTTAATATGGCCGTATCTAGTGCTGGAATGTGGAATGACACGACGAAAAGACCTGTGAGAAAATACCTGCAGGAAGTGTTGCCAGAATTTTTGGTAGATGTTCCAACAAATATTCAGCTGTATATGTGGTTTCAGTATGATGAAGCACCACCCCATTTTTGGGTGTGAAGAAACTATCTGGTCCCCTGTTTTCTCTGCCATTAAAAAGGGTGGGTGTGCTCCCGCATCTTTGTCCTCAAATCGCCTGATCTGTTGTCTTATGATTTGTTTTTGTGTGTGTTTTCACTTAAATCCGAAGAGGAACTTGTCGCACGAAATTCGCTCGAGTGATGTCTGCGACATGTCTGGAATATTCTAGAAAGTTTGCCATTCCGTCCTTCAGTACTGCACGTTGTGTATTAATATTGACGATTGCTCTTTTAAGCAATTCCTGTAATTGTTAATTAAATCTGATTTTAATCATTCTAATTAATTCTTGCAAATCACCAAATCTTCTCGATTTCACCATCAAACGCTCTCTGGTGCCTTTATATTTCATTTTCGGCCATGCATTCTATAACGACAATTGTTTGTTTTGGTGTGCGTTACCACCTTTTAATGTTCATCCAATGTTTTTTTAATTCCCCTGTATACAGTAAAACTTGCTAAGATAGAACAGCTAGGGACGGAAGAAATTTCTGGTTTGGACAGCTTTTCTCTTAGCAGTTACACCCTTTATTGTAGTTCTATCACATTCTTGTCGTCATGATAAATTTTTTTCGTTTAAGGCAAGATATCGATGTTTGAAAGGTTTTTCTGTATTATGATTGTAAAATGAAAGTAAGTATAGCCATTTTACTATATATACTGAGTAGATAATTTATATAGCACAAAATATTTTGATAATAAAAAAATACAAGGCTTTTCAAAATGGTGAAGTAAATTTCATACGGTTCTACTTTCTAAGCAAACTATATGTGAATGATATAATTGAACTCACTATAAACTAGTCGGATGTGCCAATCCCAATACTTTCTTCTCTCTCAGTCATGTTAATACTTCAAAATTCGCTATCACATCGCCAAAAAAATCAATATTTTTCGTTTGTCGGGTTAGCGGGATGCGATCAACTGATGTACAAGGTGATTATAAAAACTATCCCGACATTTGGGCCCCTAACTATCATACCATTCACACAAACTGAATGAAATTTTGGCAAAAAGTATTTTGAGGTATGCGATCAAGAATGATATGAAAAACAACAGTATCACTCAAACAGTTACGGTTACAGTGAGAAAATTTCGAAAAATCAAATGGCAACGCCCAATTTTTTGTATTGGAATGTGATCTCCATTGTGAAAAACCCTAAATAGCGTTGGAACGGCAACTGTAGCATGAAAATCACTGGAACTAGGCAAGGGAAAAGTAAAAAGGACTTTGCCGTACACCAGAGCATTAATTTTCGTTTAATTTACGTCACACGTCACACCGTTTCTTTGACTGATATCCCAGCCTGATTAGTTCTCCACAAAACGAGAAGAAGAAACCAAGAAACGCAAATTTCGGGTTCTACGTAAGACACAGTCATGACTGACGTCGTCACGCTAGGTGAAAGAAAAGGCACTGCGAAATGCGAGCCGCGTATGTTCTTTCCTGCCATTCCGAACAAGATGTAGCTTTCAGGGAAAGAACGTGGGGAAATCGTTAAGATTTACTACCTGAATGGACAAAATGCCGCAGAGACATTGCGTGGAAGACATTTCCGCAGAAACTATGGATTACGGCGAGACCCGTGCACTGTCAAAGATGTACGGGATTTGATTTATAAATTTGAAGAAATTGGTTGCACATGCGATCGACCTCGGTCTAAACGACCTTCCGTTCCTGTGGAAGCTATTAAAGAAGTCCATCAGACGATAAGCACAGCTCGTTCCGCAACTGCACGTGGTGTTTCACGTGTTCTGGATCTGCCGAATTGAACTGTACGCAAGATTCTGCACTCTGTTCTAAACGTGTTTCCGCGTCGATTCCAGCGTGTCCAGATGTTGGAAGCAGGAGACTATCAATTACGGCTGGATTTTGCGAATCAATTCCTTATCCGGTACGATGAAGATAGCAGCAGGCCTTTACGCATTCTGTGGACAGATGAGGCGCATTTCTCGTTAACTGGTAACGTGAATTCGAAAAATTGTGTGCACTGGGCAGAGGATAATCCACATGATGTGCATGCACGTCCATTGCACGAGGAAAAAGTGGCTGTGTGGTGTGGTATAACGAGTACTTTCATCTTCGGCCCTTACTTTTTTGAAGAGGTTACTGCCGGTGATCTGCAAACGTGTACAGTGACGAGTGCTCGCTATCTGGACATGTTAACTCATTATGCGATTTCCGCATTGCAACGGCAAAATGCTCTATCTGAAGTTCTGTGGATGCAAGATGGCGTTCCTCCACATGTCGAGTCTTCAGTCAAACGTGTCTTAACTCAACAGTTTGGTGACAGAGTTATCTCCCGTTTCCGTGGCCACCAAGGTCTCCTGATCTGACACCAATGGATTTCTAGCTGTGGGGATATCTGAAATCCAAATTGTATCAGTTTCGTCCTCAAACTGCATCTGATTTGAAAGATGCCATCAGAACTGCGATTCAAGAGATTCCTATTGCCATGATACGTGCTGTAGTGCTATCCACCATCAGCCGCATGCAAAGTGTCATCGTGTGTAAAGGAGGTCATGTGGAAAATTTGTGAAACACAATAAAATGCTTTATTTTATGCTGCTTCTCTGTCCTTATTGGTTGTCCTCACTTTTAGCCTATCTACCGCCGGTGATTTTCATGCTACAGTTGCCGTTCCAACGCTGTTTAGGGTTTTTCACAATGGAGATCACATTCCAATACAAAAAACTGGGTGTTGCCATTTGATTTTTTCGAAAATATCTCACTGTAACCGTAACTGTTTGAGCGACAGTGTTGTTTGCCATATCATTCTTGAGCGCATACCTCAAAATACCTTTTGCCAAAATTTCATTCAGTTTCTGTAAATGGTATGATAGTTAGGGGCCCAAGCGTCGGGATAGTTTTTTTATAATCACCCTGTATACTAAACTACGAAAACTCCTTCTGGCCTGTACCGACAGGAACAGATAGCGGCCCTATTCCGCGATTTTACGATTTTAGCTCATTTTGCTGGAAAACAAGAAGCTAAAATGCGTGGAGCCCAATTAAAGAAGATTCATTCCCAGCTCGTCAACATTGAATTTGAATGAGAATATCATCAAATTAATCATCTACAGCCAAGTTGGCTTCATTTATGGCAACCTATTTTTGTCGCCAAATTTGGCGATATTTTTCCACCTGTCGCCAAGCTTGGCGAGAATTTGACATTGGCGAATATAAATATATAGTGTTAAGCATATAAGAATAGGAACAATGGTTACAACGATGAAAGAAAATTTTCCGAAACCATGTTAACTAAAACTCGTAAATTAACCCCTTGGGAATGAGCGACACGTATACGTGACGCATAAGATGCTAAGAATCCTCGATTATTCCCACCAGTTATTTTTTAGTGTAAGTTTTGCCTTATGTAATCCTAGCATTTCTGCGATTCAATTAGGCAAAAATTTCTGTTTTGAAAAACCGGTGGTAAAAGATTAAAAATTCTGTAAAGGACGCTCGTCCCGAAGGGGTTAAACCCGTTTATGAATGAATTCTGCTGTCTTGTTTGAAAATGTCAGCCACCCTAAAATTTCAAACCGCTCTATCTCAGCCATTTTTTCAGATAGAGTCAAAACAAAAATTGCTCCGGATTCTCCAGATCAAGCCCGAACATTTAACGGAAAAAGCTTTTAGTATTTCTAATTTTTTTGTTAAACTTTTTGAATTTGAAATCTTTAAATGGCTATCACGGCGCCCCCTTCCGATGGAATATTCCCAAATTCAAGTAGGACCTGCAGGCTATAGCCAAAAACATAGAAAAAAGATTTGGTTTAATTTTCTGCATAACTTCATGCACTTTTCGATGATACAATAGTGAAAATCGAACAAAAATCGCTATCAAAGCGCCACCTTTCGTCGCAATATCCCAAATTCAAGTAGAACCTGCTTGCCATAGCCAAAAGCATAGAAAAAAAATTCTGTTCAATTTCAAGCATAACTTCATACACTGTAAAAACATGTCTTTCGGAATCTCTGACCCCTAAAACGTGTAAATCCGTCGAAAACCGGAAGTCGAAAAAAATTTCGATTACAATACTTTCTTCTATTATAGATAGGAGAAAGTAAAAATATATATGTTCATTTGGCAGGCTCTTTTGTCTACTAGCCTCACAGATAACATATAGGCAAGGGACGCTTGAGGGCCTCATTTATAAATTCTTAAAGTTCTGCGGCCATCCATAATTAAATTAAATTGCATAGGCAAGAAATTTATTTATGTCTAGATTACAAGATCACGGGGGGGGGGGGATTGCATATAGGCGTTGTGGAACTACATAATTCTATAGGAGTTATTGATTTGCCCTAATAAGGTGCTTTTGAAACACTGTTCAACAACAAAGTTGTAAATTGAACAAAAGCAGCTATTTCGTATGGATTTGATGCTGTTAAAAACAAAAATGACAGAAAAAATTGATAATTAGGTCTAGTTTTTATTTTAGAAATGTTGATTGCTAAAAATTATAATATTGTAAATACAACAAAAAAATCTACCTACACCAGTAATAACAAAGACAAAAAATTTTATATAAAATAAATTACAGGCGTGAAATTGGTTTAATGGTAAAGGTTGTTCAATGCCCTTTGTAATGTCCATGGTTTTGAGAGAATCCACAAATAATTCAACAGATTGCTACTTGTGTATGATACCACCTATTCAGCAAGGAATACCCAAAAAGAAGGAGAAAAATATAACTTATCCAAACATCATTCCAGTCATTCAACCTCTTTTACATGAATAAAGTCTACCTATTCCGGAAGCAACAAAAGAGTATCAATCGGACTATGATGAATGGACAATTGATGCCGGCGATTGTCCTTCAAATGGTCCCGACGTTTGACGTGAAAGTGATAACAATCTTCATAAAATCACTCAACATGAGATGAATGACTTTATAAGAGATTTAGATCTTCATAGAAACAAAGCTAAACTGATGAGAGACTTTTCAGATATTCTTCGAAGAAGAGTTTGAAAGTTGTTCTCCTCCTCTATGGCAATAAGCTTCGTTTCATCTCAAACGGTTCGCATGAAAAAATCATATAGCAACGTGAAGGATTTACTTAATGCTATAAATTACAGAAACTTTCTTTGATAAACTTGTGGTGATCTCAAAGTTATTTCTTTTCTATTGGGATTGCAGTTGGGATGTACCAAGTATTGTTACTTCACGTGTGAATGGGAAAATAGGGCTAGTGAGCTTTATTACATCAAAACAAAGACTGATCTGCAAAGGAAACATTTCAACCTGAGACAAAAATGTAAAACATGAATCATTAGTTGACTCTAAGAAGATTTTATTCCGTTCGCAACAACAAATCTAGCACTAATAAAAAAATTGTAAGGAGCATGGAACAAGAAAGTGAAAATTTCAAGTTTTTGACATCAAAATTTTCTCAGTTAAATCACACAAAGTTGAAGAGGTATCTTTGTTGTACCACAAATTAAGGAGCTTTTCAAAGACAATCAGTTCCATGACGTTCTGCAGGATGACGAGAAGGTAGCGTGGAATAGTTTTAACAGTGATTAGAATTGTTGGGAATCAAGCGTATGCCCAATTACAAAAAGCTGGTGGATGAAATGCCCATGTTCAAGACTGGAATTCACATGTCTCTGAAAATTCACTTTCTCCAAGCCCCCCTCGACTCTTTTCCAGAGAACTGTGGAATCGTCAGTGATGAACATAGTCAGAGTTCCATCCGGAATTTCCTGTCATTGGGAAAAGGTACGAAGGGAAATGGAACCGACAATGTTAGGAGACTACAACTAGACAATCAAGAGAGACGCTTCAGAGATAAATGCAAAGGCAGGCCAAGAAAAAGCACCCGACTTGACATCGCAATACATATGGATATGTAGATATTTATTATGTACTTTGACCCATATAATGATAGTTTGTCATAAAAATTTCCAATAAATGTGTGGAAGGCATTTGCCAATTTCACCTTGTAACCCCGAGTTTTGTACTTCTTTAAATTTTAAATACTAGAGACTATACTGATTTAGCGATATGATAATATTATGTTTCTTATCGTCATAGAAATGAAAATATCATTTGAATGCATTTATAAAAACTTCATGACAATTTGTTGAACCGTGAAATTTTTCTATGTCGCAGTAACATTTTTGCTCTTAATATTCAAAATAATATGGCGGGCCATTAAAATACCCTTGGCAGAATCCTCATGGGGCACTCTTTCATTTTTTAAAACATTCTGGGTTTTATTTTGATATCTAGTTTTTATATACCCTTCATGTTTTATATATAATAATGTTAGTTTATATTTTTTTATCTGGACAGCTGGATGGGGTAACCCCATCCAGGTGATATTTCTTAATTTTGTATTTTTGTACATTACTTTTTTAAGAATTCTTTATATTTGTTTTATACACTTGTGACTATATCTGGATGGGTAACCCCATCCAGATAGCGTTCTCATTAAACTTTGTTTCCTTTTTTACTTTTGTTCATTTTAAATTTTGTGGTTTATAAAAAAAAAAAAAAAATATTTTTTCTTTGGCGCAGCTTGTCCCCTATGGGACCTTGTGCCATTAAACTCCATACAACCAACCAACCCTTGGCAGAATTCCCGTGGGCCGCGGGACACGGGTTGAAAACCCCTAATCTATACTATAACTGAATTCATTCCACAGCCACCGGAGAATATCTTGAGTCAATGACTTCACCACATCTGATATTTTAGATCATCCAAAATTGCTGTTTAAATGTTACTCTTCTACAAGTCCCCATACAAAAAAAATAAAAAAAATCACTGTTTTACTGAACTCACGGATGCGAAAAATTGTCTGCAGCATAATAACCATCTTCTTCACAATTTAAACTGCTGTGCAAATAATTTGAAAGTCATTCACATAGAATGCACAGTTCGGTTGTGGATGAGGTTAGCAGTGGGAAATTGAGAACGTAATTTTGAACCTATAATGGAATTAATTCATCTGAAATGCTCATTATTTTTATTTCTGAATTTAGCTGTGCTTGTTTGAAAAAAATGTAATGTAGTTTGAATTATACATGTAGTATATAGTTGAAAACTGAAAATTGCTTTAGAAATGTTAAAAAAGCTATTTATATTTGACTTATTGCACTTATACTTCATGAAACCTCATTCAATAAAACAAGAAAATATTTACTGTGAATGAAATTTCTGAAATTATATTCGAAAGATGTGTGAAAATTTAATGTTGAACATTTTACACTTATTATGGCTTAATATAAAACAATTTATTCTACATATTTTAAAGTTTACGCAAACATCAACATCTTTTCTTTTCTTAAGTTATTTCTGCTTTTGCTATTAAAAATTTATGTTCATCCATAAATATAGACAGAGATATCTTTGAAGAAGATGCATCAACAATTTTTCTCCTAGTTAATAGGCAGACGTTATTCTTCAAAATAAGTATAAAGATAGAAGGCGCTGCATAATGAAGTTTTTAATGAATGTAGATACATTCTGAAGTACCTTTCAAAATATTGTTGATTTTTCCAAGAAGAATGCTATTTATCTTTTTGGGTAGTTTATGAAGAATTTATGGAATTTTTAATGCATGTTAAGCAAATTTTAATGGATAGTAAACAGATTTAAGTCGAATACATGTTTGCATGCAGAAAAATTACAGAGTTAGGTAAAATATGGTGAAAAAAGTTAAAGAAGTTCGTGTAAATGTTAATACATTGAAAATTAACTGAATATTTTACATTATTATCTAGATGCCAACTCGTAATATTTAAACTAATTTAGCAATATTACATGATCTCCAAAAGATATTTCCGTCATGGTACAATGTCCCTTATTTTTTAGATAAATTAAAAAGAAATTTATAAATATCTGTACATGATAAATAACTGTTGAAAATTGGTGCTCTTCTATACGTTGACTGCGTAGGACACTGATCCGCGTCCAGTCGTTCATTAGCGGGGTGCAGCCGACGATATTCTCGTCCTGTCCAGACTTGCATGAGTGCTTTAGTTTAGCTACCACATTCATATTGAGCGAACGACATTTTGTCAGCGCATAAATAAAGCATCCCGCTTGCTGTGTTTGTCGCCTTTTTGTGTGTGTGTGTGTTTCTGTGATATGAAAATGTGCGATAATGGGCTAAGTGGTATTTCCCAAACCTTTGGTTCTTTATGTTTATCAGTACGTTTGTGTTTTATGGATCAAAGTTTATATAATATGATTTAATATTCGAAATATTTTTAATATTTGTAAATAGAAGAATGAAAGCAAATCAAATCTGCATCGTTTATCTCCTACACAAGCGGACGTCTACTTCGCTACTCAACATGAACATGTACTGAAAATGAACATTTCAACTATAACGCTAACGACGCGGATCTGCGTCCAAGTAGTAAGATATGTCAAAATGAGTTAATATGCCATCTATGTGATAGTAATCAAATTTTTATAACCATATGGACTTTTAGTGGCTTGAAAACCAGACCGCGACTCACTGTCAACGTGTTAACCATTTTTAAATCTTTATTAAAGCAACAAGCTAAAAATTTCAGCGCAAAATCGAACTTATTGCGCATACGTCAACTTTTTTTTGAACGGTGAATAAAGAAGAAACAAGAAACCTGTTTAGTTCTGAAGCGCGCTGAGGAAAGAACATCTCCTGCTATTGGCCTACTGCTCGCAATCCTACTGGTTGGAAATACTCCTTCTAATTTCTTTTTAATTCTATGTTTATTTCCCTTTCTCGGAGCGAGAAGGTTTGATTTCCATTCTTCCACGTGCTTTGTTTGAGAGCGGATTACCTTGCAATACCCAATTTCCCTTTTTTCAGCCCGCTCTCAGATTCAAGTTTACAGGGCACAGTTTAAACCCACACAATGAGAACACCATTCGTCATTCTCCCCACTTCTGATGGGAAGAAAAACATTCTCTTTCTTTGAAATGGTGGCTTTTCCTTCAGATTTCGTTGAAGAGAAACTCTTCACCCTTCGGACAAAAAAGGCGGTCAGATTGAGAGTGATACAAATGACTCATTTCATTTGACCGTGCAACAAATTACTCTCAAAAATTCACTACAGAAACCCAAGATATTTAAAATATCTTCTAAATTAATTGTTATAACGAAAACGTTTTTTTTAATAGAGTTGGGCAAGACATAAATATTTACTATTTGTAGATTATACATTTTCATATTAATAATAATAAAAAAAAAGTGAAAAAATAAATTAACAATTACAGTTTTTGAAAATACGTTGATGCAGTTTCTGCATGATTCTAAATGAAATTTTCTTACTAAATAGAAATAAATGACAAGAGATACCTGAAAGTTTGTTAATGAACAGCTTGTTTGAAATGATTGCAATATATTCAGGGAAGGAAAGGGAGAGAGGCGTAATGTGACCATTGCGTTGAAATCTAAGCTTTTTTAAAAGATTTGACAGGAAGGTTTTGTTTTTATTTAAATCAGAGTTTTGCGGCGATTTTCAGAGACCGGATCCGAAGACAGTGGGACGCCCAATCCAAAGTTCGTTTGCAATAAACCGACCAGCGTAGCTGACGAAGCTCCGCTAGTTAGATTTTAGGGCATTATTTTTTTTTTTGAATAGTTATAACAATTACTTTTCCTCTGATATCTATTGAAATTAAATCCATTAATTGGGTGGAAATAGTAATTATCAGCATTAATTAATATTAATAAATTTTCATCTACTAAAAATGCTTTCCTGCATAAGTAAAATTTTATGACATCATCTTGATTTTTGTTCTAAATAATATTTTTTATATTTGATTATTTGATTAATCTAATTTAAAGGTACCAATTATGCATATTTACATTTTTTGAAGAGTTTGAATGCGAAATGTGTAAACAAAAAAATTCAAAATATACCTAGATTTTAATTTGGCCTGAAAAAAAAAAAAATAGCATAAAATATATTATTTTGTATTTCGAAAAGCATACTTAAATATATCCTTTCTTTTCTCGAGTTATTTCTTATCTTTATTTATAATTTATGTCCATACATAAATATCGACAGTGATATCTTTGAAAGAGATGTACCAATTTTTCTTCTCTTAAACATTTAGTTAATGGGTAGACGTTATTTAAAATCAGACGTTATTTAAAAGTTAAGATAAGGCGCTGCATGATGAAGTCTTTAATGAATTCAGATACAATCTCAAGTACTTTCAAAATATTCTCACTTTTTCCAAGAAGATGCCTATTTATGTTTGCCGGTAGTTTATGAAAATTGTTTGGAATGTTTAATGCATGTTGAACAAATTTCAGATTTCGACAAAAAACAGATTTTGTTTTAAAGTCGATGACATGTTGCCGTACGGAAAATTTACACAGTTCTGTATAATATGATGAAAAAATATAATGAAGATTGGGCAAATTTTAATACAATAAAAATTAAATTAATTTTGCACTTTTATCTAGCTACTAACTTATAATATTTACGCTATTTCAGAAATATTATAATGATTTCCGAAGAAATGTTTGTGTCATAGTGCAATTGTATGCCCCTATTTTTAGAAAAGCTTATCTTGAATAAAATATACTAAATTTTCACTTGAAAATTGATAAGAATCGCTCCATGTTTTTTCGTAAAACTATTAAAAACTATCGATCTTCAAATACAAATAAAAAATGAAAGTTTCAAATTACACTTTCTTGCTTATAAAAAATTACAGTAAAACCTATTGAGACGGAATCACGCGGCATAAATATAAGATTTACAATAAAAAAAGTGATGGAGTTACGGGTGAATACTATAATGATTTAAAGAGTTCTATCAAGCAGCTTCAGAACAGCTTTATTATCACATACGTTGATAAAGCAAATTCTAACTATGCAATAATATGTAAACAACTATATGGAGACATTCTACGTGGTAGTTATGATAATAAGGCGAATTATAAGCTCTTAAAATCAAGCAAACAAGTAGTTGGTAATAGGATCAAGGCTTTCTACAAGAAATTAAATATTAAACAACATAGCAACGAACTGCCGTATCTTGTTTTAGTCCCTAAATTTCACAAAACTCCTGTGACCTTTAGAACTATTACATGTGGTTTCGGTTCATATTTGGTTACAGCAAATAAAAAGTTTCTACACATTCTAAACAAAATATTTGCTAAAGTTTTAAAAGAAAAATCTACATGTATAATTAAAAACAGTTTTGAATTGATTGACAATTTAAGAAAATTGTGCAATATAATGGAATTTCATACTTATGACTTTGAAGATTTATACAATAGTATTAATTTAGATGATTTAAAGAGTAAAATTATGGATTTTTTTAAGGTGTTCAATACTACAAATATAAGCTCTGAACAGTTAACAACTCTTTTTAATTTTGTAGTTAAAGAAAATTATTTATATGAGGGTAAACGGGTTTACAAACAGATTAAAGGTATTCCTATGGGTGGGAGCTGCAGCTCCATCCTAGCTGATATTTATTTATATACATATGAAAAAGAAGATACTGCAAATCAAAATGTAATATATTACAGATACATAGATGATGTTCTATTAGCCGGGATTAACAATTCCTTGAAAGATTTCAGCTTTAATCACTATCCAAATAGTTTAAGCCTGATAATTGCGTCAAATAATTCAAAATGTGTCGATTTTCTGGATGTAACTTTAGATGTTTCTAATGGTGAACTGGTAACAAATATTTACGATAAGAGAAATTATTTTAATTTTGATACAATTAAAATGTTACATTTCACTTCAAATGTGCATTTGTCCATTTTCAGAAATATTTTTATAAATGGTTTATGCCGTATTGAGAAATTGTGCTCTAATTATGCAAATATTGCTAGGAATATAGCTGATTTTTATTATATGGCGTTATCACAAGGTTATCCGGTTCAGTTTTTGTCCGATCTAACATACAAATTTATCAGAAATAAAGGTTATAGTGACGAACTGTTAGGAGTGTTCAATACGAGCGATGTTTTGTTGATGTGATATTTGTGGGAGTGTCGGTTTAGTGGGTTGTTTACCGTGTTGTAAGTTGAGAATTTGATAGTGAAGTATGGTTTTAGTTTGTCGGTGTAGAGGGTTATTTACCGTGATGTAAGTTGAAAACTTGTTGGTGTAGTCTGGCTATGGTTTGTCGATGTAGTGAGATGGTTGCTGTGATGTAAGTTGAGAACTTGATGGTGTAGTCTAGCTATAGTTTGTCGGTGTAGTGGGATGTTTGCCGTGCTGTAAGTTGAGAATTTGTTGGTGTAGTTTGGTTATAGTTTGTCGGTGTAGTGGGTTGTTGACTGTGATGTAAGTTGAGAACTTGATGGAGTAGTCGGGCTTTAGTATTTCGGTGTAGTGGGATGTTCGCCATGATGTAAGTTGAGAAATTGATGTTGTTGTCTAGTTATAGTTTGTCGGTGTAGTGGGTTGTTTACTGTGATGTAAATCGAGAATTTGTTGGTGTAGTCTGGCTTTAGTTTGCTTCCTTTTGTTATGTCTGTTTCATTCATTTTCAGTCTGTACTTGTCAGGTATGGGGGAGTGTTGCATGCGTAAAACTAGTTTAACCCAGCAGTGCATGTCTCAAGCCATGCCACCTGACACAGGTTGTTTTAGCTTTTCTTTGTTGTTTATTGGCATTTTTAATTTTTGCTGCAATTTGTATTGTTCTTTTGTTTTGAGTTTAAGTAGTTAGTTGCGTTTTCTGGTTCTGTGTAAGTGTAGTTTGTTTAGTTTTGTTTTTCTAGTATTGAATTTAAGTGGTTTAAAGTTTTTGGTTGGCATTTGTGATAATGGTTCTGCAAGTGATTTTCCATTGGTGTTTATTATTATATATATATATATATATATATATATAAGTATACACATATATATAAGTATACATATATATATATATATATCAGTATATATATATATATATATATATATATATATAAGTTAAAATAAAATCACAAATTGGGTATGAAGATCAAAGGATAAAATATTGTAAAAATTAAACACAATAAATTGAAAATGCAAATATGAAAAACTATGAATATCTTATGGATTCATCAGAGGAGCTTCATAAGAATATTGTAAATAATGATTTGTCAGCAAAAATGGACATTAATAAGTTTTGTTATGGCCTACCCTTCACACCCAGAGAAAGGAATTGATTAAAACAACAAAACATGTTTTGTTGAGTACATTTTGGTTGTTTCAAGCAAAATTTTTAGTTGAAGTAAAAAGTTGGTTTTGTTGCATTGACAAAAAAATATTGTTAACACTCTTACAAAATTTTAACAAAATTTCATCAATTTTACTTGAATTAACAAAATCTGTTTTTTTTTTTTAAATTTTAGCATAATTTTTTAATTTGTAATTCCTGCAAAATTTTGTTGCTTTTACAAAATTTAAATTGGTGTATAGTAGCCATAACTCTCTCACATAACTTGGTTTATTTGATTTATATAGCTGTATAATTAAAGGATTAACATAATTTTTGGATAATTAAACCTTTTTTAATTGGGACGGACCAAGGTAGTTTTAAAAATCCCCCTGTCTCATTTATTACTTGAGATTCGACATAGAAAATTGAGATAGACTAATAGAATAATTGAGATAGACTGAGAATGCTTCTTCAGGAATATAGAATAAGTAGCATTTATAGTTCATTTACAAGAGTACACAAAAGAATTCCATTACATTATAAACTACGGGCAAAAATCGTTCGCGATGAATTTTAATAAAGTTGTGATACTCAAACATTATGATACTTTTTAATGAAATTAAAAGGAATCACTTGAATGCACTACAACATGTTTTCTATAGAATAAGGTGTGCGTAGCATTTATTTTCATTTATAGAGATTCACAAAAGTATTCGGTTACAAGAAGGACTATGAGCATTCACACATGGAAATTTTCAACTTCTGGTTTTCGACGGATTTTAGAAGGTCCTGAACACGATTTGACTGTTTTTAGAAAATGACTGTCTATGACTCTGTCTGTCTGTATGTGACAAAAATTTTGAGGGTGCTCTATTTCAAGAACTAATTCACGGAATTTAATAAAACTTTATATTCAGTTACTTCCTGCTATAAATTGGTGCTGATTAGTTTTTGACGCAAATCTCGCAACAGGTGGCGCTGCTATGTTGTAATTTTCGCGATTTCTGCAATAGATTCGCGATTTCTCAAGCACTAATGCACTGATTTACATCAAAATACAGATTGAGTTAGACCTTGACATAAATAAAAGCTGATTCAGTTTTGGTGTAAATAGCCCAACAGGTGGCGCTGCTATGTTATTTTTTTCATGATTTTCACAATAACTAAATCTCAAGAGCTAATGCACTGATTAATTTTTAAATCATTTTCAGCAGTGATTTACGCCTGTAATTCTTATATAATAACCAGTGAATTTTTATCCTGTTTTTTTATCAAGCGTAAACCGACAGAGTGAAAAATGTTCCAAGCCGGAAATCGTACCCGGATCCTCAGAATAGCGCTCTGAAGCCCCAGCATATGGCAACACAGTTAATTTTTAATTAATTTTCTGCAGGGAATTACGCCTGTAATCCTTGAGTAATAACCAGTGAATTTTTTATCCTGCTTTTTACAGGCGTAATTCACTGCTGAAAATGAATTAAAAAATGAATTATATGTTGCCGTATGCTGGGCTTTGTATTTTTGTCATGTTTGCGACAGAAATTTGCATGCTCATGCAGGGCCTGTTTACCGAATATTCCCGGGAAGCCCGTGCTTACCCAAAGAAAAACAAAGGTGCCCACAAATTTACTTTTCAGAACAACTTTTTACAAAAAAAAAAAAAAAATTCAATCAGGGTAAAAAATTCATTTTTTCCTTACGAAATTTTTACCTAAGAAGCTCTCTCTTTCTAAATTGTTGTTTACTCGGAATTTTGATGGTAAAATTTCAAATTGTTGCAGCATACCAAAAATGGATTTAGTAAATAACAAAGCAATTGGTAGATGGGGGCCCCAGAGTAATGTCAGGCTTCCCCTACTTTTATGTCTTAAACGGACCCTGTGCTCATGATGACATTGGTCCGACATATAGAAGAGTGAGAAATTTCGAGTTTGGGTGTCGTTCCCTCTGGCTCAGTGGTCAGAGTCTCAAATCGGTATTCTGAGGACCCGGTTTCGATTCCCAGCTTGGGGCATTGTTCAATCTGCAGGTTTACGCTTGAAAAAAAACAGGATAAAAATTCACTTGGTATTGTTCGAGGATTAAAGGCGTAATTCACTGTTGAAAATGAATTAAAAAATAGTTAAGTTTAGACTGGTTCTAATACAAAAAATTATTTTAAAGTAAATATAATTGTTTATGCAACAAAAACCTTTTGTTGCTAAAACAAAGAAAAGTCTTAAAATTACACAAAACAATTTTTCTTTAAACAAAAGTTTTTGTTGACGAAACTGAAAAGAACTCTTAAACTAGCAGATAATAATATTTATTTTGAGAAAACTTTCAACAAAAGAATTTTGTTAATTTAAGTATAATTGAACATTTTTACTTGAATTAACAGAACATTTTTGCTGACGATACTAATTTTTGTTGGAATTGCAAAAAAAATCAACAATATTTTTCTTGTTGATTCAAACAAATTTTCCATTGACCCATATTTAAACGGAAAGTTTTGTTGGGCCAACCAAATTTTTGTTGATTCAACAAAACTTTTCTCTGGGTGCAGTTCCTACAAAGTATCTGCCAGTGCAGTTTTCATTTTTCAATTGTTTCTACTTATTTAGTTTCTAAATATGACAAATGCAGCTTAATTTAACCTTTGTTTTGTTTTTATAGTACTGCACACTGAGAGCTACATTGGGTATTGGAGCAAAAATAACTTGATTATTTTCGGACACAAGAGTTTTGAAATTTTTCCATAAACGATAAATAGTGAAAAAATGTCAGTACTCGCTTTTTACAAGCCATGGTAAATAGAAAAGGAAAATAGACAATGTGAAATTATCGCGAGTGAAATTCTTACGGAACACAGTAACAGAAACAGTAACAGAAATTTATTAAGAAATTTTATTTTCTCATGCAATGAAAACGCTCATAGTCCTTCTTGTAACCGAATACTTTTGTGAATCTCTATAAATGAAAATAAATGCTACGCACACCTTATTCTATAGAAAACATGTTGTAGTGCATTTAAGTGATTCCTTTTAATTTCATTAAAAAGTATCATAATGTTTGAGTATCATAACTTTATTAAAATTCATCGCAAACGATTTTTTCCCGTAGTTTATAATGTAATGGAATTCTTTTGTGTACTCTTGTAAATGAACTATAAATGCTACTTATTCTATATTCCTGAAGAAACATTCTCAGTCTATCTCAATTATTCTATTAGTCTATCTCAATTATTCTATCTCGATTAGTCTATCGCAATTATTCAAATCTATTTCATTGTGTTTGAAAAGTATTGTGACATTATTAGGAAATAATTTTTTTTCCACAGACCATAATGTAACGGAATTCTTTCGTGAGTCCCTGTATAAACGAGCCATAAATGCTAGAAACTTTGTTTTCAACCCCAAACATTATATAGTAAACATCAATAACATATAAAATTTTCATGGCGATCCGAGAATATTTACGCGAGTTAGAACGTGGTCAGACGGCAGACAAAACAGACAGACAAACCGAATTCATAAACACTTTTCAACTATGTTGGAAAGTGTTAACAAGTTCTGATTAGATATTAACACTTTTATTATTTCTCCAAGAAGCTAATAGATTTGCCTGAACTTGCCTTTGGCGATTTTTATTTCAAGAATTACGGCGCGAAAAAGAGGCGCAGCTTGCAGGATGCATGGGGAATTGGAGGGTTAAGTAAAATTTGTGATGTGAAGTTACTCTTAATTTTTGTTCTAAATAATATTTTAAATATACAGTATTTTCATTTATCTGTTAATGTTTACTGTTACACATTTTCTTTTAAACCTTTAAGCGCTTTTTTTAACACTCTTTTATTTATTTTAACTTGATTCACGTAGGTAAAGATGGAATTTTGCAATGCATTTTTCACCCGCTTCCTGATGTGCTAGAGTTTTAGAAAATGTGTATAGTTGTATGTTTCCGATGACAATACAATATTTCCATATTTTCAGACTTAAATATCAATTAATAGATTAATGTTAATTAATTTATGATTTTCTTTGAGAAAAAAAGTTAGAAATATTCAATACATTGTTTCAATATTGCTTGTTTTACTTTTCTGTTGCCATAGCTTTAAAAAAAGTGAAGAAAAATTGTAATAAATTCACTACACACTAATAAATTTTCCATAATCGGAACCCGCGCTGAAAATTTTGGACCAACGTGAATTGCAGTTATGAAATTAGGCGTGTTTTTCTTAAGATATACATTGAATGCGTATAAAAGCATATTTTTTTCTCTTCAAATTTATTAAATGCTTATAATTTTTTCTTTTTTTTCTTTTACCATTCTCACATTTATATTTATTTGAATTTGTGAATAATTAACGTTTTGTGTTTTTAAGACTTTTTTCATTATCTTATTTTCTTATTTATGTTTTTTTTTTCTATATTTATAATTGTTTAGCATTATTAATTACTGATAGAAAAAAAAATAACTTTTTGTAATAAATAAAGATTTTCTACATATTTTCTGATATGCTAGAATTATAAAAATCATGCATACAGGTGTGTTTCCGATGCAATACAACATTTTAATATTTTTTAAACGTAATTATAGATTAATAAGTTATTTTAAACACATTTTTCTGTTAGCCGGTCGCATGGGATGAGTTGCTAACCACGCTTGCCAAAATATCCAAAGTAGCTGTGAAACTGCAACAATGAAATATTTTAAACACTAATAAGTAGAAATAATAATAATAAAAAAATAAATAAAAAGTAGGGAAGATGGGGGATGAATGGGACATTTTCACAAAAATATTTATTTTAAATATTTTATTTAAGTTATTATCAATATTATATATCACATGTCATAGATTAAGTGTTTGACTACATCTTATGCACAATATTTGTTCAAGATTATTATTATACAGAAATGTAAATGAAATTTTATGTCCCAATCATCCCCACAGCAGGGATGAATGGGACACAAACATTTTCCTCACCATATTAAATGTTAAGGACTAAAAGCTGACAAAAATGCCACCTTGGCAAAAGCTGAGAGATTATAAATTGTAATATGATCTCCAGGATTATTTGTTAGCCAATCATCTTAGACTCATCTCAGCTTTGCCTTAAAAGGCCCATAAACGGAAGCATTCAATGGCTGAAGACAATGGCTACAATGGCTACAATGAGGATGAAATGTTAAAAGAATAATTACCATAAAATATTAATTTATCAACCTATATAATATTATTTAGTTAATAAATATGTTTTTCAGCACCCTCTAGGGATGAATGAGACAGTTCTATTCATCCCATTTGAAATGTCCCAATCATCCCCATGATGCATATATTCAATTGTCAGCCATTTTGTCTCAAAAATTATTTTGTCATAATGGTTAATATACATTCATTTTAATTACCAATATTGAGCCTTGAAATAAAAAACTACAACATATATTAATTGTTTATATTGCATAAGATATTTAAGTAACTTCAAATGTAAAAAAAATTACTTTTAAGCAGAGTTTTCAGGAAATGAAAATTTGAAGAAAACTGAAAACAGCCATGTTCTCTTGCTTTTGGTTCTGAAGCACATTATGATAGTGAAATCTATGAGGATAGGAAGAAACTAAAAAAAAAAGTTTATTGCCTGAAATATTGAGAACGTCCCATTCATCCCCCATCTCTCCTATGATTTTTAAATACGCTTTTATCGATTAATATAAATTAAATTATGATTATTGATACGTTCAGAAAACAATTTAGAAATCTTGAATAGATAATTTAAATAGCGTTTTTTTCTGTTGACATATCTTAAAAAAGAAATAGTGAAAATGTATACATTTTTAAATAAATTCACTAGTTTGAGCTTTAAAGCAGGCATAAATCAAAGAAGCGAATTCTCCCTTATTGAAGGCATCGCTAAATTAACGGATCTTTTAGAACAAATTAATGGATTTTTTAGAACAACACAAACTGCAGTCATAAAATTAGACGTGATTTTTAGGTAAACATTGAAGTTTTATAGAAAAGTGTTAAAAAAACTATTTTTACTTTTATTATTTTTAAATTTTGTTACATCCGAATAGTTACTAAACTTATTTTTTTATTTATTTTTTCATTTTACAATATTTTAAACAATTATAGAATCTTTAAAATGATTCATCAAAAGAATCAGGAAGGTTTGTTTTAAAAATGTGGCCTCTGAATTTAAATTTTAAAAAGTTAGAATTTCCAAATTAAAAAAAAACTCATATCTTATCATTTTTTAACATCTTATTCCGCGTTGTTAAGTTTGCTGAAATAACAGGGTGTTTTCTTTTTCTTGACGTTATTTTTCCTCTTTCATAAATGATTTATTCCCATCTTTCAGTATGAGCAACGACATCTTTGAGAGATTTACATCACAATTATTTTTTCTAAAAATTTAGTTAATGAGTATACATCATTTCTGAAGATGAGAAGAAGTCTTGAAAAAAAAATTGACGCCGCTCTGTAATGAAGTTTTTTTTATGAATCTAGATACGTTTTGCGGTGCTTTAAAAATATATTTACTTTCTCCAGAAAAACTGTCGTCTTATCTTTTTGCCTTTTCTTAATTAAAAGATGTGTGTAATTTTAATGCATGTTAGGCAAATTTGTGTGCATAGTAAACAGGTTTTGATTTAAAATTGTGAAATGTCTGTATCTGTGAGAAAAAAATGTGCTGTTAGATAATGCATTGGAGCAAAGATAATGACATTTTAATGCTTTCAAAATGTAATTCAGCTTTGTCTTATTGTATTGATTAGCTGACCTACCCGGCATTGCTCAAGCCCGAGATAATACTTAATATTTAAATTTTAAACCTTAAATATACCTAAAATCAGAGATTAATTCAGACATTTTTTTCTAAGCTGGATTTAGTGCTGGTGGCCCAAATACCTTCGTTAGCGTACATTCGCGCGTGCTACCTACCAGTACCTAATTAACACAACACATAATTAATATGTTGAGTAAAATTAACCTTGAAGTTAAAACTTTGGACCATGTGATACTTTCTAAACTCTACAATGTTAGCAACTTAGAGTTTCATCTTTTAAACGATTTTTGTAAATATACTAGATAAATAAATATTTCTCTTTTTTTATTTAACTTTGTTTCTTATTATTTATGCATCATTTGAACTTTTATTCTTTGGTGTAGGTATACAGTAATACTTAGGTAATGTTTAAATCATGCTTGTTTCATTCTGTAGTAGTCTATAAGTAGGGGTTCTTCAAAAAATAACACAACGCATACTAATTAATATAATTTGCAGTCTGTTTTTGCAAATGAACGTGGAATTTGTATGATTTTATATTTTGAAACGAAAATCTTTCCAAACTAACCTAATGTCAGGGGCTCCATCGTCTTCAGTAGCGTACACATCGAATTTATATTATTTTATATTTTTAAACAAAAATCTATACAAATGAACAAAGGGTTGTGGTTCCACTGTCTTCGGCAGCGTACATCAAGCGTGCTGCGGACGCTCCGGTCTGTTTTTGTAAATGTATCCCGAATTTGTATGATATTCCATTTTAAACATATGATATAAACATGATGATATATGATCGTTTATATTATGATGATATACGATCATTTATGTGATCGTTTATATGATCGTTAATCCTGGTAAGGGTTAATGGGAATAGCCAATTATACTTAATATTCATAAAATAATTAATAAAATATATTAATTACTATGTGTTGTGTTATTTGTTGAAGAACCTCTACTTATAGAGTACTAGAGAATGAAACAAGCATGATTTAAACATTAAGTATTACTGTATACCTACACCAAAGAATAAATGTTCAAATGATGCATAAATAATAGAAAACAATGTTAAATAAAAAAAAAGAAATATTTATTTACATAGTATATTTACAAAAATAGTTTAAAAGATGAAACTGCAAGTTGCTACCATTGTAGAGTTTAGAAAGTATCATATGATCCGAAGATTTAACTTCAACGTTAATTTTACTCAACATATTAATAATGTGCTGTGTTAATTATTTTAGTTAATCCTTCGCAATATTTAGTTGCGTTAATTTAATTTAATTAATCCTTCGCAATATTTAGTTGCGTTAATTAATTTAATTAACCCTTTGCAACATTTAGTTGCGTTAATTTAATTTACGCAATGCCTGCCCAGACAAGATGTCTTGCCCTACTCTAAAAACCAAATATAATTTCACATGGAGAAACACAAGAAATAAGAAAATATCTTTACATTCACATAAGAAATTACACATCATTGTTGGAGTTCCAACTGGCATCACGTTTTATAAATGAAGCACACATAATAAAATTAATTGTTGATTGGACTATAAAAAGTCTAACTTTGTTTAAGATAAATAAATTGCGTCAACTGGCATTGGGTTTTAAACGATTAGCCATAATTTAACTCTGTTATTTTCAGAGCAAAAAAAAGCATTGAGATGACTCTTAAGTAACCTCTAAAATTCACAGAGAAGAGTCTGCTGCTGTAAGTTTATTCGCAACGCGAAAAACTACGAGAGATCATACACTGCAAAAAATAATTGTTGATTTTACAGTATAAAACTGGCACCCCAGCTGCCAGTATTATACCGTAAAATTAACAGTATTAAACCGTAAAATAAGCAGTAATACGCTGCCGCGCAAGCAGTAATACGCTACCGCGCTACTGGCAGCTGGGGTGCCAGTTTTATACTGTAAAATCGACAATTATTTTTTGCAGTGTAGAGATCTAAAGAATGCTTAGCATTACATGTCAGGGGAGATACCTATTAAAATTGTAAATACATCGAACATATTAATTCATAGATAAGAAATTTACATTTAATGAAGTGCTCAATTAGAGCTTCAATTATGAACTAATAATCATGCATTTTCGTTGCACAGTTCAGAAGATATCAATTGTACAAAGTTCATTTTCTATTTTTTTTTCGCCACTCAACAAAAATGATGCGCAAAATAGATATTTGCAATAGTATTTCAGCAATATTATCATTAAAATGCACCGCAAATGATTTTTCCCATATATCATAATGTAATTGAATTCTTTTGTTCATCCACGTAAACGAACTATAAATGCTACTCATTTTATACTACTCAGAAAGCCTGCCCTAGTCCACCTATATAGTGCATATCAATTAAATTGTGTTTGAAGTGATCTAAAATCATTAAAATGCACCGAAAACGAGTTTCACCCATAGATCATAGCGTAGCGGAATTCTTTTGGCCTGAAACATAATTATAAATTCTACACACTTTAGTTTCAATTCCGAGTATTCTATTGTAAACCACCATTACATATACAAATTACATGGAAATACGAGTATATTTACGAGAGTTAGAGCAGGCAGACAGACGGACAGACACTCGGCCAGACAAACACTTTTCAACACTTTTCAACTATGTTGGAATTTGATAAAAATACACGTTTAACTGATAAGCCATGTGTAATTAGAAGTTGTTTCTTGTTTCAAAAAGAATTTTATACAATAAATTAGAATTAACAGCACCAGTGTTATTTTCTTCTTTAAATATATAAGAAAGAAATAACACAGGAGAAGAAGGATTAAGAAATGAGTCCTGCCCTACTTATTAACCCCTTAAACATATTACATCAATGCATTTTCCGTCCGTATCCTTTCTGAAAAACAAAGCTAGATTATACCTTTAAAAAAAATCACCTTTGATCCCGGAGATAGCATGCACAAAATTAGATGGCAGTTTCAAAGAATAAGTTTTCTAAAACTACTCCTTGAAAATGTCAAGATCCGTAAAATGCGAGACTCTTGAACAGCATTTTGCTTCCTGATCTGCTCTGCAGCCGATGGAAAATTTTACTGCAGGTCATCTCTCATTTGCGAAAGAAGGATACAAGATGAATAAATATTCCCTTCTCTACTCAGAAAGGAGTGGTATTTCTCAAGAACAGAAGCCTATAAATTGTTTCTAGGAAAAGAATAACAGTACCATGAAATGCGGAACAGAAATAAAAGGACTTCGGCAGAAGTTTTAAAAGAAACAGTATAAAAAATTCATTTTTTCCTGCAAAAGAAAGAAATATTTCCTGAGGTGACGCGGAAAAAGCGTGATTTTTTAAATCTTTTTTTTTTTTTTCTCGCAATATATACAGATAATTTTTGAAGCGGTATTTTACAGACATACAGTACTTCCTCGTTATATCGCGTCTCGTTACACTGCTCATTGGGGTATATAGTTCTCTTTACGTATCTCTCGAAAAATAATAAGCTCTTTAAACGTACTTTTTAAGTTAACTTATACATAATTTAACTTGATTAAATGTTTAAAAATTTTTTTATCGTTATTTAAGAAAATTCTACTATATGTATAAAGTAATATTTTCGAAACATTATCTTGTTTGTTTGCTTACTTATTTTTTAAAATGCTCTATGTTATATCTCGCATTTGGATATATCGTACTTTTTTTTTGTTTTCAGATATACGCGATATAGTGAGAGATTACTGTAAAAACAAAGAAAAAAAATAAAATCACACGTTACGCGTAGATTATGAAACACTTCTCAACACTTCCTAAATTTTTAACGCAACTTACTGTTTTGATACGAATACTATGAATGAAAAAAACGTATAACATAACATTAAACATAACAACATTGTTATATAACATAACAACATTGAAAGCTGAATTTCAGAATTTACCACTCATAGCCGGTGCGGTTTTTTAATTATGTTGTGAAGCTCTGTATATGATGTATATATTTTAATACAGACTACATAGTATGCTAAATTTTAATTCAATCAGAAAATGCATAACACAGCTGAAAGTGCTCTTTAAAAAAATTTAGTCCATAGAATGTCCATTTATTGGAATTATTTTGTTGAGCTCTGTTACACGTTTTTATACACGCTCCAAAGTAGGATAAAATTTAATTCATCTATAAAAGGAATAACATAACTAAAACTACACTTCTGACAATATTTATCCATAGATGGAAATACGTCTCATTTATTTATAATTTCTCATTTATTAGGCCCTGTAATAATCTTTTTTGTATTGTTCAAATATTTCTCAAAATATTAAAATTTTGTTCAGCTAGGAAATATCACATTTAAAGACACACTTTTAGGAATTCGCGTGCATAAACGCTAATGCTTATAAATGCTTTTGTGCTCCCTGTATATGATGTATAGAACTTATACATACCATATAATATACTAAAATATATAAGCTTAATTACACGTACCACTGACTGAAAATGTACTTCCAACAATTATCGCTCATAGACGGTGAAACAATAACCAATAATCATATAACCAATTAATTTGTGCGTCTCTATGAATGAACGACAAATACTCTATACTCCGCAATCTATATAAATCATATTTTAGCATACATTTCAATACATATCAATTTAATTGTTTTTGAAGTAGTGTAATATCATTAAGACACATCGTACATAATTTTGCTGGTGGACCACCATACGGCGAAATTTCTTTCTGCATCTTAAAAGAACTATAATCGCTACACATTCCATTTTCAATAGGGAACGACCTATGGCAAACTTAGGTAACATATACCGATTATGTGAAAATCCAAGTACATTTACAGAAGTTAGAGTGCGGACAGATGGCAGACAGCAGACAGACGGACTAAACTCATAAATCAACTATGTTGGAAAGTGTTAAAGAGTATCATCATTAACACTTTCCAATATAGTTTAAAATTGTTTAGGACTTTGGTTTGTCTGGCCGACTGTCTGTCCGCGCTGTAACTCTCGTAAATATACTAGGATTTCCACGACATTAATATACGTCATTGAGACTTACTATGGCATATTCCCTAATTAAAGATTAAGTATGTAGCTGTTATAGTTCGTTTACATACAAAATAATTCTTTTACATTATGGTGTACAGAGAAAGAATTGTTTGCGAAGCATGTTAATGATGTTCTAACACTCCAAATATAATGAAATTGATATATATTTCTGAAGGGCTATAACATACTTTCTGTAAAGTATGGAGTAAGTAGAATTTCTAGATTGTTTACAGGGATGCATAAAATAATACTATTACAATATGACCTACGATAGGGAAAATTTGTTCGCATTGTGCTTCAATCATATTAAGCTACTTGAAACATAATGAAATTGATATTCATCACTGAGGTGCGCTAGAACATGCTTTCTTTAGATTATGGAGAAATGGAATTTGAAATTTTTATTAAACCAGCCTATCTTGATCACGTGACGGCAAAGAGGGGATGAAAGAATCGTAGCCTGTCTCTTTCTTGCCTGCGATACAAATGTCGTTCATTCATAGGGACGCACAGATTAATTGGTTATAGCGCTGTCAATGACCCATAATTGATGGACGTGCATTTTCAGTTGTGGTACGTGTATTTAAGCTTATATATTTTAGTATATTATATGATGTGTATAAGCCTCCAACTTCCATTTGTTCAAGAAAAGGAAATAAACTACCACTTTTACTACTTAAAAAATAAGAAATTTTATTAGAAAATAAGAAAATTTATAAATGATAGGTACACATGTGTGTTTCCGATGGCAATTTTTATATTTTGGATTATTTTTTTTATTTAAAATTGTTTTTATCAAATAATATAGTTTATGATGATTATTATTTGATTTCAAATTAGCAAATTGTAACATGTTTTTTTTTTTTTTTTTTTTTTTTTTGGAACAGGAATATTATTCATGAAAGAGGGTGTGATTTTAAGAAATATTTTTTAGAACACTTTAAAAGTGCTTAAAAAAAGTGGCTGGTTTGAGCCAGCTGCGTTTGTATCGTTGCCGGCATTTAGAATGTAATTTAAACGAAATCACGTGCGTTTATCTTTTTTCTAAGAGCCTCGGAAACGACCGTCTAGACGGGCGAAGCCCGGCTAGTAACATAATAAATCATAATGGTTCTTAAAGTAAATCTTATGCATGAAATTATGCAGAACCTCGCAAACTCGACAACTGATTAAATCAACATTTTTGGTTTATTTAACATTTTTATTTATCACACATATTTTACGACTTATAAAATATAGTAATAACATAATAAATCATAATGGTTCTTAAAATAAATCTTATGCATGAAATTATGTAGAACCTCGCAAACTCGACAACCGACTAAATCAACATTTTTGGTTTATCCTCGTGAAATATTGAAGTTCCACTGTAATAAAATGCATTTTATCATTCTAGAAAAATATTAACCTGCTTCTGTAAGCAAAAGGAAGTAAAAAAAAAAAAGAAATCTTAACGTATAAAGTTTGGGTAAGAATTCGAAAGTTTATCTTCAGCACAGAGTCTTCAAAAAATGTCTGGAGATGTCAAGTGGCTGTACTTTTTCTGCTTTTTGATCATCTTCATGACCGAAAGGAAATTTTATGGCTAGCTATATATTACGAGTGGGGTAAAGTTGCAAAACGGATAGATTTTCCTTTCCATCTAAAGGAAAAGATAAAAGTTATGTTAGAGTGGATTTAAAAAAAAAATTTGAGAACATCGTTTCTTTTAAACGTACTACAGAAGTGAAAGAATAAGGAAGGCACATCCTCTAAGAAAACTTCAGGCTTCTTTTTTGGCTGTTGTAACGCATATGTAGTTTTAAAGAAATGAAGAAGCGCTCTTTTTCTTGCCACATGAAGCATGTTGTTTCGATTTAACGCAATGGCGATTGGCAGCGATGACCTTGTATACAAAACATTATAACTAAAGAATCTCTATTTAAAACACTCCAGAAAAATGTAATCATAACAATGCCAAACTTCTGAAAGACTTCGATTTATTCAATTTACATCAACAGCATTTGTAATAAGCAAACAAACAAAAAAATACTTCTATAATGTTATTTAAGTAACATCAAAGCTTTCATAATCTGAGGTTTGCCTCTCACCAACTGAATACTGTACAGTACTTAACACTATATCGTCTCGTAATCTTGAACCTTGGTGTCAGATTTATAGGTTTTCATGTGTCACGGCACTTTAACATTTTCAAAGAACTAAAATTAGAGCTGATATTCAAAAAACTACCGTAAACTCTAAGGTAGGAACCGGACAATCGATCAAGTGGACGAACTTGAGCATGTCAAAGCTTTTTGAAGACTATTAATTGATCATTATGGGGTTCTAATTTCCTGACTATATTTTTTTTTTACAAGAATAAAAAAAAATACTTGGTGAAATTATTTTTTTACGTTTACAGATATAAATCGTTGGGTAAACACAACAGTTTCTAATAAAACTTGCTGTCTAGAGAATAGTTGATCCTAAAGATGGAACTCGCAAATTTTCTGCTTTTCTTTCGCCAATTATATACTTATTTTAGAATCGAATTTCCCTCGTAATTTTGAAACTTGATGTCACATTACGAGGTGTTCATCTGCCACCGAATTTCAACAATTGGACGCGACGCAAACACCTACAAATTGTGAGTTAAGAGTCCAAAACTGTACGGGCTGAGTAACTTTCTGTTAGTTACTTGGCACTTGAATAATGTATAGCACCTAATACTAGATTTGAATCACTCTTGTAATTTTGAATCTTAATATGACGAGGCTTTCATCTGTCATGAAGACAAGGTTTTCATCTGTCACGACGCTTCAACAATTAGATACTACAGCAATAAGCGCAACAATTCCAAAGCCTTTTCTATTCTTTAATCGTAGCTCAAATTAGATCCCACAAACACACAACTCTATAAAGTAAGAGCCCCACACTCTATTGACAGAATTACTGCGAACCTATCAAAGCTTTTCGAATAGTTTAATTGGCAATTGTTGAGATCTGATTTCCTCTGAATGACAAAAATGCTGAACCACTTTCACATTTAATGATATATAAAATCATTGTACAAAGGTCTTCTAACAAAACGTGCTGAGCGGAGAAGGGTTCATCCTACAGATGATAATCGAAACTTTTCTTCAAAGATCGTTTTGGAAAACGTGTCCATGCTGATCATTTTTTATCCTGCAGATGAGACTCCAAACTTTTCTACTCGACCAGAATTGCACCAAACATAAGTGTTATCGTAAGTAAGAGTAAAATGTTACAGCGACAATTAGTGTGCAAAGCAGGAATAATGAGGCAGCAAAGGCAAGCTCGACTTATAATAATAAGACAGTTGGATTTCCCTTATTTAACAGGAAGTGATTCTGAGAAACTTTTAAGAGCATAAGTTTCCATCTTAAAGTACGGAAATAGAATATAAATAAATAAATAATAATAAATAAATAATAAATAAAATATTCAGAATAGAAAAATTCCATCAGTGTCAATAGCTCCCTTTACATTTTCCATAAATAACTTTTTGGATAGAATTTTCAGAAAAAAATTTACTAAAAAAGAAGGTTAAATTAGCCCCCCCCCCCTCCCTTTTATTTTTTGTCAAAACATAGTAACTGGGTTCAACAGTATGTTGAATTATACTATAGAATAGAACATTACAGAAGTATGTTCAGAAGTATGTTTCAGAAATTTGAACTCTTCAGATCCAATTAGAAGAAAGTAAAATAGAGAATCTTTTATATCTTCTTGATATTATAACAAAATTAAAAAGCAATCTAAAGTAAAGTAATTTTTTTAAATTCACCTTTATATTTACATCAAAAATTTCCAGATACTTTTCTAAATATAATTGCTTTCAGGTCTAAATTTATTTGTTTTGATTTTTCTATCGCCAGTTTATTCAATAGATTTTTTATCGTAAACATCTAAAGTAAGTTAGTTTTCGGAAAAAAGGAAAGAAAATCAATAGATCTTATTTAATGTTTATACCACCTGTGTTTTGTAAATGAGATTTTATTTTATAGGCTTCAGTTAATATGGCGATGTAAAAATAAACCTCGAAAGAGAAAGTGATATTTCTTGTCCGGCTTCTCTTACGCTAAAATAGTATGGGAATAAAATGCTCGGAAGATTCTTCTTTAAATAAATCCATCAACATTATGCATGAATAATTACTTTTTTTATTTCTGCTCCCTATCACCATAATCAATGGAGTGAAATAAGAAAATGGACTGATTGCATCCTGATAAAATAAGTTTCGAGAAAGTGTTCAATTATGAAAGACACACGTTGTATTCAAAAGCACAGAATACATAACCTTGAGCATTTACCTTAAGATTTTGTCTATTGAATCCAATTGCCAATAGAATCTTTTCCAAAAAAGTTTATGGATTATGGTTAGCTAAACGGTTTTGATATTCATAAATTGCTTTAAAATTGTTGTAATATGAACAGATTAAGATAGATAAATTTTACTTATTTAGCGGCTATTGTATAAGTTTATTTTGATTTAAGACACTATTGATATATTTTTGAAATAAAGGGGGGAAAATGCAATATGTACTGCCTGATTACAAATAATAATAATAATAATAATAATAATAATAATAATAAAATAACGCATACTTAAAACTTGTTTCTACGTTTCTTTTTCTCTCCCCCACCCTTTTTTTAAAAAATTGGAAAATACCACGATGGCATATTAGAAAACTTTGTCTAATTTAAAACAAAATCTAATATTATGTATGAAGTAGATTTTTTTTCTTAATCCATTTTAAATATTTCAGACTCTAATTCTAGATTTATTGACTGAGAATTGTTCTTATGCACTGTAAAAAAAAATCTGTAAGTCTACAAAACTAGTTTTTGTAAAGCTACAGAAATCTGTATGCTTACTAACATTTTATTTGTAACGCGGGTAAAATGTTATCCATCGCTTTGTGAACGTACATGAAATATTCGTGTTTCTCATATCAGCCAATTAGAATGCTTTCTGTGGTGACGTAGTGACTATTGACGCAGTCGCAGAAGCGTAAAAGCCCAGGCAGCTTGGCAGCAGACTGGCGAGATCGAGGCGTGAAATTTTCTTGTTTGCTTGCGGCGGCGTGAAGAAATCAGGTTTCAGCACGTGTTTGTAATGTCCTAAGTTTTTGAAAGGTAAGTTATTTTCTCTTATTTATTGTATTATTTCTCTTTCAATTTCAATGTTTATAAATTTTTTGTACTAGTATTTGTTATATTTTTTTCAGTTCTGAAAAAATGTTTTCTAAACCAGCCAGAAAGATCTCGATGCCGCTGAAATAAGTAGAAAATTTCAACAGACTCGTCGTTTCGTCTTCATAAAGATGTCTGCAATGGAGAAAGAAAAATCCGCGTCTCTTATTTAACCAACGGAGTGTGAAAAGTAGGCTATTTATAGATTTTTTCTTTTATTAAACAATTTTACACGCTAATAATAAAAAAAATGTATACGTGTAGAAATATCATCATCAACATGTTTAAAAAAAAAATTAATATGGATTTTTTTCTGCATTAAAAGCTTTAAAATAAATAGTAATTGCTTTTGAGGTAAATATTAAGTGTTAGATCTAGCAAATTTGAGTTTTAAAACATTAAAAAGTACAAAATTTCTTGTAAAACACAGGCATTGAAAGTTTTTAGCTTTTTCACTGAAATCAGAATTTTCTTAATCTTAATGTCATTTTGTCTCTTTCTGAGACATACAAAATCATGAAAAAAATCATGATCTAAAATAGGGGGGGAGGGGGAGGTAAATGGATAAAATTATAATGGTGTACAAATTCTATGCTTTTAAGTTTTCCTTATAACATTTTCAACATTGTAAATATATGAGTAACAATATAAGCTTAATTTTTTTTTTCTAGTTTTCCCAGTTTCACAAAATATTCTTTGAAATGTAAAATGAAGCGGTGGGGTGGGGGGTGGGGGGGGGGGACTAAAGAAAAAAAAAGAAATAGATTTTTAAAAAATATATTTCTTTAAAAAGCACTAAACTAAAATACATAATAAATTACCTCTATTTTGTGCTCCTAATGCCTGCACATGTAAATTTTATGACATTATCTCTGATTTTTGTTTTTTTTTTGCTTCAGTTTGAGTATCTATGCTGATACAGTACAGACATTTTAACACAAGGATGTGCTTGAACTCATAATATAGTATAAATAAAAGAAATTATCGTGGACAAATATAATACTGGTTTTAACACCTAAATTAATAATACTAGAACTATGTTAGTGAAGAACTGCTCAGTAAATCGACAAAGAAATTGCATATGAAAGTATATACATATATTTATTTATTTTTGACAGTGTACAATTTGAAATTGAGTGGTGTTTAAAAGTTAATAAGTTTGATAAAAATGAAATTGTTCGCCCAGGTCATTGCCACTGTTGATATGATGTCAGCGTTACATGTTTTTAGTTTATAATATAGATTCTTAATTTAGAAAATTCGGCAAACTTGTTACTTTTGAATTCCAAATTAAATTTAAAATTAAAATGTTTCTTCTGTTTATTGGGATTTGTTTTCATTCACTTTCTATGTAAAATTAAATTATTTAAATATTTTAATAATTGTTTTGACCGCTTGGTCAAAACATATCTTCATATTTATCAGGATGTTTAAAACTACCTTTTTTACATAGTTGAAACCAATACAACCCTGGTCTGTAAGCTGTTTACATTCTTTTGCGAGTACTTGTTTTTTAAATTATTCAAAATATTTCCAAACGACAAAAAAAACAGAAAAAGGAAATTTGTTTTTAATGTAACATTCTCATTTCATATATCATTCAAGATCTCTAAAATTACTTTTTTTTCAGTATTAATAGCTTTAGTTTAAATAATATAATACCACAATCTTAGGCACTTAATTAATAAAATGTATTATGACAGGGTGCACTTACCTGCTAATTCTGTCTATTTATAAATAGTTTAAATTAATTTATATGAGTTGAAGTTTTTATAGCAATCATCGGTCTGTCCAGACTTTTTCCCCTGGGTCCTGTTTTTGTGAAATTGGAAACAACTTTTTATATTCGTGAAAAATCTAATCCTAATTTTGTGAATTTGAAATGATCGTTATATTCAGGTTCTTGTTTATACATTTTTACGGAGATATATGGATGTAAAATACATGTATTTTCTTTATATATGTAAAAGTGACATGTCAGATTTTACTTTTAAATGATTAATTTGGGAAATGTTTGGTTTAAAGATGGAAAAAATTTGTGAAAAGCCTATTTTTAAGACAAAGAATTTTGTGAAGGGCCCTGTTTTGAAATGAAAAATTTTGTGAAGAGTCCTTTAAAGGACCCAATTTTTTCCTAAACAGATCCCTGGCAATAGGTATTCAAATGTCTGTTTTTTATCAGTATTGAAAGGTTATATATCATTAAGTATATCACATTTCAAGAGGAGGAGGCGAGGGATGTGAAAGAGAGAGGGTGTTTACACATTTTGTGACATTGAATGAAAAATTGAATTGAAATATATCAACAGAAAGACAGATATTCATATATTGAACATACAAATTATATAAAGCTAAATTGGGTAAAAGATGTGTTGCATCAGAATCACATAGAATGCTTAATTTCTAATTGTATGATTATCATTTACGGAATTGTTAGAGAAAGAATTGGACTTAAAAACGTAAACGAATTTTCTTAAGATCTCTGAATTTGGTTTGCGGTAAATTTCAGTGCTTCAAAAGTTTTACAGATATTTTTATGAATTTTTTTTTTACTTATATATATATATATATATATATATATATATATATATATATATATATAGATATGCTGTGAACTGAAAGTTAAAATGTATGTTGTATTTTTTTTAGACATTTATATATATATTTAAAAGTTACCTGCATTTTGTGCTCCTAATGCCTGCACATGTACATTTTATGACATTATCTCTGATTTTTGCTTTAATGCATTTTGTTGCTGCAATGTTTGCTTCAGTTTGAGTATCTGCTAATATAGTACAGAAAATTTAACACAAGGATGTGCTTGAACTCATAATATAGTATAAATAAAGGAAATTGGTGTGGACTGAAATAATACTGGTTTTGGTTTTAACGCCTAAATTAATAGTACTAGAACTATGTTAGTGAAGAACTATTCAGTAAATCATCGACAAAGAAATTACATATGAAAGTATATATATATATATACACATGTTTTTTTTTTTTTTTTTTTTTTTTTTTTTTTTTTTTTTTTATGCTGTAAAAATTTAAAATTGGGATGGATATTAGATAAATAAATGGTACTTTAAAACTCATAGACTGTAAATTCTTTATTGAAAGAATAACTAACAGTGTTTTTGCATGATAAAAATTGGTTTTTATGCATATTATTTGTATTAATTTTTATTTTCTATTCATGTTTGCAATTTCAACTAAGTTTTACAATTAGGTCTGAAAGGTATCTCATGAATAAAAATTACCATATTATATGTGAAAAACATTCGCATGGAGCATTTTTGCTTTTTGATCAACCAAAGCGCAGCGTTACTGCGAAAGTATCTCGTAAAACGGTGGATATTATTTTAGTAAAAATGTAGGTTTTTTACATATTTATTGTTAAAATTTTATTGTATGCATATATACATATATATTATAAGTAATATTCATTTATTTTATGTTATTTAATGTTCATTAATATTGAAATACTAATGTTTCTGACTTAAAAGTTGATTTTCTCAAAATGAAAATTTTCGAATAACGTCAATTTTCAAAATGTTCCATGCGCCTTCCTAATTTTCAGAGTTCTTCAAAATTTGTTATGTATTTACCTTATGGTACATAAAATGGATATTAGATAAATAAATAGTACTTTAGAACTCATAGGCTGTAAATTCTTTATTGGAAGAATAATTAACAGTATTTTTGCACGGTAAAAATTGGTTTAATTAACTTATTATTATTTTATTAATTATATTTTCTATTCATTTTTACGATTCCAACTAAGTTTTAATCTTAGATATGAAAGGTATCTCATAAATAAAAATCAGTGTATTATATGTAAAAGAACTGCGCATAGAGCATTTTCAATTAATTATTTCAATAATTAATAATTACCAAAATAATTAATATTTTTCCTTAAAATTTTAGTTATTTTTACATAACTACATTTGCAATCACATTTAATTTTCAAGCAAATCGGTTAATTTTTTTTTTTTTTTTTTTTTTTTTTTTAAGTCCACCTTTGCCTTAAACTGATTTAGTTAAATCAGAATTTTCGATGATGGCTTGAAATCTATTTAGTTAAATCGGAATTTTCGATGATAGCTTGAAATCGATTTAGTTAAATATGTTTTACGATGTTTGCTTTCAATCGATTTAAGCCAATAGATAAATACGATTTCCGGTGTTAATTTTAAATCTATTTAAAACCTATTTGTTCGACTGCAAGAACACCAATCGTTCTACATTTTCAAGAGATAAGGCATTTCTTTTATTATTGTAAATACCTTAGGAAAAGTGTGTTTGCTTCACTGTGTTTTAAAATTTTCATATGTTTAAATAAAATGCATCTTAAATTATGTCATAATTCATAAAAAAAGCTTGTGTATTTTCTGAAAATTAGCTGATACTGATAATTTTGCATAGTAGTAAGACTCTAAAGACTTGTTTTTTTTTTTTTTTTATCTAGTTAAAGCAAAATTTTGTCTTCCTGATTCTGCATCCTTCAACTTGATATATTAGACCTGGATACCATGGATAAATCCAATGTAAGTAAATATTTATATTATATAAATTAAATTTTGTCATGGTTTTAAAAATTTTGTGGTTTATTCAGAGTTTTTCCAAGGAAGTTTCAGAAGAGTGCTGCACACTGCCTACCCTTTTATTTAAAAAAAAAAAAAAAAAAAAAAAAAAAACCTTTCTACCCAGGGCTGGATTTTTGTCGGCAGAAAGGGGTTTCTTCTGTGCCATTGGTAGAAAGCAGGGTTGGCAAGTTTTTGACGCATGACGGTTTTTACCGGTGTGAGATCTTCAAGCTTTCCCAGCTAGTAAATATAGGCTCTCGCCCAAAAACAGTTCCCACGCCTCGAGTTAGACCACCGACGCAGGTTCGGAACATCAAAGCACTGTTCGATCTTTTCCTGGTGACAAGTGAGACTGCTAAGTTGAAAAGGCCAGACTCATAGGCGACATTGCATGACACTTAAATGGATGACCCAGACCCCCCAGATCGTCACGGTTGCAACCTTGCTTCCCAGAGCAATCGAGATGATGAAACCGCCGTGACCCAATAGAGGTGTAAGTCGCCTATGATAGGGCTAAATGACGGAGGTCACCGCCCATGCCCCCCCCCCCCCCCGACCGTCAGGACTTTGGAGAAATTGGCCGGAGAGAGGATTCGGTGCTAGAGATCCGAAGAGGGAGGAGAGTTTCCTCTCTGCTGGGAAGAAGTGAGAATTCTGTGTGGAGAAAAGGGTTTTTACTCCCTGCCTCTGAAGGAAGACGACTTCGGTTGTTGCGTGAGAAGGAGAACAGCGACTCAGCGCTGCGAAGTGAAAGTGAGGGGTACCTTTAGTATTACCATGATGTAAATGAATAGAGACTGTTTTACACAAACTCTAGACCGTCTAAAGACTCTGATGAAAACTCAACCCATGACCTTTGAGAGTAAAAGAATATTCATTGACTCATCACTATTGTAATTTTCCAGTGAATAAAGTTCTTCTGGTTTTAAATAAGAAATCTGTCTCCCGTGTTACTACGCTACCGAAATAGAGAGATCCCGCTCGGAACACAGGAGTTATGACACCGGTTTTAACCATGGTTTTTACCGTCATGTCAAAAACCTCCTTGTCAAAAATGTCGAAAACTGTCAAAAACCCATTTTTTAGTAGTTTGTTTTTACATTTTTTTTCATTCTATCTTTAATATTAAGTTGTTTCACATAAAATATTCAGAATCAAAAGGACTCTAAAGTATATTTATCCATACAAGAAAAACAAAAAAGAATTGCATTAGAACAATACATGTACATCTCTGTTAGAAGATCACTACAATAATCTTAAATTATTTGGCAAATTAGATTTTTTGAAGAAATCCTGTAACTTATAAGTATTAGATTAAACAATGTGTATAATTTCGGTACAATTTATTACATTGTTGAAAACAAAACTTTAAGATTCTACTTATTGAAGTGCAAATGAAAATCACCTTAGTTGCATTTATGAAATACATAAGATATGCATTTTAAAATATTATATCGAAGAATATTCAAATTTATTCACTGGCAGTCTATGCTTAACATCTATTCTCATACAATGTAGTAACAGCATTTTTGCATCTCTAAAATAATTTTAATGTACTTTATTAAAAATGTATATTGAATGTTATTTAATAATTATAATAACCTTTTATTATCATTTAATATTAATGTTAATTGCAGTTAGTAGAATCTATATTAGTGAAGATTATGACAAATATTGTTCTTTTCTTTTACTCTTGTATTTTTAAATCTTTCCCATATTAGGAAATGATCTTCTTTTAAATAAATTTAACAAATGTAATTGTAAATAATAATAATAAGAACAACAAGGTAAAATCAATTTAGAAATGTATTGTATGCTACACTTACACCATAAATTGGAGGACAATCGAAAATGATAGGTTTTTGACGGAATAAACCGGTAAAAACACGGTTTTTACCACTGTCATGTCAAAAACCCAACCCTGATACAATGTAACAGCATTTTTGCATCTCTGAAATAATTTTAATGTACTTTATTAAAAATGTATATTGAATGTTATTTAATAATTATAATAACCTTTTATTATCATTTAATATTAATGTTAATTGCAGTTAGTAGAATCTACATTAGTGAAGATTATGACAAATATTGTTCTTTTCTTTTACTCTAGTATTTTTAAATCTTTTCCATATTTGGAAATGATCTTCTTTTAAATAAATTTAACAAATGTAATTGTAAATAATAATAATAACAAGAACAACAAGGTAAAATCAATCTAGAAATGTATTGTATGCTACACTTACACCATTAATTGGAGGACAATCAAAAATGATAGGTTTTTGACAGAATAAACCGGTAAAAACATGGTTTTTACCACTGTCATGTCAAAAACCAGTTTTTGACGTCAAAAATCCAACCCTGGTAGAAAGTCGTTATAACCAGTTTTAATTGGCAAACGCATTTCGTTACATATTCTGAGGCTTTTTAATAGTATTAAATTCCTTAAGTTAATTTTATTCAGGATAAATAACAAATAAAATACAGTAGACTCTCAAAATCCACAACCCTAAAATCCACACATTGTTTCAGATGTAAACAGTGAAACTTACAGTTAAGATATAGGGATGAAATTCAAGCTTTTTTATTTTTATCACTCTGTACTCATTTTATTATGTAATTCTGGCATTTCATAAAGTTGGCTGGTATTGTCCTCCCCCACAAAAAAGAAACCTGGTTGTGAAGAAATATATATATATATATTCGGATTTAAATAGTTCTTGCTCTGTTTTCATTTTATATAGGTAATGATTTAGATAACAATTTTTTTTTTTTTTCAATTTACTTAGTAATTTTAGTTTTTATATCATGATAAAATAGTGTCTCATAAAATCTTCTAATTTATTTTGTAAATCTCCTGCTTTTTTTGGTAATAGACGTTGACAGGCATGCAGGAGGAGAGTCAAAATTAATTTTATCAGTTAAAAGGGGTTACTCGGTGAAAATTACAAATAAATCAAAATATTTTTTTTTTTCACTCAGTTTGTGTGTTTATTTTTTTATAATATTTAAAATATTTATGTAATATGTGTTTTATCTTTTAATAGGCAATACTTGGTTATATGTAATACAAAAGATCAAAGCCCCTCCCCACAAGAAGCAGATGTGCAAACTAAATATTCAGAGCCTGATTGATACTAATGCAAATTTTTATTGTTCATGTTTATATACCTTCAATAATTTTACTAAATATGTATATAAAAATAAATATTGTTTGTAAAAATATGTTTAATAAATGTATATTAAGATTCTAATTTTTTTTTTTTTTTTTTTTTTTTTTTATGATATCGCAGTAATAATAACAAATGCAGGGTGTGTACAGCCCTTAAAAAAAACTTATTTCTGATGAAGAATTTCTAAAAAAAAATTATTTTCTCATTGTTGCTGTACCTAGTTTATTATAGAAATAACATTCAAGAATTTTTTCCGTCAAATTCTATTATCACTGATATTTGACTGTTTATTTTATGTTTGAACAGATTTTATGAAATCACAGTATCCTAGATTTTTGCAGCATCAGAAACCTATATTTTCTGAGTTTACAAATTTAGGTGAAAACTGAATAAGGACTAGTGAACATTTTGACCAAAATGTTAAATGTTACATAAACATACTTTATTAATGTAAAAAAAGGGCAAGTTTTACAGAGCATCATTCATAGTCAAAAGGATTGTTGTTACATTTAGTTGTGAGTATACCTATGTTTTCATATAGCTACAAAACACGTTGAAAAAAAAAAATCACCTTATTTATTTGCAGAAATCTGCAACTAAATAAAGTGAAGATTATTTTTAAAATATAATCGTTACATAAAAGCATTATTAAAAAATATATATTTTATTTGAGATTGCTGGTCAATAAAATATTAAATCATTTTGTAAGGATAAGCACATTTAATATTATGATTGCCAGTTAGGCAGTTTTTTTTATTTAAAATGCTACTGCGTTTCCAAACAGCAATATTTGCCAGATAAATGATAGTAGAAATAATATATAATAATGACAGATCAAATGCGTCAAATATTGCTATTTGAAAATAGTGGTAGCAATCAGAAAAAAAAAATCCTTCCCTTCCCATATGATAACACTGCAATTATCCCCTTTTTCTTCCTCACAGAATGAACCCATAAAAGTAATATTGCCTGAAGATACCAGTTTAAAATTTACGGGCAATCGTACTTTTTTAACATATTAAACAGATTTCCAATTTTACGGGGAATTATACTTTTTAACATATTAAGCTAATTTTATAGGCCATATCCATTTTTTCACAAGGCACATATCACCAGTTGTTTTATTTATAAACTCAGTAAGAATATTTTATTTATATTGCTGTATTAAAATCTTTTTTTTAGTTTACCTAAAAATCGTAAAATCAGCTTCTGCTCATTTAGTGCTGTTGTTATAATGCTCATTTAATATCGAATTGAATTTCTACATATTTAAATATCTATAGTAAAACTTAAGTCAATTTTCTTATCCATAACATACAAAGACTTATGGCGATTGCTGTGGTAATATTGAAACACGTTAGGACTTATTGCTTATTTTGAATCCAAGTATTTTGATATATGTGAGGAAAACTCCATTCTAGATATTTAAAACTGAAAAATTCGATTTCATATTAAAAGAATACCATTACAAAAACTCCAATATACAAAAATATTTACGTAAAATTTTTTCTGTATAATATTGAAAAGCCATTAGTAAACTACTGCAAAAATTTTGTACAGTTACAAATACTTTTTGGTGAGTGTAAATAAAATATTTTCGATACAATACTAAAAAATTATTAGCAAATTTACAATAATAATTCTTCTAAAGTGGCAATGAACTTTCTGGCGAGAATACAAAAACTGTTTCAGATACAATACTACAAAATCACTGGTAATTTTTCTGACATTACTTTTAATAAAATTACCAAAAACTGTTTTGCTAAAGTACATTAAATGTTTTAAGGGGGGGGGGGATACACTTACAAAAGATTTTTTTGTACATTTACTAAGAATTGTTTTGTAAATTTGCGAGGGACTTTATAGTACATTTACTACGATTTATTTAGTATTGTACTTAAGGGGGAAGTTCAGGTTGAGCAGCCGGAAAATGACAATAATTTGACCATTACTAAAAGTTCTGTAGTTTCAAAACCAATTAATGAAATACAACAATTTTTTTCTATACTTTCATAAAATACTAATGGTTTTTAAAAAACATTCAAATATATATATTTAGCAACATTAATTAGTTAAATTTTAATGACAAAATTAATGTTTTAAAAATATATTTTCAGATATGCATTTTGCGCGCAAGATTTTAAAAATTCTACTGCAGATACATATTTAATATTGTATTTATATTTACTTATACTACTATATTTTACACTGAACCTCAATTTAGCCTGAGTTTTGTCATAGAAAATTTTTTATTGAATAAAGAAGCACTTTTTTTTTTTTTTTTTTTTTTTTTACTAAATTTAATAAATATGATTTTTAAAGCCATTAATTATGCAAATGAATTTGAATGTACTTTTAAATTTAGGTTCAGTGTAAAATATAGTAGTATAAGTAAATGTAAATGCAATATTAAATATATATCTGCAGTAGAATTTTTAAAATCTTGTGCGCAAAATGCATATTTGAAAATTCATATTTTAAAAACGTTAATTTTGTCATTAAAAGTTAACTAATTAATATTGCTAAATTTATAGATATTTGAATGTTTTTGAAAACCATTAGTATTTTATGAAAGTATAAAAAAATTATATTTCATTAATTGGTTTTGAAACTACAGAGATTTTAGTAATGATCAAATTAATGACATTTTCCGGCTGCTCAACCTGAACTCCACCCTTAAGTACAATACTAAATAAATCGTAGTAAATGTACTGTAAAGTTCCTCACAAATTTACAAAACAATTCTTAGTAAATGTACAAAAAAATCTTTTGTAAGTGTACTAAATAATCCTTAGTAAATTTACTAAAAATTCTTTAGAAAACACTTTAAAAAAGGTTAGTACGTTTACTAAATAATCCTTAGTAAATTTACTAAAAATTCTTTAGGAAGCTTCCTGAAAAAACGTTAGTACGTTTACTAAATAATCCTTAGTAAATTTACTAAAAATTCTTTAGGAAACTTCCTGAAAAAACGTTAGTACGTTTACTAAATAATCCTTAGTAAATTTACTAAAAAATCTTTAGGAAACTCCTTAAAAAACGTTAGTACGTTTACTAAATAATCCTTAGTAAATTTACTAAAAACACTTTAGGAAACTCCCTAAGATATCGTTAGTAAGTTTACTAAATAATCCTTAGTAAATTTACTAAAAATTCTTTAGGAAACTCCCTAAAAATTCGTTAGTAAGTTTACTGAACATTATTTAGTAACAGTTACTAAAACAACTTTAGTAATTTTACATGAATTTTTTTTGTTACAGTTACATGAAAAGTTCTAGGCATCCCAGTTTCCTAGAAAATTCTTAGTAACCTTACAGATTTTTTTTTACAGTGTGGGCAATAGTTATAAAGTAAAAAATATATAGCATTAAAATGCTAGGCAAGTGGTATCTAAAAAGTACAAAATAATTGGATGTTAAAAAGATACGTTATCATTAAGTTGTATATCGCGATGTTTAATGAAATTTCTCTTTTTTTTATATGAAATTCCCTATTCCTGTTCTAGAATGACGAAATTTTGTAAGGGGTCTCTAATTTAAAACTCTAAATTTTATTTTTTAAGGTTACTTTTTTTTAAAAACACCACGAATTTACCATTTTTTTAAAAATCAAAAACTGTATGGACTGCGTAAACTACATGACTTCCGTCTCCAAGTTTCAGCTCCCTTATGTATGTTATGTAAGTTTTTTCGAAGAGTTATTGTGTGCGTGTGTGCGGAGGGTAAGGGTGAGGGATTTATTAGTTTGGAAGAGAAGTATTTCAAAAATATCTTGCGCTGAGGTGTGCTTTCACTAACGGCAGCTCTGATCTGACTAAGTAAAATATTAAGGGGATTTTATTTAAGAGTTACAAATATTTGTTCTTCATGTATTTTAGAAAACTAATTAGAAATCTAAAAGGTTTAAGTTCATATTTTTCGAAAGTGAAATCATTAAATGTATATTGAATTTTAGTTATAATTAATTCAATGTTTAATATAATTTAAAAGAAATAATTTACCTACAAGCATTTGATTAATATTTTTCAAAAGTGAAAATATTATACTAATTATGTTTCATTGCGTTTAACAAAATGTTTAATATATGTAATAAAAGTAAAAGTTTACCTAAAGTAAAATTAGTAAAGTAAATTTATATATTTTACAAAGTAAGACTATTCAAATTATATTTATTTAATGTCACATTTAAAATAATACTTATTTACATTTAAATAAATAATGATTTAACCTTTTTTCACGCAAATATTTTCTTTATAACTGCCAATTATTTTCTAATAGTTTTGATTTGAATCTTATAGTTTATTAAATGATGCAATATTTTTCATTTTATGGAACTTAAAGTACAATCTTTCAATTGTTTAATGTTTATTAATCTGTGACGTAAAAAATATTTCACTAAATAAAACTCTGTGTAGAGGAGTTCTTAATGAAGCCGTTTAAATAAAACGTTAGCCCATGAATTTTAAGTTATAGCTCCTTATTTTACATGTTCTTCCGAAAATTAATAAGAAATCTAAAATAATTAAATTAATATATTTTTTTATTGAATAGACAAAATTTATTTTTAGCTTCAACTATGGTAAAATTAATAATACATATGATTTAAAAGAGAAGTTTTATTTAAAAACATTAAAATACATTTTTACAACAGTAAAAATATTAAAAATATTGTTATTTTTAATTACACTTGGCGAAATATTTAATATGATTTAAAAGAAAAAGTTGTATCGATTTTTCACGCAAGTACCTTCTTTATAAATTCCAATTATTTGTAACATTTGATTTGAATTTTCTTTATTAAATAATACAATGCATTCACATTTTATAAACCTTCAAGTACGTTCCTTGGAAAGTTTGTTATTTTATCACGTAAATAAATATCTCGCTAAACAAAACTTCGTTGTTCAAAAAATACTCAAATTATTTCCTTAGAAAATATTCGTTTGTTTCATGCCGCAACGCATCTAAATTTTTAAGTAAAACTTTGCTTCAGCAATTTTGTTCCCATTTATTTAATTATCTTTAAGTGCCTTTTAAATTTAAGCTTTTAATCAATTTTGATTTTATAGCTGACCAGAAATTTTTGCTAACGAGTTCTGAAGTTAATTTGATTCTATGTCCTTTGTTTTCTTGATTAAGTTTTCCTGAAAAACATTTTAATCAGTTGTTTCTTGAATTTGTTTTCATTAAGCTTAAGAAAATTTAAATTTCGAATTTAATTATTTGTTTAAAAAGTTTAAAAGTACTTTCCTATTATTATTATTGTCTTTGCTTTTTAGGATTATTACGCTATTAGAAACAGCATTTCAGTATGAACAGGATAAAGATAAAACAGCTACAACAAAAACTGATTAGCATGATAGCTACAGTATCAATAATGAAAACAATAATAATAACAATGATAATAAATTTAATAATAATAATTAACAATAATAATTTTTACTAATAAGTTCTAGCGTTAATTTTCTGCCTTGTCTGTTGTTTCCCCGAATAAGTTTGCCTGAAAAACAATCTAATCAATTCCTTTTTAATACTTTTCAACATCGTTGAAAAGTGTTTATGAATTGGGTTTGTCTGCCCATGCTCTAACTCTCGTAACTCTACTCGGATTGTCATGAAATTTTTATACATTATTTAATCTTACTATACAATGTTCAGTATTGAAATTGAATTGTAAAGTATTAATAGTTAAAATATTAAAAAACATTCAGTCTTGGGCGCGTGCTGGAGACGCAAGCATATTTGCATGGCTTGAGCTTTTGAATCGGTTTTGAATCTTTTAAATTTGGCACTGATGATGGAACTTTAGGGGCTCCGAAACAGCTGTTTGCCATTTTATATATTTTTATTTGTGCTATTTTATGTTGTTAATTTATTTTTTAATATAACGGCACAAAGTTAAATCCACCTATTTTAAACATTAATAGTTCATTTACAAGGAGACACAAAATAATTCCATTAGATTATGGTCTATGGGGGAAAATCGTTTGAGGCGCATTTTATTGATATTACGATATTTCAAACATAATGAAATTAATATGAATTACTGAGGGGGACTATAGCATACTTTTACCGTAGTATATAATTGGTAGCATTTATAGTTCAGTTATAGGGGCGTACAAAATAATTCCTTTACATTATGATCCATAGGGGAAAATCGTTTGCGGTGCATTTTGAGCATGTTTTGATACTTGAAACATAATGAAATTTAAAAGAATCACTGAGATTCAATATAACTGATTTTCTATAGATTTTTGGAGTGTGTAGGAGTTATCGTTCACGTATAGAGATGCACAAGCGAATTCGGTTTAAGGACTGACTATGATTGGTAATTTTTAGAAGTGTTTTTTCCGCTGTGATATACAATTTTATGTAATTTTTGGTATATCTGTAGATCATATACAGGGCTACACAAAAGATTTCGAATATGGACAGCAACTGTTTATAATGGATTTTTACGGAGTTATGTATTTTTTAAATTGATTATTTAGATATTTCCTCTCATCATACGAAAATATAAATTTCTTAATAATATTCTATATGTGTTGGAAATTGTTTCGTGATCTATGCTGAATGCATGATTTTTCGTTCTTCTTGAATTTTTTATGCTAACCCTTTGTACACCAGTAATGAGTACACTGTAAAAACAAAATCCGTAAAAAAACGGAAAATGTACTGGCAGCAAAGTTGCCGCTTATTCCTCGTTTTTTCACAAAATTTGCTTTTTGGTATTTTCCCGTTTTAAAGGTGGGCATTTTTCGCTATTCAAGCAAAGGGAATTTATGTTTTTAAAAATAAATATAAGCAATAGAACAATAGTAAAAAAAACCTATATAATAATTACATATACTGATGTATATTTACACACCCATTTTAATATCACCTTGTTTTCCTAGGGATTCGGAGCTCGGTACTCGCCATTAGAGGATAAATGTTTGTTCACTGCAACACCTGGTCACATCCGATGACTAGGTTAGAGGAAAACACATCAATTACGAAAATTTAACTGTATATTTCTCGTTTTCTCTCTTTTGAAAAGGAACAAGTCCGTTTGTAACATTCAACGAGTAAGGTTAAAAAAGGAAATTTTCAGTTTATTCTAGGAAAATGTACGATTTTCACTCAAGACAAAAAAGTTTCTGTTAAAAGACAGAATTTTCCTATAAAATCACAAGTATGAATGTTTTTTTTTTTTTTATAAACATTGTATTAGTATTTTTAAAACAACGTCGTTAACTAAACGCGTGTAACCGAAATCTTAGTTTCGCCTATGTAATTTTTCTTGCCTAGAAATTTTATCAAAAAGAGTATGTGTTTAAACCATGTCTTTGAGAATATTTTGCGTTAGACGTTTTAAATTAAATATATAAAGAATGCATGGAAATTCCCGTTACTCTGAAATAACTCTTCACAGGCAAAAGCTAGAATTGTTGAACTAATGTCTACTACAGATGAGACGGCGTCAGACCCAAAGATGTAAAATACTCGGGTATTTCTTTTTAAAGGTAAATGCCCATGGTAAATATTTAAACTGGAACTGGGTATTTAACTGGATATTTATTTTTCAATTAAATATAACTGTGAAAACACTCGTCTTGCTATTAGTTATGATGGATAAGTGTAAAAGAAAGAAAATATTACAGCTTCAGACTTCTTACAACAGCAAAATTTAAAAGAAACTCAACGATTTACATTTAAATATTGAATTTAAATGATGATGAATTTAAATGATTTTAAATTTAAAAAGGAAAATATTCATATATAGCAATAATATACAAAATAAAAAATATAATTTTATCAATTCAGCAATTTTAGGTTAAAGAGATACATATTAATTAGACACAATTTCAGAATCTGAATTACGGAAATTGCCAGATGACTGGAAATCATGTTTTACTTAAATTTATGTTAAAAAAATAAACTTACGCTGCCGTCTTCATAAGTAAATTGCACCAAACTTTGGATTTTTATTTATGAACACATGATTTTGACATCGCATTTGACATTTTTGGTAAATTTTACTTCAGGAAACCAAACGGCAAGTGATTCGATCAAGTAGTTTAGGAGTTATGAAGGTTTAAATTTTTGACCGCCTAATGTTAAATCCGTTTGTAATGGTTGCAAAACATATTCCAATGCTGGTAGTTTTTTAAACATAACTCAAAAACTACTCGGTGGAATGAGCTGTAATTTTGGATTTCCATATTTGAAGCTTATAAAATAGATTTCTATTAAAAGATTCGTAAATTTATTCCTATACGTCGTCATCAGAATATTAAAATGCTAAAAAAAATACATTCTCAAATTAAATTTTCGAAGCATATATGAATAAAACCTACATCTTGTATCTACAATATCAAAACATAGTAAACAACCATTGAGAAAAAATTGGAAAAACAACCAAATTGGACAACATGTAGGTATTTTCCTATAACTAATAAGCTGCTGTCAAATTTGATGTTATTTATAAATTTTAAGCAAAACATTTAATAGTGTTTTAAAGGAAAAATACTTTTCAAAACTTAAACGGTCCCTCTTGTCTGGGGTACAGTGGAGCACCACACGAAGACCGTAAATTATGGAAGCTGAAAGATAAATTACAAAATTAATGCCTATTAACCCCTTCGCGATGAGCGTCCTTTACAGAATTTTTAAACTTTTACCACCAGTTTTTCAAAACAGAAATTTTCGCCTAATTGAATCGCAGAAATGCTAACATTAAATAAGGCAAAGCTTACAATAAAAAGTAACGGGTGGAAATATTCGAGGATTCTGAGCATTTTATGTATCACGTATACGTGTCTCTTGTCTCCAAGGGGTTAAAGGAAAAAGTACTTTATTAGAAATCTTTTGTGTCAACACAATGGATGGACTTCATAAGCATAAAAACACTTAAATGAATTTTTTTGCTCAATATCATTATCACTGTAAAAAATTTTCGTACAATTTCAGTAGGTGTACCGTAAATTTTACGGTACTTGTAACATTTTCACCCTTTACGATATGAATACCGTACTTCTAAGGTATATTAAGCGTAAAAAAACAGTACAAGTGCCATTTCAATAATAAACGGTATTTATACCGTAAAATGATTGTTTTTCAGTAAAAAAAACCGCTATTTATACCGTAAAATAATTATTTTTCAGTAAGGAAAAAGCTGGTAGCCCCGCCTGGGTGTACGGCAACTCCTGAAATGATGCTCTTGCTCTTGTTACGTAATGCGTGCATGCCTGAAGAGATTGGGAGGTGCAGCCGGTACATATACTTTAAATATTTTACGGTACATATACCGTCTAGTTAAATTACGGCATATATACTGGTCACAAAGTTGCCAGTATATGTACCGTAATTTTTGACCGAAATTTTTTACAGTGTATCCCGTAGAATTTTTAAAGAGATTTTATATAACTATTTTAGTTTAAATAAATTTTATTTAGCATGTTTTAAATAACATGTAAATAAAATAATTTTAAGTACAATTTTTCTTGTAACATCCTGATTGCTTCAGTTATAGCACATGCAAAAGGTTCACAATTCGGCTTACACATTCGGCACAATATGACATATATTCTGCCTTTAAAATAAACAATTCTCATGTTTTTTTTCAAAAAAGAAAATCTGTATTTATTACGAGCGTGACCTTATTTTAATAGATTTTGCTATAAAACAAACTGCTTACAGATTTATTTTTATTTTTATTTATTATTTATTTATTTATTTATTTATTTTTACTGACGTCTAGGCTGACAGAGAGGCAAGAAATTTCAATATAATAAACATTGTTATTTATTCCTTTTTAAGACAAAAATTATATTACGATACGATATTTAAAGTCAGTATATTCACTGAATCTATTATGATGAAGAATTACAGGTTTGATTTGAATATTTCTCTATTTAATAAAAACTAGTATGCTGTGATCACCACAAAATTCTGTTCTATATCATTATAATACATTAATTTAAATACCATACTCACGCAGAAACAATTGCGGATATGAAGTATAATACCTTTTTTTGAATTTAGCATAGAATTACAGTGATCTGTTGATTGATTGATCATAGTCAAAATTGAATTAGGATTTATTTATCTCAAGAATATGAAGTTTCGAGAAGAAGAAGAATATGAAGTTTCATGAAATTCCATGCTTTAATTTTCGTGATACAGTGATCGCAGAAATCATTAAAAACGTAGCATATCAGCGCCACCCGTTGCTTGATAAACACCTAAACCTTATCAGCATGTTTTTACGCACATAGGTTTAACATAATATGAAGCTTTATGAAATTCTGTGCATTAGTTCTTGAGATACAGGTATTTTAGAAATCCTGAAAAATGCACCATAGCAGTGTCACCAAAAACTAATCAGCACCAATTTATGTCAACATCTAAATGCATATAAAATTTCATTAAATTCCGCGCATTAATTCTTGAGATAGAACGCACACAACAGACATTTTCTAAAACAGTCAACTCGTGTTCAGGACCATATAAAACGTATAAATCCGTCGAAAGCCGGAAGTCGAAATTTTTCACTAATCCAATTTGTTCTTGTAAAGATAGAAGAAAGTAAAAAAAAAAAGTACACATAAGCAAATATGGTTTATTTACATATTTTTCAGATGATGAATTTTTATTGCAATCTCATTTCGTGTATGAAAAATTATAAGGATGCTGCTTCTTTATTCCTAAAGGAGATTTTAATGATGCACTAACAGCTGCAGAATAACTTGATTATCATTTACGGTTTCAAAAATAATAAAATATTCAAATTAATTTTCCTTTTTTAATGCATTAAACACTTTAAGAGCCTCAATATATTTTTTTAAGATATGTTTGATACCATGAATCAACTGTCTATCTACAGTTATGAGAAAATTTCACAGTACAGTGATAAAAATTCTTTGGCTTTATTATGTTGAGAAAGAATAAAATTGCTTAACATGCATCAAAGTTTCATAAATTCTGCCTAAGTCACGTAGAAAGATAAAGCGGTCGCGTCTCTTGAGTCGAAAAAAAAATAATTTTAAAACAACTTTAAAATATATCTAGACTCATTAAAAAAGTTCATTATGCAGCGGCTTCCATTTTCAAGTATAACGACTCCCCATTAAGTAAAAGTTTAGAAAAATTATTTTGATGTTTTCTTTCAAAGATGTCGCTGATGATATTTACGGCCAAGCATAAATCATTGGTATGAAAAAAAAAAAAAAAAAGAAATAACTCAAGGGAAAGGAAAAGCGTAAGGAAAGATTCTAAATTTCAGAGTAAAAGTAAAGTTTTTCATTATGCAGTAAAATATGCGAAAAGATTTTAAGGAAATGTCTTTTTTGACCGGCCTTAAAATTTCCTATCTGAAATCGCAACTTTAAAGAAAATTCTTATAGCTATAATGAATACAATCTAAAAATGGATGTAATATAAAGTTTTTAGAATTATAGCTTGCTGATCTTTAAAGATTTCGTTTAAAAGTTTATTTTATGAGTCTGTTTCTATAAAAAGCACATGTAATTAATATAATTATCGTTTTGTGGTTTCAATTCCGTTTAAAAAAGAAACAATAAACTTCAGCACTTATATTACGTGTATAGTCATTTTCAGCAATTTCGAAAAATTAAGACTTGTTCATTACACATATTTAAAAATTTATATACAGTGCCTATCAAAAGTCTGAGCACACGCTCGAAAAGAAGCTTATTTATCGTACATTTTGTTACTTGTGTATGAATAGAGTATGATAGAAATAACAAAATATATTGTTTCCGTACTGATTCAACCCTGGAAAGTGATAGAAATGTGTACAAAAAATTAGTTTTATATTTGGAGACATAATTTCAGCATTGTACTTCGCCCGCTATACCTGGAGTTCCATCTCTACATTGCCATAATAGCGGAAATTCCATCTAAAGTTTTGAGGGTCGCACTTCGATGAAAGAAGACGGCTTAAAATTACCTATATAAACTTGCCTAAACGTTTTGTTTGTTTATTGTGAAAACAGTTATTCATATTATAAACAAAGCCAATAAAACAGGTTTTATTTTAATATTGTACAGTGCAAATGAAATTTCCTTAAAAATTTTGGATTAATTTGGATTACAGTCCTGCACCAAGTCGAATAATCCGAATTTAGCCGAACCCACAGTTTGGGTTTGGTTGGGTCGGGTTTTTTCTAAATGTTTCATGTTTCGGGAGGGTTTTGAGTCTGTGAGAATCCGTCTCAGCTACAGCCATTACCTCTTCAGTCTGAAAAGGTCACTCTGTGGTACGGAATAACGGCAAAATTTATCGTTGGTCCATTTTTCTTTGAGGATATCACACCTGCGGGTCCCGTTACCTACACCGTTACTGTCAAGCGGTATGAAGCACTTTTGTGTAACCATGTCCTTCCGGCACATCAGCAGCGTCAGTGTGTGGATCGCAGAATATTCATGCAAGATGGCGCTCCTCCGTACATTGCTACTCCTGTGAAGCAGCTACTGAGTGCTAATTTCGGAGATGACAGGATCATAAGCCGCCTTTTTCTAACAACCTGGCCGCCACGTTCCCCCGACTTAAACCTGTGTGATTTCTGGCTTTGGGGGTACCTAAAGAATGTTGTTTACAGCGGGCGGATTCAGAATCTAGCCGACTTGAAGGCAAGCATCACACACCACACCCATTGCATCAGTACAGATACCCTCCGATCTGTTGTGGAGCATACCGTTTTGCGCTTCCAATTAGTAGCGGAACAAAGCGGAGGGCATATCGAACAACTTATGCCTTAATCATCAGTAAGGTGTTTGTTCCATGAAGCTCTTTTTTGTTTTTTTGTCTTGATTTTCTTTTATTTTTTGTCATTATCGCTGTTGTCGCTGTAAACACGTATTCTTGTCTTTTCACTAATAATTTTTTAGTGAATCCCTGAACTCTATTTTTTCCTTTTAGCTAACAACATTCCTATGTTTAACAAATACATTTTTAATCTTTCCCCTGACATTACCCTGGCAGCGCCATCTATTGACACATTTTGGAACAAATTATTTTCATTCGCCAAACAAAATTCCATTGCCTCACGATTGTTTTGCTAAAATACCAAGTCATTCTGACCAGTAGTTTTAAAATTATCGATTTTTGAAATCGTAACTTTAATTATAATCACCCGGTATATATATATAAAACTCATTATAAAATTAAATCATTGAAACATAAGAAACTGACCATTCACAATGAATCTACAATAACAAACAACAGAGTCAAATCACAAATCGAATTATATATATAGTGAAAATGAAATCACATGTGTGTGAAAAACTAAGAAAGGACAGTATAAAATCCAAATGAAATGATAGTACAAAATTAAACACAAAAAGATGAATATCAAATATGAAATACTATGAGTAACTTATGGATTCATCAGAGGAGCATCATAAGTATAATTCACAGTAAATATATATTATTTCCTCAAATATTGTCAACATCAAGCATAAAAAGGACAATATTATGCCTCTTATAACATATCAAAATGAAACCCAAGAAATATTAAAAGCTAAAAAATAAGTAATTATCCATAAACAATAATTAATGATCCAAAACATGGTACACACTACTCACCAGCAAAAAAAAGTTGCAGGAATGATTCACCCAGATTACAAAAAAAAAAAAAAAAAAAAAAAAAAAACTCTGCAAAGAGATTTGCTGATTCATCACATGAAACAAATAGGAGTGCTGTCATCTGTCCCCAAATAGAGGAGCAACATACTAAAGATTAAGTTATTATTAAGATATAAAAAAAAGAGGGATTATAATGTAGTGAACAATATAATTAATAGTAATAAATAATATATTACTTTTAAATGCTAAAGGTGTAAAATTAACAACTATAATATAAATTAAAATAACTTTTATTAGTTGTTTTACATGTTTCGACTCTTCTGAGTCATTTTCAAAAACAAAATGAGAATATTCTAAAGCTGCACGGGCTTTGAAGTTATTATTTACATGTACTTTTTAAAAAATTACACACGTTATCTATTATTTTTTACTTGATTGTTTATTTTCATATCTTTGAGCATGGAGTAATTCTAGCCACAGTTTCGTTAAATTAAAAGATGTCGCATCGTTACATATTGTATTTTTGCGCGTGAGTATCTCTATGGTTTCTGTTATTATGGATGGATAGTGTAGACTGGAGGGAAATATTATTTTACTTTCATTGAAATTTATTTGGATGGTTTCTTCTTGATATAATCTTGCTAGGGCTGTAGTTTTTCTATTGTATTTAATATCAGCTATATGCTCTTTTTTTCTGCAATTAATTTGTCCTTTTAATTTTAATTGCAGAAAAAAAGAGCATATAGCTGATATTAAATACAATAGAAAAACTACAGCCCTAGCAAGATTATATCAAGAAGAAACCATCCAAATAAATTTCAATGAAAGTAAAATAATATTTCCCTCCAGTCTACACTATCCATCCATAATAAGAGAAACCATAGAGATACTCACGCGCAAAAATACAATATGTAACGATGCGACATCTTTTAATTTACCGAAACTGTGGCTAGAATTACTCCATGCTCAAAGATATGAAAATAAACAATCAAGTAAAAAATAATAGATAACGTGTGTAATTTTTTAAAAAGTACATGTAAATAATAACTTCAAAGCCCATGCAGCTTTAGAATATTCTCATTTTGTTTTTGAAAATGACTCAGAAGAGTCGAAACATGTAAAACAACTAATAAAAGTTATTTTAATTTATATTATAGTTGTTAATTTTACACCTTTAGCATTTAAAAGTAATATACTATTACATGGTGTTATATTTTATTATATTGTAATAAATAATATCGAAAGAAAAATGTAGTTCATTATTAAAAATGGAACAGATAAAAAATATAATGTTAAATAATAATGTATAGGGGAAAAAAGAGATGATTATATAATTAAAAATAATATTAAATAAGTAATAATTTAAGGGGTAAAAATATAGCCATGCATGGGAAATCACTATGTATAATATAGAATAATAAATGACTGTAACAAATGCATAAAACCCACTTTTAAAAAAAAAAGAAAAAAAAAACAGTATCAAACCATCTCTCCGTATTGGCATTTTTGATTTTATAGTTTTTTGGAGAAATTGTATTTGTTTTTTGCTTTAAAAAATTTTTTTAATAATATTTTTATAATATTTTCAGCAATCCACGCACACCCTCCATATTGTTTTTCGATTTTATACCTTTTATACATATTTAATGCCCAAACTGGTAAAATGAGATGAATATGTAATTGGTGTATCCATGAAGAAATAAAACAGGAACGAAAAATCATGCATCAACCATAGATTATGTAAAACTTTCCAACGCTTCCAAAATAATTTTACAAATCATACCGTTTAATAAGCTAAAAGATAACATCTAAGTAAACAATTTGGAAAACGCATAACATATTTAAAAACATAATTTCAGGAAATTCCAACATATACAATATTCGGAAAAATATCCGAATACTTTTATTCAGTCCTGTATAGGATCTATAGATTTGTATATATACTATATAGGATGCTAAATTTTAGTTCAGTTAGGAAACGCGTAGCACAGTTTAAAATTCTCCGTCTGGAGTTTCTGTCAATAAACGGAAATGTGTTCGCGAACTTTTGTGCTGCCTTGTATAGGATCTACAGAATTTATACACACCACGTAATAGACAAAAAGCGAGTTAAAATTAAAATCGCGTTCAGTAACTTAAAACGCACTTCCAGGAATTATTGTTAACAGACAGTAGAGAATTCTTTTGTGTGTCCCTGTAAATGAACGATGACTGCTATACACACACTATTCTGTAGTAAGCCTCTTGTAATGCACTTTAGTGATATATATAAATTTGACTGCGTTTAAAATAGGGAAACATTATTTAAATAAACCGCAGACGATTTTTCTCCATAGACGTAATGTAACGGAATTCTTTTGACTGTCCCTGTAAAGTAACTATAAGTGCTATGCACACCCTATTCCCTATTAAGCTTCTTCTAATGCACCTTAGTGATATATATAAATTTCAATGCGTTTAAAATAGTGAAACATTATTTAAATAAACCGCAAATATTTTTTCCACATAGACCACAATGTAACAGAATTCTTTTGAGTGTCCCTGTAAAAAGAACTATAAGTGCTACACACTTCCGTTAAAATAGAGAACATGCACTAGATAACGACAATAACATATAAAAATTGCAGAGCAATCCGAACATATTTACAGGAGTTAGAGCACGGACAGACGGTCATACAGCAGACGGCCATACGGCCATCCGGCCAGACAAACCGAAGTCATAAACTCTTTTCAACTTTTTTGGAAAGTGTTAACAAAGGGGATAATTATAAGTATATATATGTTTTTTAAACATAAAAGATAAAGTCATATTATTACAGATAATTTTTTTTCCAAAATTGCATTAATATGTGGATTGATGCATTAAAATATCCGGCTAATATGAGTCCGGTTTCGCGTAGACTTCAAATAAAATGTTCGAACTTGAGTCGGTATAACCCGACACGTGCAGGATTCTAATCAAGATAACAGTACATGATTGTCACGAAAACACGAATGTAAAGAACAATCCCTTGAAGTCAGTTTTATTTTTTTGTTAAAAGTTACTCCTGATAATTCAGTTTTTATGCGCCTAGCGCGCCCAGTCCACTAGTATTCAATAAGCCTGTACAAACTATGCGTTTAATATCTTATATTAGTATACCTTTTTTAGTAGTTTACATTAGTATTTAATTATGGAGAGCAATACTAGTATAGATTTATCTTTTCATATTACGTTTATCTTTAAAAAACACATTATTTCCGCTTAAAAGTTCTTTTATATTGTCAGTAAAAAACATACATTATCAGTAATCATTAAAAACATATTTAGTTATTTCTTTTAAAAACAAATATACATACAGTCTGGCGTCTTAAAAGGCTTATTACATAACCAATATCTTGCACAAATTCTTTAAGAGTTCTTATCTTCAGTTTCATTAATTTGTATCTCACATTTTCACACATTCATTCTTCTGAAAAAACTGTAAATTTTTTCCAGGTATATAGATATAGAAATTTGTGCTTTGTGCAAGATATCTGGTATGTAATAAACCTTTTAAGACGTCAGAATGCATGCATATGATACAGTAGATTAATTTTGACAGAATTATCCAAAAGAAATCATAAGAGATGTAATTTTACTGGGCGAAAAATTTCGACCCAGGATTCGAACCAGGGATGAAGCTGCCAGTGCTCTATAAACTGAGCAATCCCGGACGAATATGGTGGAAATAATTCACCCAGTTAACCTTATTGATTATACATCTCATATGTATTTATATGTGCTTTAAAAGAAATAACTAAAAATGATTGTAATGATTACTGATAATGTATGTTTTTGCTGATAATATAAAATAATCTTTAAGAGGAAGTAATGTGTTTTTTAAAGATAAATGTAACATGAAAAGATAAATCTATACTAGTATTGCTCTCCACAATTAAATACTAATGCCTAATGTCTTGTATACTGATATAATATATAAATGTAATACGGGCTTTATAGAAACAGGATGTTCTGTTTTTAGACTAAATAAAATATGCCTTTAAGAAATTCCTATTGTTGTTAATTTTTATTTGTGCCCATGTTTTCCGCAAAAATTGTACACGTAAAGAAGAATATACAGTTGCTAAAATGTAACAAATTGTATCAAAGAATGTCAAGTAAAATTTAAAACATTATGTGTATAATGTATACAATTGAATGTAATTGAATTGGAATGTCCCGTGATTAAATAAGTAATAATTTAAGGGGTAAAAATATAGCCATGCATGGGAAATCACTATGCATAATATAGAATAATAAATGACTGTAACAAATGCATAAAACCCACTTTTTAAAAAAAAGAAAAAAAATTAACAGTCTCACACCATCTCTCCGTATTGGCATTTTTGATTTTATAGTTTTTTGGAGAAATTGTATTTGTTTTTTGCTTTAAAAATTTTTTTTAATAATATTTTTATAATATTTTCAGCAATCCACGCACACCCTCCATATTGTTTTTCGATTTTATACCTTTTATACATATTTAATGCCCAAACTGGTAAAATGAGATGAATATGTAATTGGTGTATCCATGAAGAAATAAAACAGGAACGAAAAATCATGCATCAACCATAGATTATGTAAAACTTTCCAACGCTTCCAAAATAATTTTACAAATCATACCGTTTAATAAGCTAAAAGATAATATCTAAGTAAACAATTTGGAAAACGCATAACATATTTAAAAACATAATTTCAGGAAATTCCAACATATACAATATTCGGAAAAATATCCGAATACTTTTATTCAGTCCTGTATAGGATCTATAGATTTGTATATATACTATATAGGATGCTAAATTTTAGTTCAGTTAGGAAACGCGTAGCACAGTTTAAAATTCTCCGTCTGGAGTTTCTGTCAATAAACGGAAATGTGTTCGCGAACTTTTGTGCTGCCTTGTATAGGATCTACAGAATTTATACACACCACGTAATAGACAAAAAGCGAGTTAAAATTAAAATCGCGTTCAGTAACTTAAAACGCGATTAAGTTAGCAAGCCCCCATGTGCCCAAGGCTTGCACTTAAACTATAAAGCTTAGCTTAGCTTAGTAGATTCCAGTGCCACACTAGTGATAAATTTTTAAACTATTTTTATAAAACCTATCTATTACATCCCAATGATCTCTTTGATACACCTATCGAGAGCTCCTTCATGGAGATAGCTAGATAATAACTTATTTTTGTATTGTTTTGTATAATAGTCTGATTTAATTCAGTTGATTTAGGTACAGCATTAAATACACCTGAACATTATCCCACTTAAAGTATTTTGTCTTATAAAAACAAAAGATATTTGAAAAATGTTTTGGGTTTAATCAATTATTGCATGATGTGCCATCTGATGATATGATGTCTGATACATTACATGCATACCAATAAATGCTACACGTATGCCTTTTTTTGTAATTAATTTACCCAAAACACACTTGTTCCAAGTAAAAGTAAGGTATATCAAATCATACCAATTAATCAGACTTGACGTTACCATACTTATTGTTCTTATTGCATTTTATTTTCTACATAATTAAAGAGAATAAAGCGTTATTGGCAAGATTTCTTTTATATCCTTAATTATAAATAGTAAAAAATATAGGATTTTCAAAAGATATCTAGTTAATTTATGGTTCTTATTAGTTGCAGAAGGCTTTGAGATTTAGCTGTCAATGTGTATTGAATAGATAAACTGCATTTTGCGCCATATAGACTCAAACTTTGATAATATCAAAATAATTTATTTATTTATTTTACTCCACTCATAGATAATCAAGTATCAAAAATTTTATAAGCAATAAAACGCTAGCAAAAAATAATTAAAAACACAAAAATATTAAATAAATACCTAACGAAATCAATCACCTTTCGAACTCCTATAAGGTATGGTTTCTTATTCAAGCTTTTGCAGAAATCTATCTATCTGTCTATCTATCTATCTATATACATATATTATTGCCTCGTGCCTGTGATACGGGGATTTATATTCACTTACATCTGCTGAAATTGTTTTCTGAAAAAGTTATAAAAGAAAACTTTTTACTACTATATCAAAAACTGTGGCAGAATTATTGCTAATTCGTGAGCGGCGGAAACGACACACTTTCATTCTCCATATGTTTGAGTGCGTTAAGATATTTCTTTTATCCGAAAAAGAAAAAAATGCTTTAAAAAAGATGGTAGAATGTACTTTAAAAGGAGATCATAGGCTCTAAATAATGTTACATTTCCTAAGTTCTTGAATAATGTATGAATGTTTCGTGGCAAACTTGAAATTCTCTAAAGCGCATAGTCAGGAGTTTAAAAGCATTTTCAAGCACGAAGTTTACAGCTATTTGAAAAGGGTTTAATGGAAACGAATTCAGTGTTTCATCTAATAAAAGTTTATTAAAGTTGTAAATTATGGAAGTGATAATATTTTAAGATATATTGTGTTATCTAGTAGCAGAAAATGCGAAGCGGTAGAGTAATATTGATCTTTTGAAAACAGAGTAGTTTTAGGTTTCTTGTAATATCAACAAATGCAAAATATAACTTTAGTAGTATTTATATAAATATCGTGTGCAAATGTTTTCGTATGCAGTTTCGACCGCATCACAACAACTCGGAAATCTGCAATATATGAATTTAAGTATTTTATTGCACTGTAAAAAAAAAAAAAAAAAAAAAAAAAAGACTAGAGTTTTTTAATCTAGCTCTTATCTTTTCTTAAGATTTACGAAAATATAATATAACCTCTTCTGAGTTACCAACGATACCGAAAAGTGTTCCTTTATCTTCAGAAACCTCAGAAAAAAATTGATTTCCAAGATTTGCAGAAGCATTTCTTAAACAAAAGGTTTTTTTGCTGCTCGTAATTTTCGGAAATGTTTCCGAGCAATTTTATAGTGAATTAATCAGTTTTCTCAAACCGAAATATTGGTTTTTCGGATACTATCAGTTCTCAAGTAATCATTTTAATGTTAAACAAATAAATAAAAAACAGTAACATTAACATTAAAATTAGAATTAACATTATTTTGTTACTCTTATATGTATAAATTCTGATATGCAGCGGAAAATGTTTCATTGAGAATTGATAGCATCAGAAAAACGATATTCTGTGTAGAGAAAACTGATTAATGTACTGTAAATTAATATAATGCAGGAATGGGATTAGAGGGAGATCGGATTCTTTTTTTAATAACAAAAAAATTGTTTAAAAAATTACCGATAGATGGCGCTGGTGCATAAAAGGAAGTAGATTTATGCAAATCAGACTGTCAATAAAACCCTTCAATGCAGACGGATTCTTTATTCGATGCCAGCAGTATGCTATCGGTACCAGATCAATCGCTGTTGCTTAAACTCTTTTACAAGAATGGGGAATCGGCGACTGACGCATTGCGAAAATTCTGCACGGCAAAATGACTGAGGACGAGAAAGGGGATTTTTTCATGTGCTGGGATACTGAAGCTTGTCAGACGCTTCGTTGAAAAGTGCCTTTTACTATAAGCCTAATTTGCACACATATGCTTCATATTATGCATACCAGCGCCATCTATCGGTAATTTTTTTAACCACAACTTTGTTATTAAAAAAAACCTATCTCCCTCTAATCCCATTCCTGCAAACCGCAATTTTTTAGCATCATTTGTTTCTTTATAATGAATTTTTAAATTTTTAACGAACTTTTAGCGCATTCGGTATATTAGACACTTTTCGGAACAGCGGTTACTCGAAAGAGATTATATTATATTTTCATAAACCTTATGAAAGATAAGATGTAGATTAAGAAACATTTGTGTTTTTTTATGGTGTGCTTAACACATTTCCATATTCATCTTTTGAAAAAAGTAATTTTAGGTTTTATATTAACACTAACAAATACTAATTAGCAGTTTCGTGTAAATGTATGTATACCGCTTCGAACCCCATTGTACTAGATCTGAAATCTACTGCGGTACTTGAGTTCAAACGACTAACTGCATACAACTAATTGGTAGTGTTAATTTAAATTCAGGCTATGTTAAGACGCCTACGTAGTATCGCATTTTGTTCTATCTGTCTTACTGGTGTCATTTATAGTTACGCTGAAAAAGATAGATCAAACGAAGATATAGGCATTATAGAAATGGAAAATAAGTAATAAACAAGATTTTTTCTTGCATTATGATTTCAATAGGATTCTGATTTTAAGAAATTATCATAAACACTTCTAATTATTATAATTTAGATTATTTTTTATTTTACTTTTCCATTTAATTTGTTATTATAATACAATAACATTCTTAAAGATAATAACAAGTCTGTTGAACCCTATAAAATTTTGGTTGACTTTGATCAATTTCTTTTATAACCTAAAATGAAATTTAAAAAAATAGTTTTTATTAATATTAAGATTATGCAAACAAAAATATTCAATGGCAGACACGAAATTTTAGGTAAATATTTGTCTCGTCTTTAAATAAAAATATGGATACATTTTTTAAATTCTTAATCTTTAATCAATTTTTTAAACGCAAATTTTTCTAAGGAAGGAATTTATGTTTGCGTTACATTGAAAAACTCTTTTAATTTGGTAAAATCCTTCTAAAAATAATATGTTTCTTACAATTTTTGTAAAAATAGGAGGATTACATGCTAGCGATTACCTGACGGATTTTCAATTTTAAGCCGGTCATACGTTTTGAAAAGCATCCATTTAATAATATTTAATAAATGGCAGAGTAAAAATCAAAGTGCATATTTTAAAACAAATTCAAAGAATCTGAATAATGACAGATTTCTAAAGCTCTTGAATAATGCATCAAAACTCTGCTACAAACTTCTGAATCTGAAGTGCACCTAGCGAGTTTGGAGCATTTCTAAGTTGGTGAATTATTGCAAACTTGGAGGCATTTGATGGAGGCTGAATTCGTTTTACCGTAAAAGTTGAATTTCATTAAAGTTGTAAATTGTTAAGACGAATAATTTTAAAGTTGTTTCAATAAATCACAGCTTCAAAATAAATTTAGAGAATATTAAATAACTAATTAATCGTGATTTGCTGCTGAGTTTTGAAAGTACTGAATGTTTCGCTGCTGAAATGTTTGTTTTAGTATCTATAATTTACGAGTGAATTTTTTAAAGTTACAACAGTGTTGTTTATAGTAAAAAACAATAAAATAACATAAGTTTATCGAACAGCGACAATGCGTGTAAAAATGAATAAAATCTTCTATGATTATAGACCTTAGTAATTTGGTTGTATCAAACCAACTAATAACTATTTACTTTTGTATTATATCATTTCGCTTTACAATAAAACTGATACTGCTATTGTCACTGAATGCTTGCATTTTGTACCAAGTACACGGAAAGCTTATTTGTAAATTATTCACATTATCTGTTAATGACTTTTATTAATTTGTCTTTAAATAGAAATATGGAATTTAGGAGGGATAAATCGGAAGTGATTTTTTAATCCTGAAATCTAGATGCAATTATTTACAATCTCACTCACGTTAGGAGAATTTCATCGGGTTATTCAATCTGAAGTCCAAATATTATTCAAATTAAAGTCTTCATCTATCTCCTGGAACTTTGATAGATAACTGACTCATAGAAGAACATGTTTTAAAATAAGTCTCAAATAAGTTACCTGTATTTTTAATTTAGATTAAAAATAAAATAAGTGAATACGGTGATTTAAATTTGTTTTTAATTACAAATTGGAAAGGAAGTTTTTCGTAGAGAACGTTCTTCGTATTATCTTCGTAACAAAACCTTCTGTGCTTAAATGGGTATTGCATCCCTACCTAGGTAATTTATGAATTCTAATTTTCCGAAGTATCAATTGAGTCGTTTCAAAAGTGAATTAGTGAAGAATAGCATATTTTATGCAAGTTTAGATTAAGCGAGTGACAAGGGAGTATTTAAGAAGATGGAATTTCTGAATGAGGTTGGTATTTTGCAGCGATCGCTTTCCTCTTCGGATTTAAAGCTGCAGTGGTTGCTCTCCATGTGGTAAGAGTTTATATTAGAAGCAATATTAGAAGAATTCAGATTCACAGAATAAGTTAACTGTAGAAATTAAATAGTGGATATTTTAGTGTATTCATTTTGACATCCGATTGAAAAGTTGAACAAATATTTGAGGTTAATTAAGCCTTGGGACTATATTGTGTGTCAGATTTTAGAAGAGTTATTATGACATAAGCAGTGTCTTATGAGTATGGCATATTACTATACCTACGTAATTTTAATTTCAATAAACATTGGTTTTGTTGAACGTTAATCTGGACGCTACGTTACTGGTTGAACGTTAATCTGGATCTCATTACAACTGAGAATTATGAGTCGCAGAGACGAGCTCGTCCCGACTGACTGTCTTCTTGGCACAATTGCAAAATTCTTTTTATACATGCATGCATAAAATTTTTGATAATTTTCTTAAACGTCCCAAAAATGAAAAATATTTTTTCCTGCAAAAGTAAAACAATTTAAAGAAAACATTTCCAAAGTTAGTATTTTAAGTTAATTTTCAGAATATGTAAACCTTGAAATGGTAGTTCTGAATACGCAGTTGATAATTAAATGTGAATTATATAAATACACAATTGGTCTCAATAATTATAGAGGTTCAGAAATATTAAAACTTCTTGATGAAAGAAAATTATTTACTTTTAAGTTCATATTTCGGTACATTAAATATTATTTTGTAATATATTAAAATCAAAGTATGATAAACTGTCGTTTTATAGCACTTTCAACTGTAAAAGTGAAAACATTATTAGTTCCTAATAATCTAATAAGATAGACGTGCATCGAAATACAGAAATGTGACATAGAAAATATATTTTCAAAGATTATAATTGACTGTTTGTTTTTGGGCAAGAAATTTTAAATAAATTGGAATACAAATTCATCTTATGTAAACAAACTGTAGCATTCTCTCTTTATTATAGTTACTTGCTATCCTTTAGTAATAGGGTAAATACGTTACGTTGTTTATAGACAATAAAGAAGGCTATTTTATCTAGTTTCCAAGTATCACGCAAGTATACTATGAGGAAAATATGTTCGTTTTGCCAATATCCAATAAAATGAGAAAGCAACAGTCTTATAATTCTACTACTTCATTAAATATGTTCGTTTCGCCAATATCCAATAAAACGAGAAAGCAACAATCTTATAATTCTACTGCTTCATTATGTGAAAAACATTCTTTTGTATGCCTTTTTCACTGTGTTGCACTATTTTGTGGATTTTTTATTTGCTTCATTTATTTTTCAAGAAAATTGTGGTGAAAGTTGATATTTAAAAAAATAAGCTATATTTTTTAGCAGATTTAGGATGCTGTTTGTTTTATCCTATTAATAATGGTGACATATGTACTTAATTCAATGTTTAATAGGTGCATAAGATTATTAAAGATTTGCACGAAAACGAGAATTCAGGGCATTTTTCCTTCAGTTGTATCCAACCAAAGATAAAATAGTCAAAAGTGACATTGTTTAATAACAAAACATATAAAAATACGCTTAATATGAAAAAGATTAAATATGTGAGTTTCGAGATTGTGCATGTTTTTTTTTACTTCTTTTTCCGTATTTTTGTTTTACGAATCATGGTAAACCAATTTTGTGCCAAATAAATTCGGTCAAGTAGAGTTTTACATTAATAGGAAAAATATTTAAACACAACCTATATGTTTTTTAACTTTTTATATTTACAAATGAATGTATAACGTCAATTCTTATGTCTGAATTCATACTTAGATTTTCTTGTACCAAATAGAGACAATAAGCATAAACTTCTCATATAAAGGTACTTTTAATGATATGCACTTTTAAAAATGCACTTTTAATTTTCATTTTACGCAAAAAAATATATTCTGGAATTTAATTAGTGACATAATACAAGCAAGTCAAAAAGCGAAACGAGATTAATTAATCAGTTTCACGAGATAACATTAAAACGCCTTTGTCTTAACATGTAGCTTTTGAATGTTTCAGAAAGAATATATAAAATGTACCTTTATTCATTCAGACATTATAATCACTAACCTGATATAATTTGAATAAATTGGTTACTAACATATATCTTTCAGACTACAAAGGTACAAAATACACGTTTTTATAATAAAAACATCATAGAATGTTTATAATGCTTGCTGTGAAGAACTGTGATGCTTGGATTCACCATCAAACCTCTTCGAAAGTTGAAATAGTATTCATAATAAATCTGAATGGACATCAATCGTCATCATGTCCAATCAAGATAATGGTGAATACCATTTGAGCGCTCGACCGATGTTTTCGAACTAACCGGCAGTTGAGGTAGGTGGTGAATAGGAGTATAACGAGTTATTTTACAACAAATAAAAATCTTAAGTTAAAAGAATATACTCTTTACAAATAGAAAGTATGTGCTCACTACAAATGGATTTGTTGTAGGTTTTACGAAAGTATTTGGTCATTCCATGGTATATTGATATTTTAAAAAAACTTTCCCTGGATACTGGCTGCTGAGCAAATGTATAGTGTGAGTGTAATTCTTTCATTGAAATTTGTCTCATCAAAAATACACAAACTTTACCGATTTCAGCAGCAGCATTACCAGGTACAATAACTTCTTCAATAATGTTTTGCACCTAAAAAAAAGGATGTGTGTACGATGGTGATAGGTAATATATCTTACGTGCACAATCTTCCTCAAAAACAAGTAAGTTGGAAATAAGAGACTATATATATGTGCATGCGTGTATGCGTATGTATGTATGTGTGTGTGTGTATAAAACTTCCTAGATGCTAATTTGGTTAAACATACAGCGTGTCACGCGTGAAATCGGTGAGATACAGAACCCTCAACCTAATTCCTCAATTAGTAACTATGCAGCCTGCAAGCAACTTTTGATACCGCCAGAACTACCCAATAGCAGAGCCAGACTATGCGACATCACTGTGATGTCGCAATCATCAAAAATAGACGCATTCACAATGATGAGCAATAAAAAGTAGGTATCTTTATATAGTTACATTATGATACACAGGTGAACGTCGCTTTGTGACTCCACTGTTACTTCAAGACAATGTGGACACTACAATTTGATTCTGGTTACGGTGCTTTCGCATTTTGGTCACATTCGCGGTCTGGGAGATGTTAGCTATTTAGTAGTGGTTAGAGTACTGCTACCGTGCTACCACGCCAAACATGTTTATATTCAAATCAATGCCTTCATACGCAAGATTTAAATATGTTTCAAATAGCTTTTGATCTTCTCTCGGATACAAGAACAGCTAGCTGGCTTGTAAAGCGATGTGAATGCGCAAGAACACCAACTTAAGATTGAACTCTGTGATTTGAACAAAAATACTTTTCATAGCAAACCGCGCTATGTGTTAACAAAAAAGAAAAATCAAGCATCAAGCACAGATTATGAAACACTTTCCAACACAATCGGATAATGTAGCAAAACTTCCCCGTTTAATAAGGTGGAAGATGATATCTAAGCAAACAATTTGGAAAATTCATTTGAAAACCCAATTTCAGCAATTACCATCCATAATCGGAAAAATATTCAACTTCTTCTGGGAAGCCCTGTACACTCTAAAAACGACATTTTCTAAACTGAGCAAAAAATACTCAAAATGGCTCCTAATCAAAATTACTCAAGTTTGAAACATGTTTATACTCATTTCTGAAAACATGCACACACTCAAGAATAAAACATCATGTGCTCATATTTTAGTATGCCCATGTTTCAAAAATGAGTATGAACTGACGACATCTATGTGCGCAGTTTCGTGTATGTCCATGTTTCAATATTCTGAGTATTTCTGGTATTTCAGAATTGAAAGCATTGTGTCGTCATATTTGAAACAAAAAGTTTCATAATAAAATGAAAACATCGATTTACTCAGATTTGAAAGTGTCATTTTCCTCAGTGTATATGATCTACAGATTTCTATATATATACTACATACTATGCTAAAATTTAGATCAGTTATGAAATGCATAACACAGTTGAAAATTCTTTTTCAGCGATTCCCGTCAATATACGGAAATATACTCGAATTCTCCTGTGCAGCTCAGTATATGATGTATAGAATTTATATAAAACTAGCATGCTACGCCCGCTGTGCTGGGCCATTTTTCTGAGTGTACCTTAAATCAAACGAAATGGCTTTGTATTTTAAAGGAATGTGGATCTTCACCTACAGATGCTAACTTAGTAAATATTTTCAAACGAATTATATCAATGGATTTGAGCATGTATTTTAAAGCAATAGGGACGTTCACCTGGATTTTCCTTCAATATTATTGTAAATGATGTGAACGACATTACGTTATAGTATATCATACATTGGACACAATTTGGGCTAAAAGAAGCAACTCATTTAGTTGATCATTTATAGTAGAGTTTGGTAGGGAAATGAGGCCATTATGAGATTATGACAACAGGAACTAAAATGTCCTCTAGTCAACATACTACTAAAAGAGTAAGCATTACAATGATTGCATAGATTGACCATTGAACTTAAATAATGTTCGGGTGATTCATTTTCGTCTGTAAGTTCTTGAACTCCGTCCCTCTTTCTTGTCTCCATGTGAGATTCTGGTAACGTAAGTACAATCTCCCTCTATGTTACGTTATATTTCGCAATATACGTCCTCTTCTGCAAGTCTACTACGGTTTTTCATCTTTCGATTCCAGCAGAGTAAATACAGGGAAAATTGTAATAAATTGTTTGCACATAAAGAACAGTGTTTAACATTCATATTTAAAAAAAATGGTGAATCATAAAAAAGTGCATTTTTAAAGCTGAATATGAATAAAATTAAAATGACGCCATTTTCACTGTCTTTCCATTTTTTAGACCAGTTGCATTCGTGTAACCGTTAATCTGAAAAAAAAAAAAACCCAATGATTACCTCTGGTAGAAGAATAAACCTCTAGCTTGTATCCAATAAAATTTTCCTAATCTTCTGTAATCTTGCCGATATCCAAGTTTGACGTCAAACATTAGGAGTGCTTGAAACGATATGGTTATTAATGTACCAGAGTTAGTTACATAACGAAATTATTTACGCGCCAAGCTATGTTCCATTAAATAATGTCAAATTACTGTTAATTCAATTATAGATCTTTCATTAACAAAATTCCATACCTTAAATAAAACTGACAATGATAATGTTAGTTATGCAAAATGTTTAGTAATATTATTTTTGGTGAATACTTAAACCGAAGATTTTTTTTTGCATTTCTCTAAAGAGCATAATAACAAACAGAAATAAATTCATTTCTCATTATGTTTAGCTGCTAGGGCTATGTATAGGTCGAAAAGGCTTTATAGTGATCGAAAAAATATCTAATCAGAATTTCAGGTACTCCTTTTTCTTATCCAGCCTGAAATGATAAATCGACAAATATTATTTATTCCATTCGCCACCATTGACATTACAAAGTTTTTCCGTACATTGAAATCGCCAAAAAGTGGCAGAGATGTTCTGCTCTCAAAGCTAGCATACGGGAAGTGCTGGGTTCAAACTCTGTCGCGCTCGTTGACCTAACCGTTCGGAGTTTTCCGTAGTTTTCTTCGAACCTTGCCGTAAATACGGGTTAGGGTCCCTTAGAAAGACCCCCACGGAGGGCACTTCCCCCCAGGGTCTATATCCCTTGTGTAGATAATCGGCCGTCATAAAACAAACCAACCGTACATTTGAAGCATTGCTTTTTTGGTAAAACTTTGCTTCATAATGAAAAACCCCCATAAATTTAGCAATCGCTAATTTCAAAAGTCGTCCAATCTTCTGTAATCTGAATCGTCGTCCAGAGTAACCTTCAAACATAAACGAAACATCCAACAATACAGTAAAAATGCCAACTGGCAGGTGGCCGTAATACGGACAATTAGTCCATTGTCTTTTAAAAACCTTCCTGAAAAAAGGGAAGATATGCAGAAAAAACTAAAAGAAATGACGAATCAAAAAGAGCATCGAAAATTTATTTCAGCAAACAATTTTTATTGCAAAATGTAGCCTTTTTTGATAGTAACGCATAAATGCACACATCTCTTTAAGAATATTCTTTGGTTCCTAACTTTTGAAACAGTGAATATTTCCATAAGTGAAATTGGCGATATATTAAAAAACTAAAATAAAAATAAAAGAATATACAATATTCGCTGATCTGAGTTCGAAGCTTTAAAAATAATATGTTTGGTGAAAACAAACCGGCATGTTTCAGTAGTAAATTTTTAAATGTCTAAAATTTAATTACTTTACAATACGTGTTTGAGTGGCAGACATTCACTAAAATTTAAATATTTGGTCCCATATGCATGACAATAACTGCTATTTATATAATTTGCATTTGAATATAAAAATTTACTCCAAAAAGGATCTTGTATACACGAAAAAACACTATTATTGCTAATATCGCTCAAGCTGATGTCACGCTTATGCATTTTTGGCTTAAAATCACATTGCTTGGCGACAAAAGTAAAATCAAAACAGTAAATAAACAAATAACATGTAACTCATAAATGCAGTCATTTTTACAATTGCATCTGCTAGTTCCTCCTGTAAGACACGTGATAGGGGAGTTATATTAAAAAAAATTAACAGAAAGAAAAAAAGGAAAAAAAAATACTCGTAATTTATTAAATCAAATTATCAGATGCATCTTTGTTAACCTGACGCAAACGATAAATCGTCAAATATTGACTTAATCTGAATTGCAATCTCATGCATTGCAAATATTTTTAAGCATTACAAACATTCCTTTGGGGTTTAAATTAAATATTATGCCTCATTAAAACAGTTTTTTTTTTTCTTTTTCTTTTTTTTTTTGTAGGGAGGGGGGGGGGGGGGGTATTTTAAATAAAATTAATAACAGAATTTTTCTTTTATTTTTCTATGTGTTTGCATTATTTTCTGATACAGCCGTTTCAATTCTTTCGCCAACGATAATGGTCGCCAAAAAAATGACCTATGGTAACCTTATCGTCCAAAATAACAGAACTTGCCATCATAATTCTATAACTAATATACGTAGAACTATGTGTTATATACTAAAACCTTCCCTGAAAAATTATCTATCCAACAGTGCAACTAATATAAATAATATTAATAATTGGAATAATCAACGACAGATGGCGCTACTGAGTGTGAAATGTAATGTGTAATGCACGAACAAATAATTAAGGCTAACAACTAATTTCCATCAAATTCCATTCAGCAGAACTCGAGTTATAAAGGAACGGAACGAAATTTCCGTTTGTGTTTTATACATATAGTAGACAAGTAATATGCAAAAAAATTAATTAAATTTAAAAACGCATACCATAAGTGAAAAGGCACTTCCAGAAATTATCGCTTTTAGACAGAATAAACGAATTCTTTCGTGTGTCCCTGTCAGGCCCGTAGCTAGCCCTTACTTCTAGGTGGGGCAAATATTTTTTCAGGGGGGGGGGCAGATTATTTCTTAATTTTTTTTACGTCTCTTATACCTTGAAAAATATGTACTGTACTTTTAATGTAATTTTTTTCTCATTTAAAACGTAAGATCTCTCCAAAGCCAGAATGAAATTTTTAATGTTTGTTCCAAGACACAATAAAAATATATCAAAGACACAATAAAAATATATCAAAGACACATAAATAAAATATTTACATTTACATAACGTAAATAAGTTGTTTCCTTTTAATTAAGTAATTTAAATTTCTGTAGGTTTTATGTTCGTTTATATTAATAGATGCATTCAAGTACAATTTATTAACCCTTTAGCGGGCGATGGTCACAAAAAAGGACACCTAATTTTAATTCCAAAACTGACAAACGGCACCAAGAATATTTAATTATTTTTTTCCTTTTATAAAGTATTGGAAATTTAGCAAGTTTTTATTTTGTAATAAATTCTTTTGTAAATTCTGATGTCAGTCCATTATTTCATCATTTTAAAAACAGAATTACTCCGCGCCGGAAAGGGTTAAATGATGTTTCGTTATATTTACATCACGCAATAAAGATATGAGAAAGAAAAAACAGAATGAATAAAATGAATAGAACAAGTAACGATGATGTCTTTACCGATAGTGAAAAAAAATATTTTTTTTAATTTTCATTTCATCGATGTTTTTCCAATACATTTTCATTGATTAAAGTCGATACAGATGTAGAGGAATTAACTCGAATCTGTTTTTCTTTCCACTTTGCCATGGCTTGGATGTGAGCTTCTGATTTTTCGTGTTTTGGAAAACCGCGGCCATTGTCTAAAGCATTTTTACAAGTTTTAAAACCATGTTCGGTGTATGCGGCTTCTTTGGATCCGAACCGGTTAAAATGTCTACAAGCATAACAGAATGCTGCGTCCTTTGCCACAGAATATTCCAGCCATTCAAATTGCTTATACCACGCAGCTCGAAAAGAACGTTGATTTTTTCGTGGGAATTCCTTCAAAATAATTTGTTGAACTGGCTCGTCTCTTTTAGGCAAATCGAGATCGAGAATAATCTGGTTTACTTGTAGTAGGTCCAGTTAATGATAATGAATTTTTATCATTACTATTTGCACAATATTCAGGAGCAGGACTCTCTATTTTCTGTTCTAGTCGACGCTTCTTATACATAAATGAACGGATATCCATATTTTCAAATATAACTTGTATTCACAGATAAAGTAATCCGTTCCGTTCACAGATACATACTTATCCAAATATAATATATACAGCTTTTAAAACGAGAACAGATAAAGTCAGTGATTTAAACAGATAAAGTCTTAAAATTCTCACGCTTCTGTTGTTATGTGTTATTCTGTGTCTAGTTCTGAAAAAGCCATAAATTATGGGGAAAAAAATAGCATAAAAACAGTATATTTTCATATTTCTTTTTAATGGATTTTTATGAGAGATTATTAAGATTAATACAGAATTAATGTAAATATTGTTAACACTGTATGGTAAATTACACTGCATCAACACTTGCTACAATAACACGGAATCATTTATGTTTAAAGTATTAAACATAGATTATTCAAGATCTAATTAGCACAACCCAGTGCTGTCTCTGTTTCAGACAAAACAATCCCAGTTTAGGTGCGTTCGTAATTATATAAATGCGTAGCACCTATAGTCGTCGTCTTGTCCGTCCGCAAAAAACAAAAACTACCCAACCGAATGGTTTAAAATTTAATATATAGAATCGTTATAAAATTTTGTCGAGTCATTTCAAATTTTGTGAAAATCGAATCACAAATTAAACAGATATTAAAAAAATTTTCTTTATTCTATTAAATCCTATCATACGTAATCTGTATAATAAAAGCGCAAGTCATGTGACTGAGGAAAAAGAATACGGGCTAACCTGCTAACCACTTCTTTTTTCATATGCCAAGCGGTCATTTTTATTCAACATTATTTCTTCGAATAAAATTACATAAAAGTTACATTTTTAGAAAGATCATTCAAAAAAAGTGTTTGCTCGAGAGATGAGTTACATTAAAAAATGTATAGATTCTGAGATAACTTCAGTAGAAATTAGGTTAATAGCCGAATATCTCAATCCATTAAAGTAAATAAACACAAAAGATTCTTTCATAATGAGTCATAGAAATATTAAACCATGGAGGTAATCATCCATAAAGCAATATCTCATGTTGAATTTTGCAGCAGTCGGGTGTCGAAAAAAAAATTCGCATCTGTAAACGTGGCATCACTAATAAGAAAAAAAAAGCATGCTCATTTCGCTCGTAACAGACGATATAATTCATTTCACAGAAATAATAAAGATAATTTTTTTTACATTGTAAAACTAGTTATAATACGGTCGCACCTCATTTGTCACGTTTAACATACATTTCCAACTTGTTTGTTTGTTCCTTGCTACATTAAAAATAATAATAAACCCAATTTATGTAGAATGTTTAGTGTCGAAGAGTCTGTGCAAATATAAAATATTTTTTAATTTATTTATTTCACTGTCCATTTCCTATAAAGCATCGCTATTTCTTCAATCGCCGTATATTTTTTGAAAAGAGCTATGCATATTGTTTATGCTTAAGACTGTTGTGACATTAAGGTCACATTTACCCGTAATTAAATACCATATCAGATATCCACCATGAGGTTCCAAAAAAAAAATATTATATGTATATTAATTGTGTATATATATACAATTTTTTCCGGCTGAACAACACGGAACTTTTTTGCTATATTCGCACTGTCATTTTTATACATAAAAGCATGAAATTTACAAGTTTTAACTACTAAAGTGATTTAGAATCGAATAACGTTTTTCACTTTTCTATAGATTTTGAGTTGTAATCGATTTCTCCCTTATGAACTTTATCAGACTGTCATGTCCAGAAAATTGGTTTATATCGTTAACTTTGACGGTCATTTTCTGAAAACTGATTTGCTTTTACAAAAAAATGGAAAATACTATTTAATTTCTTTGTTTTTAATAAGAGGACCTGAAAAATTTTTGAATTTAAGAATAGTGAATGACTTTGTGAATGTGTCAGAAGATAACTAATTTGGATTTGTAAAATCGTAAGTAGCGCGGCATATTTTATTCTTTAAATTTGAAAAAAAATGATTGGTTTATTTCAGAGGCGCCAACTTTTAAAAATTTCAGGGGGGGGGGGGGGGCGGGGAAGAGTAGATTGAACAGATAAAGGGACAGACCTTTTATTAATTTTTATTTCCTTTATTTCCAGAGGGCCCCTGTGAAAATTTCCAGAGAATTTTTATGGCCTTGTAGTCGGCGCCTATGATGGATTTAATTTGTTATCTTGTTCATTATTATAAATATTTTCAAGCCGTAAGCAAAAATATGAACTTTTTTAAGCTACTTTTATCATATTATTTCGATATCTGCAAATAAATTCCTTCAAAGAATATATTTTACGCGAAATAAAACATTTTATAAAATCTAAGTATACTTAACAACTTAACAATATCATATCGTTACATTTTTCTTTTTGTTCCTTGATTTATTATTGATTGATATTATTTTGTTCCTTGAAGATTTTGTACTTTAAGATGAAAAGTTATTTATGTTATGTTACATGAAAGTTATTTAAAGTGAAATACATTCAAACGTGTAACGCGGTAATATAATTTCCTCTACTAACCGCTACTTGTAAAACCCGTGGGGAAAATATATATATATATATAACTTAAGACACATGTATATTCAAAACGATTCACAGATAATTCTGTAAATTTCTTATTTATAAATTAAATTTATATCATTTAATTAAAACAAATTTTATATTCTATTGGTTAAAGATGATATTTTCATTGTAATTCCATTTCTTCTTTATGCGGAAAAACTCCTCCCATAATTTTTTTATTGTGACATAGGTTTCACAAATATTTATCATTCACTAATATATAAGGAAAGATCAGAAGAATGAAAGACATTAGTCCCCTCTTCCCAAAGCAAACAAGTAAACTTAACAATCTGTTTCATGGAATTGGAACCAGTTCCATGAAAGAAGCTGCAAACTTGTCATGCACGACAAATTCAAAAGCATTATTGTAGGCTGTTTCGCTTTATTTTCAGATTCAGAAGCCTTTGGTTTCAACCCCGCTTTCTTAAGATAAATTTCACATGGTGACAATCCTACAAAGAAAGTAAGCTTTATGGATATCAGTCAATACAGAATTGTTGCTGGGTCGGTACGGGCAGAAATATCCTGCGGTACGGTGTAATTTTTACAAAGCAACAAAGCGGGGAATGTCCTAAGGGACAATCTTCGACAGTCTGTTGTATGTTAAAGAAATAGAGAAAAAAGAAGGTTTATAGATGAAATTTTTTCTGGTTTTGTTTCCAGTTTAAAAACGAAATTGGGAGGAGGAAGGGGAGGGGGGGGGGGGTTCTCTTTGCTTAGATCTGGCAAGAAGATGGAAAAAATTGGGAATTTAAAGTGAAATAGTGGCTGATAAAGTTATCAGAATGTCCAGTCTCACACTAGATTAGACAAAAAATTATTTAAAAAAATAATAGAAATTTAATGTTGTTTTAATCGGGATGTAAAATTTCACGCTAGGTCGGGCAAAATCTTTTGCAGGTCGGGCTTTGCCCGACCTGGCCCCCACCTAGCTACGGGCCTGGTCCCTGTAAAGGAATGATAGATGCTATGCACACCGTATTCTACAGTACGCATCTTGTACTGTACCTCAGTGATATATATCAATTTAAATGTGTTTGAATTAATCTAACAACATTGAAATACATTGTAAACGATTTTTCCGCATACATCATAATACAGGGTGGGGTGGTTATAATATAAGTAACTCTATTTGGATCTGTCTGTAGCTCGAAGGAATAACCCGAATGAAACAAAAATTGGAACACTTATTATTCGAGAAGGGGGAAAATAATATTAATAATTGGAATAATCAACGACAGATGGCGCTACTGAGTGTGAAATGTAATGTGTAATGCACAAACAAATAATTAAGGCATCAAACCGGATGGCATACCTAATTTATTGGAAAATGTCACAGTGATTGTGGTTACGCTTTCACATGGCGGTGCCGATCGTATTCAGGTTCCACATGGCCATTGTGCTGCAGGACACAATCCAGGCGGTTCATGACGTGTTCAACTGCGGAATGTATAACGCATCAGGAGTGATTTTTCGCACATGTTGTGATATACGGTAAAGTGAATGAGGTTTGCGACACCTCCACGGTACACAATATTACACATTACATTTCACACTCAAAAGCGCCATCTGTCGGCGATTATTGCAATTAATTTTTTTATTGTTCCATTCTTCTTCCCCCTTTTCGAATAGTAAGTGAACCGATTTTGGTTTCATTCGGGTTGTTCCTTCAAGCTACGGACAGCTCCGAATAGAGATACTTATATTATAACCACCCGGTATAACGAAATTCTTTTGAATATTCCTGTAAACGAACTACAAAGGCTACACACTTCTTTTTCAATACCAAACATGCCACAGTAGTCTTCAATAACATACATCAATTATATGGCAATCCGAGTTTATTTACGTGAATTAGAGCTCAGAAGGACGGCCAGACAAACTGAATTGATAAACACTTTTCAACTATATTTGAAACTGTTAATAACGGTGCGATCTAGGATTAGAAGGAATGCTTTTGCAGACAAAGACGACTGAAATTACATCTGGAACACACAAGATATTTTAAAATTCAGAATACCGTTAAAAAAAAGGAAAGAAAGAATAAAAAACGTGTGCTTTGTTTTACATCCACATATTAATAGAAATGTTTGACATAATCAAAATATAATGACTAATTCAAATAAAAAAAAAAAAAATTTCATAAAAAAAAAAAAAAAAAAAAAAAAAAAAATCTAAATTCTTACTTTTAAATGTATTTTCTTTGCATGTCATTTGAGAATTAGCGAGCAGCGCTTCCGTTTTCTGCTCGCTGAATTTAAGAAAACATCTGAAATATATTTCCTTTATCTAGTTTCCTAAAAGAATAAATGATACATTTTTATAAGAAATAAAACTGTCATTATCCCTGCAAAATCGCATTAAATCATATATCCTTCCTAAGCATTGCAGTTATCTTTCAACAAAATAAATACCTTATTACTGTTATTGCTATCTATATATAGAGAAGTATATACTAACGGATAATCTTTTTACTGAATTCGAAATGAAACGATGTTTAACGATAGCACAGTTTAATATCATTGTTGTCTTATAACAGAAGTACAACAGACAGAGGCTTATAAAACAGACAAAGGCTTATTGTTGAGAACTAGGAATTTTTTATGTTTATTAATTTTCTTTTACGAAGAATAAATTTATGAAGTATGGATTTTTATAAATTAAGATTAGTATGCTGTCGCCATTGCATAATTCTATTCAATATCCAATCTAATAATTCAATTTGAATAGATCTGTTGTATTAACCCCAGTATTGTACTATTTATATGCATCACGTCAATAATTCATGTAATAACTAGCAGGTTTCGTCCGCTACGCTGGTCATTTTCTTCAAACGAACTATGAATCAAGCGAAATATATCGGTGAATTTGAACTTGCGTTTAAAAAAAAAGGAATAGAAAGGATACGAACGTCATTGTACTATATTATATTTTCTAATGTGTCATACAAAATGTGGGCTATTAAGAACCAACATTTTTGGTTAATCCTTTACAGTAGATTTGATAAAGAACGATATTAGTTTACTAAAACCATACCTGAAAAATTATGTAATTAAGAGTGGAAGTTCCACCAAAATCCGTCTAGTAGAACTTTTTAGAAGGCTAATCTTTCATAGAACTGTCCTCTCTATATCTGTAACAAAGCGCCGTAAAACGATATGCAATATACTAAAAACAACCCTGAAAAAGTATCTAACTAACAACACAAGTCTCATCAAAATCCGTCTAAATGAGTTGAAATTTTCCAATTGGATGATAAATGTCCTGACCTGGGATCCCTTGGCTGAAGCTACCAGTACTCTACCAACAATACCAACCAACCTATGATCAATAAGGTTAACTGGATGAATTAGGTCATCCAGATTCGACCGGAATGGCTCAGTTGGTAGAGCACTGGCAGCTTCAGCGAAGAGATCCTGATCATCAGAACAATCCTGGCACGGACATTTTTCGTCCAGTTGGAAAGTTGCAACTCATTTGATTTCTTTACTAATTTGAATAATTGTGTTAAAAATTAATCTAGTAAAATCAGTCTAGTACAACGTTTTTAGTTATGCGCTACCGCGCATGCGCGGTAGCGTATTACTGCTTGCGCGGCAGCGTATTACTGTTTATTTTACTGTTTAATACTGTTAATTTTACGGTATAATACTGGCAGCTGGGATGCCAGTTTTATACTGTAAAATCAACAATTATTTTTTGCAGTGTATGAAGTTTGTTTAGTTTTCTTTTAACGCCAGATTGAGTATTTCAAACTTGAAATAGCATAACTATCTTCCTTTGAATGAATCTTATTTCACAAATTGTGATGGCAAAAGTCTCCGGAAAAAAAATCTAAAGAAGTGCCGACGTCATCATTTGACGGATTTCGTTCATATTTTCACAAATGATGCCTATGAGGGTGACATTGAAACTGACACATTACCAAATATCTTTTTCAAATAGTTGAGAAATTATATTTAAAAAAATATATAGATAAAAAAAGCTTAATTAATGCGCATACATCACGAAAGTTTAGTGTGGACGTCATTATCACCGCCAGAATATTTTCGTAGGTAACCGGATTAGAACACATGAAGCAAAAAATTTACGCACGCACTAAAGTACAATAAAATACCTTTCAATTTAATCAAACTGAAGAATAAATCTGGATTTTTTTCTATTTGAAAGATAAAAACTACTAATAACTTAGAAGTAGAGATTTGCGCAAATATTTCCAATAGAATTTTTTAAATCACCAGTAGTAACTTTTATGTTTCGCGTGTGTAAATTAGAAAAAATTCTTTGATGCTTAAATAAAAGGTTTTGATTTACGGTATTATTTCTTCTTTTTTTTTTTTTAAAGTTTCGTTCATCTCACGAAACCTTATTAGTCCCGAAACGTTGACTGTCCGTCACAGAGCCGGTTCTCAGAAACTATATAACTAACAGACTTGAAATTTTGTGTACTTATAGCTGAATACAAACTATGGAGCTGAAATTCATAAAATTAAAAAAAAATTGTATTATTTTAATATAGAGAGATAAAAAACCAAAAATCTAACATCCTTTTCTTATTAAATTTAATCATTTTTCGTTATAGTAGTTGCCAACAATTAAAAATCCGCAATAAAATTCTTTCTACAATAATTAATTTTCTATTGAAATTTTTCCACGTGAAAAATGAAAATGAAATAAAAAGTTTCACCAATCGAAACAAGAACGAAAAATCATGCGTCAAACATAGATTATGCAACACTTTCCAACACTTCTAAAATAATTTTGTAAATATTTACCGTAAGGTGTAAGATGATATCTAACTAAACAATTTTGAAAACGCATAACAATTGTGGTGTTTGGATGATAAGTTCCCTTTTTTTTTATACAGTGGAATCTTGTTAATATTCCAAATAATATATATTGGGTTTGTGATCAAAAGATTATAGTGAGTACAGTATTGCTGTGACCGCAAAAGACCACTTCGACATGACATTAATTATTAAAAAAATTCGTTAAGTAAATTATTCATGTAAATTTATAATTTCAAGAACGATGAAGATAAAAGAGAAAATATTACCTAACCTAAACAGGAAAAGAAAGTGGCAGAAGTGATTAAAAGAACTTGCACTGAAAATTGCAGATTCAAAATAAATCTTTATTTATAAAGAATCTTGAAAAAGGAGTATTTCTGAGGGAATCTCTTCTTTATAGATTCACCTCTCTCTTTTTTTAAATCTTAAGTATACAAATGACGTTTTAAATAAAACCCATCATAAAAAAATTAATGAAATTTTTCTCTCTTGGGAAACTCGGATATGTTGCTTTTAAAGAAAAATAATCAAGCAATTTGTAGAACAAAAAAAAGTATCACCACTCGAATGACAATAAGCCATTTTCGCCATATATGCCAGGTTCCAGTGAGCTACCATCACACACAACCGTCTTTTTTTTTTTTTTTTTTTTTTTACGTTGGTGGAGAAGATTTCATAGTTGCCATAATCAGAGTAACATAATATATAAGAAGATTAAAAAATCATCACAATTTTTTTAAAAAAAGGGATATTTTCTTCATATCGTAACATTCGATGCACACATAGCATTTTTTTTTTACAGCCAGCCGAGCCATCACCTTACACTCTAGTCGCAAACATCTCCGTGTGTGTGTGTGAGCGCGCAGCTTCAGCGCTGACAGGGGGGGGGGTGCCAAAAATTGAAAAACGCCAATCGGCAGAGATAAAAAATTACGTATTAAAAACATTTGAATTTGATTGGCGAGGGGCGGAGCACAGAACAGGAAGTGGGCATAGGCACAGAATGTTATCGAAGCTTCTGGTAAAATCCGATACCGGAAGTACAGAGGTAACAAAAAAGATTACTATCATTTTTAAAAAGCGAAATGTTATGAAAGAAAGAAAACCTTACAGGGAAAGAATTAAAATAATTTTGAATGTGAATTTAAAATTAAACGAATAAGGACAATTAAAATATTTCTTAAATTAAATTAAAAAAATGGCAGTGGTTGTAAGAACAACAACACATATTTAATTCCAATTTCAGGAATTATCAACAATATTCGGAAAAATACCCGAATTCTTTTGTGCAACCCTGTATATGATCTATGGATTTGTATATATACTATATATAATGCTAAATTTTAGTTCAGTTAGGAAACGCGTAGCACAGTTTAAAACGCACACCAAGTAATAGACAAAAAAAGAGTTAAATTTAAAAAATGCGTTCAGCAACTGAAAAAGCATTTCCAGCAACTATTATTAATAAGCAGTACTTTAACCGAAATTTTTTTTGCGTCCCTGTAAATGAACAATGAAAGCTATACACACAATATTCTACACCGTGTCCCAAAAGTTTAGACAATCCATAAAATTTGCATTAGCATAAAAAGTAATAAGGTACAGTTAAAATTCGTGAGATAGGTAATAAATAAAAGCAGTTTTGCTTATATACACATATAAATTGTGATCAAAGGTTTGAAATTATAAAATATACATTAAATTATATAACAATGTGCTGTCCCAAAAGTATAGACACTTGTAATTTTTTTAGTTTTACGCTTATAAAAGTAACTAAAAACTTACTTTTAATATTTAATTGTATTGACACGACACTTTCTAACATCAAATACACATTGTTCCGTAGAATTAACTAAGCATTGCATTACAGAAGGAGGTATTTCATACCACGCTTTGTCAATTGCAATTTTTAAGTCATTTACACATGTTTATTGCTTTCCATTTTCATATATTTTACGAGATAAAATCCCCCATGTGTTCTCCATGGGATTCAAGTGCTGGCCAGTCTAATAGTGTGATATTGTTTTGCCTAAACCATGTTTTCGATGATGTGAAGGTATGGATGGATGCCCCATCTTGTTAGAAAACACAGTCCGGTCCTGCTAGCAAATCCATAATTGGCAGTAAATTGGCACGTAAAATATCCTGATAATCCTCTGATTTCATTTTTCTGTTGATAAATCCTAGAAATGTTTGGCCGTTGATTGAAAACCCTCCCTAGGTCATTACGGAACCTCCGCCTTGTTGCCTGCTGAAACAGTTCTTGGGTTCTTTTCTTAGGTCATGCCAGTAAAATTTATGACCATCAGGGCGGTCTAAATTCCATGTCTTTTCATCTCTGAAGATGACAGAAATCCATTTTTCACCGTATGACATATGCTTTCTAGCTCACTTTAGATGTGCATCTTTATGTCTCTGCTTTAAGCAAGGTTTTGCTTTCATTCTCCTGTAAACAATATTTGTTGAAGCTTTAATTCTTCTGTGTACAGTACTTTTTGAAATTCTGGAAATTGATGCAATTTCACGCGTAGATAAATTAGCAACTGAAGCCATTTTTAATAACATTCTATCATCACGTAACATTGTTTTCTTTGGTCTTCCGACTCGCTTTCTAGTATTCCATGTTCCACCTGATCTCAAAACTCTATAAATACTGCTCAAGGATATCTTTATTCTTCTCGATATTTGTTCAGGATTTTGTCCTTGCGCTTTTAAATGTAAAATCTTAATAATTTCATCTTTAGAAATTTCTTTAGAACGTGGCATTTTTATCAGAATACGCAGGAAATGTCTTTTCCGAATCACAAACATAACAATACTTTGAACTCATTTTATTTCACAAAATTTTAATAAATTATTATGCTAAAAATACAGCAGACGATATTTCAATTAGCGGGAAAATTTATTCTGCATTTATAGAAGCAGACGAAAATAAAAATATTTTATTTTGTGAACAAAAATGTAAAAGAAAATATGTAATGCTTTATTGTGTCTATACTTTTGGAACAGCACATTGTTATATAATTTAATGTATATTTTATTATTTCAAACCTTTGATTATAATTTATATGTGTATATCAGCAAAACTGCTTTTATTTATTACCTATCTCACGAATTTTAACTGTACCTTATTACTTTTTATGTTAATGCAAATTTTATTGATTGTCTAAACTTTTGGGACACGGTGTATAGTAAGCATCATGTAATCCACGTTAGTGAAATATATCAATTTAAATATGTTTGAAATAGTGAAACATTACTAAAATATACCGCAAATGATTTTTCCCCATAGACCGCAATGTAACGGAATTCTTTTGAGAGACCCTGTAAAAAAACTATAAGTGCTACACACTTTATTTTCAATACCGAACATGCCACATTAAGCCTCAATAACATATATCAAATTCATGACTATCCGAGTATATTTACGCGAGTTAGAACACGGACAGACGGACAGACAGACAGACAAACCGAATTCATAAACACTTTTCAACTATGTTGGAAAGTAGTAAAAAGATTAATATGACGTCATATTGGTAATAAAACGGACATTTTCAAACATTTCTCAATAATATAATGCGTATGAGAATGTGTAAGTATAGAAAGCAGATTAATATGATGTCATTAGAGAATTAAAAAGAAAATTAATCTGACGTCATATTGGAAGTTTAACAGATTTTTCAAATGTTTGAGAATAATACAAAGAGAGTATCAATATGAGTAATAGAGAAAGCAAGTAGATAGGACGTCAGCAAGTGATTATAATGTCATATGAGTTTGAGGAACGTATTTAATCATGAAAAAAACCCGATTATGGAAATATTGGCATATTTTAACATTTTGAAGGTCGCTATAAAACATGTTTAATTTTGAAATTGATTTTTTTAACTATCGCATTTAGTTTACATGACAGATATTATTATGCTATCGAACCGGTTCAGATTTTCGGAAAAATAGACCGGTAAATTTTTACTTTATAAAAAACATGACTTTTTTTTTTTTTTTTTTTGAAAATGAAATTTATTTTGATTTATTAAGGAAATAATAAAGTGTTTTGAAAAGAATATTAAACGAAACCCTTTGTGAGATCTTCGATCACACATACCCACTTGTTTCTTAATTTTAAATCCTAAATAGATTCCATCTTTCTCAAAAATTGATGCGCTATTTATGGGTTAAACGCACATAAATTAAACGTATTTTTAAAGTTTGATAGAAAATTTGTAAGAACTTTTAAGAGTAGCAAGAAATTTAAAGTTCGTAAGAAATTTTAAGGCTTGCTATCATAAAAGTCATGTTGACCCACTTGCAAAAAATTGAAAAAAAGTGTCTTTCGAAATTTGCTTGTTAATAAATTACATTTTTTTTCTTAATTTTAAGTCGTAAATAGATGCTCTTACTTATTTTCTAAACACACATAAATTAAGCGTATTTTTAAATTTTCATGGAAAATTAGTAAGAAATTTTAAGTGTGGAAAGAAATTTAAAGTTTGTAAGAAATTTTATAGCTTGCTATCTTAAAAATTATGGTACCCACTTGCAAAATATTGTAAAAGAAGGTTTAAACAGTCCTATTATTTTGAATTTTGCTTTGAAATAAATTAAATACTACTTGCATCTGAAACATTTTAATGAAACTTTTATATTTAACCAACATTTATCTATATTAATACAGCAGTATCGATTTCTGCAACATCATTTTCATATCTAAACAAGAACGAAAAATCATGCGCCAAGCATAGATTATGTAACACTTTCCAACGCTTCCAAAATAATTATACAAATCATACCGTTTAATAAGCTGAAAGATAACATCTAAGTAAACAATTTGGAAAACGCATAACATATTTAAAAACATAATTTCAGGAATTTCCAACATATACAATCTTCGGAAAAATATCCGAATACTTTTATTCAGCCCTGTATATGATCTATAGATTTGTATATATACTACATAGGATGCTAAATTTTAGTTCAGCTAGGAAACGTGTAGCACAGTTTAAAATTCTCCTTCTGGAGCTTCTGTCAATAAACGGAAATGTGTTCACGAACTTTTGTGCTTCCCTGTATATGATCTACAGAATTTATACGCACCACGTAATAGACAAAAAGCGAGTTAAATTTAAAATCGCGTTCAGTAACTTCCAGGAATTATTGTTAACAGACAGTAGAGAATTCTTTTGTGTGTCCCTGTAAATGAACGATGACTGTTATACACACAATATTCTGTAGTAAGCCTCTTGTAATTCACCTTAGTGATATATATAAATTTCAATGCGTTTAAAATAGTGAAACATTATTTAAATAAACCGCAGACGATTTTTCTCCATGGACGTAATGTAACGGAATTCTTTTGACTGTCCCTGTAAAGTAACTATAAGTGCTATGCACATCCTATTCCATATTAAGCTTCTTGTAATGCACCTTAGTGATATATATAAATTTCAATGCGTTTAAAATAGTGAAACATTATTTAAATAAGTAACTATAAGTGCTACGCACTTCCGTTGAAATCGGGAACATGCTATAGATTGCGACAATAACATATAAAAATTGCAGGGCAATCCGAGCCTATTTACGGGAGTTAGAGCACGGCCAGACGGCCAGACGGCAGACGGCAGACGGCCATACGGCCAGACAAACCGAAGTCATAAACACTTTTCAACTAGGTTGGAAAGTGTTAAAAAGGAAGAAAATAAATATATTTTTTAAAGTATGAAAATAATATTTTACAAAATCGTCCCTGCTTTATTAAGGCAAATAAATACATGCTTACGTATAAAAATATTCAGATAAAAGCTTGGGCTTCATAGTCTTTTAGTAAAATACTATTTAAGGTGTAAAAGTTGGAAACACACTCACACACGTACGCATGAATTTGACGATTATGACATTGTTATAGGCTCATCATCATTATCTTTTAAATACGAATAATTCTAGAGCAATAATTGCAGATTATAAAATTTCTAAGCAGCAACATCTATTTTAATATAATTTTTTTTCTAAAGAAATATTTCTATAGCAATATGAATAAATTTCTATATAAAATGTTTTACAGAAATATTTCATAGCAATCTCTATAGATTTCTATGTAAAATTTTCTAAAGAATTTTTCTGTATAAATAGCTATAAATTCATACAAAAAATATATATGTTTTTATTTTCGGCGTGAAAATTTCCCGACAGACTTCTTCACATGCTCCTCGAATACAAATGGGTGTTCCTTTAGTTGCGTTCAATTCAGGTTCACTTCGTTCCGTCAGGATTTCAAATTTTGTCAGATATGTTGAATATCGACACCTATCATTATGTAACCAAAAAAATGATATTGTATTTATGAATGTCGGTAGATATACCTGAATTCTGTAAAATTAATCGTTTTTAGGAGATTGGCTAATGCACATCAGATATTTAAAAAATATATGTTTCTTATAAATGGCAAGCTTATTAAATTTTATTTTTTAGACTACTATTTCGATATTAAAATGTTATAACTAATGAAAAGATTCTTATAAATGTTTTCTTTTAAACAATCAATTTAAGTTATATCAATGAGTTTCGGCAGGTGTCGCAAATTTCATGTACAGCTAGATTCGAATTTGAGAACATTGGCCAATATCTTTGTACTACCTAGGGTAGAGAACTCTTTTAACCCTGTCTCAAAATACATCTTCGAATATTTAAATTTTATAGCAATCTAAATATATTATTCCTGCATTTTATCATGCATGTCGGGAGGCAACAAAAACAGTGATATATCTAAAAGAGCGATATAACTGAGGCATTGAGAAAATAAATAACTAGTCGGATGTGTCAATCCCAAAACTTTCTTCTATCTCACACAGGTTTCGCATACTCTAAAAAGAATCAGCACCAATTTATATCAAGGTCTAACTGAAACTAAAGTTTTATTAATATCCGTGCATTATTTCTTGAGATATGACTATCGCTAAAATGGTGTAAATCCTGCAAAATGCTGCATAACAGCGCCACCTGCTGGGCGATTGTTACCAAAAACTAATCAGCACCAATTTATATCAGAGACTAACTGAATAAAAGTTTTATTAAATTCCAAGCATTAGTTCTTGAGATAGAGCTATTGCGGAAATCGCGAAAAATGCTGCATAGCAGCGCCACCTGCTGGGCGATTTTTACCAAAAACTAATCAGCTCTCATTTATATCAGGGACTAACTGAATCTAAAGTTTTATTAAATTCCGAGCATTAGTTCTTGAGATAGAGCTATTGCGGAAATTGCGGAAAATGCTGCATAGCAACGCCACCTGCTGGGCGATTTTTACCAAAAACTAATCAGCATCAATTTATATCAGGGACTAACTGAAAATAAAGTTTTATTAAATTCCGAGCATTAGTTCTTGAGATAGAGCGCCCACAAAATTTGTGTCACATACATACAGACAGACAGACAGACAGAGTCACAGACAGAGTCACAGAGTCACAGACAGTCATTTTCTAAAAACAGTCAAATCGTGTTCAGGACCTTCTAAAACGTATAAATCCGTCGAAAACAGGAAGTCGAAAATTTTCATGAATCCAATACTTTCTTCTTGTAAAGATAGAAGAAAGTAAAAAAGGGGCATCAACTACGAGTAGATGTTTTATATTTGTCTATATACACTAATTTATACACATATTACAATTTTCTTAAAAAAATAATAACAATAGAGAATTATATTTATTTTTATGCACTGGGTCATCCAGAAAGTTCTGTGGTACATTTCTGTTGAGATAATGTTGAAATGAATGACTATGACCAGATTTTAAAAAAATTTATTACAAAATAAGTAAACGCAGTTTTTTTACGTACATTATAGAAACAAAATTTTATTCCAAAATTCCGGTGGGATTATGGATTTAAAGAATATAAAAAACCCCGCAGAACTTACCGGATGACATAATACTCGTGTTGTTACATAAAAAAAGGCCAGAAAAGTTTTGTGATTTTTTTTCGTTTTGGAAGATATTAAAAATAACGATACATCCGAATGATAGCATATTCATATTCTTGATAGTGATCTCAAAAATCAATGTATTTTATGTTAACTCTTTGTTAATGTGGAAATGTACCTTCCTCTACTTTTAACACACCATTAAATTATGCGGCAGCCATAATGTTTTGATGCTTTATTGTAGTGTTAGTTAGAGGATAGATGAGGCAGAGTCAGAAAGATAAACCCTCATCGGATCCTAATGCAATTTACGTGGTACCCTAATAGTACGAAGTTTTTTAAAGGAAAAAAAAAGTCATCTTATCCAAAATTGTGCATGAGTATACTTAAAAAATATCTGAAAATACAGGGTCTAAACGATACTTGCAGTTCCTTGAAAACTGTTCAAAAGCATTTAAAGTTTGTGCAACAGCACTCATAACATTTCAATGTTTGCATCTTTAGATGGTTTATTTTCTTAATCCATGAATCTTACCATCCACCTGCTTCGGGGAAGGTCCATGACCCTTTTCTGTCTCCTTGAAGTTGACCATCCATCAAAGTAGGCTAGGTTATATGGAAATACAAGGTTTAAATAACGTTGTATTACAATTACAAAACGTTGCTTGTATGCTTGTGGTTTCTTGAAAACTGTTTGGTAGTACAGTAATTTTTCAACATTCGCGAGGGTTACGTTCCAGGAAAAGACCGCGAATGTTAAGTCTATCTCTCTGCACTAAAAAAGGAGTTACGTTCTATAAAATTTTAATTGGAGTGGCACAGCATGTCAAAGAACTAAAGGATACGTGCTTTAACAATACGTTATGCAGAAAATATATGTAGAAGTTAAATGTACGCACATTTTCATAAACATGAAATTTTTTTACTAAAGATAATTCAAATTAATTGGCTAGGGAAATAATTACAGCTAGAAACGCATGTGTTTTGTATAAAGTAATTTCGATTCTCTCTATTCGCAAGGAGACGATAATGTGTAAATGGGTCAGTATGCGATAAAATATTAAAATACGATATTTAAATACATCTAGATGCTTCGGAAATGCTGTTATTTTCTATCTAAGTGCAGTTTCAGCTCCATCACAACGAGAACTTGAACGTGTTAAATTAATGGATTAAAGATGCTCTTACCTTACCACTTCTAATATCCCCATTGCAATGAATATTCTTCTGTTATTATTTGCTGTTCTACAACACTCGCTCCTTTTTCAGTTGACAACTGAAAATTGATTTGTAAATAGATACTAAGAAAACCCTGAGGAAATAATCTTTAATTTCTATAAATTCTGAAAAAGAAAGAGATAATAATAAGAAAAAAATTGCGAATAATCAGTTCAGATTCTCGTGAATGTTACGTTTTACGGTATTTTCATATTCGCGAATAATCAAAACTCGCGAATATTAAAACCGCGAATGTTGAGGGATTACTGTATTTAAAGTTTATGGAACAGCACTCAAAATACTTCAATACTTTCTTTATTTGCTTGATCCATGAATCATACCGCGCCGCGCGCTTCGAGGTAGATTCATCACACTTTCTGTCTCCTTGAAGTTTTCCATCCATCGCAATATGCTGTTATCAGAAAATACAGGGTTTACGCAAAGTTCTATTACAATTACAAAACATTATGTCTCATGAATTATTAGAGATAAATGCTTGAAATTTCTTGAAAACTGTTCGGCAGCACTTAAATTTTCTGCAATAGCCTACACAATACTTCAGTGTTTGTATCTTTACTTGTTTTATTCGCTTAATCCATGAATAACACCGCGCCGTCGACTTCATCACACCCTTTGTCTTCTTGAAGTTATCCATTTATCGTAGTATGCTGGATTATATGAAAATACAGGATGTAAACAAAAGTTCTATTACTATTATAAAACTTTAAAACCTTGAATTATTGCAGATAAATGCTTGAGGTTTCCTGAAAACTGTTCGTCAGCATTTAAAGTTCGTGCAACAGCACTCAGAACACTTGAATGTTTCCGTCTTTAGTTGCTTTATTTGATTAATCACACCGGACTGTCTGCATTTAAGTAGGTCCATCACACTTTTTGTCTCCTTGAAGTTCTCCATCTATCCAGTATGCTGGATTTACTAGAAGAATCCTTCCCATACTGATGTAATTGCTTCCCTCTTTAAATGGGAATTTGTTCCCTGCATTCCACAGCAGACGCACTGAATCTTTGCCATCATGTGTCAGTCACAAATTCCTACAAGGAAAAAGCAAATCAAAATGTAGACACAAACAAAAACATAGATGCTGAGTAACACATAGAAAAAACCGCGAGCATTTACCTAAAATATTTCATGAGTTATAACGTTTTGTAATTTTAATGAAACTTTGTGGACATCCTTATATTCAGTAAATTTGGGAACTTATTCTTTTGTGAAACTAATTAAAAATATTAAATTAAAGAATAGATTTTGATTCTAGAAATGATTCATAAATAAAAATATTTCCTTATAAAACCACGTGGAAATACATTTAAATTGCATTAATTTTCAGAATTTTATCACTCTTGTCGTCAGTTCCAAATTTTTATTTAAATGTGTACGTTAACTTACTGGCACGATTTGATAATATATTTTCAGCTGCGTGTAACCAAATTTTAACTCGATTTTTCATGGCAGGATGCAGTAATCAAATTAATTGTAAGTACGATGAAAGAGATCAGAAAAAAGCTTTGTTTTACACAGATTATCAGATTCTTTTGTACTCAAATTCACTTTCTAAAAGTGAGAGAACAAGCTCAATGATCATATGTCGCGCCGCACTGAAGAGTAATTAAAAATCCATTTGGCTTCAGTGAAAGAATGCCCATTATAACCATGACAGTGATAAATTTGCTTTCTCACAGATTAAGAAAGATATTTCTTTTCTTCCATGGGTTATAAAGGATTGTTAGCGTGTTTTCATTAAAACTTCGCTTCGCCAAATATTTTTACTCTTATGTTTCTGCTTTTTTTTTCCTTCTTTAAAAATCCATTCTGCTCTTTTTGACAATACAAAATTTTAATTGAACAGACTAGCTGAAAAGGATAAATTTTACAATGTCAAATTTTTATTTATCCTCTACAATATATTTGTCACGTTAGTTTTCACTTTCATATACAAAACATATTCGATTAATTTTGGAATGTGTACTTTTATGAAGCTGAAAAAAAAGACAGAAATAAAGGATCGATTTACATTCCAGAAATAAGTCATAAGTAAATATTTTTTCTTAAAAGCTATGTGGAAAATATTTTTGAATTGTGTTAATTCTGAGAATTTCGATATCTCCTCCTAGCAGGATTCGACCAAATCATGTTACCAGTCATAAGTTTTTGGCATAGCTGCCTGACTGGTAAATACTAAATTATTGCGTAGACATATCCAATAATATTGAATAATAAAAAAATAATAATAAAAGAAAGAAAAGAACCTCAAGCAGATTCTAACCTGGATGACGATTGCTCGATTATTCTGCTATAGATACTTAGAATAAATTTGCTGCTGATTGAGGTTTGAGGGGAAAGCAAGGTTACAGATAATGGTGAGCGGCTACTTGACATTTGAGAAGGAAAAAAAGTTATGGCTGGACTGCTGTGAAGTCTACTGTTTCTCATCGATAGGACATGATAAGGAACGAGGTGATTTTGCGTCGGCTCCAGTCACGGCCGGAATTCCGTTTCTAGAAGCTGTTTATTTTTCTGATCACCACTAAAGTTATAGTTCTAAGTAGGACTGATGCAGCATATAAAGATCTTTTTACATATACAGTGCGTGTAAAAACTTTAAAGACAGCTAAAAATTGTAAAAATTTTGATAAATTTAATATGAGATAATTGAAATGAAACTTTAATGTTGATCATAAGGTTGAAATACTAATATAAAAGCCAACAAAATGTATATGTGACAATTTTGTGTTTTTATTGCGAAAAAATAATTTCTATGCAAACAAATGCTATTTTCGCTTGTGTAAAAACTTTAACGACACTACTATTTTTTATAGAAATAAGTAAACTGACTGAATACGAAAAAGGTGCATTGTCAGGAAAGAGGTGTCGATCTATTGAAAAAAGATAAGAAGATCTAAAACCATTGTCAACAATTTTGTGAGGTTAAAAGATGAGTGCGGCAAAAAAGAAAACGCTGGAGGCAGACCAAAAGCTTTGCCATCCAGAGATTTAAAGTTAGTAACATCTGGAAAAAAAACTGTGAGATGTGAAGAAATTTTACGAACGACTGGGTTCAATATTTGCAAGAAAACCATGTGCAACAAAATTACTCGATCTGGGAATTTCTAGTACACAGCAAACTTGTATAAACACCCTTTACTGACTAGACACAAAATCCAGCGTTTACAGTTTTTTAATGCGAGTGAGCACTTGGGACGACAAATGGCTGCAGGTTTTTTTCTCTGATTAAACACTATGGAGATATACAATATACACTGTAGATTAATTTTCAGTTAACTTTTGAAAGAGTGTGTTTCTTAGTTCGCCTCTTTATAAATTGAAGGGTAACTAAGAGCTTCTACGATGGTTAAAAATTATCCACTAAAATTCATTGACGTACCTTTGAAAATAAATTTGTAGCAGATTCGAGCAAATCAATTTTTAACCGGAAAAATTGGATTGTTACAGTCAGTCATCAATGTTTTATAACCTTCAAAAAATCTTTATAAAAAGTTTCTTTTATTTAAGTGCTTCAATTAAAAAAATAAATGGCTTTAGACCATCTAGGGAGGGGGAGACTCGAGCTTCCCTTTGACCCTCGCTCTTGGATATTAATATCAACTCATTGATTTGGCGTCTCGCTTAGAAAGAAGCATTGGGTCAACAACCGATAACCGTTTCACTAATAGAAAACCATCAAAATAATTATACAATCGAGACAATCGATTGCCATATCTTGGAATCAACCTCGGTAGATTTTTAACTCTACCGATATTTTTGTCAATATGAAACCAACTTTGAAGTGGTTAGTTATATATGGGTCGCTCAAATGAGAGTGACACTGCAGTCAATTTTAGAAATGGTTGAATGGTATTAATATAAATTAGTATACAAAAGAAAGAAGTAATACAGATATAAGAGATAGGCTATACAAAGTCACCTTGTAGGTTGAAACAAGCGTCCCAGCGGTCAACGAGACGAGGGATACCCTGGGTGAAGAAGCTCCGGTGTTGGTTGTGGAACCAATTTTCAACGGCAACTTAGACCTCATTATCGTCGGCAAATCGCCGTGCCTTCAGAGCTTTCTTGAGTTGACCGAAGATGTGGTTGTCACACGGCGAGATGTCCGGGCTGTAAGGGGAATGTTCGAGAACCTCCCAGGGGAATTGCCGTAACAATGTTTGGCACGCCACAGCCACATGAGGACGAGTATTATCATGCAAGAGGTGTGTTGCCGCTAGAAGCGCCGTGTATGTAAAATGTTTAAAAAAAAAAAAACTTGTGATTGTGAGTTGGGTTCGAGATGCCGATCAGAGAAGTTGTGTAAATCTCGGCTCTCGACCATTTTATTTAGTGTTGTGAGAAATTAAAAGAGTTACAGTCCGCTAGTGACTATTTTATTGAAATTGTGTATTTTTTCTTTCGTAGTGATAAATATTATTAACTGAGTTATCGGCGAATCCATAGTATTGGTCCGTCGAGCCGGAGAAAGAACTAAAGGAATTATTCGATGTTTATGTTTTTTCGGCAATCGTCTGCTGAAGATAAAATGGTGTTTTGGAATTCTATCACAGTAATTAAAATGAGTAAGACTAAAATTAAATCATCGTATTGTTTATACTGAAGTACAAAATATTGTGATTTAAAATTCCGATGAAGTTTTTCTTGATTCCAGAAGAAAAATAATTTCGATTAACCTGGAGAATTTCGTAATACGAAAGAATAAACTGTGAATGTTTTTACGCAGAAAAGAACTGATATTCTTTATTATTGAACTAATTTGAGAATAGAGAAAATGGATTACATCTTTCCAATGTGGAATTATTCGATTTGGAGATTTATTAGTAGATAAAGGTACGTCAGTTTTATTTATTTTATTGTGAATTGTATTTATAATACAATGTTTAAAGGTGCAAAAAAAGAAGATTATCAGCGAATTGCTGCTGAATTAGACATAGATATATCAGATTCGAAATTAACTATTTATGATTTAATAAATTTAATAAAGGAAAGTTCGAAGTATAAAGCAGATAATAAACTGGTTGAAGACATAGCAAACAGTTTTATTGAGGAAAGAAAAAAATGAGGAATCAAAATTACTAGATCTTGAGAAGTTAAAAATTGAACATGCAAAGTTAGAAATTGAGTTGGCTAAGGCCCGTGCAGAAACTAAAAATGATAATTTAAGTTGATCTCGAAAAAAAAGATAGTATAGAATCTTTAGACTCTCTGATTAAAAGTGTACGAACTTTAACGATTAAAATTCCATCTAAACCAGAAGGTTGGGGTTATTTTTTTTCATCGTTAGAAAGAGCCTTTATTTCTAAAAATGTCCCAGAAAAATATAAATCGGAAATTCTACTAAATCTGTTAGGAGAAAGAGCAACAAACGTTATTACATACATTAAAGTTTGGGAATTAGAAGATTATTCAAAAGTAAAAGCTATAGTACTTAGAGAATTTGAGCCAACCCCCAGACTTGTTTAGAACATTTTAGGAAAGCACAACGTCATCCTAATGAAACATATGTACAATTTGCATCCCGATTAACAACGAGTTGGGATTATTATTTAAAATTGAGGAATGTGACAGATTTCGAAACTTTAACAGTTAATAGTTTCTGATAAGATTTGTCAAACGCTTGATAAAGATGTCATGTATTTTCTAAATGTTAGACAAGCAGAATCGTGGTTTTCTCCCATTGAATTATCTCGGGAAATTGATTTATATTATACGTCAAAGGGAAAACCCGTGGTTGACAATTCTAGAGCGAGTAATAAAAATACTTATTATCGAAATGTTTCTAAAGTTTTTCTAACTGACGTAAAAGATTCTAAATGTATTTTGTCATGTAGTGAAAATCAGCCTTTGCATAAATGTCCTGTTTATAAAAACGTGTCAGTGGGTAATAGAGTTGAGCTTGTAAAATTCAAAAATCTTTTTTTAACTGTCTTATGAATCATAAAGTGATTGATTGTAAATCTAAATTCTCTTGTACTATTTGCAAAAAAGGCACCATGTGACTTTGCATTTCCCGCGTGAACAAAAAATAAATAAAGGTGAAAATCCAGAGATAATTTCACAGGAAATGAGTTCTAAAAATGAAGTCGGTAATAAACCTAATTTGGATGCTTCGGCTCCAGTATTCCAGCCTTTCCAAGCTAATAACCAAAGCAATTTATTTTCAACGATATGTAATTTGTCTAACGAGTTAAAGGCTGTGTTACTTAGCACATTTGTTTGTTTAATAAAAGATTAATATGGAAATTTTCATGAAGCACGCGGTTTATTAGATGTGGGTGCAAACTCTAATTTTATGAGTAAAAGGTTAGTAGATAAACTAAATTTGAAAGGCGAAAAGACTAATATTTCTATTTCAGGAATAAATAATTTGTCCCTTAATGTTAGATCTAGAGTTAACACAACTATTTCGAATAGAGATAAAGATTTTTATTTAAAATTAGATTTTTTAGTCGTTCCGAAAATTACGAAATTTACGCTCTCTAAACCGCTTGAGACTTGTATTCCATCGTTAAATAACATCAAATTAGCTGATGAAAAGTTTAATGTGCCAGGCTCTATTGATTTGCTTTTGGGTGCAGAAAATTTCTATGAATTTTTAAGGCCAGGTCAAATTTACCCCCAAACATTAAATACTAGAATAGTGTTACAAAACAGTGTTTTCGGTTATATTGTTAGCGGAACCCTTCCGGCTAAGGGTGAAAGTAATATACATTGTGGGTTGATAACAGATAATTTGGAGTTAGAAAGGGTAATTCGAGATTTTTGGGAAATAGAAAACATTGAGAGAGAGTCTGAAGTTTCTAGAAATAAGGAATCAAAAATTTGTGAAGAACATTTTCTGAAAAATTATTCCAGAACTGCAACAGGGCAATACATAGTAAAAATGCCATTTAAGGAAGACCCATCTTGTCTTGGAGAATCAAAGAAAAAGGCTATTAAAGTTTTAAATTCATTATGGAATCGCTTAGTTAGAGAACCTAAATTTAATGATCTTTATAAAGTTTTTATGCAAGAATATTTAAGTATGGGTCATATGGAAGAGGTGATAGAATCTAAAGAACCAGATATCACTTATTACATACCCCATCATTGCGTGCTCCGTGCTTAATCAAGTAGCACACCATTAAGAGTTGTCTTTAACGCTAGCTCCTTAACTTCTACGGAAAATCTCTAAATAGTTTGCAGTATAACGGAGGAACAATCCAAGATGAGTTATTTAGTATAATGTTGCGATTTCGAAAGCACAAATTTGTTTTTGTAGCAGATATTAAAAAAATGTACCGTATGATATTGATACATCCGAGTCAAAGAGATTTACTGAGAATCTTGTTTAAACCTGAGGTACATGAACCAGTTAAGATGTATAAATTATGTACGGTGAATTATGGCACAACGAGTGCCCCTTTTTTAGCAACAAGAACCCTTACCCAGCTAGCTAGAGATGAAGGAAAGGAATTTCCTTTAGTTGCAAATGTATTATTTCAAGACGTATATATGGATGATATTTTTACAGGTGCTGATGATCTAGACACAGCTAAAGAGATCCAACAACAACTGATATCTTTGTTAAAGAAGGGAAGCATGGATCTTCACAAATGGTCAGTAAATAATTCTTCTCTTTTGTGTAATAATGCAATATCTGAATATTCATTTTCCAATGAGACAAAAACTTTAGGAATATTGTGGAAGCCGCAACCAGATTATTTTGGATTTAATTTAATTATAAAGCAAAGTGAAAGGTATACCAAACGCTCAGTATTATCGCAAATTGCTAGAATATTTGACCCGTTGGGTTTGATAGGTCCAATAATTACGAAGGCCAAGGTTTTCCTGCAAAAATTATGGTTGCTGAAAATAGATTGGTGTGATTATCTTCCAGTGAAAGAAAATATCTAATGAACTAATTTTCTTACTTCCTTAAAAACTGTAAATATGATCAATATCCCAAGATTTGTATTTGTAGAACAATCTAATTGTGTGGAATTGCATGGTTTTTCAGATGCTTCTGAACTTGCGTATGGTGCGGACGTTTATGTAAAATCTATTAATTCTTATGGTGATTCTGCTGTCAAACTGCTCACTAGTAAATCTAGAGTGGCTCCTCTAAAGCATGTAACTATCCCTCGCCTAGAACTTTCTGCCGCAGTCCTATTATCTAAGTTGATGCAAAAAGTGTTAAGTGCTCTAAAGCAAGAAGTTTCTAAAACTTGTTTTTGGACAGATAGTACTATTATACTTGCATGGTTAAAAAAGGAGTCGAATGATCTAAAGACATTTGTCGCAAATATGGTATCGATTATACAAAGTTTAACTTCGATTGATCAGTGGAATTATGTACCTTCCAAGCAAAATCCTGCAGATCTCATTTCTAGAGGCCTAGATCCCATCAAGATCCAGCAATGTGATTTATGGTGGTTCGGTCCATCATTCCTACAACAGCCTGAGATGGTGGAGTCTCCTGATATTATTTCTGTTGAAACCAGTGAGCTGTTTATCCGTGAATTGAAAGCACCATTTGTAACTCAAGTATGTACCTTAGTTAACACTGTTGAGCCTTTAGACATCATTAATAACAGTTCTTCATTCATAAAACTGCAAAGAGTAGTAGCATGGTGTAATGGATTCATCCATAACTGTAGAAATCCCTTGTATCCCAAAGGTGGAACTTTAACCAGCAGTGAACTCTCTCAGTCCTTTTTCTGTATAGTAAAAAACATCCAGAAGACTTCATTCGTGAAGGAAATGCAGTATTTGGAAAAAGGTAATGCAATCCCTAACAGTAGTAAACTGAAAAACTTGTGCCCATTTTTAGATGATAATGGTGCAATCCGAGTTGGTAGTAGACTGAGAAACAGTAACTTAACTGAGTATCAAAAATATCCAATGATTATTCCTTCAAACCCTAATTTTACTTTTTGTGTTATTAAATATTTTCATAATTTGTATTTCCATGCAGGTGCTGAGAAAACTCTTTCTCTCATCCGAAACAAATTTTGGATCTTATCTGCTAGAAATATAGTTCGTAAAATCCTTTTCAATTGTATGACTTGCAAAAAGGTAAATTCTAAGAATTCAGAGCAACAAATGGCTGATTTGCCAGCTTCTAGAGTAACAATGGCCCGAGCATTTATGCGTACTGGATTGGACTACTGTGGTCCCTTTGAAGTGAAAAACTTCGTGGGTAGAAGTAAACAGGTAAAAAAAGTATTTATTTGTGTATTTGTTTGTTTTACTACAAAAGCCTTGCATTTTGTTTGCTTTTTCCTATTAAATTTAATCATTTTTCGTTATAGCAGTTGCCAACAATTAAAAATCCGCAATAAAATTCTTTCTACAATAATTAATTTTCTATTGAAATTTTTCCACGTGAAAAATGAAAATGAAATAAAAAGTTTCACCAATCGAAACAAGAACGAAAAATCATGCGTCAAACATAGATTATGTAACACTTTCCAACACTTCTAAAATAATTTTGTAAATATTTACAGTAAGGTGTAAGATGATATCTAACTAAACAATTTTGAAAACGCATAACATATTGTGGTGTTTGGATGATAAGTTCCCCTTTTAGGTAGCTTTCAATACAAAAAAGTCCTTCCGGCCTGTACCGGGAGGAAAATGTAGCTTTCCTATATCTTCGTTTTAAAATTTTAGCTAATGTTACACGAAAACAGCAAGCTAAAATGCAAAGAAACGTTTACAAAAGATTCGTTAATACTGAATTTGAATAAGAAATTCGCCAAATTATTGAGCAATAGCCAAATTGGCTTCATTTATGAAGACTTATTTTGATCGCCAAATTTGGCGATATTTCGCCACATGTCGCCCAATTTTGCCAATTTTGTCGCCAATGTCGCCAATTTTGGCGTTAACAAATATGAATATATAGTTTTATGCGTATGATTGGGAAAATTATTACAACAATGAAAGAAAATAATTTGCGAGTAATCGCGTTAATGTGCTGTTTTGTTTCAAAATGTCAGCCACCCTAGAATTTCAAACTGCTCTATCTCAGCCATTTTTTAAGATAGAGGTAAACCAAAAAAAGCTCTGGAATCCTTGTATCAAGGCCTAACACGTAATTAAAAAATAAATTTGAATTTTTAAATTTTTTGTATATTTATTTTAGATTTTAAGTTATTTTACATCTTTAAATGGCCGCCATCTTGAAACAAGATGGCGGACCAAGGTGGCCAACGAACTCGGTCGAGACATTAGTGACCTTAATATACACAATTAGTGTCATCAAAATCGATTCATAATTACGGGCGTTATCGTATGACATAGGTCAGATATATATATTTATATATATATATATATATATATATATATATATATATGGATATATCTATATATATAAATCAACATTTGGACGGAGGGTGGTTTTGGGGTCTGGGGGTCATGATCGGTGAAAATATATCGAAATTTTCCGGAACTGCTTTCCTCCGAACGGCTGCAATAGGTAGCTTTATACTTTTTTGTATTGAAAGCTACCTAAAAGTATAAAGCTACCTATTGCAGCCGTTCGGAGGAAAGCAGTTCCGGAAAATTTCGATATATTTTCACCGATCATGACCCCCAGACCCCAAAACCACCCTCCGTTCAAATGTTGATTTATATATATATATATATATATATATATATATATATCTGACCTATGTCATACGATAACGCTCGTATTTATAAATCAATTTTGATGAAACTAATTGTGTGTATTAAGCTCACCAATGTCTCGACCGAGTTCGTTGGCCAGCTTGATCCGCCATTTTGTTTCAAGATGGCGGCCAATTAAAAATTTAAAACTAAAATAAATATACAAAAAAATGAAAAATCCAAATTTATTTTTTAATTCAGTGTTAGGCCTTGAAACGAGGATTCCAGAGCATTTTTTGTTTTACCTCTATCTTAAAAAACGGCTGAGATAGAGCAGTTTGAAATTCTAGGGTGGCTGACATTTTGAAACAAGACAGCACATTACAAAAATTTTCATTGTTGTAATAATTTTCGCAATCAAACGCATAAAACTATATATTCATATCCGTTAGCGCCAAATTCTCGCCAAACTTGGCGACATTTGGCGAAATATCGCCAAATTTAGCGACCAAAATAAGTTTTCATAAATGAAGCCAATTTGGCTATTGCTCAATAATTTGGCGAATTTCTTATTCAAATTCAGTATTAACGACTCTTTTGCATTTTAAGTTGCTGTTTTCGTGTAACATTAGCTAAAATTTTAAAACGAAGATATAGGAAAGCTACCTTTTCCTCCCGGTACAGGCCGGAAGGACTTTTTTTTATACAGTGGAATCTTGTTAATATTCCAAATAATATATATTGGATTTGTGATCAAAAGATTATAGTGAGTACAGTATTGCTGTGACCGCAAAAGACTACTTCGACATGACATTAATTATTAAAAAAATTCGTTAAGTAAATTATTCATGTAAATTTATAATTTCAAGAACGATGAAGATAAAAGAGAAAATATTGCCTGTATTAACCAAAACAGGAAAAGAAAGTGGCAGAAGTGATTAAAAGAACTTGCACTGAAAATTGCAGATTCAAAATAAATCTTTATTTATAAAGAATCTTGAAAAAGGAGTATTTCTGAGGGAATCTCTTCTTTATAGAGTCACCTCTCTCTTTTTTTAAATCATAAGTATACAAATGACGTTTTAAATAAAACCCATCATAAAAAAATTAATAAAATTTTTCTCTCTTGGGAAACTCGGATATGTTGCTTTTAAAGAAAAATAATCAAGCAATTTGTAGAACAAAAAAAAGTATCACCACTCGAATGACAATAAGCCATTTTCGCCATATATGCCAGGTTCCAGTGAGCTACCATCACACACAACCGTCTTTTTTTTTTTTTTTTTTTTTTTTTTTACGTTGGTGGAGAAGATTTCATAGTTGCCATAATCAGAGTAACATAATATATAAGGAGATTAAAAAATCATCACAATTTTTTTAAAAAAAGGGATATTTTCTTCATATCGTAACATTCGATGCACGCATAGCATTTTTTTTTTTTTTTTACAGCCAGCCGAGCCATCACCTTACACTCTAGTCGCAAACATCTCCGTGTGTGTGTGTGAGCGCGCAGCTTCAACGCTGACAGGGGGGGAGGGGATGCCAAAAATTGAAAAACGCCAATCGGCAGAGATAAAAAATTACGTATTAAAAACATTTGAATTTGATTGGCGAGGGGCGAAGCATAGAACAGGAAGTGGGCATAGGCACAGAATGTTATCGAAGCTTCTGGTAAAATCCAACACCGGAAGTACAGAGGTAACAAAAAAGATTACTATCATTTTTAAAAAGCGAAATGTTATGAAAGAAAGAAAACCTTACAGGGAAAGAATTAAAAAGGAAAGTAATTAAAATAATTTTGAATGCGAATTTAAAATTAAATGAATAAGGACAATTAAAATATTTCTTAAATTAAATTAAAAAAATGGCAGTGGTTGTAAGAACCACAACACATATTTAATTCCAATTTCAGGAATTACCAACAATATTCGGAAAAATACCCGAATTCTTTTGTGCAACCCTGTATATGATCTATGGATTTGTATATATACTATATATAATGCTAAATTTTAGTTCAGTTAGGAAACGCGTAGCACAGTTTAAAACGCACACCAAGTAATAGACAAAAAAAGAGTTAAATTTAAAAAATGCGTTCAGCAACTGAAAAAGCATTTCCAGCAACTATTATTAATAAGCAGTACTTTAACCGAAATTTTTTTTGTGTCCCTGTAAATGAACAATGAAAGCTATACACACAATATTCTATAGTAAGCATCATGTAATCCACGTTAGTGAAATATATCAATTTAAATATGTTTGAAATAGTGAAACATTACTAAAATATACCGCAAATGATTTTTCCCCATAGACCGCAATGTAACGGAATTCTTTTGAGAGACCCTGTAAAAAAACTGTAAGTGCTACACACTTTATTTTCAATACCGAACATGCCACATTAAGCCTCAATAACATATATCAAATTCCTGACTATCCGAGCATATTTACGCGAGTTAGAACACGGACAGACGGACAAACAGACAGACAAACCGAATTCATAAACACTTTTCAACTATGTTGGAAAGTGGTAAAAAGATTAATATGACGTCATATTGGTAATAAAACGGACATTTTCAAACATTTCTCAATAATATAATGCGTATGAGAATGTGTAAGTATAGAAAGCAGATTAATATGATGTCATTAGAGAATTAAAAAGAAAATTAATCTGACGTCATATTGGAAGTTTAACAGATTTTTCAAATGTTTGAGAATAATACAAAGAGAGTATCAATATGAGTAATAGAGAAAGCAAGTAGATAGGACGTCAGCAAGTGATTATAATATGTCATATGAGTTTGAGGAACGTATTTAATCATGAAAAAAAACCCGATTATGGAAATATTGGCATATTTTAACATTTTGAAGGTCGCTATAAAACATGTTTAATTTTGAAATTGATTTTTTTAACTATCGCATTTAGTTTACATGACAGATATTATTATGCTATCGAACCGGTTCAGATTTTCGGAAAAATAGACCGGTAAATTTTTACTTTATAAAAAACATGACTTTTTTTTTTTTTTTTTTTTTTTTTTAAATGAAATTTATTTTGATTTATTAAGGAAATGATAAAGTGTTTTGAAAAGAATATTAAACGAAACCCTTTGTGAGATCTTCGATCACACATACCCACTTGTTTCTTAATTTTAAATCCTAAATAGATTCCATCTTTCTCAAAAATTGATGCGCTATTTATGGGTTAAACGCACATAAATTAAACGTATTTTTAAAGTTTGATAGAAAATTTGTAAGAACTTTTAAGGGTAGCAAGAAATTTAAAGTTCGTAAGAAATTTTAAGGCTTGCTATCATAAAAGTCATGTGACCCACTTGCAAAAAATTGAAAAAAAGTGTCTTTCGAAATTTGCTTGTTAATAAATTACATTTTTTTTCTTAATTTTAAGTCGTAAGTCGCTCTACTTATTTTCTAAACACACATAAATTAAGCGTATTTTTAAATTTTCATGGAAAATTAGTAAGAAATTTTAAGTGTGGAAAGAAATTTAAAGCTTGTAAGAAATTTTATAGCTTGCTATCTTAAAAATTATGGGACCCACTTGCAAAATATTGTAAAAGAAGGTTTAAACAGTCCTATTATTTTGAATTTTGCTTTGAAATAAATTAAATACTATTTGTATCTGAAACATTTTAATGAAACTCTTATATTTAACCAACATTTATCTATATTAATACAGCAGTATCGATTTCTGCAACATCATTTTCATATCTAAACAAGAACGAAAAATCATGCGCCAAGCATAGATTATGTAACACTTTTCAACGCTTCCAAAATAATTTTACAAATCATACCGTTTAATAAGCTGAAAGATAACATCTAAGTAAACAATTTGGAAAACGCATAGCATATTTAAAAACATAATTTCAGGAATTTCCAACATATACAATCTTCGGAAAAATATCCGAATACTTTTATTCAGCCCTGTATATGATCTATAGATTTGTATATATACTACATAGGATGCTAAATTTTAGTTCAGCTAGGAAACGTGTAGCACAGTTTAAAATTCTCCTTCTGGAGTTTCTGTCAATAAACGGAAATGTGTTCGCGAACTTTTGTGCTTCCCTGTATATGATCTACAGAATTTATACACACCACGTAATAGACAAAAAGCGAGTTAAATTTAAAATCGCGTTCAGTAACTTCCAGGAATTATTGTTAACAGATAGTAGAGAATTCTTTTGTGTGTCCCTCTAAATGAACGATGACTGTTATACACACAATATTCTGTAGTAAGCCTCTTGTAATTCACCTTAGTGATATATATAAATTTCAATGCGTTTAAAATAGTGAAACATTATTTAAATAAACCGCAGACGATTTTTCTCCATGGACGTAATGTAACGGAATTCTTTTGACTGTCCCTGTAAAGTAACTATAAGTGCTATGCACATCCTATTCCATATTAAGCTTCTTGTAATGCACCTTAGTGATATATATAAATTTCAATGCGTTTGAAATAGTGAAACATTATTTAAATAAGTAACTATAAGTGCTACGCACTTCCGTTGAAATCGGGAACATGCTATAGATTGCGACAATAACATATAAAAATTGCAGGGCAATCCGAGCCTATTTACGGGAGTTAGAGCACGGCCAGACGGCCAGACGGCAGACGGCCATACGGCCAGACAAACCGAAGTCATAAACACTTTTCAACTAGGTTGGAAAGTGTTAAAAAGGAAGAAAATAAATATATTTTTTAAAGTATGAAAATAATATTTTACAAAATCGTCACTGCTTTATTAAGGCAAATAAATACATGCTTACGTATAAAAATATTCAGATAAAAGCTTGGGCTTCATAGTCGTTTAGTAAAATACTATTTAAGGTGTAAAAGTTGGAGACACACTCACACACGTACGCATGAATTTGACGATTATGACATTGTTATAGGCTCATCATCATTATCTTTTAAATACGAATAATTCTAGAGCAATAATTGCAGATTATAAAATTTCTAAGCAGCAACATCTATCTACCCTATATATATAAAATCCTAATGAAACGAATTTGTGAAACGATTTTATGAAACGAATTTATGAAACGATTTTATGAAACGACTGACTAAACGACTGATTATGTTTCAGGGGCTATTTTTAATAAAATATTAAACGCTTGATGGTGAAATTAATACCAATTGTCCATAAAAATCCGAGGATGTCAAAACTGGTAATAGAATTTTGAAATTGGAATTAGTTTTCGAGATATTAATTTTTTTCTAATTTTAATGACATTTCTGTAATGATGGCAACTAATTACTGAGTTTTTTTGTGACAAAAAAGGGAAAAAATTGAAAAGGATCCCGATAGGGATTATTGATTTCTTTTTATTCGTCATTTTCAAATTGAAATTGAATTTATCTTTTATTTCAATCGATAATGAAGACAAGATTGTGATTAAATTATGTTTTTCAGGAAAATTTGAAAAAAAAAAATCACATTTCTATCGTCAGGACTCAATCGTCTGTCAGCATTTAATTTAATTTATAAACTGAAGATATTTTGAATGAATTCGTCCAAATGACGTCATTTATGTAAACGCAAAAGAAAGGGGGGAAAAGGAATTAATAGTAATTATTATTTATTGATATCATTTTGTTATTTTTTTGTAAAATTTAATTAAACGAATTTATAAAATCCCTAATTCGGATATTTGAAACGAATATATAAAATAATAATTGCCCAACTGAACGGAAGGAGAATAAAATATCCTGCTTGGTTTTCTATCCTGCTTAGTTTTTTCCGCCAAGCTTTTTAAAAAAGCGTCAAGACCCCTATAATAGAAAAGCAACAAAAATTCATTGGGTTTGTTTTCATAACTTTTGGCAACAAATCTATGTATATTAACGAATCTATCCCTTTTTGAAGCTCGAATTACGCCAAACCTAAAAGCAAAGGATCCTATACTGGAAAAGTATCCGATTTTCTTATGAACAATATGCAAGTGACATAACATGGTGTAAAATTATCACGGATAGCAAATTTGTTTAAATATCTCATCAATTGATGCCGAATAAATGCAGGCAAGCATGCACAAAATATTTAATTTTGTATGATAAATAATTATTAGAAAATTCGTATATACATATTAATTAAAATAAATAATTTACATATTTAATATAACATGAAAATATGCATGGTGGTGCACTAAAATAGAGAGAAAATTAAAACCTGTTACTGAAAATGTCTATAACATAGTACTTTTCAATAGCGTGGTTCTTAATGTTATTCACAAGCAGATGGAATTTTTCTCATCCTTAAACGCAAAGGAAGAATAGAATACAGATCGTTGTTATAAAAGTTCGAGAGGTAGCCACAATTTAAACCTAACCATTTTATACAAGCTGGTTTTCAAGTTGTAATTGATTTTACTTATCAATCCCGAAAACAGTCGTCAGTTGTCGCAACAGCTGTGTATGAGGCCATGGTAATCAAAAAATGCCCCATTAAAACGTTAAAAGCATGGCAACCAAATTACAGATTTACCAATATTTTTAAAATGTAGCACGCTGTCATGTTTTTAGAGGCCTCGAAGTCTGAGCGGGGGTTGGCGAGCGTAGCTCGCAGGGGGCAGGCCCCCTAGTTTTAATATAATTTTTTTTCTAAAGAAATATTTCTATAGCAATATGAATAAATTTCTATATAAAATGTTTTACAGAAATATTTCATAGCAATCTCTGTAGATTTCTATGTAAAATTTTTCTAAAGAATTTTTCTGTAGATTCATACAAAAAAATATATATGTTTTTATTTTCGGCGTGAAAATTTCCCGACAGACTTCTTCACATGCTCCTCGAATACAAATGGGTGTTCCTTTAGTTCCGTTCAATTCAGGTTCACTTCGTTCCGTCAGGATTTCAAATTTTGTCAGATATGTTGAATATCGACACCTATCATTATGTAACCAAAAAAATGATATTGTATTTATGAATGTCGGTAGATATACCTGAATTCTGTAAAATTAATCGTTTTTAGGTCATTGGCCAATGCACATCAGATATTTAAAAAATATATGTTTTTTATAAATGGCAAGCTTATTAAATTTTATTTTTTAGACTACTATTTCGATATTAAAATGTTATAACTAATCCAAAAGATTCTTATAAATGTTTTCTTTTAAACAATCAATTTAAGTTATATCAGTGAGTTTCGGCAGATGTCGCAAATTTCATGTACAGCGAGATTCGAATTTGAGAACATTGGCCAATATCTTTGTGCTACCTAGGGTAGAGAACTCTTTTAACCCTGTCTCAAAATACATCTTCGCATATTTAAATTTTATAGCAATCTAAATATATTATTCCTGCATTTTATCATGCATGTCGGGAGGCAACAAAAACAGTGATATATCTAAAAGAGCGATATAACTGAGGCATTGAGAAAATAAATAAATAGTTGGATGTGTCAATCCCAAAACTTTCTTCTATCTCACACAGGTTTCGCATACACTAAAAAGAATCAGCACCAATTTATATCAAGGTCTAACTGAAACTAAAGTTTTATTAATATCCGTGCATTATTTCTTGAGATATGACTATCGCTAAAATGGTGTAAATCTGCAAAATGCTGCATAGCAGCGCCACCTGCTGGGCGATTGTTACCAAAAACTAATCAGCACCAATTTATATCAGAGACTAACTGAATAAAAGTTTTATTAAATTCCAAGCATTAGTTCTTGAGATAGAGCTATTGCGGAAATCGCGAAAAATGCTGCATAGCAGCGCCACCTGCTGGGCGATTTTTACCAAAAACTAATCAGCTCTCATTTATATCAGGGACTAACTGAATCTAAAGTTTTATTAAATTCCGAGCATTAGTTCTTGAGATAGAGCTATTGCGGAAATTGCGGAAAATGCTGCATAGCAACGCCACCTGCTGGGCGATTTTTACCAAAAACTAATCAGCATCAATTTATATCAGGGACTAACTGAAAATAAAGTTTTATTAAATTCCGAGCATTAGTTCTTGAGATAGAGCGCCCACAAAATTTGTGTCACATACAGACAGACAGACAGACAGACAGAGTCACAGACAGAGTCACAGAGTCACAGACAGTCATTTTCTAAACACAGTCAAATCGTGTTCAGGACCTTCTAAAACGTATAAATCCGTCGAAAACCGGAAGTCGAAAATTTTCATGAATCCAATACTTTCTTCTTGTAAAGATAGAAGAAAGTAAAAAAGGGGTATCAACTACGAGTAGATGTTTTATATTTGTCTATATACACTAATTTATACACATATTATAATTTTCTTAAAAAAATAATAACAATAGAGAATTATATTTATTTTTATGTACTGGGTCATCCAGAAAGTTCTGTGGTACATTTCTGTTGAGATAATGTTGAAATGAATGACTATGACCAGATTTTAAAACAAATTTATTACAAAATAAGTAAACGCAGTTTTTTTACGTACATTATAGAAACAAAATTTTATTCCAAAATTCCGGTAGGATTATGGATTTAAAGAATATAAAAAACCCCGCAGAACTTACCGGATGACATAATACTCGTGTTGTTACATAAAAAAAGGCCAGAAAAGTTTTGTGATTTTTTTTCGTTTTGGAAGATATTAAAAATAACGATACATCCGAATGATAGCATATTCATATTCTTTATATTGTTCTCAAAAATCAATGTATTTTATGTTAACTCTTTGTTAATGTGGAAATGTACCTTCCTCTACTTTTAACACACCATTAAATTATGCGGCAGCTATAATGTTTTGATGCTTTATTGTAGTGTTAGTTAGAGGATAGATGAGGCAGAGTCAGAAAGATAAACCCTCATCGGATCCTAATGCAATTTACGTGGTACCCTAATAGTACAAAGTTTTTTAAAGGAAAAAAAAAGTCATCTTATCCAAAATTGTGCATGAGTATATTTAAAAAATATCTGAAAATACAGGGTCTAAACAAAGTTTCTTTACTATTTCAATTACGTTATATCTTATGAATTGTTGGAGAATGATACTTGAAGTTTCTTGAAAACTGTTCAAAAGCATTTAAAGTTTGTGCAACAGCACTCATAACATTTCAATTTTTGCATCTTTAGATGGTTTATTTTCTTAATCCATGAATCTTACCATCCACCTGCTTCGGGGAAGGTCCATGACCCTTTTCTGTCTCCTTGAAGTTGACCATCCATCAAAGTAGGCTAGGTTATATGGAAATACAAGGTTTAAATAACGTTGTATTACAATTACAAAACGTTGCTTGTATGCTTGTGGTTTCTTGAAAACTGTTTGGTAGTACAGTAATCTTTCAACATTCGCGAGGGTTACGTTCCAGGAAAAGACCGCGAATATCAAATCCGCGAATGTTAAGTCTATCTCTCTGCACTAAAAAAGGAGTTACGTTCTATAAAATTTTAATTGGAGTGGCACAGCATGTCAAAGAACTAAAGGATACGTGCTTTAACAATACGTTATGCAGAAAATATATGTAGAAGTTAAATGTACGCACATTTTCATAAACATGAAATTTTTTTACTAAAGATAATTCAAATTAATTGGCTAGGGAAATAATTACAGCTAGAAACGCATGTGTTTTGTATAAAGTAATTTCGATTCTCTCTATTCGCAAGGAGACGATAATGTGTAAATGGGTCAGTATGCGATAAAATATTAAAATACGATATTTAAATACATCTAGATGCTTCGGAAATGCTGTTATTTTCTATCTAAGTGCAGTTTCAGCTCCATCACAACGAGAACTTGAACGTGTTAAATTAATGGATTAAAGATGCTCTTACCTTACCACTTCTAATATCCCCATTGCAATGAATATTCTTCTGTTATTATTTGCTGTTCTACAACACTCGCTCCTTTTTCAGTTGACAACTGAAAATTGATTTGTAAATAGATACTAAGAAAACCCTGAGGAAATAATCTTTAATTTCTATAAATTCTGAAAAAGAAAGAGATAATAATAAGAAAAAAATTGCGAATAATCAGTTCAGATTCTCGTGAATGTTACGTTTTACGGTATTTTCATATTCGCGAATAATCAAAACTCGCGAATATTAAAACCGCGAATGTTGAGGGATTACTGTATTTAAAGTTTATGGAACAGCACTCAAAATACTTCAATACTTTCTTTATTTGCTTGATCCATGAATCATACCGCGCCGCGCGCTTCGAGGTAGATTCATCACACTTTCTGTCTCCTTGAAGTTTTCCATCCATCGCAATATGCTGTTATCAGAAAATACAGGGTTTACGCAAAGTTCTATTACAATTACAAAACATTATGTCTCATGAATTATTAGAGATAAATGCTTGAAATTTCTTGAAAACTGTTCGGCAGCACTTAAATTTTCTGCAATAGCCTACACAATACTTCAGTGTTTGTATCTTTACTTGTTTTATTCGCTTAATCCATGAATAACACCGCGCCGTCGACTTCATCACACCCTTTGTCTTCTTGAAGTTATCCATTTATCGTAGTATGCTGGATTATATGAAAATACAGGATGTAAACAAAAGTTCTATTACTATTATAAAACTTTAAAACCTTGAATTATTGCAGATAAATGCTTGAGGTTTCCTGAAAACTGTTCGTCAGCATTTAAAGTTCGTGCAACAGCACTCAGAACACTTGAATGTTTCCGTCTTTAGTTGCTTTATTTGATTAATCACACCGGACTGTCTGCATTTAAGTAGGTCCATCACACTTTTTGTCTCCTTGAAGTTCTCCATCTATCCAGTATGCTGGATTTACTAGAAGAATCCTTCCCATACTGATGTAATTGCTTCCCTCTTTAAATGGGAATTTGTTCCCTGCATTCCACAGCAGACGCACTGAATCTTTGCCATCATGTGTCAGTCACAAATTCCTACAAGGAAAAAGCAAATCAAAATGTAGACACAAACAAAAACATAGATGCTGAGTAACACATAGAAAAAACCGCGAGCATTTACCTAAAATATTTCATGAGTTATAACGTTTTGTAATTTTAATGAAACTTTGTGGACATCCTTATATTCAGTAAATTTGGGAACTTATTCTTTTGTGAAACTAATTAAAAATATTAAATTAAAGAATAGATTTTGATTCTAGAAATGATTCATAAATAAAAATATTTCCTTATAAAACCACGTGGAAATACATTTAAATTGCATTAATTTTCAGAATTTTATCACTCTTGTCGTCAGTTCCAAATTTTTATTTAAATGTGTACGTTAACTTACTGGCACGATTTGATAATATATTTTCAGCTGCGTGTAACCAAATTTTAACTCGATTTTTCATGGCAGGATGCAGTAATCAAATTAATTGTAAGTACGATGAAAGAGATCAGAAAAAAGCTTTGTTTTACACAGATTATCAGATTCTTTTGTACTCAAATTCACTTTCTAAAAGTGAGAGAACAAGCTCAATGATCATATGTCCCGCCGCACTGAAGAGTAATTAAAAATCCATTTGGCTTCAGTGAAAGAATGCCCATTATAACCATGACAGTGATAAATTTGCTTTCTCACAGATTAAGAAAGATATTTCTTTTCTTCCATGGGTTATAAAGGATTGTTAGCGTGTTTTCATTAAAACTTCGCTTCGCCAAATATTTTTACTCTTATGTTTCTGCTTTTTTTTTCCTTCTTTAAAAATCCATTCTGCTCTTTTTGACAATACAAAATTTTAATTGAACAGACTAGCTGAAAAGGATAAATTTTACAATGTCAAATTTTTATTTATCCTCTACAATATATTTGTCACGTTAGTTTTCACTTTCATATACAAAACATATTCGATTAATTTTGGAATGTGTACTTTTATGAAGCTGAAAAAAAAGACAGAAATAAAGGATCGATTTACATTCCAGAAATAAGTCATAAGTAAATATTTTTTCTTAAAAGCTATGTGGAAAATATTTTTGAATTGTGTTAATTCTGAGAATTTCGATATCTCCTCCTAGCAGGATTCGACCAAATCATGTTACCAGTCATAAGTTTTTGGCATAGCTGCGTGACTGGTAAATACTAAATTATTGCGTAGACATATCCAATAATATTGAATAATAAAAAAATAATAATAAAAGAAAGAAAAGAACCTCAGGCAGATTCTAGCCTGGATGACGATTGCTCGATTATTCTGCTATAGATACTTAGAATAAATTTGCTGCTGATTGAGGTTTGAGGGGAAAGCAAGGTTACAGATAATGGTGAGCGGCTACTTGACATTTGAGAAGGAAAAAAAGTTATGGCTGGACTGCTGTGAAGTCTACTGTTTCTCATCGATAGGACATGATAAGGAACGAGGTGATTTTGCGTCGGCTCCAGTCACGGCCGGAATTCCGTTTCTAGAAGCTGTTTATTTTTCTGATCACCACTAAAGTTATAGTTCTAAGTAGGACTGATGCAGCATATAAAGATCTTTTTACATATACAGTGCGTGTAAAAACTTTAAAGACAGCTAAAAATTGTAAAAATTTTGATAAATTTAATATGAGATAATTGAAATGAAACTTTAATGTTGATCATAAGGTTGAAATACTAATATAAAAGCCAACAAAATGTATATGTGACAATTTTGTGTTTTTATTGCGAAAAAATAATTTCTATGCAAACAAATGCTATTTTCGCTTGTGTAAAAACTTTAACGACACTACTATTTTTTATAGAAATAAGTAAACTGACTGAATACGAAAAAGGTGCATTGTCAGGAAAGAGGTGTCGATCTATTGAAAAAAGATAAGAAGATCTAAAACCATTGTCAACAATTTTGTGAGGTTAAAAGATGAGTGCGGCAAAAAAGAAAACGCTGGAGGCAGACCAAAAGCTTTGCCATCCAGAGATTTAAAGTTAGTAACATCTGGAAAAAAAACTGTGAGATGTGAAGAAATTTTACGAACGACTGGGTTCAATATTTGCAAGAAAACCATGTGCAACAAAATTACTCGATCTGGGAATTTCTAGTACACAGCAAACTTGTATAAACACCCTTTACTGACTAGACACAAAATCCAGCGTTTACAGTTTTTTAATGCGAGTGAGCACTTGGGACGACAAATGGCTGCAGGTTTTTTTCTCTGATTAAACACTATGGAGATATACAATATACACTGTAGATTAATTTTCAGTTAACTTTTGAAAGAGTGTGTTTCTTAGTTCGCCTCTTTATAAATTGAAGGGTAACTAAGAGCTTCTACGATGGTTAAAAATTATCCACTAAAATTCATTGACGTACCTTTGAAAATAAATTTGTAGCAGATTCGAGCAAATCAATTTTTAACCGGAAAAATTGGATTGTTACAGTCAGTCATCAATGTTTTATAACCTTCAAAAAATCTTTATAAAAAGTTTCTTTTATTTAAGTGCTTCAATTAAAAAAATAAATGGCTTTAGACCATCTAGGGAGGGGGAGACTCGAGCTTCCCTTTGACCCTCGCTCTTGGATATTAATATCAACTCATTGATTTGGCGTCTCGCTTAGAAAGAAGCATTGGGTCAACAACCGATAACCGTTTCACTAATAGAAAACCATCAAAATAATTATACAATCGAGACAATCGATTGCCATATCTTGGAATCAACCTCGGTAGATTTTTAACTCTACCGATATTTTTGTCAATATGAAACCAACTTTGAAGTGGTTAGTTATATATGGGTCGCTCAAATGAGAGTGACACTGCAGTCAATTTTAGAAATGGTTGAATGGTATTAATATAAATTAGTATACAAAAGAAAGAAGTAATACAGATATAAGAGATAGGCTATACAAAGTCACCTTGTAGGTTGAAACAAGCGTCCCAGCGGTCAACGAGACGAGGGATACCCTGGGTGAAGAAGCTCCGGTGTTGGTTGTGGAACCAATTTTCAACGGCAACTTAGACCTCATTATCGTCGGCAAATCGCCGTGCCTTCAGAGCTTTCTTGAGTTGACCGAAGATGTGGTTGTCACACGGCGAGATGTCCGGGCTGTAAGGGGAATGTTCGAGAACCTCCCAGGGGAATTGCCGTAACAATGTTTGGCACGCCACAGCCACATGAGGACGAGTATTATCATGCAAGAGGTGTGTTGCCGCTAGAAGCGCCGTGTATGTAAAATGTTTAAAAAAAAAAAAAACTTGTGATTGTGAGTTGGGTTCGAGATGCCGATCAGAGAAGTTGTGTAAATCTCGGCTCTCGACCATTTTATTTAGTGTTGTGAGAAATTAAAAGAGTTACAGTCCGCTAGTGACTATTTTATTGAAATTGTGTATTTTTTCTTTCGTAGTGATAAATATTATTAACTGAGTTATCGGCGAATCCATAGTATTGGTCCGTCGAGCCGGAGAAAGAACTAAAGGAATTATTCGATGTTTATGTTTTTTCGGCAATCGTCTGCTGAAGATAAAATGGTGTTTTGGAATTCTATCACAGTAATTAAAATGAGTAAGACTAAAATTAAATCATCGTATTGTTTATACTGAAGTACAAAATATTGTGATTTAAAATTCCGATGAAGTTTTTCTTGATTCCAGAAGAAAAATAATTTCGATTAACCTGGAGAATTTCGTAATACGAAAGAATAAACTGTGAATGTTTTTACGCAGAAAAGAACTGATATTCTTTATTATTGAACTAATTTGAGAATAGAGAAAATGGATTACATCTTTCCAATGTGGAATTATTCGATTTGGAGATTTATTAGTAGATAAAGGTACGTCAGTTTTATTTATTTTATTGTGAATTGTATTTATAATACAATGTTTAAAGGTGCAAAAAAAGAAGATTATCAACGAATTGCTGCTGAATTAGACATAGATATATCAGATTCGAAATTAACTATTTATGATTTAATAAATTTAATAAAGGAAAGTTCGAAGTATAAAGCAGATAATAAACTGGTTGAAGACATAGCAAACAGTTTTATTGAGGAAAGAAAAAATGAGGAATCAAAATTACTAGATCTTGAGAAGTTAAAAATTGAACATGCAAAGTTAGAAATTGAGTTGGCTAAGGCCCGTGCAGAAACTAAAAATGATAATTTAAGTTGATCTCGAAAAAAAAGATAGTATAGAATCTTTAGACTCTCTGATTAAAAGTGTACGAACTGTAACGATTAAAATTCCATCTAAACCAGAAGGTTGGGGTTATTTTTTTTCATCGTTAGAAAGAGCCTTTATTTCTAAAAATGTCCCAGAAAAATATAAATCGGAAATTCTACTAAATCTGTTAGGAGAAAGAGCAACAAACGTTATTACATACATTAAAGTTTGGGAATTAGAAGATTATTCAAAAGTAAAAGCTATAGTACTTAGAGAATTTGAGCCAACCCCCAGACTTGTTTAGAACATTTTAGGAAAGCACAACGTCATCTAATGAAACATATGTACAATTTGCATCCCGATTAACAACGAGTTGGGATTATTATTTAAAATTGAGGAATGTGACAGATTTCGAAACTTTAACAGTTAATAGTTTCTGATAAGATTTGTCAAACGCTTGATAAAGATGTCATGTATTTTCTAAATGTTAGACAAGCAGAATCGTGGTTTTCTCCCATTGAATTATCTCGGGAAATTGATTTATATTATACGTCAAAGGGAAAACCCGTGGTTGACAATTCTAGAGCGAGTAATAAAAATACTTATTATCGAAATGTTTCTAAAGTTTTTCTAACTGACGTAAAAGATTCTAAATGTATTTTGTCATGTAGTGAAAATCAGCCTTTGCATAAATGTCCTGTTTATAAAAACGTGTCAGTGGGTAATAGAGTTGAGCTTGTAAAATTCAAAAATCTTTTTTTAACTGTCTTATGAATCATAAAGTGATTGATTGTAAATCTAAATTCTCTTGTACTATTTGCAAAAAAGGCACCATGTGACTTTGCATTTCCCGCGTGAACAAAAAATAAATAAAGGTGAAAATCCAGAGATAATTTCACAGGAAATGAGTTCTAAAAATGAAGTCGGTAATAAACCTAATTTGGATGCTTCGGCTCCAGTATTCCAGCCTTTCCAAGCTAATAACCAAAGCAATTTATTTTCAACGATATGTAATTTGTCTAACGAGTTAAAGGCTGTGTTACTTAGCACATTTGTTTGTTTAATAAAAGATTAATATGGAAATTTTCATGAAGCACGCGGTTTATTAGATGTGGGTGCAAACTCTAATTTTATGAGTAAAAGGTTAGTAGATAAACTAAATTTGAAAGGCGAAAAGACTAATATTTCTATTTCAGGAATAAATAATTTGTCCCTTAATGTTAGATCTAGAGTTAACACAACTATTTCGAATAGAGATAAAGATTTTTATTTAAAATTAGATTTTTTAGTCGTTCCGAAAATTACGAAATTTACGCTCTCTAAACCGCTTGAGACTTGTATTCCATCGTTAAATAACATCAAATTAGCTGATGAAAAGTTTAATGTGCCAGGCTCTATTGATTTGCTTTTGGGTGCAGAAAATTTCTATGAATTTTTAAGGCCAGGTCAAATTTACCCCCAAACATTAAATACTAGAATAGTGTTACAAAACAGTGTTTTCGGTTATATTGTTAGCGGAACCCTTCCGGCTAAGGGTGAAAGTAATATACATTGTGGGTTGATAACAGATAATTTGGAGTTAGAAAGGGTAATTCGAGATTTTTGGGAAATAGAAAACATTGAGAGAGAGTCTGAAGTTTCTAGAAATAAGGAATCAAAAATTTGTGAAGAACATTTTCTGAAAAATTATTCCAGAACTGCAACAGGGCAATACATAGTAAAAATGCCATTTAAGGAAGACCCATCTTGTCTTGGAGAATCAAAGAAAAAGGCTATTAAAGTTTTAAATTCATTATGGAATCGCTTAGTTAGAGAACCTAAATTTAATGATCTTTATAAAGTTTTTATGCAAGAATATTTAAGTATGGGTCATATGGAAGAGGTGATAGAATCTAAAGAACCAGATATCACTTATTACATACCCCATCATTGCGTGCTCCGTGCTTAATCAAGTAGCACACCATTAAGAGTTGTCTTTAACGCTAGCTCCTTAACTTCTACGGAAAATCTCTAAATAGTTTGCAGTATAACGGAGGAACAATCCAAGATGAGTTATTTAGTATAATGTTGCGATTTCGAAAGCACAAATTTGTTTTTGTAGCAGATATTAAAAAAATGTACCGTATGATATTGATACATCCGAGTCAAAGAGATTTACTGAGAATCTTGTTTAAACCTGAGGTACATGAACCAGTTAAGATGTATAAATTATGTACGGTGAATTATGGCACAACGAGTGCCCCTTTTTTAGCAACAAGAACCCTTACCCAGCTAGCTAGAGATGAAGGAAAGGAATTTCCTTTAGTTGCAAATGTATTATTTCAAGACGTATATATGGATGATATTTTTACAGGTGCTGATGATCTAGACACAGCTAAAGAGATCCAACAACAACTGATATCTTTGTTAAAGAAGGGAAGCATGGATCTTCACAAATGGTCAGTAAATAATTCTTCTCTTTTGTGTAATAATGCAATATCTGAATATTCATTTTCCAATGAGACAAAAACTTTAGGAATATTGTGGAAGCCGCAACCAGATTATTTTGGATTTAATTTAATTATAAAGCAAAGTGAAAGGTATACCAAACGCTCAGTATTATCGCAAATTGCTAGAATATTTGACCCGTTGGGTTTGATAGGTCCAATAATTACGAAGGCCAAGGTTTTCCTGCAAAAATTATGGTTGCTGAAAATAGATTGGTGTGATTATCTTCCAGTGAAAGAAAATATCTAATGAACTAATTTTCTTACTTCCTTAAAAACTGTAAATATGATCAATATCCCAAGATTTGTATTTGTAGAACAATCTAATTGTGTGGAATTGCATGGTTTTTCAGATGCTTCTGAACTTGCGTATGGTGCGGACGTTTATGTAAAATCTATTAATTCTTATGGTGATTCTGCTGTCAAACTGCTCACTAGTAAATCTAGAGTGGCTCCTCTAAAGCATGTAACTATCCCTCGCCTAGAACTTTCTGCCGCAGTCCTATTATCTAAGTTGATGCAAAAAGTGTTAAGTGCTCTAAAGCAAGAAGTTTCTAAAACTTGTTTTTGGACAGATAGTACTATTATACTTGCATGGTTAAAAAAGGAGTCGAATGATCTAAAGACATTTGTCGCAAATATGGTATCGATTATACAAAGTTTAACTTCGATTGATCAGTGGAATTATGTACCTTCCAAGCAAAATCCTGCAGATCTCATTTCTAGAGGCCTAGATCCCATCAAGATCCAGCAATGTGATTTATGGTGGTTCGGTCCATCATTCCTACAACAGCCTGAGATGGTGGAGTCTCCTGATATTATTTCTGTTGAAACCAGTGAGCTGTTTATCCGTGAATTGAAAGCACCATTTGTAACTCAAGTATGTACCTTAGTTAACACTGTTGAGCCTTTAGACATCATTAATAACAGTTCTTCATTCATAAAACTGCAAAGAGTAGTAGCATGGTGTAATGGATTCATCCATAACTGTAGAAATCCCTTGTATCCCAAAGGTGGAACTTTAACCAGCAGTGAACTCTCTCAGTCCTTTTTCTGTATAGTAAAAAACATCCAGAAGACTTCATTCGTGAAGGAAATGCAGTATTTGGAAAAAGGTAATGCAATCCCTAACAGTAGTAAACTGAAAAACTTGTGCCCATTTTTAGATGATAATGGTGCAATCCGAGTTGGTAGTAGACTGAGAAACAGTAACTTAACTGAGTATCAAAAATATCCAATGATTATTCCTTCAAACCCTAATTTTACTTTTTGTGTTATTAAATATTTTCATAATTTGTATTTCCATGCAGGTGCTGAGAAAACTCTTTCTCTCATCCGAAACAAATTTTGGATCTTATCTGCTAGAAATATAGTTCGTAAAATCCTTTTCAATTGTATGACTTGCAAAAAGGTAAATTCTAAGAATTCAGAGCAACAAATGGCTGATTTGCCAGCTTCTAGAGTAACAATGGCCCGAGCATTTATGCGTACTGGATTGGACTACTGTGGTCCCTTTGAAGTGAAAAACTTCGTGGGTAGAAGTAAACAGGTAAAAAAAGTATTTATTTGTGTATTTGTTTGTTTTACTACAAAAGCCTTGCATTTTGTTTGCTTTTTCCTATTAAATTTAATCATTTTTCGTTATAGCAGTTGCCAACAATTAAAAATCCGCAATAAAATTCTTTCTACAATAATTAATTTTCTATTGAAATTTTTCCACGTGAAAAATGAAAATGAAATAAAAAGTTTCACCAATCGAAACAAGAACGAAAAATCATGCGTCAAACATAGATTATGTAACACTTTCCAACACTTCTAAAATAATTTTGTAAATATTTACAGTAAGGTGTAAGATGATATCTAACTAAACAATTTTGAAAACGCATAACATATTGTGGTGTTTGGATGATAAGTTCCCCTTTTAGGTAGCTTTCAATACAAAAAAGTCCTTCCGGCCTGTACCGGGAGGAAAATGTAGCTTTCCTATATCTTCGTTTTAAAATTTTAGCTAATGTTACACGAAAACAGCAAGCTAAAATGCAAAGAAACGTTTACAAAAGATTCGTTAATACTGAATTTGAATAAGAAATTCGCCAAATTATTGAGCAATAGCCAAATTGGCTTCATTTATGAAGACTTATTTTGATCGCCAAATTTGGCGATATTTCGCCAAATGTCGCCCAATTTTGCCAATTTTGTCGCCAATGTCGCCAATTTTGGCGTTAACAAATATGAATATATAGTTTTATGCGTATGATTGGGAAAATTATTACAACAATGAAAGAAAATAATTTGCGAGTAATCGCGTTAATGTGCTGTTTTGTTTCAAAATGTCAGCCACCCTAGAATTTCAAACTGCTCTATCTCAGCCATTTTTTAGCTCTGGAATCCTTGTATCAAGGCCTAACACGTAATTAAAAAATAAATTTGAATTTTTAAATTTTTTGTATATTTATTTTAGATTTTAAGTTATTTTACATCTTTAAATGGCCGCCATCTTGAAACAAGATGGCGGACCAAGGTGGCCAACGAACTCGGTCGAGACATTAGTGACCTTAATATACACAATTAGTGTCATCAAAATCGATTCATAATTACGGGCGTTATCGTATGACATAGGTCAGATATATATATATATATATATATATATATATATATATATATATATATATGGATATATCTATATATATAAATCAACATTTGGACGGAGGGTGGTTTTGGGGTCTGGGGGTCATGATCGGTGAAAATATATCGAAATTTTCCGGAACTGCTTTCCTCCGAACGGCTGCAATAGGTAGCTTTATACTTTTTTGTATTGAAAGCTACCTAAAAGTATAAAGCTACCTATTGCAGCCGTTCGGAGGAAAGCAGTTCCGGAAAATTTCGATATATTTTCACCGATCATGACCCCCAGACCCCAAAACCACCCTCCGTTCAAATGTTGATTTATATATATATATATATATATATATATATATATCTGACCTATGTCATACGATAACGCTCGTATTTATAAATCAATTTTGATGAAACTAATTGTGTGTATTAAGCTCACCAATGTCTCGACCGAGTTCGTTGGCCAGCTTGATCCGCCATTTTGTTTCAAGATGGCGGCCAATTAAAAATTTAAAACTAAAATAAATATACAAAAAAATGAAAAATCCAAATTTATTTTTTAATTCAGTGTTAGGCCTTGAAACGAGGATTCCAGAGCATTTTTTGTTTTACCTCTATCTTAAAAAACGGCTGAGATAGAGCAGTTTGAAATTCTAGGGTGGCTGACATTTTGAAACAAGACAGCACATTACAAAAATTTTCATTCTTGTAATAATTTTCGCAATCAAACGCATAAAACTATATATTCATATCCGTTAGCGCCAAATTCTCGCCAAACTTGGCGACATTTGGCAAAATATCGCCAAATTTAGCGACCAAAATAAGTTTTCATAAATGAAGCCAATTTGGCTATTGCTCAATAATTTGGCGAATTTCTTATTCAAATTCAGTATTAACGACTCTTTTGCATTTTAAGTTGCTGTTTTCGTGTAACATTAGCTAAAATTTTAAAACGAAGATATAGGAAAGCTACCTTTTCCTCCCGGTACAGGCCGGAAGGACTTTTTTTTATACAGTGGAATCTTGTTAATATTCCAAATAATATATATTGGATTTGTGATCAAAAGATTATAGTGAGTACAGTATTGCTGTGACCGCAAAAGACTACTTCGACATGACATTAATTATTAAAAAAATTCGTTAAGTAAATTATTCATGTAAATTTATAATTTCAAGAACGATGAAGATAAAAGAGAAAATATTGCCTGTATTAACCAAAACAGGAAAAGAAAGTGGCAGAAGTGATTAAAAGAACTTGCACTGAAAATTGCAGATTCAAAATAAATCTTTATTTATAAAGAATCTTGAAAAAGGAGTATTTCTGAGGGAATCTCTTCTTTATAGAGTCACCTCTCTCTTTTTTTAAATCATAAGTATACAAATGACGTTTTAAATAAAACCCATCATAAAAAAATTAATAAAATTTTTCTCTCTTGGGAAACTCGGATATGTTGCTTTTAAAGAAAAATAATCAAGCAATTTGTAGAACAAAAAAAAGTATCACCACTCGAATGACAATAAGCCATTTTCGCCATATATGCCAGGTTCCAGTGAGCTACCATCACACACAACCGTCTTTTTTTTTTTTTTTTTTTTTTTTTTTTACGTTGGTGGAGAAGATTTCATAGTTGCCATAATCAGAGTAACATAATATATAAGGAGATTAAAAAATCATCACAATTTTTTTAAAAAAAGGGATATTTTCTTCATATCGTAACATTCGATGCACGCATAGCATTTTTTTTTTTTTTTTACAGCCAGCCGAGCCATCACCTTACACTCTAGTCGCAAACATCTCCGTGTGTGTGTGTGAGCGCGCAGCTTCAACGCTGACAGGGGGGGAGGGGATGCCAAAAATTGAAAAACGCCAATCGGCAGAGATAAAAAATTACGTATTAAAAACATTTGAATTTGATTGGCGAGGGGCGAAGCATAGAACAGGAAGTGGGCATAGGCACAGAATGTTATCGAAGCTTCTGGTAAAATCCAACACCGGAAGTACAGAGGTAACAAAAAAGATTACTATCATTTTTAAAAAGCGAAATGTTATGAAAGAAAGAAAACCTTACAGGGAAAGAATTAAAAAGGAAAGTAATTAAAATAATTTTGAATGCGAATTTAAAATTAAATGAATAAGGACAATTAAAATATTTCTTAAATTAAATTAAAAAAATGGCAGTGGTTGTAAGAACCACAACACATATTTAATTCCAATTTCAGGAATTACCAACAATATTCGGAAAAATACCCGAATTCTTTTGTGCAACCCTGTATATGATCTATGGATTTGTATATATACTATATATAATGCTAAATTTTAGTTCAGTTAGGAAACGCGTAGCACAGTTTAAAACGCACACCAAGTAATAGACAAAAAAAGAGTTAAATTTAAAAAATGCGTTCAGCAACTGAAAAAGCATTTCCAGCAACTATTATTAATAAGCAGTACTTTAACCGAAATTTTTTTTGTGTCCCTGTAAATGAACAATGAAAGCTATACACACAATATTCTATAGTAAGCATCATGTAATCCACGTTAGTGAAATATATCAATTTAAATATGTTTGAAATAGTGAAACATTACTAAAATATACCGCAAATGATTTTTCCCCATAGACCGCAATGTAACGGAATTCTTTTGAGAGACCCTGTAAAAAAACTGTAAGTGCTACACACTTTATTTTCAATACCGAACATGCCACATTAAGCCTCAATAACATATATCAAATTCCTGACTATCCGAGCATATTTACGCGAGTTAGAACACGGACAGACGGACAAACAGACAGACAAACCGAATTCATAAACACTTTTCAACTATGTTGGAAAGTGGTAAAAAGATTAATATGACGTCATATTGGTAATAAAACGGACATTTTCAAACATTTCTCAATAATATAATGCGTATGAGAATGTGTAAGTATAGAAAGCAGATTAATATGATGTCATTAGAGAATTAAAAAGAAAATTAATCTGACGTCATATTGGAAGTTTAACAGATTTTTCAAATGTTTGAGAATAATACAAAGAGAGTATCAATATGAGTAATAGAGAAAGCAAGTAGATAGGACGTCAGCAAGTGATTATAATATGTCATATGAGTTTGAGGAACGTATTTAATCATGAAAAAAAACCCGATTATGGAAATATTGGCATATTTTAACATTTTGAAGGTCGCTATAAAACATGTTTAATTTTGAAATTGATTTTTTTAACTATCGCATTTAGTTTACATGACAGATATTATTATGCTATCGAACCGGTTCAGATTTTCGGAAAAATAGACCGGTAAATTTTTACTTTATAAAAAACATGACTTTTTTTTTTTTTTTTTTTTTTTTTAAATGAAATTTATTTTGATTTATTAAGGAAATGATAAAGTGTTTTGAAAAGAATATTAAACGAAACCCTTTGTGAGATCTTCGATCACACATACCCACTTGTTTCTTAATTTTAAATCCTAAATAGATTCCATCTTTCTCAAAAATTGATGCGCTATTTATGGGTTAAACGCACATAAATTAAACGTATTTTTAAAGTTTGATAGAAAATTTGTAAGAACTTTTAAGGGTAGCAAGAAATTTAAAGTTCGTAAGAAATTTTAAGGCTTGCTATCATAAAAGTCATGTGACCCACTTGCAAAAAATTGAAAAAAAGTGTCTTTCGAAATTTGCTTGTTAATAAATTACATTTTTTTTCTTAATTTTAAGTCGTAAGTCGCTCTACTTATTTTCTAAACACACATAAATTAAGCGTATTTTTAAATTTTCATGGAAAATTAGTAAGAAATTTTAAGTGTGGAAAGAAATTTAAAGCTTGTAAGAAATTTTATAGCTTGCTATCTTAAAAATTATGGGACCCACTTGCAAAATATTGTAAAAGAAGGTTTAAACAGTCCTATTATTTTGAATTTTGCTTTGAAATAAATTAAATACTATTTGTATCTGAAACATTTTAATGAAACTCTTATATTTAACCAACATTTATCTATATTAATACAGCAGTATCGATTTCTGCAACATCATTTTCATATCTAAACAAGAACGAAAAATCATGCGCCAAGCATAGATTATGTAACACTTTTCAACGCTTCCAAAATAATTTTACAAATCATACCGTTTAATAAGCTGAAAGATAACATCTAAGTAAACAATTTGGAAAACGCATAGCATATTTAAAAACATAATTTCAGGAATTTCCAACATATACAATCTTCGGAAAAATATCCGAATACTTTTATTCAGCCCTGTATATGATCTATAGATTTGTATATATACTACATAGGATGCTAAATTTTAGTTCAGCTAGGAAACGTGTAGCACAGTTTAAAATTCTCCTTCTGGAGTTTCTGTCAATAAACGGAAATGTGTTCGCGAACTTTTGTGCTTCCCTGTATATGATCTACAGAATTTATACACACCACGTAATAGACAAAAAGCGAGTTAAATTTAAAATCGCGTTCAGTAACTTCCAGGAATTATTGTTAACAGATAGTAGAGAATTCTTTTGTGTGTCCCTCTAAATGAACGATGACTGTTATACACACAATATTCTGTAGTAAGCCTCTTGTAATTCACCTTAGTGATATATATAAATTTCAATGCGTTTAAAATAGTGAAACATTATTTAAATAAACCGCAGACGATTTTTCTCCATGGACGTAATGTAACGGAATTCTTTTGACTGTCCCTGTAAAGTAACTATAAGTGCTATGCACATCCTATTCCATATTAAGCTTCTTGTAATGCACCTTAGTGATATATATAAATTTCAATGCGTTTGAAATAGTGAAACATTATTTAAATAAGTAACTATAAGTGCTACGCACTTCCGTTGAAATCGGGAACATGCTATAGATTGCGACAATAACATATAAAAATTGCAGGGCAATCCGAGCCTATTTACGGGAGTTAGAGCACGGCCAGACGGCCAGACGGCAGACGGCCATACGGCCAGACAAACCGAAGTCATAAACACTTTTCAACTAGGTTGGAAAGTGTTAAAAAGGAAGAAAATAAATATATTTTTTAAAGTATGAAAATAATATTTTACAAAATCGTCACTGCTTTATTAAGGCAAATAAATACATGCTTACGTATAAAAATATTCAGATAAAAGCTTGGGCTTCATAGTCGTTTAGTAAAATACTATTTAAGGTGTAAAAGTTGGAGACACACTCACACACGTACGCATGAATTTGACGATTATGACATTGTTATAGGCTCATCATCATTATCTTTTAAATACGAATAATTCTAGAGCAATAATTGCAGATTATAAAATTTCTAAGCAGCAACATCTATCTACCCTATATATATAAAATCCTAATGAAACGAATTTGTGAAACGATTTTATGAAACGAATTTATGAAACGATTTTATGAAACGACTGACTAAACGACTGATTATGTTTCAGGGGCTATTTTTAATAAAATATTAAACGCTTGATGGTGAAATTAATACCAATTGTCCATAAAAATCCGAGGATGTCAAAACTGGTAATAGAATTTTGAAATTGGAATTAGTTTTCGAGATATTAATTTTTTTCTAATTTTAATGACATTTCTGTAATGATGGCAACTAATTACTGAGTTTTTTTGTGACAAAAAAGGGAAAAAATTGAAAAGGATCCCGATAGGGATTATTGATTTCTTTTTATTCGTCATTTTCAAATTGAAATTGAATTTATCTTTTATTTCAATCGATAATGAAGACAAGATTGTGATTAAATTATGTTTTTCAGGAAAATTTGAAAAAAAAAAATCACATTTCTATCGTCAGGACTCAATCGTCTGTCAGCATTTAATTTAATTTATAAACTGAAGATATTTTGAATGAATTCGTCCAAATGACGTCATTTATGTAAACGCAAAAGAAAGGGGGGAAAAGGAATTAATAGTAATTATTATTTATTGATATCATTTTGTTATTTTTTTGTAAAATTTAATTAAACGAATTTATAAAATCCCTAATTCGGATATTTGAAACGAATATATAAAATAATAATTGCCCAACTGAACGGAAGGAGAATAAAATATCCTGCTTGGTTTTCTATCCTGCTTAGTTTTTTCCGCCAAGCTTTTTAAAAAAGCGTCAAGACCCCTATAATAGAAAAGCAACAAAAATTCATTGGGTTTGTTTTCATAACTTTTGGCAACAAATCTATGTATATTAACGAATCTATCCCTTTTTGAAGCTCGAATTACGCCAAACCTAAAAGCAAAGGATCCTATACTGGAAAAGTATCCGATTTTCTTATGAACAATATGCAAGTGACATAACATGGTGTAAAATTATCACGGATAGCAAATTTGTTTAAATATCTCATCAATTGATGCCGAATAAATGCAGGCAAGCATGCACAAAATATTTAATTTTGTATGATAAATAATTATTAGAAAATTCGTATATACATATTAATTAAAATAAATAATTTACATATTTAATATAACATGAAAATATGCATGGTGGTGCACTAAAATAGAGAGAAAATTAAAACCTGTTACTGAAAATGTCTATAACATAGTACTTTTCAATAGCGTGGTTCTTAATGTTATTCACAAGCAGATGGAATTTTTCTCATCCTTAAACGCAAAGGAAGAATAGAATACAGATCGTTGTTATAAAAGTTCGAGAGGTAGCCACAATTTAAACCTAACCATTTTATACAAGCTGGTTTTCAAGTTGTAATTGATTTTACTTATCAATCCCGAAAACAGTCGTCAGTTGTCGCAACAGCTGTGTATGAGGCCATGGTAATCAAAAAATGCCCCATTAAAACGTTAAAAGCATGGCAACCAAATTACAGATTTACCAATATTTTTAAAATGTAGCACGCTGTCATGTTTTTAGAGGCCTCGAAGTCTGAGCGGGGGTTGGCGAGCGTAGCTCGCAGGGGGCAGGCCCCCTAGTTTTAATATAATTTTTTTTCTAAAGAAATATTTCTATAGCAATATGAATAAATTTCTATATAAAATGTTTTACAGAAATATTTCATAGCAATCTCTGTAGATTTCTATGTAAAATTTTTCTAAAGAATTTTTCTGTAGATTCATACAAAAAAATATATATGTTTTTATTTTCGGCGTGAAAATTTCCCGACAGACTTCTTCACATGCTCCTCGAATACAAATGGGTGTTCCTTTAGTTCCGTTCAATTCAGGTTCACTTCGTTCCGTCAGGATTTCAAATTTTGTCAGATATGTTGAATATCGACACCTATCATTATGTAACCAAAAAAATGATATTGTATTTATGAATGTCGGTAGATATACCTGAATTCTGTAAAATTAATCGTTTTTAGGTCATTGGCCAATGCACATCAGATATTTAAAAAATATATGTTTTTTATAAATGGCAAGCTTATTAAATTTTATTTTTTAGACTACTATTTCGATATTAAAATGTTATAACTAATCCAAAAGATTCTTATAAATGTTTTCTTTTAAACAATCAATTTAAGTTATATCAGTGAGTTTCGGCAGATGTCGCAAATTTCATGTACAGCGAGATTCGAATTTGAGAACATTGGCCAATATCTTTGTGCTACCTAGGGTAGAGAACTCTTTTAACCCTGTCTCAAAATACATCTTCGCATATTTAAATTTTATAGCAATCTAAATATATTATTCCTGCATTTTATCATGCATGTCGGGAGGCAACAAAAACAGTGATATATCTAAAAGAGCGATATAACTGAGGCATTGAGAAAATAAATAAATAGTTGGATGTGTCAATCCCAAAACTTTCTTCTATCTCACACAGGTTTCGCATACACTAAAAAGAATCAGCACCAATTTATATCAAGGTCTAACTGAAACTAAAGTTTTATTAATATCCGTGCATTATTTCTTGAGATATGACTATCGCTAAAATGGTGTAAATCTGCAAAATGCTGCATAGCAGCGCCACCTGCTGGGCGATTGTTACCAAAAACTAATCAGCACCAATTTATATCAGAGACTAACTGAATAAAAGTTTTATTAAATTCCAAGCATTAGTTCTTGAGATAGAGCTATTGCGGAAATCGCGAAAAATGCTGCATAGCAGCGCCACCTGCTGGGCGATTTTTACCAAAAACTAATCAGCTCTCATTTATATCAGGGACTAACTGAATCTAAAGTTTTATTAAATTCCGAGCATTAGTTCTTGAGATAGAGCTATTGCGGAAATTGCGGAAAATGCTGCATAGCAACGCCACCTGCTGGGCGATTTTTACCAAAAACTAATCAGCATCAATTTATATCAGGAACTAACTGAAAATAAAGTTTTATTAAATTCCGAGCATTAGTTCTTGAGATAGAGCGCCCACAAAATTTGTGTCACATACAGACAGACAGACAGACAGACAGAGTCACAGACAGAGTCACAGAGTCACAGACAGTCATTTTCTAAACACAGTCAAATCGTGTTCAGGACCTTCTAAAACGTATAAATCCGTCGAAAACCGGAAGTCGAAAATTTTCATGAATCCAATACTTTCTTCTTGTAAAGATAGAAGAAAGTAAAAAAGGGGTATCAACTACGAGTAGATGTTTTATATTTGTCTATATACACTAATTTATACACATATTATAATTTTCTTAAAAAAATAATAACAATAGAGAATTATATTTATTTTTATGTACTGGGTCATCCAGAAAGTTCTGTGGTACATTTCTGTTGAGATAATGTTGAAATGAATGACTATGACCAGATTTTAAAACAAATTTATTACAAAATAAGTAAACGCAGTTTTTTTACGTACATTATAGAAACAAAATTTTATTCCAAAATTCCGGTGGGATTATGGATTTAAAGAATATAAAAAACCCCGCAGAACTTACCGGATGACATAATACTCGTGTTGTTACATAAAAAAAGGCCAGAAAAGTTTTGTGATTTTTTTTCGTTTTGGAAGATATTAAAAATAACGATACATCCGAATGATAGCATATTCATATTCTTTATATTGTTCTCAAAAATCAATGTATTTTATGTTAACTCTTTGTTAATGTGGAAATGTACCTTCCTCTACTTTTAACACACCATTAAATTATGCGGCAGCTATAATGTTTTGATGCTTTATTGTAGTGTTAGTTAGAGGATAGATGAGGCAGAGTCAGAAAGATAAACCCTCATCGGATCCTAATGCAATTTACGTGGTACCCTAATAGTACAAAGTTTTTTAAAGGAAAAAAAAAGTCATCTTATCCAAAATTGTGCATGAGTATATTTAAAAAATATCTGAAAATACAGGGTCTAAACAAAGTTTCTTTACTATTTCAATTACGTTATATCTTATGAATTGTTGGAGAATGATACTTGAAGTTTCTTGAAAACTGTTCAAAAGCATTTAAAGTTTGTGCAACAGCACTCATAACATTTCAATTTTTGCATCTTTAGATGGTTTATTTTCTTAATCCATGAATCTTACCATCCACCTGCTTCGGGGAAGGTCCATGACCCTTTTCTGTCTCCTTGAAGTTGACCATCCATCAAAGTAGGCTAGGTTATATGGAAATACAAGGTTTAAATAACGTTGTATTACAATTACAAAACGTTGCTTGTATGCTTGTGGTTTCTTGAAAACTGTTTGGTAGTACAGTAATCTTTCAACATTCGCGAGGGTTACGTTCCAGGAAAAGACCGCGAATATCAAATCCGCGAATGTTAAGTCTATCTCTCTGCACTAAAAAAGGAGTTACGTTCTATAAAATTTTAATTGGAGTGGCACAGCATGTCAAAGAACTAAAGGATACGTGCTTTAACAATACGTTATGCAGAAAATATATGTAGAAGTTAAATGTACGCACATTTTCATAAACATGAAATTTTTTTACTAAAGATAATTCAAATTAATTGGCTAGGGAAATAATTACAGCTAGAAACGCATGTGTTTTGTATAAAGTAATTTCGATTCTCTCTATTCGCAAGGAGACGATAATGTGTAAATGGGTCAGTATGCGATAAAATATTAAAATACGATATTTAAATACATCTAGATGCTTCGGAAATGCTGTTATTTTCTATCTAAGTGCAGTTTCAGCTCCATCACAACGAGAACTTGAACGTGTTAAATTAATGGATTAAAGATGCTCTTACCTTACCACTTCTAATATCCCCATTGCAATGAATATTCTTCTGTTATTATTTGCTGTTCTACAACACTCGCTCCTTTTTCAGTTGACAACTGAAAATTGATTTGTAAATAGATACTAAGAAAACCCTGAGGAAATAATCTTTAATTTCTATAAATTCTGAAAAAGAAAGAGATAATAATAAGAAAAAAATTGCGAATAATCAGTTCAGATTCTCGTGAATGTTACGTTTTACGGTATTTTCATATTCGCGAATAATCAAAACTCGCGAATATTAAAACCGCGAATGTTGAGGGATTACTGTATTTAAAGTTTATGGAACAGCACTCAAAATACTTCAATACTTTCTTTATTTGCTTGATCCATGAATCATACCGCGCCGCGCGCTTCGAGGTAGATTCATCACACTTTCTGTCTCCTTGAAGTTTTCCATCCATCGCAATATGCTGTTATCAGAAAATACAGGGTTTACGCAAAGTTCTATTACAATTACAAAACATTATGTCTCATGAATTATTAGAGATAAATGCTTGAAATTTCTTGAAAACTGTTCGGCAGCACTTAAATTTTCTGCAATAGCCTACACAATACTTCAGTGTTTGTATCTTTACTTGTTTTATTCGCTTAATCCATGAATAACACCGCGCCGTCGACTTAGATTCATCACACCCTTTGTCTTCTTGAAGTTATCCATTTATCGTAGTATGCTGGATTATATGAAAATACAGGATGTAAACAAAAGTTCTATTACTATTATAAAACTTTAAAACCTTGAATTATTGCAGATAAATGCTTGAGGTTTCCTGAAAACTGTTCGTCAGCATTTAAAGTTCGTGCAACAGCACTCAGAACACTTGAATGTTTCCGTCTTTAGTTGCTTTATTTGATTAATCACACCGGACTGTCTGCATTTAAGTAGGTCCATCACACTTTTTGTCTCCTTGAAGTTCTCCATCTATCCAGTATGCTGGATTTACTAGAAGAATCCTTCCCATACTGATGTAATTGCTTCCCTCTTTAAATGGGAATTTGTTCCCTGCATTCCACAGCAGACGCACTGAATCTTTGCCATCATGTGTCAGTCACAAATTCCTACAAGGAAAAAGCAAATCAAAATGTAGACACAAACAAAAACATAGATGCTGAGTAACACATAGAAAAAACCGCGAGCATTTACCTAAAATATTTCATGAGTTATAACGTTTTGTAATTTTAATGAAACTTTGTGGACATCCTTATATTCAGTAAATTTGGGAACTTATTCTTTTGTGAAACTAATTAAAAATATTAAATTAAAGAATAGATTTTGATTCTAGAAATGATTCATAAATAAAAATATTTCCTTATAAAACCACGTGGAAATACATTTAAATTGCATTAATTTTCAGAATTTTATCACTCTTGTCGTCAGTTCCAAATTTTTATTTAAATGTGTACGTTAACTTACTGGCACGATTTGATAATATATTTTCAGCTGCGTGTAACCAAATTTTAACTCGATTTTTCATGGCAGGATGCAGTAATCAAATTAATTGTAAGTACGATGAAAGAGATCAGAAAAAAGCTTTGTTTTACACAGATTATCAGATTCTTTTGTACTCAAATTCACTTTCTAAAAGTGAGAGAACAAGCTCAATGATCATATGTCGCGCCGCACTGAAGAGTAATTAAAAATCCATTTGGCTTCAGTGAAAGAATGCCCATTATAACCATGACAGTGATAAATTTGCTTTCTCACAGATTAAGAAAGATATTTCTTTTCTTCCATGGGTTATAAAGGATTGTTAGCGTGTTTTCATTAAAACTTCGCTTCGCCAAATATTTTTACTCTTATGTTTCTGCTTTTTTTTTCCTTCTTTAAAAATCCATTCTGCTCTTTTTGACAATACAAAATTTTAATTGAACAGACTAGCTGAAAAGGATAAATTTTACAATGTCAAATTTTTATTTATCCTCTACAATATATTTGTCACGTTAGTTTTCACTTTCATATACAAAACATATTCGATTAATTTTGGAATGTGTACTTTTATGAAGCTGAAAAAAAAGACAGAAATAAAGGATCGATTTACATTCCAGAAATAAGTCATAAGTAAATATTTTTTCTTAAAAGCTATGTGGAAAATATTTTTGAATTGTGTTAATTCTGAGAATTTCGATATCTCCTCCTAGCAGGATTCGACCAAATCATGTTACCAGTCATAAGTTTTTGGCATAGCTGCGTGACTGGTAAATACTAAATTATTGCGTAGACATATCCAATAATATTGAATAATAAAAAAATAATAATAAAAGAAAGAAAAGAACCTCAGGCAGATTCTAACCTGGATGACGATTGCTCGATTATTCTGCTATAGATACTTAGAATAAATTTGCTGCTGATTGAGGTTTGAGGGGAAAGCAAGGTTACAGATAATGGTGAGCGGCTACTTGACATTTGAGAAGGAAAAAAAGTTATGGCTGGACTGCTGTGCAGTCTACTGTTTCTCATCGATAGGACATGATAAGGAACGAGGTGATTTTGCGTCGGCTCCAGTCACGGCCGGAATTCCGTTTCTAGAAGCTGTTTATTTTTCTGATCACCACTAAAGTTATAGTTCTAAGTAGGACTGATGCAGCATATAAAGATCTTTTTACATATACAGTGCGTGTAAAAACTTTAAAGACAGCTAAAAATTGTAAAAATTTTGATAAATTTAATATGAGATAATTGAAATGAAACTTTAATGTTGATCATAAGGTTGAAATACTAATATAAAAGCCAACAAAATGTATATGTGACAATTTTGTGTTTTTATTGCGAAAAAATAATTTCTATGCAAACAAATGCTATTTTCGCTTGTGTAAAAACTTTAACGACACTACTATTTTTTATAGAAATAAGTAAACTGACTGAATACGAAAAAGGTGCATTGTCAGGAAAGAGGTGTCGATCTATTGAAAAAAGATAAGAAGATCTAAAACCATTGTCAACAATTTTGTGAGGTTAAAAGATGAGTGCGGCAAAAAAGAAAACGCTGGAGGCAGACCAAAAGCTTTGCCATCCAGAGATTTAAAGTTAGTAACATCTGGAAAAAAAACTGTGAGATGTGAAGAAATTTTACGAACGACTGGGTTCAATATTTGCAAGAAAACCATGTGCAACAAAATTACTCGATCTGGGAATTTCTAGTACACAGCAAACTTGTATAAACACCCTTTACTGACTAGACACAAAATCCAGCGTTTACAGTTTTTTAATGCGAGTGAGCACTTGGGACGACAAATGGCTGCAGGTTTTTTTCTCTGATTAAACACTATGGAGATATACAATATACACTGTAGATTAATTTTCAGTTAACTTTTGAAAGAGTGTGTTTCTTAGTTCGCCTCTTTATAAATTGAAGGGTAACTAAGAGCTTCTACGATGGTTAAAAATTATCCACTAAAATTCATTGACGTACCTTTGAAAATAAATTTGTAGCAGATTCGAGCAAATCAATTTTTAACCGGAAAAATTGGATTGTTACAGTCAGTCATCAATGTTTTATAACCTTCAAAAAATCTTTATAAAAAGTTTCTTTTATTTAAGTGCTTCAATTAAAAAAATAAATGGCTTTAGACCATCTAGGGAGGGGGAGACTCGAGCTTCCCTTTGACCCTCGCTCTTGGATATTAATATCAACTCATTGATTTGGCGTCTCGCTTAGAAAGAAGCATTGGGTCAACAACCGATAACCGTTTCACTAATAGAAAACCATCAAAATAATTATACAATCGAGACAATCGATTGCCATATCTTGGAATCAACCTCGGTAGATTTTTAACTCTACCGATATTTTTGTCAATATGAAACCAACTTTGAAGTGGTTAGTTATATATGGGTCGCTCAAATGAGAGTGACACTGCAGTCAATTTTAGAAATGGTTGAATGGTATTAATATAAATTAGTATACAAAAGAAAGAAGTAATACAGATATAAGAGATAGGCTATACAAAGTCACCTTGTAGGTTGAAACAAGCGTCCCAGCGGTCAACGAGACGAGGGATACCCTGGGTGAAGAAGCTCCGGTGTTGGTTGTGGAACCAATTTTCAACGGCAACTTAGACCTCATTATCGTCGGCAAATCGCCGTGCCTTCAGAGCTTTCTTGAGTTGACCGAAGATGTGGTTGTCACACGGCGAGATGTCCGGGCTGTAAGGGGAATGTTCGAGAACCTCCCAGGGGAATTGCCGTAACAATGTTTGGCACGCCACAGCCACATGAGGACGAGTATTATCATGCAAGAGGTGTGTTGCCGCTAGAAGCGCCGTGTATGTAAAATGTTAAAAAAAAAAAAAAACTTGTGATTGTGAGTTGGGTTCGAGATGCCGATCAGAGAAGTTGTGTAAATCTCGGCTCTCGACCATTTTATTTAGTGTTGTGAGAAATTAAAAGAGTTACAGTCCGCTAGTGACTATTTTATTGAAATTGTGTATTTTTTCTTTCGTAGTGATAAATATTATTAACTGAGTTATCGGCGAATCCATAGTATTGGTCCGTCGAGCCGGAGAAAGAACTAAAGGAATTATTCGATGTTTATGTTTTTTCGGCAATCGTCTGCTGAAGATAAAATGGTGTTTTGGAATTCTATCACAGTAATTAAAATGAGTAAGACTAAAATTAAATCATCGTATTGTTTATACTGAAGTACAAAATATTGTGATTTAAAATTCCGATGAAGTTTTTCTTGATTCCAGAAGAAAAATAATTTCGATTAACCTGGAGAATTTCGTAATACGAAAGAATAAACTGTGAATGTTTTTACGCAGAAAAGAACTGATATTCTTTATTATTGAACTAATTTGAGAATAGAGAAAATGGATTACATCTTTCCAATGTGGAATTATTCGATTTGGAGATTTATTAGTAGATAAAGGTACGTCAGTTTTATTTATTTTATTGTGAATTGTATTTATAATACAATGTTTAAAGGTGCAAAAAAAGAAGATTATCAGCGAATTGCTGCTGAATTAGACATAGATATATCAGATTCGAAATTAACTATTTATGATTTAATAAATTTAATAAAGGAAAGTTCGAAGTATAAAGCAGATAATAAACTGGTTGAAGACATAGCAAACAGTTTTATTGAGGAAAGAAAAAAATGAGGAATCAAAATTACTAGATCTTGAGAAGTTAAAAATTGAACATGCAAAGTTAGAAATTGAGTTGGCTAAGGCCCGTGCAGAAACTAAAAATGATAATTTAAGTTGATCTCGAAAAAAAAGATAGTATAGAATCTTTAGACTCTCTGATTAAAAGTGTACGAACTTTAACGATTAAAATTCCATCTAAACCAGAAGGTTGGGGTTATTTTTTTTCATCGTTAGAAAGAGCCTTTATTTCTAAAAATGTCCCAGAAAAATATAAATCGGAAATGCTACTAAATCTGTTAGGAGAAAGAGCAACAAACGTTATTACATACATTAAAGTTTGGGAATTAGAAGATTATTCAAAAGTAAAAGCTATAGTACTTAGAGAATTTGAGCCAACCCCCAGACTTGTTTAGAACATTTTAGGAAAGCACAACGTCATCCTAATGAAACATATGTACAATTTGCATCCCGATTAACAACGAGTTGGGATTATTATTTAAAATTGAGGAATGTGACAGATTTCGAAACTTTAACAGTTAATAGTTTCTGATAAGATTTGTCAAACGCTTGATAAAGATGTCATGTATTTTCTAAATGTTAGACAAGCAGAATCGTGGTTTTCTCCCATTGAATTATCTCGGGAAATTGATTTATATTATACGTCAAAGGGAAAACCCGTGGTTGACAATTCTAGAGCGAGTAATAAAAATACTTATTATCGAAATGTTTCTAAAGTTTTTCTAACTGACGTAAAAGATTCTAAATGTATTTTGTCATGTAGTGAAAATCAGCCTTTGCATAAATGTCCTGTTTATAAAAACGTGTCAGTGGGTAATAGAGTTGAGCTTGTAAAATTCAAAAATCTTTTTTTAACTGTCTTATGAATCATAAAGTGATTGATTGTAAATCTAAATTCTCTTGTACTATTTGCAAAAAAGGCACCATGTGACTTTGCATTTCCCGCGTGAACAAAAAATAAATAAAGGTGAAAATCCAGAGATAATTTCACAGGAAATGAGTTCTAAAAATGAAGTCGGTAATAAACCTAATTTGGATGCTTCGGCTCCAGTATTCCAGCCTTTCCAAGCTAATAACCAAAGCAATTTATTTTCAACGATATGTAATTTGTCTAACGAGTTAAAGGCTGTGTTACTTAGCACATTTGTTTGTTTAATAAAAGATTAATATGGAAATTTTCATGAAGCACGCGGTTTATTAGATGTGGGTGCAAACTCTAATTTTATGAGTAAAAGGTTAGTAGATAAACTAAATTTGAAAGGCGAAAAGACTAATATTTCTATTTCAGGAATAAATAATTTGTCCCTTAATGTTAGATCTAGAGTTAACACAACTATTTCGAATAGAGATAAAGATTTTTATTTAAAATTAGATTTTTTAGTCGTTCCGAAAATTACGAAATTTACGCTCTCTAAACCGCTTGAGACTTGTATTCCATCGTTAAATAACATCAAATTAGCTGATGAAAAGTTTAATGTGCCAGGCTCTATTGATTTGCTTTTGGGTGCAGAAAATTTCTATGAATTTTTAAGGCCAGGTCAAATTTACCCCCAAACATTAAATACTAGAATAGTGTTACAAAACAGTGTTTTCGGTTATATTGTTAGCGGAACCCTTCCGGCTAAGGGTGAAAGTAATATACATTGTGGGTTGATAACAGATAATTTGGAGTTAGAAAGGGTAATTCGAGATTTTTGGGAAATAGAAAACATTGAGAGAGAGTCTGAAGTTTCTAGAAATAAGGAATCAAAAATTTATGAAGAACATTTTCTGAAAAATTATTCCAGAACTGCAACAGGGCAATACATAGTAAAAATGCCATTTAAGGAAGACCCATCTTGTCTTGGAGAATCAAAGAAAAAGGCTATTAAAGTTTTAAATTCATTATGGAATCGCTTAGTTAGAGAACCTAAATTTAATGATCTTTATAAAGTTTTTATGCAAGAATATTTAAGTATGGGTCATATGGAAGAGGTGATAGAATCTAAAGAACCAGATATCACTTATTACATACCCCATCATTGCGTGCTCCGTGCTTAATCAAGTAGCACACCATTAAGAGTTGTCTTTAACGCTAGCTCCTTAACTTCTACGGAAAATCTCTAAATAGTTTGCAGTATAACGGAGGAACAATCCAAGATGAGTTATTTAGTATAATGTTGCGATTTCGAAAGCACAAATTTGTTTTTGTAGCAGATATTAAAAAAATGTACCGTATGATATTGATACATCCGAGTCAAAGAGATTTACTGAGAATCTTGTTTAAACCTGAGGTACATGAACCAGTTAAGATGTATAAATTATGTACGGTGAATTATGGCACAACGAGTGCCCCTTTTTTAGCAACAAGAACCCTTACCCAGCTAGCTAGAGATGAAGGAAAGGAATTTCCTTTAGTTGCAAATGTATTATTTCAAGACGTATATATGGATGATATTTTTACAGGTGCTGATGATCTAGACACAGCTAAAGAGATCCAACAACAACTGATATCTTTGTTAAAGAAGGGAAGCATGGATCTTCACAAATGGTCAGTAAATAATTCTTCTCTTTTGTGTAATAATGCAATATCTGAATATTCATTTTCCAATGAGACAAAAACTTTAGGAATATTGTGGAAGCCGCAACCAGATTATTTTGGATTTAATTTAATTATAAAGCAAAGTGAAAGGTATACCAAACGCTCAGTATTATCGCAAATTGCTAGAATATTTGACCCGTTGGGTTTGATAGGTCCAATAATTACGAAGGCCAAGGTTTTCCTGCAAAAATTATGGTTGCTGAAAATAGATTGGTGTGATTATCTTCCAGTGAAAGAAAATATCTAATGAACTAATTTTCTTACTTCCTTAAAAACTGTAAATATGATCAATATCCCAAGATTTGTATTTGTAGAACAATCTAATTGTGTGGAATTGCATGGTTTTTCAGATGCTTCTGAACTTGCGTATGGTGCGGACGTTTATGTAAAATCTATTAATTCTTATGGTGATTCTGCTGTCAAACTGCTCACTAGTAAATCTAGAGTGGCTCCTCTAAAGCATGTAACTATCCCTCGCCTAGAACTTTCTGCCGCAGTCCTATTATCTAAGTTGATGCAAAAAGTGTTAAGTGCTCTAAAGCAAGAAGTTTCTAAAACTTGTTTTTGGACAGATAGTACTATTATACTTGCATGGTTAAAAAAGGAGTCGAATGATCTAAAGACATTTGTCGCAAATATGGTATCGATTATACAAAGTTTAACTTCGATTGATCAGTGGAATTATGTACCTTCCAAGCAAAATCCTGCAGATCTCATTTCTAGAGGCCTAGATCCCATCAAGATCCAGCAATGTGATTTATGGTGGTTCGGTCCATCATTCCTACAACAGCCTGAGATGGTGGAGTCTCCTGATATTATTTCTGTTGAAACCAGTGAGCTGTTTATCCGTGAATTGAAAGCACCATTTGTAACTCAAGTATGTACCTTAGTTAACACTGTTGAGCCTTTAGACATCATTAATAACAGTTCTTCATTCATAAAACTGCAAAGAGTAGTAGCATGGTGTAATAGATTCATCCATAACTGTAGAAATCCCTTGTATCCCAAAGGTGGAACTTTAACCAGCAGTGAACTCTCTCAGTCCTTTTTCTGTATAGTAAAAAACATCCAGAAGACTTCATTCGTGAAGGAAATGCAGTATTTGGAAAAAGGTAATGCAATCCCTAACAGTAGTAAACTGAAAAACTTGTGCCCATTTTTAGATGATAATGGTGTAATCCGAGTTGGTAGTAGACTGAGAAACAGTAACTTAACTGAGTATCAAAAATATCCAATGATTATTCCTTCAAACCCTAATTTTACTTTTTGTGTTATTAAATATTTTCATAATTTGTATTTCCATGCAGGTGCTGAGAAAACTCTTTCTCTCATCCGAAACAAATTTTGGATCTTATCTGCTAGAAATATAGTTCGTAAAATCCTTTTCAATTGTATGACTTGCAAAAAGGTAAATTCTAAGAATTCAGAGCAACAAATGGCTGATTTGCCAGCTTCTAGAGTAACAATGGCCCGAGCATTTATGCGTACTGGATTGGACTACTGTGGTCCCTTTGAAGTGAAAAACTTCGTGGGTAGAAGTAAACAGGTAAAAAAAGTATTTATTTGTGTATTTGTTTGTTTTACTACAAAAGCCTTGCATTTTGAAATAGTAAATGATCTAACAAGTGAAGCATTCTTAGCAGCACTTAAACGCTTTATAGCAAGGCGGGGCAAACCTTCTGATATATATAGTGATAATGGTCGAAATTTCGTTGTTGCCAATAAAGAATTAAGAGCAATTCTCAGATCTTTATTTAAAGATAAAAGTGAGAAGGAAATAGAAAATTATTTAGCTAATGAAGGTATTAACTGGCATTTTAATCCCCCTTCAGCTCCTCACTTTGGAGGTTTGTGGGAGGCAAATATCAAATCCCTTAAATACCATTTAAAACGTGTTGTAGGTAAAACTATTTTAAGTTATGAAAAAACTCTTAACTCTTATTACTCAAATTGAGGCAGTTCTTAATTCTCGGCCACTCTGCCCCCTTTCAAATGATCCATATGATGTTGAAGTTTTGACACCTGCCCACTTCCTTATTGGTTCCTCTTTAATGGCCTTACCAGAACAAAATTATACAGAAATTCCTATGAATAGGTTGAGCAGATGGCAATTAGTTCAAAAATTAACACAACATATTTGGAAAAAATGGTCATCAGAATATTTGAACAAGCTCTTAAATAGACCTAAATGGTACATGGGAAGGGTAAAGATAAAAGAGGGAGATTTAGTATTAGTAAAAAATTCTGATAATTATTGCCCTTTAAAATGGCATTTGGCCCGAATTATTAAAATTCATCCAGGCCAAGACAATATCATAAGAGTTGTCACCTTGAAAGATAAAAATGGCACATATAAAAGGCCAGTCACAAAAATTGTTGTTTTGCCATATGTGAATGATGGTTTATTAACTACTTAAATTCATACATTTGTTTTATTAAACTATATATTTTTACTGCAGTGTATTACATTCTTGTGTTTATATTTGTAAATTTAGTATTTTATTTAGTGTAGTATTTTTGAGAAGAAATTGTGTTTTTTTTTTTTTTTTTTTTTTTTTTTTTTGTATTTTTCATTTAGAGATTGTGTTTGAATTATATTGCATTAATATTATTGAATGTTAGCAACATTCAAGGCCCGGCGGTGTGTTGCCGCTAGAAGCGCCGTCTATGTAAAATGTTTAAAAAAAAAAAAAAAAAAAAAAAAAACTTGTGATTGTGAGTTGGGTTCGAGATGCCGATCAGAGAAGTTGTGTAAATCTCGGCTCTCGACCATTTTATTTAGTGTTGTGAGAAATTAAAAGAGTTACAGTCCGCTAGTGAGTATTTTATTGAAATTGTGTGTTTTTTCTTTCGTAGTGATAAATGTTATTAATAATTAATTAATTATTAATAACAAATGATAAATGTTATTAATAATTAATTAATGTTATGATAATTATTATTCGTAGTGATAAATGTAATCTGAGTTATCGGCGAATCCAAGGACATTTTGCATTCGACGATAGATTTCACTAGCACTCACATTTTCCGATGTTAAAAATTGCACGACCGCGCGTTGACACCGTTTGGAGGCATCCATGATGCGAACAATACATTTTGAGAATGTCCCATTGTAAGAGTTGATTTTTTTTTAAAGATTACATTCTAAAGTTGTGCCCAGACTGCCAAACTTATCCGCGGCTTTTTCTTGTGGTTTTTCCGACTCTTTGATGTTTTATGATTTTCTTAGAATGTCGACAGTTCACAGGTTAAGCAGGGAACCTCGATGATAGTTCGGACAACGCCTTTTTTTTTATTGAGACTCCCCTTTCTTTTGTTGATAACCACAGACCCTTTGCAGAAAAGTGGGAAGTCATATTATTTTTGGCTCTCTAGGCAAATTTGCTTAGACTCCGAAATAAATGCACCTTAAAGAGAATCTACAGAAGACCCCCCCCCCCTTCTGCAGCCAATAGAAGGCCTCAGTCTTGGTGGCTATGGAAAAGGGGGACTTCTCTGTTTCCACGTAGGATATGTATCAGGTAAGTGGTAAAATCCTCAAATTTTCAGCGACTTTTAATTTTACTAATACCGTTGACCAGGGCTTTACAAATTTGAAAAAATCTGGTAGCCAGGTATAAATTCTAGTCGCCAGTAAAAAAGCCCCCCCCCCCCTCCCCGTTATTGATTTTTAAAAAGTACAAACGTTTGCTTAGGAATTAAGTCAAAAAAAATAATAACAAACATAGTTTAGAATTATTAGTTACATAGTTTATAATAGTGCATAATAACTAAGTTTTCTAAGGAAACTTATCAAAGTTATATATTTGTGAAAAAAAATAATAATAAAGGAAATATTGTAAACTCTGAATTAACCGACATGTTCGGGAAATGCTGATTGCCGTATGCTTCAAATGTTCAAATAGTTGAGTGCTACAAAATCTATATCGGATGAGAGGGCATCTATAAAATAGTGAAGCCGGAAAACGAATTTATGCCTATTTAGCCTATCAAAATAAAAAAGTCAAATAATTCTGATTTAATTATTTCAAAATTTGCATTTAATGACATTTGCAATAGTTTTGCCAAATTAAAAATAAGTTAATTTTTTCTGTTGTTGTTTGTTTGTTTGTATGTGTGTGTGTGTGTGTGAATATAATTTCAAATTTATTTCTTAATATTTTGTAACTTTGCAGCATCTATAATGAGATATCTTACAAGAAATTTAATTAAACGTTGTGATGTTCGCAAACTCGAGGGCTATTAACGCGTAATATTACGAGTTATTACGTAAACGTTTGTTTTCGTAGCTAAAAAGGAAAGAAAAAAATATATTTTCCCGCGCTGGATTAAATCGAAATCAGCAGCCGGCTGAGGTTTATTTTGATCCAACGATCTACGATAAGAATTAAAAAAAAAAAAAAAAAAAAAAAAAAAAATTATCATTGCATCCAATTTTTAGAAGCCACCTAAGACTATTTGTTATTGAACCCCCCCCCCCCCCCCCCTCTCCTCACATTCTAATCACATGACTAGCCGACTAGAGCAGAAAAGAATGACGTTTTATGTGCATGAAATAAAAAATGCCTTTTTAACTTCGCTTTAGAGAAAATGTCGTTTGTGCTCATTTTTTAGTTCAATTTTTGTAAAAAAAAAAAAAAAAAAAATGAAACAAAAAAAGTCAGATTAAAAAAGTTAGTCGCCAGATAAAAAAAAGTTGCGACCTGGCGACCGCATTTGTCAAGCCCTGCCGTTGACAATGTAACTAGTTTTGTAATTGATAGTTATACAAGTTTACCGATCACACTATTCAAGACCACATCAAATTTAATTTTTCGAAAAACCTCTTTAAATTAATATCTTATATAAGTAATTTACATAGGTTAATAATACATCAGCATGGAACCACATTTTAACGCAAATTTCAGGAAAGAATGCAGTAATCAAATCCACCAAACTTGGGATGAAAGGAATCAGAAAAAGAAGAGCTTTGTTTTACATGAATTATCAGAATGCTTTGTAATAAAAATCGCTTTATAAAGGTGAGAGAACAAGCTCAATGATTTCTCTTTCGCGCCGCACTGAAGAGTAATTAAAAATCCATTTGGCTTCTTTGAAAGAATGCTCATTCTAACCATGACAGTGATAAATTTGCTTTCTCGTATAGATTATAAGGAAGATATTTCTTTTGTTCCATTGGCTACAAAGGAATGTCAGCATGTTTTCAATAAAAGTTCGCTTCACCGATGATTCTGATCCCTATATTTCTGCTATTTCGAAAAAAATATATTTCTTCTTTTTTTCCAAAATTCATGTTCTCTTCTTTTTGGTAATACAAATATTTAATTGAGAAGATTATTTCAAAAAGAAAAATTTTTACAGCGTGAAATATTTATTTAGTCTCTACAATAGCTTCGTGAAGTCAGTTTTGGCTTTTATACACAAGATAAATTTAGGGAAAGTATAGCTTTAAATATTTTTTGGGTAAATTAAATCTGACAAGGTGTTGTTGGAAAAGGGGCCCCTGCACTTTAAAGTTTAATATTTCATTAATTAAAATAAAGATGAAATCAGGGGGTTGTTGAAATGCATTTTCTTTCTCCAACTGCAGCGAAAATCGAAATTTGTGTGGTAGATCTAAATTATTTGCATACTCTATTTTTTCGCTGTGATTTTCCGTTGATTTTCTTATACATGTCGAACGAAAAAAAAAACGCAAATGCGGCCTTAGATGGATGAAATGATTGGTTGGATGTAAACGAAAAACACATTTATTCAAAATTTGTTTTGTTTCTTTTTGCAATAATGCTATCTTTTAAACGAAAGTCCAAACATGTTTTCCATATTTTAAATATATTTACGTTTTTATTTTCCAAATTTGCATATTTTTATTTAAAAGCACTGAAGAAAAATTCGAACTGATAGTTACTATGAAATTCCTATTGCTTTACTTAAACAAAACTTAAGTAGTTGGAAATGATCTTATTCTAGAAATAAACATTATGTCAAAAGAAAAAAAATGGCATTAACACATTCTTTTGTGCTACAAAATCGTATATTTATCCAACTGAACTTTTTAAAGAATTTTTCGAAAATAAAATTAAAAAATGACTAAAATATTTCAAAATGATAGAAACTGTCTCTTAAAGAATAAAATAATTTTTGCTAAAATTTTAACTTGGCAGCAATATTATGTTTTTTTTTTCCTTTTTTCTTTTATTGTTTTAAAAATCTTTTTTTTTTTTTAATAATGTGTTTTGTAAAATTTTCTTTATTTCTAATGATTTGCTTGTATGTGTATCTTTAAAACTGATCAAAAGAGTTGAATTAACACTTAACAGCTGTGACAGAAATTGGTGCAGAGCTACCGTAAGCGGTCTCTGAGACCACTTGATGGAAAAATGAATGAAAGACTATATTAACTCATAGGATAATGTTTCTGTACTGAACTTAATGTACAAAACTATTATAATTAAAATTCACCTATTCAGAAGTATCTAGCGCTAGTAGTAAGGTTCCAAAAATTCACTAGTATCTCTAGTTAGCAGATCTATAGTAGCAGATCAAGTGGTCTCTGAGACCACTTGATCAAAAAATGAATAAAAGGCTCGATTAACACATAGCATATTGTTTCTGTACTGAACTTTGTATACAAGTTTATTATATTAAAATTCACCTATTCCGAAGTCTCTAGCGATAGTAGTAGTGCTCCAAAAAAAGAAACAACAAGAAAAATAAAATCACTAGTATATCTTGTTAAACTGAAAATTACGTTAGACTGTAAAAATGGAAAAAGCAGCGGTCTCTGAGACCACATGATCGAAAAATAAATAAAATGCTCGATTAACTCATAGGATACTGTTTCTGTACTGAACTTTGTGTATAAATAAAATTCACCTATTCCGAAGTCTCTAGCGATAGTAGTAAGGGCTCCAAAAAAAGAAACAACAACAAAACAAATTCACTAGTACCTCTTGTTAAATTGACAATTACGTTAAACTGTAAAAATGGAAAAGGCAGCGGTCTCTGAGACCACCTGATCGAAAAATGAATAAAAGGCTCGATTAACTCATAGGATACTGTTTCTGTACTGAACTTTGTGTACAAGTAAAATTCACCTATTCCGAAGTCTCTAGCGATAGTAGTAGGGCTCCAAAAAAGAAACAACAAAACAAATTCACTGGTATCTCTTGTTAAACTGAAAATTACGTTAGACTGTAAAAATGGAAAAAAGCAGTGGTCTTTCAGACTACTTGATCGAAAAATAGATTAAAGGCTTCTTTAACTCATAAGATAACTGTTTCTGTACTGTACTTTGTGTACAAGACTATTATATTAAAACTAGAAGATGTGTTGGAAACAGGATGACGTGTTTGCATTTTTAAAAGAATGATAAAGCATTACATTATAAAAATAATTATTAAGTAATAAATTTTATCTTATCTGACTAATAGGGCCGGGTGGGGTAAAATAGGGCACAGATGTCATATACGCACCACGTTGACGCGATTTTTTCCCCCGCCAATTTGCCGAAAAAATAAATTGTTGTTTATTTACTTTTAGGTTTTATTGTAATTCTATAAATTATTTTTATTATGTATATCAATATTTATTTATATCAAACTATCATTTATTTATTTTTATTTCCTTTTTAAAAATAATAGAAGCTATTTCCTTTATTACGTTATTTTATTTTTATATTGAAATAAAATATCATGTGCTATTATTGCATGCTATTTGTAACTAATATTAAAAAACAAAGTTTTCGCCAAATTGGCGGGGGAAAAAATCGCGCCAACGTGATGCGTATATGACATCTGTGCCTGCCTAAAATGGTTATAAAAACAGCCCATTTTTCATTCAAACATAATTTTCAAGAAAATTATTAATTGAATTGGTAAAATAGTGACATAGAATATGCAAATGAACTTCACTCACAAAATTTGAAGTACTATTTTGCAAAAAACATGCAAATTAGTATTAATAATGTTTTTTTTTCTTTTTTACATTCGTGAAAGAATTACGGTAGGAATAGTACTATAGGGCTCCAAAAAAAGAAAAGAAAATTCACTAGCATCTATAGTTAAACTGAAAATCACGTTAAACTGTAAAAACGGAAAAAAAAAGAAGCGGTCTCTGAGACAGTTGATCGAAAAATGAATAAAAGGCCCGATTAAGTGTTTTTGTACTGAACTTTGTGTACAAGTCTATTACAATTAAATTTCACCCATTCAGAAGTCTCTAGCAATAGTACGTGGACTCCAAAAAAGAAAAAAAAAATTCACTAGTATCTATAGTTAAACTGAAAATTACATTAAACTGTCAAAATGAAAAAAAAGCAGTGGTCTCTGTGACAGTTGATCGAAAAATGAATAAAAGGCTCGATTAAGTGTTTGTGTACAAGATTATTATAATTAAATTTCACCCATTCAGAAATCTCTAGCGAGAGTACGCGGACTCCAAAAAAGAAAAAAAATCACTAGTATCTGTATAGTTAAACTGTAAATTGCATTAAACTGTAAAAATGGGAAAAAAAAGCAGCGGTCTCTGAGACAGTTGATCGAAAAATGAATAAAAGGCTCGAGTAAGTGTTTTTGTACTGAACTTCGTGTACAAGACTATTATAATTAAAATTCACCCATTCAGAAGTCTCTAAACGATAGTACGCGGACTCCAAAAAAGAAAAGAAAATTCACTAGTATCTATAGTTAAACTGAAAATTATGTTAAACTGTAAAAATGAAAAAAAAAGCAGCGGTATCTGAGACAGTTGATCGAAAAATGAACAAAAGGCTCGATTAAGTGTTTTTGTACTGAACTTTGTGTACAAGACTATTATAATTCACCCATTCAGAAGTCTCTAAGCTATTGTACGCGGACTCCAAAAAAGAAAAAAAATCACTGGTATCTATAGTTAAACTGTAAATCACCTTAAACTGGAAAACTGAAAAAAAAAAAACAGCGGTCTGTGAGACCACTAATAGCAGTTAAGGGTTCATATACACGGTAAATGCATAAGGCCGCTTCGCCCCAAATAGCTGCTAAACAGAGTTAGTTACAACCATTATTGTAGTGTCTTGTGATTTTAAGACGGCTATACTCAACTTGCTGTGCTGCATGTCACTAACCGATTTGTTATGTGCGGCCCGATACACGCAGTCATTAAGCTATATTTATAAAATTTAAGATGCACATAAGGTACTTAAGACCTTTGCTAGTTTTATATTTTTTTATGGAAAATAAAATCTGCTCTGTTATTTATATTCAATTTAAAATTGTGTTAAAAGATCTGAATTCTAATTCAAATGTTCTTTTCTACCTGTAGTCTTAGTTGTTGTGTTGTATGCATATTTTTTAATCTTCAGCACTAATCAAGCAAAATTTAAAATTAATTAAATTTGCACTGTATTTTTTAACACTTACCTGAAAAGTGTGTTTGAATTCGGTTTGTCTGTGTGTCTCTAACTCACGTAAATATACTCGGATTGCCATGGAATTGATATATGTTATTGATATTTACTATGTTCTGTTTGGCAATGAAAATGAAGTGTGTAGCATTTATAGTTCATTTACAGAGGCACTGAAAAGAATTCCGTGCTATATCTGTTCTCTAACATTAATTAGTCAAGCCAGAATATCAACTCATTTATTCCAGCAGACTTGGAGACCGCTGACCAGGCCCCTACCTACCGGGATTCGACCTTGTTTGACGGGTTTGATTGCCTGGAGAGTGCGGCGAAATTCGCCTGATCGCCTCAAGGGGCGATCCACAATGACAAGTACCCAAGTCGGCTGACCAATAAAGTCCGGATTTTACTGGGTTGATCAATCCTAGGTTTTAGTATTCTGAGATCTGTTGCCGCACGCCACATACTCGTCATGATAGTTGGAATGGGGCTAGACAATTTAGTGCCGGACTTACAAAAATACACGCACGAGAAGAAAAAAAAATAACAATCGTATTTTAACTGCATCGAAAAAAAACATGGGACAATCCATGGTGTCTTTTTCTCCTAAACATTGCAATTTCAGTTTTGCTTTTTAATCATAAATATAGAATAAACACGTATGGAGATGTCGCACTTTATCTATTTTGTGCTATTTATTTTTTTATAATCATTGTTGAGCGTGATATAATTCGGAATTTTATTTTTGTGGCAACACTAATTTGAAGAAAACCTTTCATTTCATTTATGAAAACAATGCCGATTTAATTTTTAATTATCAGCAAATTTTAATCAAAAACATGTTTTAGGAAAATGTAAGTGTACTATGTCAGAAGCCTGTTCAAAATCCTTTCATATGGTATCTTATTCGTCGTTCTCGTTTCGTATTTTCTTAGAAAAAGGGATGTTAACAACAGAAATAATATATACGATAGTATGTTGCAGTCCACCGAACGTAGTAAACATGTGTTTGCAGCCCGCATGAAAAAAAGTCGAGTAAGACTGGGCTACATCTTGAAGTCCACGTAGCGCCCCCTTGATGTAAATTACGAAGTTAAGTTCGTATTTCGAATACTATAGAAGATACGATCGAAAATTCAATAACAAAGTTGGAGATTATCATTGATTTGGTAAGAAAATATGGGTAAGGCAAATAGTCACCTTTACAGTTCTTTTGCTATTTCAGAAAATTGTTTTAGTACTTTTATTATATTTTGGTTAATCTTCACATTTCCAGGGTATTTTTAGCACGTTTAGGTCTTTTGTGTATTTGCCTGCCTTTTTACTATTTTATGACATAGTTTTAGCGTAATATCAGTGGTGGGATTCAAATAATTTAACAACCGGTTCGCCACCCTAGGGCTCAAAAATACATTTTAGCCCCCCGAAATGGGAACATTTTTACATGAAAAGGGACTTAGGGGAACCATTTACATTTAAAAAAGGGACTAAAAAGTTATAATTTTTCTAAAAATACTTTACCCAGTTTTCCTAATTATATATATACAAGCAAATTTTTAAATATTACTCTAGAAAACATGATAATTGGTCATCTTTTACACCCGATAAATCAGAGGGAAAAAGAAAGGAAAAAGAAAAGCCAAAATTTTAGAATTTCTGCGTTATTTTAGGACCCGCAGAAAGCGACATTTTATTATTTTGACACTATTTCTGGTTCCACATAATCGAACAAAATCCCGCAAAAATTTTATAATTTCGGTCTTTTATTGGGTCCGGCAAGCTCGAGAGGAAATAAACAAAAATTTAACATTTTCAGTGTTAGATGCTGCAGACCCCAAAAAATCCAAAGAAAAATAAGACGAGGAGATTGTATTATTTCAAGTCTCGCGGACTATTTCGCGTTCCATTCAAAATTCGCGTATTAACAAAAGTTCGCGAATTTTCGTCCAGTCGTCCATCTAATAACACCCTATACGTATAAAACACATTTGTGTAATAATTTTAAGCGTTTTTAAGCCTTAGAATGACGTTTTATTTGTTTTAATTATTATGTATACTTATTTAGCAGTTGCGTCCAAAAGTTTGAAATTCAAATAAGGTTTAATGTCGTAAGTAAAAATCCAGTGAGTCTTTTCAACATTAGATTTATTATGTACGACATATAAAATTGAACAAAACCAACACAAAAATTTCCTCAAACTCATATATTTACTATTATCTATTACTCATATTGATACTCTCTTTGTATTATTCTCAAACATTTGAAAAATCCGTTAAACTTCCAATATGACATCAGATTATTTTTCTTTTTAATCCTCTAATGACGTCATATTAAGCTGCTTTCTGTATTTACACATACTCATACTCCTTGTATTATTGAGAAATGTTTGAAAATTTCCATTTTTATTACCAATAGGACGTCATATTATTCTTTTTTTCAATTGGTAAAACTTTTTATTTCATTTTCATTTTTCACGTGGAAATCTTCCAATAGAAAGTTAATTATTGTAGAAAGAATTTATTGTGGATTTTTAATTGTTGGCAACTGCTATAACGAAAAATGTTTAAATTTAATAGGAAAAGGCTGTTAGAATTTTGTTTTTTTTATCTCTCTACATTAAAAAAATACGATTTTTTCAAATTTTAATATTTTGAGCTTCATAGTAGGTATTCAGCTATAAGTACACAAATTTTCATACATGTAAGTTATATAGTTTCTGAGAACCGGCTCTGTGACAAACGGACAACGAAGCGGTTAGTAATAGTGTTTCGGCGGGAGTAATAGGTGAGATGAACGAAACACTAAAGAGAGACCATTTAACAATGGCTGCTTATTTTCGGACCGTACAGACTCTGGGGAAAAAAGAGCAAAAATTTCACAATTTCGACATTAATTTAGGTGACGCAGGCGAGAAAAATCTAAGAGAAAAGAAGGGAGGAGAGAATGAATTTTTACTGTTTCTGCGTTACATCAGGCATGAACTGAGTAATAGGGTTTCGTGAGATGAACGAAACCCTAAAAAAAGGCAAAATTTGTTTCCATACAACTGTTTTCCAACATGCTGTAAAAGTTAATAATGGTGAAAATGATCATTTTACAACATGCTATAAAAGTTAATAATGGTGAAAATGATCATTTTACAACATGCTATAAAAGTTAATGGTGAAAATGATAATTTTACAACATGCTGTGAAAGTTAATGCTGAAAATGGTCGTTTTTCGCCGTTTTTATAATATATTTTGTATTTTGCCATCGTATGAGATTTCCGAGACCTTGGTGCGAAACACGCACATTATCTATGTGCAAGTTGAAAAATACGCTGCGCGTACAGACAAGCGCGGCAGGTGGAAAAATTTGCGTTTTTCGTTAAAAATCATAATATCGGGTGAATTTTCGTAGTACCATAGAAATTACAATTGTTTTTAGAGGTGTTTAGTTCTGATTTACACATTAAGGAAGCACGCACAGTTAACATGCATCACAATTTTGCCGTTTTTAAAAATAGAAAAAAATTTTTTTTTTTATGAAATTCTTTGAATTTTTTTTTGTTAGTGAAAACGGACAAAAGCACATAAAAATGGACTTTATTATAAAAAACAGACTTTAAAGAGAAAGGGGGAGCTGCTACCCTAATGAGTTTTTCAAGTTTAAACGATGAAGAAAAATGCTGCTTCACACATATAGATTAGGAAACACTTTCCAAATTGAAAGAACATTGTTACGATATGTTGATATAAAGAGAAAAAACTGTCCCTGTCAAAAGCTTTTCGAACCTCATGGATAACTAAATTCATAATTTTAATACCCGCGGACCACTAATAAGAATATTTTTAAAACATACGTACATTTGTACAATAATGGTCAAAGAATTTCCAATGTTATTAGAATAAAATACATTTTTTAATATAACATAATTTACAAATGCTTATTGGAATCTGAACAATCTCTTTGTGCATATGTCACTATTCTTTTATAAAGATACTCTACAGAAATCCAGTACATTTATATTGTCGGAATCCAAGACGCATCACAAAGATAAAAAAAAAATGAGAAAATGTCAATGTGGTTAGAGGATACGATATTGAGCAAATGGATATTTTAAAGAATGTAAATTTGTTATTTCAACATTACCTGTGCCATTTTAACAACCAGTTCGCCGAACTCAACAAATTTTAAGTAACGGTTTTACTGAACCGGTGCGAACCTGCTGAATCCCACCACTTCTTAATATGAATATACACACATATATATACATATTACAGCATTTATTATATTCCGCCATAATTAACTTTTATTCTATAATTGTTTTTTCCTTTTTATAATATTCCATATATAATTCTGATTAATTAAATTAAAATCCCATCTTAAATTAAACAATCAATCTCCACATGTAAAAGTATAAGCTTTTGGTCTACTTTATAATATTTATTCCAAAGTATTTAAATCTAAAAATGGCGATAACTACATAAATTTATTCTTTAAATAGAACACCTTTATTTTTAATCCACTATTAAAATTCATTATTATTCCTGTGTAGATCAAACCGCTATAAATTCTTTATTTAAATGCTATAATATGCATACCTAAGCTCTTAGCATTAGGTAAGCTCTTAACATTATTCCGCTCTAATAAACCTTATTCTTTTAAAAACATTCTATCATTAAATATTAAATGTTTATTACAATATTTCAAAATGCTCTCATATTTTTTCCCTCCACTTCAAGGATTCATTTTCTTTTTTTTTTCTTTATTGCGTGTTAAATTCGAAGCAATTTTTAACTACAATCTCAAAACAGATATTTTGTTAGTTCATTCATCTGGTAGCGAGATTATAGAAACGTCTAGAACAAATTTGGAGCTAGGAAGTCTGTTTTCTTCCAAATTAATGTATCGGAAATAATCCCTTTAAAACCATTATGATTGGAACAAAAAGATCACGTGACGTGTTTTGTAATCTTACGCAAGCTCAGTTAAAACGAGATGCACGCTCTGATTCCAGTAGAAAATTTGACGTTTGGCGGCAGCTAACAGGAAGGAGTGATAATTTTATCGGCGTCTAATTGCCTCATGCACCCTTCATAGTTTAGGGATGTAGAGTTCTCCTATATTTTTAGGGATGTTTAGTGCTCAAATGATACATCGAACTCATCTGGATAAACTGGACACATCTGGATCTTGAGTCTCAGGGAGAAGATTTGTGGAAAGTGCCAACTGTCGCAATGGAATACATTGATGCTTAGATGTAGTTTCAATATATCGAAAATTCCTCCTGAATTGACATTTTCAAAAATGTAAATAAAGTTTTTACTTTCAACTAAATGGTGCTTGATCTGGGAATTGCTGTGAACTACTACCACACGGCATACTAGTGCGATTTAAAATGGGAAACCTTGCTTACTATTGTGAATGTTTATCAACTGCTTTTTCGACTGCAACTCATCGATCAAACTTGAGAGTCTTAATCACGACATACATATATAGTTTTGATCGACTTTTCACTTTCTCATAGCATTTTAAAGATGTTAGGCTCTTTTTCAATTTTTCGTCTTTTTGGCAAAATTAGAGTATTATTTTAAAATTTTTGAAACACTTTTTAATATTTTCATGAACTTTTCACATTTTTAGGGCATTGTTGAAATATTTGGGGCCTTTTTTTTTACTTTAAAGCCATTTTTGTATTTATGTCATTCTTTTAATATTTTAGAATATTGTTTTAATATTATAGTCAACTGTACATACTTTTTTTTCTTTACGTATTGTGTCTCTTTTGTCAATGTAGAGCAACGTTTTATTTTTGATATATTTTATATTTTTTTCTATTTTGATAAACTTTTTCCATTTTTAGGGCGTTTACAAAACGTTCAAGATTTATTTTCTTTTTAACTTCTTGGTCCTTATGTGGCATTGTTTTTGTACTTTTAGATTTCTTTTTTAATTTTTAATCGACAACACAAAGTATGAATTTAAGTTCAACAAGTACTAAAACAATGCTCTTAAAAAGCAAAATGCCCGAAAAATGCAAAAAAACATTTAACATTTAAAAAACATTTTCCTTTTAAGTTTCAAACCCTTTCCTGCATTTTTGTAAAGCATTTTTGACATGTGTGATTAACTTTAAGGGCGCGATCTGTCAACAAAGTGCGATATAATATGATTGTTCTCCTCAGTCATTTATTGTCCTTTCATTCATTTCACATTTACCTTACACTGAAATAAATCACTTTGATGATGCTAACAAAATGGCAGTAAAGATACAAATGATCATTTTCAAGAACTCAGTTTCATTCACTGGAATTTATTATCTAGCGGTTTCGGGGGAAAAAATTATTAGAAATTCTTCTTAAATGCATTCAAGGAATGGGGAAAAAATGTACCCATGACAGCCTACAGAAGCGCTTCATACAATTTTCCAGAAATGTCTGAAAAGTTTCAAATATTTGAAAGATAAAGTACTTGTTCATTGTAACACTATTTTTCAACGGGGAAAAGAAAGACTATGTGATATTCTACTAGTTTATCTCTGTTATTGCCGAAACGTCAGTGAAGGCTCACTGTGGAGACCCGAAAAGTTTATGGTTTCCGTCTGTCTGTCTGTTCCGCGATAACTGCTGCAAAAAGGGTTCGATTAGGTTGATTTTTGGTGGATATGTTGGCGAGGTATCCGGAATTAGCTGTATAGTTTTTGGTTAAATTTGGTTCATTCGTTCGAAAAATATAGAACATTTTAATATAAGTCATAATTCTTTTCAATGGGAAATCAGACGATTTTTAAATTTTAACATTCATCGAATGGAAAATGATGCATTGGGATAATAGACATATTAAATTATGGATGCTGAATTTCCGGAATGGACAGCTTAAATTAATACGATCGCTTTAAAATTTGCCAATCATTTCTCAGAATTTCGAAATTAATTGTATAAATTATTGGAAAATGTTACGCATCAATTGGAGAGATATAAAGTGATTTTAATTTATCTTTTTTTACAAAAAAGTCATGCATTTCTTTTTTTCCTTTCTTTCATTAAACTGTTGCCTAGCAATGTATTTCAGTATTTCGAAGAATATAAAAAAACAGAAAATTAGAGTAAATCGCATTACTTTGATGCAAAATATTATCAACAAAATAGCTGATTTTTGGGAGATTATAGTTTTTAATATGCTTTTTTTTATTGAAATAGATGAGGGTTTATTTTAACTACTAAAGAAAGATTACCAAATCGGTTTTACAAACGAAAATTATAAAAACGTTCAATCTGTAAATTGAATATAAGTGTCATAAGAAGAATTTACATTTGTATAAGTATATTTAGTACACGGAATTCTATCAATTTTAGCAACATATGATGATTCTTAGTGGTTTAAAAGTAAGTGTTCATTTAATGATAGGATACAATCTCCTGTGCAAGGAGATGGTTAATGTAATGAAATTACAACAGTAATTGCATTCAGACGTATACTAGAACTAGCACAATTACTGGAAATTAGAACATAAAATTAAAGCGACAACGGGGGATTCATGGGGTCGGAGCCCCCCCTGAAGGAATGTATTTTTTTTTCTAAAAAATACGATAATCAGTAGTTTACCATATCATTGCATAAAATAGTGATAATTTATCGATGATGAGGGTTTATTTTAACTACTAAAGAAAGATTACCAAATCGGTTTTACAAACGAAAATTATAAAAACGTTCAATCTGTAAATTGAATATAAGTGTCATAAGAATAATTTACATTTGTATAAGTATATTTAGTACACGGAATTCTATCAATTTTAGCAACATATGATGATTCTTAGGGGTTTAAAAGTAAGTGTTCATTTAATGATAGGATACAATCTCATGTGCAAGGAGATGGTTAATGTAATGAAATTACAACAGTAATTTCATTCAGACGTATACTAGAACTAGCACAATTACTGGAAATTACAACATCAAATTAAAGCGACAACGGGGGATTCATGGGGTTGGAGCCCCCCCCCCCTGAAGGAATGTATTCTTTTTCTAAAAAATACGATAATCAGTAGTTTACCATATCATTGCATAAAATAGTGATAATTTATCGATGATGAGGGTTTATTTTAACTACTAAAGAAAGATTACCAAATCGGTTTTACAAACGAAAATTATAAAAACGTTCAATCTGTAAATTGAATATAAGTGTCATAAGAAGAATTTACATTTGTATAAGTATATTTAGTACACGGAATTCTATCAATTTTAGCAACATATGATGATTCTTAGTGGTTTAAAAGTAAGTGTTCATTTAAGGATAGGATACAATCTCCTGTGCAAGGAGATGGTTAATGTAATGAAATTACAACAGTAATTTCATTCAGACGTATACTAGAACTAGCACAATTACTGGAAATTACAACATCAAATTAAAGCGTCAACGGGGGATTCATGGGGTTGGAGCCCCCCCCCCCCCCTGAAGGAATGTATTCTTTTTCTAAAAAATACGATAATCAGTAGTTTACCATATCATTGCATAAAATAGTGATAATTTATCGATGATGAGGGTTTATTTTAACTACTAAAGAAAGATTACCAAATCGGTTTTACAAACGAAAATTATAAAAACGTTCAATCTGTAAATTGAATATAAGTGTCATAAGAAGAATTTACATTTGTATAAGTATATTTAGTACACGGAATTCTATCAATTTTAGCAACATATGATGATTCTTAGTGGTTTAAAAGTAAGTGTTCATTTAAGGATAGGATACAATCTCCTGTGCAAGGAGATGGTTAATGTTATGAAATTACAACAGTAATTGCATTCAGACGTATACTAGAACTACCACAATTACTGGAAATTAGAACATAAAATTAAAGCGACAACGGGGGATTCATGGGGTTGGAGCCCCCCCCCCCCTGAAGGAATGTATTCTTTTTCTAAAAAATCCGATAATCAGTAGTTTACCATATCATTGCATAAAATAGTGATAATTTATCGATGATGACGATGAGGGTTTATTTTAGTGCTCCCTATTATACGTTTATACGTGTATACGTATAATACGTATTATACGGGGTGCAGATTTTTTATACGTATGATACGGCACAGTCGGTTATACGTATTATACGAAACACTATATACGGTCCAACGTATATACGGATCTTACGCCAGCGGTTAAACGTATAAACGTTTAAACGGTTTTCGTTCATGTGAAAAAAGATACTTTTCTCCTGCTAGTCTGCGCAAGGTTACTATATCATAAGGTTGTGCCCCATTTCACCCTGCAATCAACCGGGAGCGATTTGTTGTTTGATGTCACTTAGCCTGCTCTCTGCTCTAGAACTCCTATTATAGGAGTCTTAGCCTGCTCGATTCAGTTTTCCAATTGATTTGGTTTAGAAAAGCCCTATTTTTAATTGAAAAGTATCAATACAAATTTTCGAGTGAAGAAGTTTAATTTTTTTTTAAAATATTTTTTATACATAGGACAAACATCACATTCAAAATTTAAACTATTATGTTTTTCAATTCTACGATACATATATTTTAAATTTGCTATTTTTATCATTACATTTTATTTGTACCTCAGTATGAAAAGTTCCTTTTCATTTTGAAAACAAGCAAATAGTAATTTTTATAAATAAAATCTTAAAGACCTACAAGAGCAGAAAATTTAATGTTTATATGAGTGCAGTTAATATCATGTTAATAATTTTAATATAGTATATTTTTAATATTTGATCAGTATTCTATTTGAAATACATAATAATTCTAATATTATTATAATTGTGACATGTAGTTCATAAAAACCTATAAAAAAGTTTTTAAAAAATCACTTAGATTTAAACCTCATACCACATATACACAAGATTGAGTTTTGTGTAATTAGATTTAAAATACAAATAATGTAAAAACTTTAATAAGTAAGTGGCTGAATATTTAGTATTTTTAAACCAAAATATACATAAGATACAATTAGATGATTTAATGGAAATAAAATTTGAAATTCAGAGTAATATACTTCATAAACAAATTCCGAAATATTTATATAAAGTATTATTTTAATGCACATACATAATTAAAAAAAAAAGAAAGAAAGAAAGATAAATTATTGCGTGAAAGAGAGTTCTACGTTTACGCAAAAATTTTTATTTCCTAATAATATTTAAAATTTAAAATTGCATTTCTTTTCAGCATTCTAAACTTAATTTTAAAATTTACTGTTTCTTCAGATTCCATTCAGGTAATTGATGTGATTAAATATCAAATAATTGATATATATATATTTTATAAAATAAAAAGTAAGACAGCAGTATTCCTAAAAGAGATTTAAAATACAAATAAAAATAGAAACTTTATTTTTTAAATTGCCGCGTTTTTAAAACTGGAAGATTTATGTGATATAAAAAAATTAAATTTGAAATTCGAAATAATATACTTTTAAAAATATCTTTCAAAAGGATTATATTAATTTATATTTTAATGCTGTATGATGATAAAATTATATAAAAATATTTTAATAATTAATCTATTAAGGTACCTTCAAGTATACCTTCAGAATACGCTTTCATTTCGAGCAGGGTGCATTTTGAAGATGTATTTTAGATGTATGTTCTATTATTTGCAATTTTTCGTACTGTTTTATCATGCAATGATAAAATACATGAGTTGATTGATCATACACATACTGATCATACACAGTTGATTGACTCCACATTTTTCATTTTTTGGCAGCGTATCTCTTTTTTAAGCTTTCCAACATAGTTGAAAAGTGTTTATACATTCGGTTTTTCTGTCTGTATGCCGTCTGTCTGTCCTGTCTGTCTGTGCTCTAACTGCCGTAAATATACTCGGATTGTTATGCAATTTATATATCTTATTGAGCTTTATTATATATCTTATTGAGCTTTATTATGCCATGTTCGGTATTGAAAATGAAGTGTGTAGCACTTACAGCTTATTTTACAGGGAGATTCAAAAGAATTCCGTTACTTTACGGTCTATGGGGAAAATCGTTTGCGGCTTATTGTAATGTTAAACTATTTCAAACATATTAAAATTGACATATATAACATGTGCACTATAAGAGTTCCACTATAGAATATTATATGCATAGCACTTATACCTTTATTGCAGCACTGAAAAGAATTCGTTACATTACGGTCTATGGGGAAAAATCATTTGCAGCTTATTTTAAAGATGTTTCAATATTTTATACATATTCAAATTGATCACTGAGGTGCACTACAAGGCGCTTACTGTCATTTAATGTATCGTTCATTTACAGAAACACTCAAAAGTATTCGGTTAAAGTACTGTCAGTTACTAATAAATCCTTGAAGTGCGATTTTAGGTGCGATTTTAGTTGTTTTTTAAATGTAACGAATTTTTTGCCTATTACTTGTTATGTATAAATTCTATGGATCACCCACAAGGCAGCACAAAATACTCGAATACATGTGCGTTTATCAACGGAAATTGCTGAAGGTGAATTTTCAACTGTGCTATGCCCTCCCTAATTGAACTAAATTTTAGCAATTTATGCCGCTGTATGTATAGTATTAGTAATATTATTAGTAATTTGTATGCATAGTTTATATACAAATCTATAGATTATATACAGGGGTGCACAAAAGAATTCGATATTTTTTCGAATATTGTTAGTAATTCCTGAAATGGCATTTTTAAATGTGTTATGCCTTTGTACAAATTTTTCTCTTAGACATCAGACCTAATTAAACAGTAAAGATTTATAAAAGTATTTTTGAAGGGTTGAAAAGTGTTACATAATCTGTGCTTGATGCATGATTTTTCTAAAGCTATTATCTGTTCCTTTGGATGCAATGATCCATCAATTTTTTATATCAGATTTCTTCGAAAATGTATAGAACATTTTGCGTTTTATCCAAACGATTAGTACATGTTGCAATAGCCTAAGTACTAGGCATTTTCTGCAAAATCAATGCAAAGAATGCATCATTTTAAAGAGCTAAGACCAAAAGCACTAACAAAAGCTGGAAAATATTTGCCACGTATTTAGGAAATGTGACCGGAAATCTCTCTTTCTGAGAAGGAATTAAAGCTTCGTGTGAGGGAAAACTGCCCTTGCTGTCAAAGGAAATGAAAATAATTGTTTACATTGCACCCCCGTCCCTTTCAAAGATCGACCAAAGATAACAAGCAATACAAACTCCTATATTAGCAAAGAAAAAATACACGATTATTTCATTTGAAGGGAAAAAAATCTCCTCTAAATCGCTTTATTCCTAGAAAAAAAAATACTTTACTTTGTGCATAATGAAAAATGTTTTATTTTGAAGAAATATGCTCTCCTATGACCAAAGAAACGAATTTTTTTTTAGCATAAATACTATTTTAAATCAGAAAAAAAGGTTCTTTCCCATTGGAAGAATGCACCTTAGCACCGCCAGTGACGTCAGAAAAACCAAAACCCTGATGCCAGAAGTAAAGGGAAATTGCACCTACCGGGTCTGCGGATCAGAGAAATTGAGAAACACCCACTGAGGCCCACATTCTCGTAGTTTACGCGGACCATCGTGATTACTTGTTCAAAGATCCACGAAAGTCCCTAATTTACCTGTCTAGCTGTAAAGGTATTCCAAAAAACAATTAAAAATCGAAACTTTTTTTCCTCAGTGGAGATATATAGTTTTTCCCCCCCTTAAATCTAAGCTATTAATTATGAAATGTTTTACTATGGGTAGCGGGTAGCTCCAAAGCAAATTTTCGCATGTCTGTAACACCTCCACACACAACTTCTTTAGATTTATGGCGCGGACATTTCGCGCGAAAAATTATTTTTTAATGCGACCGCAGAACATAGGCATGCATTAACTTTTTATCTTAAAGAAATGAGAAGGCAAGTCATTTTATGCATGTGTGATTGCGTTCTAAAATCTGCATTGACGATTATTTGTCTGGCTATTAGAAATCAAAATTTATACAACTTCACACAAAAAATAAAATTTGTCAAAATTAACAAAAAATCTTAAACGTAATGTCCATACACCTTGTATACCATGAGTGTCATGATTAAAAAAATGAACTCGCGTTATACACATTAACACAGAGTGGAAAACGTTAGCCCCGTCGAAAGAATAACATTTGAACCCGGACGCAATCTTGAGTACAAGCACTCACAAATAAAGAATTTTCAAAAAATTAGAAAAGAAAAATAAACTTACTTAACAAGAAGTGACAATAAATCTGAAACGTGTCTAATCTCATTCTTTTCTCAAAAAGTGTTTTCTTCCGTTATATGCTTATAATAATCGTTTATAGGGAAAAATAACAAAATCCTATGTATGAAACATATTATGCAAATATTTCGCTAAAACCACTGATTTCCAGCTTGTTCCCCGTTTTGTGACGTAATACTGATGAGGTCCATTGGTATTAAAAGTAAATACGTATTTAAAATATACGTATAATTGAATTTTTCGTATACTTAAATTATACGTTTAACCGATATACGCTTATACGTATATGGATACGTTTAAACGTATATTTTAGGGTATACGTATTTCTTAAATACGTATTATATGTATATACGTATATCGGTTAAACGTATAACTGATATACGTATCGCATCGAGAGCACTAGTTTATTTTAACTACTAAAGAAAGATTACCAAATCGGTTTTACAAACGAAAATTATAAAAACGTTCAATCTGTAAATTGAATATAAGTGTCATAAGAAGAATTTACATTTGTATAAGTATATTTAGTACACGGAATTCTATCAATTTTAGCAACATATGATGATTCTTAGTGGTTTAAAAGTAAGTGTTCATTTAATGATAGGATACAATCTCCTGTGCAAGGAGATGGTTAATGTAATGAAATTACAACAGTAATTGCATTCAGACGTATACTAGAACTAGCACAATTACTGGAAATTAGAACATCAAATTAAAGCGACAACGGGAGATTCATGGGGTGGGAGCCCCCCCCCCCCCCCCCTGAAGGAATGTATTCTTTTTCTAAAAAATACGATAATCAGTAGTTTACCATATCATTGCATAAAATAGTGATAATTTATCGATGATGAGGGTTTATTTTAACTACTAAAGAAAGATTACCAAATCGGTTTTACAAACGAAAATTATAAAAACGTTCAATCTGTAAATTGAATATAAGTGTCATAAGAAGAATTTACATTTGTATAAGTATATTTAGTACACGGAATTCTATCAATTTTAGCAACATATGATGATTCTTAGTGGTTTAAAAGTAAGTGTTCATTTAATGATAGGATACAATCTCCTGTGCAAGGAGATGGTTAATGTTATGAAATTACAACAGTAATTGCATTCAGACGTATACTAGAACTAACACAATTACTGGAAATTAGAACATAAAATTAAAGCGACAACGGGGGATTCATGGGGTCGGAGCCCCCCCTGAAGGAATGTATTCTTTTTCTAAAAAATACGATAATCAGTAGTTTACCATATCATTGCATAAAATAGTGATAATTTATCGGCGTCTAATTGCCTCATGCGCCCTTCATAGTTTAGTGATGTAGAGTTCTCCTATATTTTTAGAGATGTTTATATAATACTGTTTAATGTAATACTTCTAAAATTTCCGGAAGTTCCGATAAATCTTATATGCTTATAAATGTATAAATAACTTAACAAAATTGAATTTTACGATATCAAATATTATGCAGATTATAATAAAAATTAGTGATATTAATGAATAATGATATGTAGATCTGACGTTGAGGCCTCTGA